>OX387643.1:57673888-58279666 GCA_947568875.1 Fissipunctia ypsillon | reverse complement strand
TTATAAGCGATTTTCATATTTGGGTGAAAATGCCCAACTTCTCGTAAAAAAAATGTTGGATTATTGTACATCTGTAATCTGTATCACATAACTTCATCACATGCCAAATTTCAGAGGCGGAGGAATTTTCGGAAGTCTCCATACAACAATATCCTCGTTGATTGGACTACTAGTGTACACTGTACAGAGTGCGGCGGCGCGCGGCTGTGCCGGCCGCGTCATCGCGCTGCAGCGCTGCCACCCCACGCCACCCCGCACCGCCCCGCACCACCCCCGCACCGCCCCGCACCGCCCCGTGACGCACCTGGCGCCGCCGCCGCGCGTCCGGCACTCCGCTGCTCGTGGCCGTACTGGCCGCTGCGTGCCGCGACTTTACGTTATCACGTTCGTACTGTGCTCTACTGCGGATTCGGGTGCCGCGAGCTTCACTCAGTTTTTCCGTCTTATCGACTCGATTCATCGCAAGTTCTGATATCAGAGTGCGAATCAGTTCAGTGTAAGGTTTCACCATAAGTGAGTGAATAAGTATTACGTAACGTGAGCGGGTGTCCATGATGTTGTTAGTTTCTGGTAAACTCATGCGTTTTATTTGAAGGTAGCTAGTGGTCTTCGTGAATACAAAGCCAGCCGGGCTGGTGAGCAGTAGTCTTGGGGTGTGATCCTGCCGCGTGCCTGAACGAGCGGCGCGCGTGCACCGCGCATGCGCCGCGTGAATCTCGACCGCACGCATCCGCGGGTGGCGCGGGTATCGCGCGCGCCGGGCGTGCCGCTCGTGCCGCGCGTGCCGCGCACGGTTAGCCTGCTGCGCGCACCGCGCCCGCAGCTCGCGCCCAACCTGCCGCGAGTGTTCGTGCCAGGCCGCACGCGGCCGCGCGCTCATCCCGGCCCCGGATTCGCCATCGCCGGGTAAAGCTCCTACTTGCGTTTCACTACTGAAACTGTTTAGCATTGTTCCCCGCGTCATGATAGCCCCTACGCTCATGAGTAGTAGTGGCATCGTTTGCTAACATGAATCTTGGGTACCATTTTTATACAAGGTGTTAGGCAGACGGTTAAATATACGAAAATGGCGGATCCGTGGGGCCGTTTGCTACGTGTAGTATTTTATTATTTATTATATACACACTATAAAACACATCATCTTTATCTTTATCAAAAAACCTGTACGTAGATACGCTAAAAATATATATGTTACCGGCAAAGCATGTAATTCTGGCATTGTATAAAATACCCGATGGCCAATTGACAAAAACGCAATAACGCGAACGCGCGCGCGTTGCGTAAAAACGTTCAAATTCAAGTCGCAATCTCATTTCAGTGACAATCAACGTCAAAAAATTGACAAAAATGTAGATTAGAGGTTTATTTGACAGACTGAGACAAGAATACGAACGTGCTTAAATAAAAAATACGGGAATTGCCCCCATGGTGCCGTGGTGCCGTGGTGATTCTGAGCTCGTCTGGGCTTTGTTATATAACGTGTTTCTGGATGCATGACATTAAATGAAAACGGTCACAGTACTAATCCCTTGAAACATTTTAAAATACGAAGATTAGTAGTTATTGGAAAATTTAAAAAATGCAGTTTTCAAACAAAATAAATAGTAGAATCAACTGCATAAAAAGTAAACACGCTTTGTCTACGCAAGGTCACTGACCAACGGTGCGGTGCGGGGCGTGACGACGGCGGTGCGGAGAGCAGGCAGGTGCCTACCTACAGGCACTTTAGTCGGAGAACAGTACAAACTCAAAGTTGCGCGTTGTTAATTAAAAGATCACTGATTGAATAAAACAACACAATAACAAATAAAACACACACGCAAAAAAAAAACACAATCACATAATATCAAATCACAATCAGAATTTACATCATCAATAGAGTCAAATTTTTTAATTTTCAAAGTGTCCTTTGTTAATTATGCACAAGTGACATCGTCTTGTTAAATTTAGACGGACTCGTAACGTAACAACTCCCCCATCTGCCATTATTTTTAGTTTGTCGAAGGCATTCATTATTTTCATTTTTAAATCGTCCACAGTGTTCAATTCTCGTGCATACACCTCGTTTTTTACGGCCCCCCACAAAAAGAAATCCCGTGGTGTCAGGTCAATAGCAACAAAAACTTTTCATAAAATCACGACAATGCGCGCGCGGCTCGTCTCGTGATAAAAAAAAATGCGTGCTCTCTTCAAAGCGCGCCGGTGCACTAACTGACCTAGTCGAGTCCCGACACTTTTTGCCGAAAAAATTCCGCACACACACACACTCGCAATTGTCTATGCACCACTAATGCATAATTTGCATTAGTAATATTTCTTTTTCTTTCTAATTGTAAGATTTTGTGGGAATGAGCGAGGCGTGCCAGAGTACCTGTACGGTTCACGTACAGGCAAATCGCTAACTCCGCGACCTACTTTTCACTACTCGTTGTGTTTACTTTTATAATTGCAATTATAATAAGTTTAGTTGACCAATAGCTACCGTAGCGCTATTACCGCGGATTAGCATCTAACTTAACTTAGTGTAACTTTTACGAATATATTTTATTAACGTGAACTCTGTGGTTTTCGTCAACTCACCTTCAACAACTCAACTGTAAGTAACTAGCTACCTCTGAGCCATACATAAAAGTGGTCCTTCGAGCCGGATAATAGGTGCGTATTGTTTCTATTAACATTAGCGAATCGGTCTAGCTGGTGTCATAGAAGAGCGGATCGCGTTAGTAGGGTGACGACGCACTCAATATCCAAAACTTGCGGAAACTTCGCAACTTTGGTGAACTAGTACCTGCGGTGATACATCTCTACTTTACCAACGGTCAAACCAATAACTAACAACAATGGTTCAGAGCGTAACAGAACTGATAAGCCGCCAAGAAACCATCTTCAGGGACTTGAAGCTTATTTGTACCAACTACAAGAAGGATAGTCCCACCAGGAAGAACTTGGCGTACCTGGAGGAGCGTCTTTCTAAGCTGAACAACAACTGGGAGAAGTTTGTTCACAACCATCAACTACTCGAAGAGTCTGGAGCAACGGACCTTCAATACTTCAACGATGACATTTTCAACAGTACGAAGAAGATTTATGAAGAAGTGCTGCAAGACATGTTGAAACGTAAAGCCGAATCGCCGTCTGCATCTATTAGTAAGATGGAACAACCACCTGCGGCGCCTAAGCAAGGTATGGAGCAATCGAAATTTACTTTCGACGATATCAAATTCCACGTACCTCCTCGGGAAACAAGCGAGTCGACGGAAAAGCAACAAGATCTTTTGCGTCAACAATATTGCAACTTTAGGGCGTTTGAACGCACTGTGGAGAAGATAAGCATAGCATTGGCGGTACCAATGGAAAAATGGGAATTAGAAGACAACTTGGGCACCCTAAAGACTAAATGGGAGCATATCGAAAAGGTAAATTGGGAACTTGACTACATGCTACAAGAAGAGGGCTCAGTTTATCAACAGAAATACAATACAGCAGAAAACATTTATGATGACCTGAAAAGGAAACTACAACACAACATCTGGAACAATGCTCATTATGAAAAATCTACGCCACAAATTCAAATACCGGATTTTCATGGAAACTATAACCAGTGGTTGACTTTTAGAGATCTCTACCTCGAAAGCGTACACAACAATCCGACACTTTCGAAAGCACAAAAAATGCAACACTTGAAAACAAAGCTGAAGGGTGAGGCAGAGAAACTGGTTCAGCATCTTGGCATCAGCGCTGAGAACTTCGCGTCTTGCTGGGAGATGCTAACCCACCGCTACGACAATAAACGGCTGTTATTCACGTCATACATGAATACGCTCCTGAATCAACCTAGTATCCAGCAACCAACCACTGCAAACATACGGACCCTTCACGACGTCATGATGGAGTGCTTGAATGGGCTCAAAAACATCGGACTGATACCACCAACTGGGACCCAATCATCGTTCACCTATTGATTCAAAAACTAGATAGTGTTACGTACAACGAATATATAAAGGAGATCAAACATCCAAGGGAGTTTCCCGACCTGGAAGAGTTCACCGGGTTCTTAGAGTCCAAATTTATGTCACTGGAAGCTCTACAGGGAAATAGTCAAAAGGTAACGTCATCAAACAAACCATGGAAATCAGAAAAGCAAACTCATAAGGGATCGGAAAACCGAAATAACAACTACAAAAATAAAACACCGGGGTCATCGTACTTTAACAAGTCACAAAACTCGCCAAAAACCTTCTTCACGACAGCGAAAACATGCCCAATATGCAAAACTAACCACGTTCTGATGAATTGCGAACAATTCTTGGCTATGAACACAAACAAGCGTATTGACGTAATTCGCAACTTGCATATTTGCAAAAACTGCTTATTCAGCCACGGAGAAAAACAATGCAAATCACGGAAGACGTGTAAATTGTGTCATAAGGCACACCACACACTTATGCATGAAGCAGAAACTGAACAATCTAGCAGCAAACAAGCGAAAAGGGAGGAAAACCCGTCATCGACGCCATCGACTTCCTATGGGGTCAACAACGTAACGAACGATGAAAAGGAAGTGTTGCTGACAACTGTACTTCTGAAAGTCAAAACAATTGATGGAAACTTCATCAACTTGAGAGGTCTACTTGATCAAGGCTCCCAAGTAAGCCTGATAACGGAAAACGCGGCACAGCGCCTCCGATTACAACGACGTAAAGTGAGCGCTGTTGTATCGGGTGTAGGAACCCTTAGCGGTAACTGCAAAGGGGCAATGAACTTAGAATGTCAGTCAATACATTCAGACTATAAATTCAACTTTGAAGCACTAATTATGAAAAAACTCATAAGCAACTTACCTACCGCATCCTTTTCAATCAGCAACTGGGACTATCTGGAAAACTTAAAACTAGCAGACCCACAGTTCAACCTGTCAGGCCCGATTGATCTGCTCTTGGGCGCGGACATCTATTCAGAACTTATACTAAACGGCGTCATCAGGAGCGATAATAGATACCCAGTAGCTCAACAAACCAAAGTAGGCTGGATTCTATGCGGGAATGTAAAGACGTTAAACTGCTTCGTGAACGTGTTGACTCAACGACTTCGAAAACATGGCAAGATTTTGGGAGACTGAGGAAATTCCAGAAAGCTCCTCATCATCAACTAGTGAAGAACAACACTGTGAGGAATACTACAACGCAACTACCAAAAGATTGGCACAAGATTGGTCACAAGCTTTAGCACAATTCCTTCAACTGGAAAGGAAAATGTTAAAAAACAAAGAACTCAGTTACGAGTACAAGCGTTTTATGAACGAATACATCGCTATGGGACACATGAGACCTGTCACAGGAGAAAGTAGGGGCCAAGTCTACCTACCTCACCATGGCGTTTTGAGAGCCGAGTCCACTACAACAAAACTAAGAGTAGTGTTCAACGCGTCGTACAAGACAAAAGGAGACAGCAGCCTCAACGATCACATGTACTGCAGACCGAACTTACAAAAGGATATACTGACACTTCTAATCAATTGGAGAACGTACAGATACGTGTTTACAGCAGATGTGGAGAAACTATATCGGTTTATCTGGCTGAACGAAAATCAACAACATCTACAAACGATAATCTGGAGATCTTCTCCTAACGAACCTCTACAAAATTGGCAGTTGGGCACAGTAACTTACGGAACGAAAAGTGCACCTTATCTAGCAATGCGTACTCTACATAAACTCGCAGAAGATGAAAAAGGTTCCTATCTGGAAGCTGGAAACGTCCTGAAAAACTATTTCTACATGGATGACTTGGTTTACGGGCAGGACACTATCGACGCATCGAAAAAACTGGTCACACAGCGAATCGAGTTGCTGAGAAAAGGAGGATTCAATTTGAGAAAGTGGAAATCAAACGAACCAATTACTTATCCTGGAAGACTTGCAAGATGACCATAAAAGCCGCAGTACGAAATTCGACTTTAGCCCAGAACAGAAAACAAACTCAAAAATGTTGGGCATGAGATGGAATCAAGACGACGATAGCTTCACATACCAATGGGACTTACCAATAAAGAAAAATCTGACAAAACGCGTACTACTGAGCGAAATAAGCAAGCTATACGACCCACTTGAACTACTATCGCCACTTACGATAAAAACAAAAATTCTATTTCAAAAAATCTGGATCAGCAAAATCAACTGGGATGAACGCTTACCCAACGACCTTGCTACAGAATGGGAAACTATGAGAAAAGATATCCAGTTGCTTAACAAACTTTCCATACCACGATGGTTACAAAGTCAAGAAAACAACCTAGAGATACACGGGTTTTGCGACGCAAGTGAAAGGGCTTACGCGTGTGTGATTTATAGCAGAGTGAAAAATCAAGCCGGTGAATACAAGATAACACTAATTACAGCAAAAACAAAGGTTGCACCAATTAACAATAGGATAACCGTACCAAGAATGGAACTTTGCGGGGCCCTTTTACTGGCCAAACTGGTTGAAAAGGTTCAGAACACTCTCTGCAATAAAAACCTACATATAAGGTGCTGGAGCGACTCCAAAGTCGTTTTAGCCTGGTTGCAGGGCGATATAAACCGATGGGAGAAATATGTGGCTAACAGAGTCAAACAAATAAATAGCATTATCTCGGCAAACTGCTGGAACTATGTGAAGTCAGAAGAAAACCCTGCTGACTGTGCAACTCGAGGGCTCACACCTTCTCAACTCTTAGATTTTAACCTTTGGTAGAATGGACCAGATTGGTTAAAAACAAACATGCCAGAAATCCTTCAGTATAATCGCCTGACCTATACAACAAACACTGAGTTGCAAGAAAAAAACTGCTGTGCAGTCACAAACAAAAGTTGTAAAATAATTGATACATTACTGAATAAAAACAGTAATTATAAACGTGTAATACGAGTGCTTGGATGGATTCTACGATTGAGCAGCATTCGTAAGCAAAAACGCACACTAAACTCCGTAAATAACTTAGCCGACTGCGGTAACAAAAAAGAGGTTACGTGTTTGTCACCACTAGACATTATGAGAGCAACAGAATTGGTTATCAAGAACGTCCAAAATCAAAACTATGGCGACGAAATTGAATGTTTGAAGAAAGATCGACCAATATCGACAAAAAGCAGCTTGCTGAAGTTAACTCCATTTCTCGACGACAGTGGAATGCTGCGCGTGAAAGAGCGACTAGGCTACTCAACTTTATCTCCCGAAACTAAACATCCAATCATACTTCCGTCAACAGGAAGACTAACGGAGCTTATTATTCAAGAGGCACATCGCGACACTCTCCACGGAGGCGCCTGGCTCACTTTGGCCCAGTTACGTCAAAAATTTTGGGTCATTGGAGGCAGCAGAACAGTCAAGAAGGAGCTTCGACAATGCGTCCGATGTCATCGTTTCAAACCAAACCGAAACGTTCAACTGATGGCAGACTTGCCAAAAGAGCGTGTAACTCCATCAAGACCGTTCACAAACACAGGCGTCGACTATACCGGACATGTTGAGGTGAAAATCAACAAAGGAAGAGGAGTCAAAACTTGCAAGGCTTACATAGCAATTTTCATTTGCATGGTGACCAAAGCTGTGCATTTGGAATTGGTGTCGGACCTGACCACGCAAACATTCCTTGCCGCATTCAAAAGGATGTGTGCCCGCAGGGGTACACCCCGACACGTATTCTCTGACAACGGAACGAATTTTGTGGGCGCAGCAAAACTACTTCAACAGGAATTTGAGAAACATAGTACGTTTAAGACTTCCGAATTCTTCGATGAGATGAGCCACTTACAAATTGAGTGGCATTTCAATGCCCCTCTTTGGCCAACAGCGGGAGGCCTGTGGGAGGCTGCCGTCAAAGCCATGAAATATCACCTACATCGAGTACTGGGGGAACAGAAGCTTACGTTCGAACAATTCACTACATTACTAAATCAAATTGAAGCCTGTCTTAACTCTCGTCCGCTGTGTCCACTAACAGAAGATGTCGAAGACCTGGAATACCTAACTCCCGGTCACTTCCTCATTGGCGGCCCTCTGTTATCACTACCACAAGAAGAGCAAGATTTTGCAGAGCACGATCCAAGAAACAGATGGAGGCTTGTTGAACAAATGAACGTGCACATCTGGAAGCGCTGGTCGAATGAATATCTACACCAACTACAAATCCGTAGCAAATGGCAGCAACCAAAAGAAAACCTGAAACAAGGAAGCCTAGTATTAGTAAAAGATGAACACTTACCTCCTGGCCGTTGGGCTATAGGAAGAGTCCAAGAACTTCATCCAGGTGCCGATGGTCAAGTACGGGTTGTTACCTTGAAAACCAGGAAAGGGTCACTTAAACGACCAATTACGAAGCTTTCACCGTTACCGCTGAAACTCGAAGAACAAAAAGTAAATGAAGAGGAAGAGAAAAAGACACCTACTCCGGAAACTAAAAAACGGGGAGGGACTACGAAACACAAAAAAAATTGGCTGTAACTTGTTCTTTTATCCATATTAGCAATGACGGGATTTGCTCAGGCAGCGCCAACGACTAACAGCTTGAAGGTTACGGCTATACCGAGCAATCATCCGATTTACTTCGATGAAGCAGGAAAAATACAATTAATACATGACGAATGGACTCTATTGGTTTACTACAACTTAACATCATACTGGCAAGCAACTGATCAGATCAATGATTATGTCAACCAAATAGATAAACTATGCCAAAGGATATCACATGAGTACAAGCCTTGCGAAACAATTGTCGGCCACCTACGTCATGAACTGAGTCACTTAGTCGACTACAACTCGATGCTGCTCACTCAACATTCAAGACCAAAACGAGGATACTTTGATGGAGTTGGGAAGTTAGCAAGAACTCTTTTCGGAGTTCTCGACGTAGACTTTGCTGAAAAGTACGAAAGAGACATACAGAATCTACAATCAAATGATGACTACCTACTACAACTTATGAAGAACCAAACATTAATTGTAGAAGCTGAAAACAATATAATTAAAAGAAACACCGCCTTCATGGAGAAACAATTCAAAACATTGAGTGGCTATATGAGCGAAACTTGCAGCGAAATCACAAAAATAGAGAACAAGGCGCACATGCTTTTTACGATGAATGACATAAATTCCGCTGCCGTGACGTCAACTTTAATTATAAGTGATTTAAATCGAATATTGGAAATGTTGATAAATAAATGTTCGCCAACATTTACAGAGGACATTTAGATACCCATTTATTTCCGGCCAACCAACTGATCGAGCAGCTAAACATCATATCCGGAAGGTTACCACAGGGATTGTCATTACCTGTAAAGGACATTCAAAGGGATTTGACAAACATCTATGACCTCATCCATGTGAAGGCTCGAATAACAAACAATTATATGTTATTTGAAATACACATCCCTTAACTAAGCGATGAAGACTATATGATATATCGAGTCATTCCGATACCGTTCCTTAGATACGGACATTTAAAACTCATGCAACCAACCTCAAGTTTCATCGCAATCAACTTCAGAAAGAACTCTTATATTACAATGGAAGAGCAAGACATGCGCCAATGTACTTCAAACGGAAAAGACGAATTTATCTGTATCTCACGTAATCCTGTGTACAACATGCACGATAAAAACGCTCCATGCGAGGCCCAAGTCTTCAACCAACAAGAGTCTTTATCATGCGTCCTCAACGACGTAACATGCAAGGAAACCTGGACAAAGCTTCACAAACCGAACATGTGGCTATTTACATTATGCGGAAAACAGCTGTTGCGCGTCATATGTAACGATCAAGTTACGCCAGCGGTCATTGACGGGACTGGAGTCATTACCTTGCAATCAAAGTGCATACTACAAAAAAAGGACGCCACAATATTTACACAGAATCAGCTGGGAAGTATATTTAACATGGAACCCGACATAGAAATACCAACGATAAATTCAACTATAAACCACATCTTTGACTTCGGCTGGAAGAATGCAAAACTAAACATAACGGAACAAAGGGCGCCAACTGCAGCAGAAATAGGAAAAATAGACCAGCAGTTGGAATTCCAAAAAAGCAGAGAAATATTACCAAAGGGGTTTGAGTCTGACTTGTCAAGTCACGACATCTATCTCTACTCCGTTACTTCTTTGTTGTTGGGAGGAATCGCTGTGCTTGCCCTCTATGTTATTATGAAACGATGGTGCAAAACAAAGAGAGGCGCCACAACAGGAGTGACACCTAGAGGAAGAAGTAACTTGAAAGAGGACATCGAGCTACATGAAATACATTCGACAGCAGCGGAGCCCGTTTACAGCGAAGCAAGACAGCCGAAGAAAGCATTTCACTTTGACGATGTAAATTGAGTGACAACTATACTTTTACTTTTATACTTATACACATTTACTATTGTTTACTATTTACTTTCAACTTTTTATATTAGATGTTTTTTTGCTTTGTAATGGATGCTCATCCCACTTTTCCCTCGGGAGCATGTACGGTTCACGTACAGGCAAATCGCTAACTCCGCGACCTACTTTTCACTACTCGTTGTGTTTACTTTTATAATTGCAATTATAATAAGTTTAGTTGACCAATAGCTACCGTAGCGCTATTACCGCGGATTAGCATCTAACTTAACTTAGTGTAACTTTTACGAATATATTTTATTAACGTGAACTCTGTGGTTTTCGTCAACTCACCTCCAACAACTCAACTGTAAGTAACTAGCTACCTCTGAGCCATACAGTACCTTTCTCTGTCTTTCAAGCATATTGAGACGCAGATAATAGATTCATATGTTTTGCACACGTTGTTGACCTTACTGTGTTTACCTATTATTATTACGGACTCAGATCTACATCATGTTGAAAAATAAGAAAATGAAAAATAATTTATTAAAATGATAAATTATTCTTATTCTTAATTTCCTGTGGTTAAAGGATAAATTGGATTTGATTGATTTTTTGTATACGGGCAAAGAACATGATTCTCTGTACGTGGTTTAAAGGAATGTCAATCCTCCTGTTACACGTGGTATAAAATGTTGTATATATCGTTTATCATTAAATATTATACCCAGCCTAGTCAATGTATTTGTATACATTGACTATACAGTATCGAGGCGTTGTTGCCTCAATACAGTATAGTATGCCACGAGAAGATTAGGTAAAATATAAATTGAAGGGCAAATAAAACATTTTTTGTTAACTCGAAATCAACTGTATTAAAAAGAACAGTTTTTAACTTAACATCAAACAACTCTGAACTGAAGTATTTAATTATTTATGGGTAACATAAGAAAATAATAAAACCGAACGGCAGGCTCGTATGGGAATTTCGTACAGCTAATAAAATTTCGTGTTTTGAGATATTTTTTGTTTTAATTGGTAGATAATATATGATTGACGGGGCCTTTTTAAATTCTTAGATTTTCAGAACTTTGGTCATAAAAGTTACAACCAGTTTAATTTTTAAAGGTTATGTACTAGTGTACCGGGTACGTATTACATTACCGAAATTTAAAAGACCGAATTTTAAAATACCGATGGATGGAATCCCGAAAATTGAAACGCCGAATGTTTAAAAAGAAAGTTTAAAATCCCGAAGTTTAAAAACCCGAAGTTTAAAAACTCGAAATTTAAAAACCCGGAGTTTAAAATGCCGTAGTTTAAAATCCCGAAATTGTTACCATTTCCGAGATAAACGATTTTTTGTAAACCTAAAAAGCGTAGTCAGCTGCAAGAAACCATGCAAGCAAGTAAGCATGCAAACAAGCATGCAAACAAGCATGCAAGCGTGCATGCAACATGAAAGCGAGCACACAGCATGCAAGCAAACATGCAACATGCAGCAGGCATGGTTTCTGTCACGGCTCCGGCGCTGTGGGGCTCCGGCGGTCCCACGCGAGCTTATCATCGCAGATGCTTTTAACGCTCACCACCGCAGCTTCGGCTTGCTGGCCGGCTGCGCCGGCCAGCCTCAGCCGCGGTGGCGGGCGTTTAAAACCACCTGCTCTTCAGCTCGCGGACCACCTCGCCCTTCCGCGCCTACGCGAATTTAAATTACACTCTAGGGGTAGGGCAGACAAGACCACGTGGAGTCGGTTTTGCAGCGATCCGTTTCCGTCACTGACGTTTGTAGCTCAACATATTGACTTTAAATACAATATTTTAATTTTCATTCGGGATTTTGTCCTTTCGGGCATTTGAACATCGGTATTTTGTGTTGCGATATAATGACTATCGGCATTTAAAACTTTCGGTATTTTTAATTTCGGTGTTTTGGGCGTCGGTATTTCAAACATAGGTATTATGAACTTTCGGGATTTTGATACGTACCCAGTGTACCAATGTAGATCGTTACATAAAGGTACATAAACATTGTTTTGGTGGTAAAGTACATGTTCTAGATTACTTGTCGCTATCTTTGTAGTGTTTTACTTACCATTAAGTCAGTAGATTGAGATGAGGATCGTACATACCTACTCTTACTCAGTGGGGTGCATTAGGAGATACCTATTTCTAATTCTATTTCTAATTATATTAATGTTATTTAAATTTAATAATTGATTATCATTTCGATATTTGTGTTATTTTACATATGGCAACATAACTGCGTTTAGTTTACGATTTTAATTAGTTTATTTATTAAAATCTTTTCATTGATATTATTAATTAATCCAAAGTTCTAAAAAGAGTACACTTACATGAAAATAAGTGGCTTAGTTGGCTTAATAAGTGGTACAAATTCTGTAACAGAACAACAAAAAAGTATGCTGTACTAAATCTGCCGTTCTCCTTTAAGGTAACAAAAGGAACCTTATTTTTTAAAGTATTAAGGAGGTAGTAAACTTTGTACTGAACAATTCAAATAAAAATGGTAGGTATTTATTTGTTCTTACATGAAGAACTATTAAGACATTTTGATGTATTTACATAGAATTTTCTTTTTAACGCATAAGCACCATTGAGTATCGCAATGCTGTTTGCAATACATTTCACAAATCCCCAACCTGCACTATAATTGCGTAACACACAATCAATCAGAATCTGAATGATTTTGAAGCAAATTGCTAATCCATTGCTTCATATGTTCGAAAAATTTGTCTCCTCAACACGTAAATAACGCAATGAATGTTGTTGAATTGTTAAAATTAAACCGATTACTACTGTAAGTGTATTACGCAATTACCCCGCTGTTGCCACAGACTGTGCAATGGAACGGAGTGTCGCATCTTGGCTAGGGACGTCATTCTGAAGACAAACCGTAAAGCGCTGCCTCGAATAATTGTAATGTTTTTACGTTGACATCACGTTTCAACTTCGGTGCCACCATCGAGTACAAAGCACAAACTGCGGCCAAGAAACTAGGCATCCTAAATAGGGTGAAGCGATACTTTACGCTTGGACAGCTTTTAACCCTTTACAGAGCGCAAGTCCGATCCTGCATGGAGTATTGCAGCCACCTTTGGGATGGCTCAGCTAAATACCAATTTGCCGCGCTTGACTCAGTGGAACGCAGAGCTAAGAGGCTCATTGTCGAAGTAACACTGGTGGATGCCTTCACAGCTTCACAGATTTTCGCTCTTCTACAGATTTTACATCGGTGAGTGTGCTCAAGAACTCCACGACCTCATTCCGCCGGCCCCCTTCTACATTGGACATCTAAACGCACTGCAGGTTACCATCCCTACCTAGTTGCTATTCCACCAATTCGCACTAAGCGTTTCCAAATGCCTTTTGTGATGCGCACAGCAAAGGAATGGAACTCTACCTGCGTCTGTGTTTCCGAACGCATACAAACCCGATCTCTTCAAAGTGAGAGAGAACAGGCTTCTTCTGGGTGAGCTCGCTCCATCGTCGACTTTGTCTCTGTCATCTCTGACTTAGACTAGAGTCAAGAGGTAACCTATCTTAAATAAAAAAAAGACAACCGCGTATTCCCAGATTGCCAGTTGAACATTCCGTATTGTATACAATGCCTAAGCAAAGTATGGAATAAATTCTATTTCATACTTTGCCTGAACATTACAGGCATTCTATAGAATGCGTCGGTATTCTATAGAATACCGGATTATATAGGTAAATTACTGATAAAACATACACACTGGATAAACTTCTTACTTATAAAAAATTGACTACCCTTTTTCACCCCATCAGGGGTAGATTTCGAAAAACCCTGATACAGGTTAACAAAGTTCATAATTTCCTTAAATAAGTATTCGTGCCAACTTTCAAGTTTATTAAATCAAGGAATCCCCCCTTTTCACCCCCTTAAAGGTCGAATTTCCAAAAACCCCTTCTTAGCGCTCCCCTACGTTATAAAAGGAAGTCGTGTGCAAAATTTCACGTTCCTAGTCCCAGTAGTTTCGGCTGTGCGTTGATATGTCAGTCAGTCAATCAGTTTCTCCTTTTATATATATATGTATATAAGTATATTAACTTATTATAATAAAAATAACTACAAAACAAAAGGAAACTTAGGCGTCGAAGTACTCGTCCGCATCGCTGTCATCCGAAAACGTGCCCAGAAGACTGGCAGCATTGCCACGTTGAATGGCCATGCTAATTCTTTGGCCAAAGAACGAGCCAGCCCTCTGGTCACGTGAAGTGTCGACCAGTCGGCGAGAAATTTCCTTAAAAAGGAGACGCGCACTCGGGCCCCATGACCCGAGCGTTTCGACCCCAAACGGCTCAAAACTGTAGTTACCGATAAGGTTACAGTATTTGCGCCGCTTAAGGGTCTCAACAGCCGCAGTAGTGGCGCCAGCACAGCACGCCGTGCTTGGAACATGAGATGGCGCAAGGGTGTCGACAAAGGTTGCGTACCACACCAGAGATCTACCCACCTTCCAAGGCAACAACGTCATGCCGTCTGGTCTCTTCCCATCGTCACGTACCAAGCCGTTTAGTTCTAATACCGCTGGTACGCCGGCGGTGACAAGAGCTCGACGAATAATATCGTTAATGCTGGCGTGTCGTGGTATGCGGCCTGCACTCCTGCAGCAGGACAGGACATGGTGTCCGAGGTTGTCGACAGCTTCATCGCAGAGACACTGATGCGGAGCAACACAAGGTGCGCCCAAGCGGAGACACGTATACCAAATATTTCTTTTAAAAAAATATATATTATATTATTTAAGTATTTATTTATTAAAATCTCCCTTACATCTGTCATTACAGGGGTATGTACCCAATGCGACAGTGCGGTCATTTACAAATCTATACTAACTTATTTATCTACAATTTAAATATAATAAAAAAACGAGAGCCATGTGTGAGTCTCCTGCAAATCGTTTACCATTAATATGAACTAGAGAGGCCCTAAGTTGTTGCCTTGACTCATACCGGAGGTGTAGTTTAGGTCGGATTCACATCTATTCTATTATAGTCAACGTACTACTATAATAATATCCTAACCTAACTAAAACTATTAACAGACTAGCATATGAGTATGGCGTCGAAAAATTCCTGCACATCGCTGTTGACTGTTAATGTAGCCAAAAGACTGGCGACATTGCCACGTTGCCACGGTCACGGGAACTGATTACTGGTGAAGTAGAACTGACGAAGAAGACCACAGATGGCCACGGAAACTCCTCAATGATAAGTATTTCACGGGTGGCGATAAGATATCTTGATAAAGATAGTTAAGCGACTATGATGAAGCAAATTTAAATAAATGGTTCTGATGAAAATGGTACCACCGAACTGATCTGATGATCAATCCGGATGGTAGGCACCGGAACTCCGTAATAAAATAATGTATCCTAGCTGTGTTTGGGCTTATTGGAAATGTCATGAGATGCACTCTGGCTGTAAATGATTTTAATGGAATACGCTTCAAATTGCGCTACCGCTGCGTCTTATGTTATTTGTGGCCTTGATTGTCAGAAAACAGATTTCATCTACGATCTGTCGTTGTGTGCGCGATTTAATCATTTGTTGGCGACGGCGTCCAAACCTGATAAAACTACGCCTTCCAAACTTCTGGCACGACTGAGCACGACATATATTTGCCTTTTTGCAAAGTTATTATTTGAAAGGGTATACTCCTGTAGTCGCATATGTTGGTCAAATTCTGTTGAGTGGTTAGCAGTCTGTCAGCTTTAACAATACATATTTTGTTCCATTTAGTGTATGTTGATGATGTTATAATAACTTCCTGTCACTGTTATTTACTTTGCAAGTAGTGGTATACTAATTTGGGTGGGGTAGGTACCACAACTGAAAAGTAGAAAATAAAAACTTGTTTATAAAAAAAAAACTGACTTCCAAAAAACAACTACAAAGTGAAAAATTACTTCAATTTCTGAAGTCGGTGGCAAAAAAGGAAAATACTAAATCAAAGACACCGACTTCCGAAATTAAAGTTATTTTTCACTGTGTAGTCTAATTTTTTGGAAGTCAGTTGTTTTTTTTTTTGAAGTCGGTTAATATAAAACAACATAACATCACGCCTTTATTCAATATATTCACATTTGGTAATTTATGTTATATTTCATCAGGTATATTTCGTTTGGACTGCTCCGTTGGTCTCGTGGTCGTGATCTCTCTCCGGTCGTGTCGGATTGCCGTCCCACGTCCCACCGGACTATGAGAGTGAGGGAAGACAGAATGCGCCTGATCTCTCTCCGGTCGTGTCGGATTGCCGTCCCACGTCCCACCGGACTATGAGAGTGAGGGAAGACAGAATGCGCCTGATCTCTCTCCGGTCGTGTCGGATTGCCGTCCCACGTCCCACCGGACTATGAGAGTGAGGGAAGACAGAATGCGCCTGATCTCTCTCCGGTCGTGTCGGATTGCCGTCCCACGTCCCACCGGACTATGAGAGTGAGGGAAGACAGAATGAGCCGTGTCTGCGCACACACGTGTGCATTATAATCCCGCGCGGAAGGCTGGTCTCCGCTGAGATTAGCCGCCAAGGCCGACATTCGGTTAGGTAGGACCATTATTATATTTCGCCACACAGACGTTTGACGCAATGTAATCTAATCTATTCTATTCATTTTGCTTACATAACTCGGTATTCCTCTGGGGATGATGTTATGATTCTATTGTAGAAGTGTACTTCTATTGTAAGTAGGTACCTATACTTGCTTGTATTTTCCTCCAAAATAAAAGAGATATCCAAAAAGTTTCAACTTATATTTGTTTAAGTGATATTAAGCTTAAATCGTTACGTAACGAATCGTAATATTCGACTAAGGGATAGACAGAGGTAGGTACAGCTCTCCTTTCCAGATCTTCATCAAACTATCCATCTCTTGTAAACAGATTCTCCAATTATACATTCACTTCCACACACACTCACACACTTATCATTTATTTTCACATCACACATCGACACATCTTCCCTTTCAAACACCTGACCTTCGTCTTACTCACATCGCTTTCATCTTATATGCTCCATTCATCTCAGTCACCATGTCTTGCAACTGTTCTGCTGTTATTATTGTACCTCTACATTTATTACATAGCAATGATAATATAACTGGAAAAATGGGGTACAATGTGCATCTCTGCCTACATGATGTTATTTAAAAAAAAATATCTATCAATCTGGGATTGGCAATGGTCTCCAGGTATCGAGTAGCAGTGTTCAGGAAACTCAGTTCAGTACTCGCAAAGACATCTGAAGATTCGTCATATAGCAAAATGTTAATATGGGTGAGAGGTACAATGGACTGGTCTTAAGGGTTATGGTACTGGTTTGATGTACTGAGAATAGAGGACGTTGGCGAGGGCGAAGTGTGTGTCGAATGGGTAGTGGGATGTTAAAGGAGATGTATTGTAGTAAGGAGGAATTGAAGTGGGTACCACGAATTAGGCGGATGAAATATTTTATCAGACTAAGATTTCTCCTTACTTCTAGACTTTGGTAACCCATCATACCTAGCACAAATAGTGTTGGGTACATGTAGGGTTAATATCCATAAAGTTTTAAGTAGAGGTAACGGACAAAAGACTTCTGAACCTTTTCGATGACCAGTGTATACACTTTTTCATGGGGGTTCCAGATTGCACTGTTAGTCTCCAGCAAACTGCGGATGAACGAGTTGTACAAAATGGTTATAGCTTGACGATTAGTAAATATTTTGGCCTGGTGCAAGACAAAACCCAAGATTTTGCGGGATTTGTTCCAGGTCTGTATTATGTGCTGGTTAAATGTAAGGTGTGGATCAAAGTGAGCACCCAGATCGCATACGGTTAAAACGCGTTTCAGGGGCTATTGTTCATAGTGTAGATGTTGTGTATAGTTTGTATGGCTCTTGAGTAGGTCATGACCGCGCACTTACTAATGTTTAGGTTGAGGTTGTTTATAGTGCTCCAAGTGTGAATGTTGTCGATGTCGAGTTGCAGAAAGGCCGTATCGCTAGAGTTAGCCACTGGAAGTGCAACTTTGACATCATCATCACATTAAGACTTACTGTAGAGTGTTTTACATATGTGGGAAGATCGTTAACTACTATCAGAAAAAGAAGGAGCCCGAGGTTAGTGCCCTGCCCTATGCCAGAAGTGACCAAGTAGCGCTGCGAATTGGCATTTTTGTATGTTACAAATTGCTTGCGGTCGTGCAGATAGTTAGCAAAGAATTTTAGCGATGTCACAGAGAAACCTGCTAGTGCTAGTTTACTTAGAAGTATGTCGTTGTCAACCCGGTCAAAAGCCTTCTGGAAGTCAAAATAGGCTACATCGATCTGCTTTTTATCGTTTATATTTTTGGCTAAGAGTGTAGTAATGTTTAGTAGATTAGACGTGGTTGAGCGATTTGGAAGGAATCCGTGCTGCTCTTCCGCGAACCACCGTTGTAGTTTATTAAATATTTTTTTATATAGTACCGATTCGAATACTTTGCCGACTATAGATAAAACAGCTACAGGCCTGTAATTTTTAATGTCACTTTTTGGGCCGCTTTTATTTACCGGGAGTACTTTAGATGTTTTCCACTCCGTTGGATATAGGTTCGTCGAAATAGACAGGTTAAAAATAAATTGCAAGGGCAACTTGAAAATTTCGCAGCCGTCCTTAACCAAGTACTGTGGTATTCCATCTGGTCCTTGAGTAGATTTTGGAGAAAGCCGAGCCATAGCGCCATGAGCTTCAGATTCGTGAACGTAGTCAATATTAACAAGATGGGACATATTATTAGTAGACACATTCGCAGTAGCGACAGCACGCTCGGGATCTAACAATGGTAAGTTTGATAGGAAAACGCTACTAAAATATTTTGAAAACGCGTCAGCCACTTGCGTTGGCGACATGTCACCGAAGGTAGCCTGCTCGTTATTTTCTCTGTTACTTTTCACAAAGGCCCAGAAAGTTTTGGGATCACATTTGATATTTGACTGAAAACGATTAGTGTAAGTCGCAAAGTCTGTATCCGTACTTCTCTTTAATAAGCGCCTATAGTAGGTAAAGAATGCATAATACATTTGGTCATTATTATTCTGTTTATAGAGCTTGTGATAATGGTTTTTAAGGTTATTTAGTTCAATAGAAAGAGACGAAAACCATTTGGGGTAATTCAGTCGCAATGTTTTTATCTTTCTTAAAGGAACAGTTTGACACACAATATTGTTAATTAAGTCATAAAAGGTCTCAACAGCAACGCTAACATCATCGCATGAATACACGGGCTCCCAGTCTATACTCGCCAGTTCAGAGTATACACGGGCTCCCAGTCTATACTCGCCAGTTCAGAGTATACACGGGCTCCCAGTCTATACTCGCCAGTTCAGAGTATACACGGGCTCCCAGTCTATACTCGCCAGTTCAGAGTATACACGGGCTCCCAGTCTATACTCGCCAGTTCAGAGTATACACGGGCTCCCAGTCTATACTCGCCAGTTCAGAGTATACACGGGCTCCCAGTCTATACTCGCCAGTTCAGAGTATACACGGGCTCCCAGTCTATACTCGCCAGTTCAGAGTATACACGGGCTCCCAGTCTATACTCGCCAGTTCAGAGTATACACGGGCTCCCAGTCTCTACTCGCCAGTTCAGAGTATACACGGGCTCCCAGTCTCTACTCGCCAGTTCAGAGTATACACGGGCTCCCAGTCTCTACTCGCCAGTTCAGAGTATACACGGGCTCCCAGTCTCTACTCGCCAGTTCAGAGTATACACGGGCTCCCAGTCTATACTCGCCAGTTCAGAGTATACACGGGCTCCCAGTCTCTACTCGCCAGTTCAGAGTATACACGGGCTCCCAGTCTCTACTCGCCAGTTCAGAGTATACACGGGCTCCCAGTCTCTACTCGCCAGTTCAGAGTATACACGGGCTCCCAGTCTATACTCGCCAGTTCAGAGTATACACGGGCTCCCAGTCTATACTCGCCAGTTCAGAGTATACACGGGCTCCCAGTCTATACTCGCCAGTTCAGAGTATACACGGGCTCCCAGTCTATACTCGCCAGTTCAGAGTATACACGGGCTCCCAGTCTATACTCGCCAGTTCAGAGTATACACGGGCTCCCAGTCTATACTCGCCAGTTCAGAGTATACACGGGCTCCCAGTCTATACTCGCCAGTTCAGAGTATACACGGGCTCCCAGTCTCTACTCGCCAGTTCAGAGTATACACGGGCTCCCAGTCTCTACTCGCCAGTTCAGAGTATACACGGGCTCCCAGTCTATACTCGCCAGTTCAGAGTATACACGGGCTCCCAGTCTATACTCGCCAGTTCAGAGTATACACGGGCTCCCAGTCTATACTCGCCAGTTCAGAGTATACACGGGCTCCCAGTCTATACTCGCCAGTTCAGAGTATACACGGGCTCCCAGTCTATACTCGCCAGTTCAGAGTATACACGGGCTCCCAGTCTATACTCGCCAGTTCAGAGTATACACGGGCTCCCAGTCTATACTCGCCAGTTCAGAGTATACACGGGCTCCCAGTCTATACTCGCCAGTTCAGAGTATACACGGGCTCCCAGTCTATACTCGCCAGTTCAGAGTATACACGGGCTCCCAGTCTCTACTCGCCAGTTCAGAGTATACACGGGCTCCCAGTCTCTACTCGCCAGTTCAGAGTATACACGGGCTCCCAGTCTATACTCGCCAGTTCAGAGTATACACGGGCTCCCAGTCTATACTCGCCAGTTCAGAGTATACACGGGCTCCCAGTCTCTACTCGCCAGTTCAGAGTATACACGGGCTCCCAGTCTCTACTCGCCAGTTCAGAGTATACACGGGCTCCCAGTCTATACTCGCCAGTTCAGAGTATACACGGGCTCCCAGTCTATACTCGCCAGTTCAGAGTATACACGGGCTCCCAGTCTATACTCGCCAGTTCAGAGTATACACGGGCTCCCAGTCTCTACTCGCCAGTTCAGAGTATACACGGGCTCCCAGTCTCTACTCGCCAGTTCAGAGTATACACGGGCTCCCAGTCTCTACTCGCCAGTTCAGAGTATACACGGGCTCCCAGTCTCTACTCGCCAGTTCAGAGTATACACGGGCTCCCAGTCTCTACTCGCCAGTTCAGAGTATACACGGGCTCCCAGTCTCTACTCGCCAGTTCAGAGTATACACGGGCTCCCAGTCTCTACTCGCCAGTTCAGAGTATACACGGGCTCCCAGTCTCTACTCGCCAGTTCAGAGTATACACGGGCTCCCAGTCTCTACTCGCCAGTTCAGAGTATACACGCGCTCCCAGTCTCTACTCGCCAGTTCAGAGTATACACGGGCTCCCAGTCTCTACTCGCCAGTTCAGAGTATACACGGGCTCCCAGTCTCTACTCGCCAGTTCAGAGTATACACGGGCTCCCAGTCTCTACTCGCCAGTTCAGAGTATACACGGGCTCCCAGTCTCTACTCGCCAGTTCAGAGTATACACGGGCTCCCAGTCTCTACTCGCCAGTTCAGAGTATACACGGGCTCCCAGTCTCTACTCGCCAGTTCAGAGTATACACGGGCTCCCAGTCTCTACTCGCCAGTTCAGAGTATACACGGGCTCCCAGTCTCTACTCGCCAGTTCAGAGTATACACGGGCTCCCAGTCTCTACTCGCCAGTTCAGAGTATACACGGGCTCCCAGTCTCTACTCGCCAGTTCAGAGTATACACGGGCTCCCAGTCTCTACTCGCCAGTTCAGAGTATACACGGGCTCCCAGTCTCTACTCGCCAGTTCAGAGTATACACGGGCTCCCAGTCTCTACTCGCCAGTTCAGAGTATACACGGGCTCCCAGTCTCTACTCGCCAGTTCAGAGTATACACGGGCTCCCAGTCTCTACTCGCCAGTTCAGAGTATACACGGGCTCCCAGTCTATACTCGCCAGTTCAGAGTATACACGGGCTCCCAGTCTCTACTCGCCAGTTCAGAGTATACACGGGCTCCCAGTCTATACTCGCCAGTTCAGAGTATACACGGGCTCCCAGTCTATACTCGCCAGTTCAGAGTATACACGGGCTCCCAGTCTCTACTCGCCAGTTCAGAGTATACACGGGCTCCCAGTCTCTACTCGCCAGTTCAGAGTATACACGGGCTCCCAGTCTATACTCGCCAGTTCAGAGTATACACGGGCTCCCAGTCTCTACTCGCCAGTTCAGAGTATACACGGGCTCCCAGTCTATACTCGCCAGTTCAGAGTATACACGGGCTCCCAGTCTATACTCGCCAGTTCAGAGTATACACGGGCTCCCAGTCTATACTCGCCAGTTCAGAGTATACACGGGCTCCCAGTCTATACTCGCCAGTTCAGAGTATACACGGGCTCCCAGTCTATACTCGCCAGTTCAGAGTATACACGGGCTCCCAGTCTATACTCGCCAGTTCAGAGTATACACGGGCTCCCAGTCTCTACTCGCCAGTTCAGAGTATACACGGGCTCCCAGTCTCTACTCGCCAGTTCAGAGTATACACGGGCTCCCAGTCTCTACTCGCCAGTTCAGAGTATACACGGGCTCCCAGTCTATACTCGCCAGTTCAGAGTATACACGGGCTCCCAGTCTCTACTCGCCAGTTCAGAGTATAACACAAAAGAGTCTGCCTTACGGAAGTTATGCTCTATAGTTACACTATAGCTTGCGTACGGCGTGTTAATATTGATAGAAATATCGAATGGCTTGTGATGTATTTCAGGCGAGACAATGCCGGAACAAGCTGAAACTGAGATTCCTGCCACACATGAGTTAACCAAAATCAAATCCAACATTCTACCAAGATCATTCAAAATTATGTTTTCCTGTATTAAATTACATTCAGAAAGAAACAAATCAAAGTCATCACGTATGGTAACACTAGCGGAACAAAGATTAAAATCTCCTAATACATCTAGAGGCAGTGTGTTAATGTCATACATAATCCTCCTTATACTATTAGAAATAGAATAATATCTAGCATCAGGCACACTACACTAGGTGCTAAGTAAACAACACAGCAAGCAAAGTGTAACCGACCTTTGGTAACTGTTGCACATGTTATCTCGTCGCACTGTTCAGGCTTACAGTCCAGACGTGTGAGTGAGTAGGGCGCGTGCGCGGCCAGCAGCACGCCCCCGCCGCCGCGCGCCACGCGGTCACACCGCAGCACGGCGTATTCTCGCGGGAACACCTCAGAGTCAAAGACGCTGTCATCGAGCCTAGTTTCTGTTAAGGCTAATAAATTACTTGGCAAGGTGTGAAGTAAATTTTTGGTTTCCGAACGTCTGGATTTTAATCCCCGGACATTCTGGTTGAAAATCATATCCAGCTTTTTAGTTTTCCTCACGAAAAAATGACTGACTTGATTCATTGCGTTCAGTCTTTTTCTTCGCATTCCGGTAGGTGAACCATTCTCGGTATGTAAAGATGGTCACCCATCCACGGACAACGCTAGCAAGCGTAGTTTAACCTAATCGATCGACCCGTGCAGCTGTTAATACTTAGCCACGAGCTCCTAAAAAAATATGTATATATTTTATTTAAAAAAACGCGATGTTATACGTATGTGTAAGAAATAAGTTTAAATTATTTCAATTTCAGATCGCTGTGAAGTAAAATTGTTTATTTTACGCAATAAAAACCTTTAAAAACTTTTATTTTTTATCTTTTTATCACATTTTAATGTCAAGATTTCTATGTGAAAAATCCAGCTTAAGCAGAAATCGCGAAAAGTCTATAATAAGCAAAATAAAAGCTTTTTATATTATGTACATACAAAAGTATATACGGTACTTATATTTTTTTTTAATTGTCTGTCTGTTTGTTCTGGCTTATCTCCGAAACGGCTGGACTGATTTTGACAGGACTTTCACTGACAGATAGCTGATGTTACGGGAAGTAACTTATGCTACTTTAATTTTATAAAAAGAATTAGAGTTCCGCGCAAAATAAAAATAAAAGGCTAATCTCTGGAACTACCAGTCGGATTTAAAAAAAATATTTTTGCATTTGGTAGCCCAATTCTTGAGGATGGTTATAGGTTATTTAACATCACGCTACGAACCTTAGGAGCCGAGCAAAATTAGAGAGGGGCCGGTTCCCAGTTCGTTGGAAGTCGGGGAAACTGGTCCTCATCAAGAAGCTGGGGTGCCCTGTGGAGACTCTGTCCGCTTACCGGCCCATCGTGCTGCTCGACGAGGTGGGCAAGCTTTTTGAAAGAGTCATTGCAGACCGCCTCGTCGGGCGGCTGGTGCGGGTGGGGCCGGATTTGGCGGAGAGCCAGTTGGTTTCCGCAGGGGGCGTTCTACAGTGGACGCTATCATGCACGTGCGAGCCCCCTCGATGAGGTATGCTGTGGCCCGGGGTGAGGTCGTCTTGGCGGTGTCACTAGACATCGCCAATGCCTTCAACACCCTGCCCTGGAGTTGCATTAGGGAGGCACTCCGGTATCACCGAGTGCCGACCTATGTACCTCTGTCGAGTGGTCGCGGCCTATTTGACGCACAGGGCCGTCATCTATCTCGGTCTCGGTCGGAGTGGAACCAGCGAGAGATGTCGTGCGGTGTCCCAAAAGGATTGGTCCTGGGGCCGCATCTGTGGGATATCGGGTACGACTAGGTGCTGCGCGCCGACCTCCCTAGCGGCGTCAGCGTAGTTTGCTACGCTGACGACACGCTGGTCCTGGCGCAGGGGTGGTCGCACCAGCGGCGGCCGATTTAGCAACACGCGGGGTTGCAACAATCGTCGAGAGGATCCGGCAATTGGGACTCGAGATGGCCTTGCACAAGTCCGACGCCACGTATTTTCATGGTCCTCGGAAAGGGCCACCGTCGGGTTCCCAAATAACGGTAGGAGGGGTTCACATCGGGCGGCGTCAAGTCGACGATGAAGTATCTAAGTGGGACTCGTCCTCGACAGCCGGTGGAACTTCGTGGAGCATTTCCGACGTTTGGCTCCCAGACCAGAGCGGGCCGGGGCTGCCTTGAGGCGGCTCCTGCCCAATCTAGGGGGTCCAAACGCCTCCTGTCTGAGGCTCTACGCGGGAGTCGTGCGGTCCATAGCCCTTTACGGGGCTCCAGTATCGGCGCGTTCCGTGACATGACGACCGGCCCGCCGGTTGAACGCGTCCCAGAGGGTCATGGCCATCCGGATACTCATCTCTCAACAAGTGGCCTAAGTCCTTTCCAATCTCATCGCAAAATAATACTAACATAAGTACATCACTACTACACTATTTGTTTACCTTGTTTATTGGAACTATTAATAGCAGGACAGGGCTGCAGTAAGGTGGTATAGCAGGTCGTCAATGAATGGCCCGGTGTAAGTAAATTGGATGGTGTTTGACAATGCTTACAGATGTTTGTTTGTGAGTTTACCAGCTCATTCATTGCCAACATTATGTTCCCTCATTAGATCTCAGAAGTATTATATTTGTGAGTCGTTGAACTAAGTTTCTCCTGTAAATGATCAAGTTCAGATTGCACGTAAGTACTCTGTGTCAATGTTATACCTCCTAGTACTTTGTTCAAAACTAAAAGAATACCGATCGACTAACTGACTATCGATCGACTATCGATTAACTGTTTAAGTAAATTTAGCCTTTCTCTATTAAGTTTAACATTTTTACTAAAGAACTTTGTCTTTTATTGATCTTGTGTGTTTTTGCAATGTATTTTTTATTTTCATGTATTTTTAACCGGCTTCAAAAAAGGAGGAGGTTCTCAGTTCGTCGGAATCTTTTTTTTAAGTTTGTTTTTACTGTCACCAATACCCGCGCTGAATTACATGACTTTGAATCATCATTAGGTACTTACCTGTCAAATCTATAGTGAAAAAAGGGGTGTGTGGCGGTGAGCATTGACGGGACAATAGGCATCAACGCGTGGAACAGGCTTTGATTCAGCGAGGCGGTAATGTTAAGGTTTGTAGCCTGGAGTTCGGTTATTTGACTTTGAGCCTCATGTAGCTGCTGTTGACGTAAGTGTTTGTGACTAAGAGCTTGTTATTAATCTATGCTACACGTCTAATCATGTTCGCTGATCCCGACCACAACAAGTTGAAGTCTGTTCCGTTCCTCTATGGTAGCAGTGTATTGAGTATAATATATTATTTGAGCCAATTCAATTTCCAACTTCCTATTCTTTTCATGGGCATCAAAGAAGACCCTTTCATTGTCATCTATTTCCTTTTGCAGTTGGTCACAGGCCTTCGACGTCCTTTGAGACCTTTAATTCGCTCAAAGCCTGATTGAGTTTGGACTCTTCGAGGCGAGCGCGGGCGCTGCGAGTGATTATAACTTTAATATAGAAGTGACAAGAAATTGGAACAGGGAATGTAGTTGTGGCAGCAATTTAAAAGATGATTAGTTTAAAAGTAAAAATTAAATTAACGTGTAGAGAAGGAGTTCTGTCACCAAACTTAGGTTACGTTTACGATTAAAGGTCATTGGCATCAATAAGTGCGTATTAAAAGTGAACATTGTGATTGCTAGGGAAATTATAGTACGTAAACAAACTAATAGCATATATTTGATAGGGCGTGTAGGGGCGATACACTTGTGTGAAGTACCAAGATAGCTTAGATGTGACAGAAGACAAGCTATATGTAGAAATACACATGGCCTCAGAGACGCCTCCCTGGCCGCATAATTAAGTGTGTGTGTATTTACTATATTTATGTAGAAATACATGGCCTCAGAAACGCCTCCCTGGCCGCATAATTAAGTGTGTGTGTGTATTTACTTTATTTATGTAGAAATACATGGCCTCAGAGACGCCTCCCTGGCCGCATAATTAAGTGTGTGTGTATTTACTATATTTATTTAGAAATACATGGCCTCAGAAACGCCTCCCTGGCCGCATAATTAAGTGTGTGTGTGTATTTACTTTATTTATGTAGAAATACATGGCCTCAGAGACGCCTCCCTGGCCGCATAATTAAGTGTGTGTGTATTTACTATATTTATTTAGAAATACATGGCCTCAGAAACGCTTCCCTGGCCGCATAATTAAGTGTGTGTGTGTATTTACTTTATTTATGTAGAAATACATGGCCTCAGAGACGCCTCCCTGGCCGCATAATTAAGTGTGTGTGTGTATTTACTATATTTATGTAGAAATACATGGCCTCAGTGACGCCTCCCTGGCCGCATAATTAAGTGTGTGTGTATTTACTATATTTATGTAGAAATACATGGCCTCAGAGACGCCTCCCTGGCCGCATAATTAAGTGTGTGTGTATTTACTATATTTATGTAGAAATACATGGCCTCAGAGACGCCTCCCTGGCCGCATAATTAAGTGTGTGTGTATTTACTTTGGAATTTTCTTCATCGCCAATGTTCAAATAAGTTGCATGTTTCAACCATTTATTGTGAACATTGTTGCCATGCCTACAACAAAAATATCATTCTGTCTCTGTCGTTTTCAAACAATTGAGTGAAACAGAACAAATTTTTGAATTCGTTTAGCGCTAAACGTACATACCGATGTGTGTGATGTTCAAGCGCACCTTATTAAGAAGTACGCCTGTTCGGCAACTGACAGAGGGGTAACTGCGACGTGCAAGTGGAACCATTGATTGTAACAGTGATACTAAGTGGACAATTGACGGTATGATTGTTTTATTGTCGGTCGTCCCGATACATGTATGGAGAAGTAGAGTACGGTAATGGAGGCGCGCCCGCGCCGCCGCCGCCGCCGGCCCGCCAGTCCGCGGCCGGCTGCGCGCGCGCCCTCCCGCCTGTCCGCCTCGCTGTAACTGTCGTGTGACTAGTGTCCGCCGCTGCGTCACGTCCGGTCTACACTTATTCTGTACTGAGTATGTACTATTTAACTAATCATATTTGCTTTATAGACGGTTAAGGTTTTTATAATACAGTGCGGTCAACTCAGAGACTCAGGGGTGGGGCAAATAGGACCATTATTGGGTTAAAAAGAACCCGAATTATTAAATTGTGTTTTAAAGGATGCGAAAATAATTGATAAGAGTGAGGAGCTAGGATTTGTATAGTTGGGGAGCCTGTTTACAAGACATGGAAAGATTGATGAAGATGTACATCTCTTGATACGGGAAATAAAGTGAATATATAGTGTTATACCTACATGCGATTGTAACCAACCAGTTGATGTCCAAAAAGTTCGACTGACCGTTCTCAATGGTGTGCTGGTGCCTACGATTTTGTATGGAAGTGAATGTTGGGTGTGGCAGAAGAGGCATGAAAGTGATATGCACATGCTGGTCCTGCTCCATAGGACAATCTAGAGTCTGGACAAAATCAAACTAATTTAGTTGTATAATTTATTATTTTGATGACATTTATTTTAACACGCTTTTCTGAATCTTGAAATTTTTGAAGTAAATTCTAATTAACAACGCATTTTTTTGTAATCCTATAAAAAATCGAATCGTATGTTGTTTGAAAACATTGACTCTACTGTAAACTATATAGCACAAACTGTGGTTTACAAAGAGTCCAGCTTTGTAAACACAACGGTCAGACTAGAACTAAGTGACGTGATGAGTAACTTTGGTAAACTGTTTGCACTGCGCCCGTCGCCCGCGTACAGCTGTGCAGTGTACAGCCCCTCGCAACAGCACAGCCACACAGGGCTGCATCAGCTGCATGGGCGACGCGTGCAGCCTGGGCGCCTTCCGTACGCTTGTCATTCCCTTTTTCACTTTTAGTTCTGGGATAAGCTCCTGGTGCCTGGTGGACATGTTTACCTGAGTAACTTTCAGAACAGCATCACCTCTACTTAAAACCATGTTTATGAAAAAAGGCTTTTTAAATTACCGACGATAATTTTATTATCAGTAGGCCAAGCACGAATAATGACCGAAACTTTCATATAAACGTGTCGGTTTTACATCAGGTTTAGAAAAAAAGAAAGAAAGAAAAATTGTTTATTCTGCACTAACAAAACGCACATTACAAAAAAAAAATATCATAAAATACACACATACAAAGTACCCAAAAGCCTATATTCAATCCGTATAAAGTTGAATTCTTTTTTGTCCATTGCTTGATGTCCAGGCCTGGGACCAAAGACAATTTACATTGCGTCTGTGTGCGTATTGCGACACTGGCAAATGAAATCAAACAGAAAATTAAAACAAAAACAAAAAACCGAATTGCGAAGTGGGAAAATGACTACTTTTGTAACAAACAACACACAAACAACACTGACAAGAACAATACGCCGCGCGCCGCGTCTGCGCAAGAATAGCTTGTTGCTCAGCAAAATGCTGTGACTTCGGACGAACCTATCACCAACAGCGCTGATTTTCAGCAACCACCTCGCGGATGACGCAATGACGTCCCCGCGTGTGACCAAGTAAAGTTTACAGTCCACAGAAATACGTTTGGTGCTGGGTGAACTTATTAGGTATATACTTATAAATAAAATAAAAAGTCTGTATCGTAACTTTTAAAAATAACAAAAATACTTGTTATAGGCAAATAAACACTGAAGATAAAAATATATTAAATAATTTCCTACTCTAGACGTTGCGTCGTACGTTTCTTATTTATGCTATTTTAGTAAGTATGTATAATTTCTATACTTACACTAACAATACTTTCTAATGAGATAATCAAGACTTCAATTAATACTCCATAAATTTCATTTAACATAATAAACCACGGGAACATTTGCGATGGCAGTCGTTTACGGCGTGTTCAATAGTTAACAGCTACCTTCTATCAACAAACGGAAACTCACAGATATTTGACACAAAAATTATTAAAATAAAAGAAAAACCAGCCAAGTGCGAGTCGGGTGCACACGGGTGCGTTTCGTACCCCCGAACAATATTTATCACTACATCATCATCTGCCTAGCCTTTTCCCAACTATATTGGGGCCGGCTTCCAGTCTAACCGGATGCAGCTGAATACCAGTATTTTACATGGAGCGACTGCCTATCTGACCTCCACAACCCAATAACTGGGTAATACGATACCCCTTGGTAAGACTGGTTGTCAGACTTTCGGGCTTCTGACGACCCGTAACGATCCACGAACGACAGCCGGGACCAACGGCTTAACGTGCTTTCCGAGGCACGGAGGAGTCTCGGTATGTAAAGATGTGGTCACCCATCCACGAACCAACCCCGGCAAGCGTAGCTTAACCTGATGGATCGATCCGTGCGAATGTTATTATTTATTTATTTATTTATTTATTTAATACTTCATGCACAGAAAAGTACAGAGGCGGACTTAATGCCATAGGCATTTTCTACCAGTCAACCTTTGGGTGATGCAGACACAAACAGTGGTAGGTGCAGTTATGAGAAATTGTGGATTACTTAGCCACGAGCTTATATTTATCACTACATATTAAAAAAAATACTTCAGTTTAAAAAAAACACGTTTCTTGTATGGGGACCGTTTCTTGTATGGGGACCGTTTCTTGTATGGGGACCGTTTCTTGTATGGGGACCGTTTCTTGTATGGGGACCGTTTCTTGTATGGGGACCGTTTCTTGTATGGGGACCGTTTCTTGTATGGGGACCGTTTCTTGTATGGGGACCGTTTTAATTTAATTTTTAACATAATTTTATTTTTATTGCTTTCTTTTGTTATATCGGCAATAGAAATTATTCAATCTGTGAAAATTTCAACTGTCTACCTATTTCTATTCATGAGATACAGCCCGCTGACAGACAAACGAATACGGAATACGGAATAGGATTCCGTTTGGCACCCTTCGGCTAAGTTCTGAGTTGACGATTACCCACACATGCGTGCACCGACTGGACAGGCCCACTCAAATATGTTTCCTCAAAAACCATTTCAGACACTAATCTGCGTGATCCTCACATGATCTGAAATATACAGGGTGTAAGGGACAGCCCTCCGCAAACTAACAGGGTGCATTCAGCTCCTTATTTTGAATCATATTCCGCCGGAAATATTCTCAGGAAAATTTGAATTTTTTTTATCGTATTTTCAGTTACTATTCCTTTATTTCAATTCGTTGACAATACTTAGATAAATAAATAACAATAATCATCATTCATAACTTTAGGACATTCTGAAACGAGAGATTTTTAATGAAAAATCTTTTGTTATTAAAACGAGAGAGTCCGGTTAGCTCGCAAAAATCCCCCCTTTTTTTTTTTTTTTTTTTGTGGATGGGAAATCATCAAATGACTTCTCCCGCTCTGGGCGGAGCGGGAGGGCGTGTCAGACTTTTACTGACTAAAACCCACCCGTGTTCCTTCTGTTGCCTGTGCCGGGGCCACGGTAACTCTTTCGAAAATCCCGCAACCCTAGCTGGCATCGGCCCTAGCGGACCCCGTCAATAGTGCTGACATCTCTTTGAGGTGCGCGTGGAACACGACGCGCCGTCGACTCGGGCATGGTCCTTACTGGACGGCGAGCTACCCATTGCTCGCCGTCAGACAAACAAACAGACAGATTAGGAAAAATCCCCCCTAAGGTGGATTCGCTGTTCAATCTGTCTTAAGGTGGATTGTCAGAAACGCGTTTCCGTGAATCCACCTTAGGGAGGCTCAATAAAACAACCAATTTTAATCCAAATTCAGTGAGTGAATTGAAAACGGAGATGATAAAGCACACGAAGATACGAAATAACGCGTAAGCACGAGCGAGCTTTGAAGCACCTACTTGAATGTCTCGATTTATTTGCAAAGTTGTGATGTTACTTAGTCTCTGTTGACAAGTTAACGTGCCGTGCGGAGGTACTTGTCGGAGTAGCTACCACGCAGTGGCTCCACGAGCACGCGGACGGCGTCGCGACTCGCGCGCACAGCTACAGCAATGTTCAAAGTGTTTGGGCTGCTTTCCCACTGCAACCAGACGAAGTCGCGAGCAGAACGTAATTAATAAATTAACACATTACAGCATGACGCAATTTGTGTGTTGTCAGACGCCATGATGATGGAAGACAGCAGCAAGTCGGAGACGGTCCATCTACAGCCCGTGGGCGAGGACGCGGGGGAGTCCTTGAAGTGAGTATATCAGCCGATCGATTCTGACACTAGTCAGCACCCTTATTGCGTAACACACTATCAATCAGAATCTGAATCATTTTGAAGCAAATTGCTAATCCATTGCTTCTTATGTTTGAAAAATTTGTCTGCTCAACAACGTAAATAGCGCAATGAATGTTGTTGAACTGCCAAATGAAACCGATTCCTACTGTAAGTATGTTACGCAATTGCCCCGCTGGAGTGATAGTTCACTTCAAGCTCACTTCTATGTTCCTGGGGGCCAACCACCACCTCTTAAAGCAGTATTATTTTAATGTTACTTCAGTGTGAGAAAGAGATGAAGCTATACAGGACGTCTAGCTCCATCTCTTTCCCACACTCAAGTAAGATTACAATAATACTGCGTTAAGCGGTGGCGGTCTAGCTCTAGCGGTGGATTGTTACAGAGTAGACCGGCAGGTATCGTTTGTAGGTCTGTAGTCCGACTAGTACGAATTATTATTCAATTAACCTTCTATCATTAAAACAGTGGCAAATCTTTGGTATTTTGATTTGGTACCCCTATCTCATTACTACTGCAAAGTGATCTCAATCGTCTCGTTGTACGGTGTAACTGTAACGGAATGGAACTGATCCCAAAAAATGTTCCCGTGTTTAATTTACAAGAAACAACATCCCAATGGGCAGCACTTGTCATACAATGTGTCATACAATGTGTCATACAATGTGTCATACAATGTGTCATACAATGTGTCATACAATGTGTCCCAGGAATCGACCGACAACTGCAGGTGGTGATAGCTTTGGTCAAACCCTCCCAAAATAACAAAACATATATTCCGCAAAATGTTATTAAAAAATTGTTTAAAATTTATTAACAAAAAAATATTTGAGAAAAAATCAAATAATAGTGAATTTATGTTGAATTTGTAAGTTTTTATGGAGAATCTATGGTAATTAGGGATAGAGTAACTATTTAATAATATTTTGACAGACAAAGTTATTATTAAAAAGATTTTATTTACACGTGAGAGTCAAAAGAATGACGCATTGCGGTAATTTTGATTTATTTTGAAAATCTAGTATAAAGGCTCCTGCAAACAGGCGCGACACGCGACAAGACTCAAAGGCATCACGTGTCGCGCGAAGAGCGGTGCCTTCGTGCCATGCTTGTTTGCAGTAGCCTTAACTCGAAAACTATAAAATTTTGCGGAACATAATATGTTTTGTTATTTTGGGAGGACTTGACTAAAGCTATCACCACCTACAGTATGTCGGTCAACTTCTGGGACAACCTGTATATTCGGTGAAAAAATAAGGAAGTTGAAACAATAAAGGACCTTGGTGTACTGTTTGACAAGAAGTTTCATTGACGCCACATCTCGATAGTATTATAAAGAGAGCTTCGAAAATGTTATGGATCGTCCTAAGAAATTACAAAACCTTTCGTCACAATAGAATAAAAATACTAGTTTATAACAGTCTCATTCGCAGCTTCTTGGAATACAACAGTTTAGTTTGGCGTCCTCACTACGCAACGCATTCATTACGACTTGAGCGTGTCCAGAAACGCTTCGCTTGGCACCTCGCATTTTCCAATGGAGTCGCCAAAAAATGCGTTTTTACAATTGAAGACTTAAGCATTTTAAAATGACTTCTCTGGAAAAATATAGACATTTAATTGATAAATAATGTCAGCCTATAAAATGATTAAGCATAAAATTTTATGGTTTAATTATGTTTGTTTTTATTTGTGAAGATTTATATCCATAATACATGATAACACTAATACATATATATTATGTACAAGTATACAATAAAAAATAAAAAGGGAGAAGAGCTCATTGGGCATCAAAAAATTCTTCCGCATCGCTGTCAATCGGAAAAGTGCCCAAAAGGCTGGCAGCATTGCCACGCTGAATGGTAATGCTGATTCTTTGGGCTAAGAATAGGCCAGCCCTCTGGTCCCGTAGAGAGTCGACCAACCGCTTAGCGATGTCCCGAAATACTCGATGAGCACAGCATAAAATAGAGTCCCAGCTTGCTTGCCCTTTTCAGTTTTCGTGCACCCTCTAGAATCCCGCGTAGTGCCATCACTGCCCTTTGTCCACTTTTTAGAAGAACAGTTTCGGGAGCCAATTCGCCCTTTGCAAGAATTTGTAAGGCTACAGTGTAAGTGAATGGCTCCAGTGATAATATTGGCTTCCACTTTGACTGTCTTACTAGACAGAAAGCCACCTGTATCGTTTACCGAGCAACCCCTAAAGCAATCCTAATCAAGCAAAATGAATTGTGTAAATTATACCACAGTTATTTTATTTTTACCAATTTTATCAATTTAATTCAATCAATTTTAATTTTTTGTTGATCATTTTTAATCATACTTTCATTTATTTTTATTTCATCTCTAGAAGAAGTACTTGCCGATGTTAATAATTTTTTTTTTTACTAAATTTATCAAATTTTATAATTTTTATTTTTATTTAATTATTATCAATTTTACCAATGTTATAATATCAAAGTATATTCAATTTACCTTTACCAATTTTTATAATTTTTAATCAGAATTTCATAAATTTTAATTTCAAACCAATGTAACTTTTTACCGATGTTCCCAATTTACCAATATTAACGCTTATTACTAAGTAAGTGAGCTTATTTCTGTGATTCATTGTTTTATGCATGTGGTGTTTACCTATATATAAGTAACTGATGCACTGTTTTTTTTACTTTTGGAAATGTATTTGTATCAAGGTAAGTTATACATTGTTGGCGAACCTAATAAAAAAAAAACCTCAATGTGTTTGTAAATACGACAACATTTTTACCAAATACATCGTATTAATATCTAATTATATTTTAGTTGAAACGGAACGAGTACCTACCTATACAAAGTCTCAACTTATGCCGGGAGAAAGTTAATCTCCAAACTTGCATTAATATATGTATTTAATATGTTATCATAAGAACACATGTACCACGGTATTATATATAAGTATTTGTCTGCAGGGACTGCTCCTCCGACTCCTACGACCCGCACTTACATCGCCAGCTGCCCAAGCCTACGAAGTAAGTGATCGACACCAGAACTAAGTTGTACTACGAAAGACCTTACCTCACCTTTGCCTTACCTTATAGTATTCACCGATTCAAGATACTTACATTTTGCCTATACTAATAGACCACCTTAGTTGCATTAAATCAGTTCAGTTATTATAAGGTTTGATTGTGCACCTAACTATAAATCATTATTGCCCACGGCTTCTTCTGTGTGTATTTTGTATTTCATAATTTTACGTTTATATCAAATAATATTTACGAGTAGGTATATTATTCACACGAAAAGTAGCCTATCTGTCAAATTACATAACGATCGATTCAGTGGTTTAGACAGACAGACAACTTTCACATTTATAATATAAGTATGACGGAGAAGGTACGTCTCTTTCGGTATCAGTATCACAGAACAGAAAAAACAGTTCGTTAACATCACTCATATTTTATCTAAGTGTAGTGATGGTTATTGCGCAATAGAAAAACTGTTTTCAGTTCAAATCTAATTATTTACGATCAAATTAATAGGTACACTGTAGGTACACGACACGACACAACTATACGGAACACGCGACAGTTTTTTAACGTGTTCACTGCTCGACAGCCACCGACCAACTCTACTTAACTCTGGTCGAGCGTTACGTTGTAGACTCTGGCGAGCGTCGCTTGGTGGCGCTGGCGTCCGGATTAGTCAAATGAGTGACTAACGTATTCCCGACAAGTATAATTAATGTAATGAATAAATAAGTATGGGTTAGTATAGTGGTGTTTGAAAGAGAAGAGGATGTGTCGGTGTCTGATCTAAAAATAAATGACAAGAGTATGGAGCAAGTGAATGAGTTTGTGTATTTCGGGAGGCTGTTTACAATAGATGGAAAGATTGATGAAGATGTGGAAAGGAGATTGAATGCGAGAAATAAAGTGAATAGTGCTATACCTACATGCTACTGTGAACAACCAGTTGATGTCCAAAAAGGCTCGACTGGCTGCCTTTTTTTCCGTGGGGAAATCCTCATGGATACCCTCCGTCTGGAAAAGACGAAAGGTTATGTTACTCCTACCGACTAAAACCCCTCTATTCCTTGCAGTACCATGTAGAAGGCTCGGGAGGTACTTGTACATTCACCGCACCCTCGACTGGTCAGCCCACCATGCCTAGCGGGTCCCATCATTGAGTGCGGCCGATCCCACCACCGCACGTTCTCCCATTAAGGCGCGCATTTATTACTGCGTGGCATCTCTTTGGGCCTGACTGCTCGAGCGACGACACAGCCCCAATTTCGCCGCCCGCAGGCCACTCCTTATGGTTGCCGCAGATCGTTAAGCGCCCTTCGACGTCCGGCTGCTCTTTTGGTGCTGGCGAAATGAGAGGTATGCTCTCTCTCTCCACCGTCTCCTTTGCATCCATCACTTCCTGGCAAAAAGAGGCCACAGCATCCCACGCGTTTTCACTTCTGACCATGGACTGAATCACGGCCGGAAGCGAGAGATTACCCGCACCAAGTGTCACGACGAGGCACAGCACTGTTGGGCCCAAGCTGAGCGCTCCTACAGCGTATGTTGCGCCGTGTCCTAAAGTGAATGTTGGGTGTGGTAAAAGAGGCATGAAAGTAGAACAAATGTCGTGGAAATACGATCTTTGCGAGGCATATGTGTGTAACTATGAATGATACATTGAAGATTGGCGTGATAAGGCAACAATCAATCAACTCAGCCTATCGCAGTCCACTACTGGACACGCGTATGTTGCGGTTTAAAAGAAGATGTAGTGACAAAAGTTTAAAGGTGCACCTTAAATGGTTTCATCATGTTGAGAGGATGAACGAAGGGCGATTAACTAAAGGTTTTTACAAGGCAGATGTGAGTGAAAACGGCGGGAGGGGACGGCCTCGAAGGACATAAATAGTGACATTTTTGGTGATGTTCTTCAGAAAGGTAAGGTGTGTGGTAATCGCGACCAGATGCATGAACGTAAACGAAGCAAAAGGAGCATTTATGTAAGGATCGTAGCAGGAGGCATTCTATGGTTCCTGCCCCCATTCGAAAAGGGCGAGAGTTCATGTATGTATGTAATAAGTAATAGAAAAGCGTTTACAAAACAAATGACAAGTAATAGTAGTCGCCGGTAGCCGTGAGTGGAGCCCATGTCATGGTACTGAACACAGTACTGAATGTTGCAGCAACTGGGAAACTTTGGTGCACCTGCTCAAGTGCAGCCTGGGCACCGGCATCTTGGCGATGCCGCAAGCCTTCGCGCGCGCCGGCCTCGTCACCGGGGTGCTGGCCACCATCATCGTCGGGGCGCTAGTAACGCACTGCCTCCACGTGCTCGTGAGTCGCCACCATCAAACTTACCACTAAACTTCGAAATTATTTGCCAAGAATAATAAAGACAAGAAAAATTAATTCCAATGTCACAAACTCTGAGTTCATTGTCAAAGCTAGATAATGTGCGTGTCCTCGTACCTGACACCATTGTCACATTGTCACATTGTCACATTGTCACATTGTCACATTGTCACATAGGACCCGCCATTATAAATAGTTACTACTCTTTGGGACACGCGCTATATCTAGCTTTAACAAAATTGAATATCTAACGTGTACAAGAGTTACCAACTGACTAAAATGTCAAATGATAATTATTTCATACTAGCTTCTGCCCGCGGCATCGCCCGCGTGGATGTCGAAAATATCCCACGGGAACGTGCTACTGGGATTACCATCCGTATGTTCCGCAGTACTCTACTGGTTTGTGCGGCGCACGCCAGAAAGCTCCCAGTCGGCATGATTTTTCCGACATCTTCAACAATCATCATAATAATTATCATATTTCAACGAATTTATAAAAAACCTTAATTAAATTATACACCTAAGCCTTCCTCATGAATCATTCCGCCCATTGGTGAAAACCAGATGAAAATCCGTTTGGTAGTTTTTGAGTTTTTCGCGTTCAGACAGACAGACGCGGCGGGAGGACTTTGTTAAGATCAAATTATGCCGGTCACGCTCTAATAAGAAATAACTTTTTGACCAAAGGGACCGATTTTAATAACAAATTATATTTATAAAAAAACAACCGACTTCCAAAAAAAAAACACTACAAAGTGAAAATAACTTTAATTTCGGAAGTCGGTGTCTTTGGTTTTGTATTTTAATTTTTTGCCACCGACTTCCGAGATTAAAGTTATTTTCCACTTTGTAGTTGTGATACCTACCCCATCCATATTCGTATACCACTACTTGCTAAGTAAATAACAGTGACAGGAAGTTATTATAACATCATCAACATACACTATAATATCATTCTTTATTTTCTACCACAAGCATAAATTTGAATTATCATATACCTAACTTAAGAAATGCTGGGTTTCCCATACAAACTTTCATCCCCTATATCAACCTCTGTAGGATTATTTTTGAGACAAAAAGTAGCCTACGTCCTTCCCCAGGATGCCATCTATCTCCTTGCCAAATTTTATCGAAATCCGTTTAGTGGTTTGGGCGTGAAAAGGTAACATACAGACATACAGACTTACTTTCGAATTAATAATATTAAGTATGGAAGTATGGATTTCGAACCTGAACTAAAAGTCTGTCAGAAAATTTAAAAAAAATGTCGTATTGCCTCGCAAAAGGTGTGAAAAGTAAAGTATTCTACTCGGGGATAATGATTTGTTGGTCTTGGGCGAGCTTGAATCCCTCGCTGCACACAGGATTCTAGTCTTTTACTCCTTTATCCCTTAGTGAATAATCTACTATTATTGTATGATATGGCACAAGGCCCACAGTGCTTGAAGAATCAGTGGTTGTGAGCGCTTGGGCAGTTACGTCTGTGGAGACAGCTCTTGTTCTCGTCTCACACGCGCGGCCACATGGTGTGTCCTGCGCAGGTTCGCTGCCAGTACGCAGCCTGCCGGCGCCTACGCGTGCCGCTGCTCACCTACCCGCAATCTATGGCCGCGGTACTCGAGGGGGGCCCGCCGCCGTTGCGCCGGTTCGCCGGCTCGTTCGCTACCACGGTCGACGTCTTCCTGGTGGTCTACCAGCTCGGGATATGTTGCGTCTACATAGTCTTCATCGCTGATAACATAAAGAAGGTTGGTACCCTCGCTACTTAGAATTCCTATGAACTACGTTTTTGCAACTGTGATGAGCTGTACAAATACTACTCCCTGTTTTTAGGGAACTCAGTTATTATTACATTTGAAAAAAGTCAAAGTCGAAACGTTTATTGGAAACTACCCAAGTGAACAAATATTGGTCTTATGTTTGCCCGCACTGTTAGTTACGAGACAACAAATTGTTGAGAGCTTTAAACCCTCCCAAGTTGCATTCAGCAGCAAATAACTTAATAAACTTTCATTCACTTTGCCGTTTTTTTTCCTTTGTGTAAGTACGCCCGAACAATAACCTTCCTTTACGCGGAATTTCTATTTTCTAAGTGCCTGGATGTGTGAGTCAGCGAATCAGTGATTCGAAATAATGATATTTGGACGTCAATATACGGGGGTCAGCGATATCGACGAGCCAACTGTTACCATGAACTCAGTACATGATTCTAGATAACCGACGAAAAAGAAACTGCTGTTTCTTACAAAAGTACAATAACTACGCGGTCAAAGTTAATGAAACAGCTGTTTTTTTAACACACGCTTCTATTAGCTTCACTTGTCAACCAACAAACAATGTAAAAAAATCTTGGAAGTATTTTACCTACTTATAATTGTCATTTCGGCATGAAACTTTGTATGTATATGTAAATAGTTCGGATGACAATAATATAATTTAGTATCTCGGAGCTGATCTGACGATGGAGCCAGGAGGTGAATAGTGGAATTCTTCAGTGGCTTGTACATAGTAAACCCCTCGAGTTTGGGCTCATATGATTCGGTTTGACGAGTCCAATAAATTGCGTTTGGTGTTGAGGGTCTGATGATGAAGCCAGGAAGTGGATAGTGGAATTCTTTAGTGGCTACTATTAAATCGGTCAAGTCATAACTTCGTTGGCTTCAGACTTATTAACTAAATGAAGAATACACTAGACTAAAAAGTAAAAAATATTTTTTTAAATTAATTTATTTATTTATTCAAACTAGGCTAGTTTTGAGTACAAATGAGTTAAGCATCTGTAGCCGAACTAGGCAAAACCTGTATTTCGGCTCTCAGCGCCAATCCCCTCGGGTCATTTTACATTTATCATCGCCACATTAATTTTTACTAGATAATTGACAGCAGTGTTATTTCACATATCTTATTACATTTTATTATTATATATAGAGTATCAATGCGTGACCTCTCATTGTGTGGAATGATATAAATATGTAGTTTAAAAAAAAAAACACGCTTTTATTACGAAGAAAAAATTATAAAGTAATAAAATTGTATGCTTGTATTAGTTAAGATATATGTAAGTACCTTTGTAGCTTGTCACTTTTATATCCAATGATTAATTCAAAAAGCGTGGAGCGCTTTGTTTAAATGAATTAAAACCACACACAACTAAAAAGCCCTCCTTGGTTTTTAATTATTTTAATTCAATCAATCAAATTAATTATTTTATAATTGTTTGTGCGTGAATAAATCATGTTTTTTAGTTTTTTTTTTAAACTACATATTTGTTTAAATAGTAACGTAATGAATTCATGGTAACAGTTTGCACGTCGTAGTCCCTGACACCCTGTATTTATCAAGAACTGACAAAGTTACAGTCATGAAATATATGTTTGATGGGTAAAAAAATTGCAATTTTGCTTGCCTATTGTGGTCCCCATCATAACAGGCACGCAAAAATGCAAGTTTGTAGGACTCGTAGAGTTTGTTGTAGGACGTAGTCAAAAGTTGCTCGAAATGGTATGTTTAATACACACCTGTGTAACTTGGCGACACACTGCCGTACGCCTATATTGTTTATACTGTTAGTAAGACGTCATGTTTGCTCGGCTCGTGAGCTCGCGGCCGATACAATTGAGTTAAGTGGGGCGGCGTCGTGCCCACTTCCTTAAGTCAGTATTAATAAAGGAGTAATTCCAGCAAGCATACTCAATGACGCAACCGCGCGCCTTTTAATAGCGTTCAATGGTGAAGGAATTCCACCTTTCACCTCTATAAGCAGTGATTGTTTGCAGATGGTAGACCCGTACTTTGAGATGACGGTGGAGTGCCATATGCTGATCATACTGGTACCGCTGATCGCGTTCAACCTGATCCCGAGTCTGAAGCTGCTGGCGCCGTTCTCCGCGGCCGCCAACGTGCTGACCTTCATAGGGCTGGGGATCATAGTGTACTACCTGCTCACCAACAAGAAATCTTCAGCGCCGCTGGACCTGTGGGGCTCGCCCGCTACCTTCCCGCTGTTCTTCGGCACCATCTTGTTCGCACTGACTGCGGTAGGAGTGGTGAGTTCATTGTCACGCTTCACCACTTTATATTTTATTATAATAGGAATTGGCCGCCAAGCGATCTGTCTGTTTATTATTGATACTGCTAAAGAATCAACTCCATCATTTCATTTTCATTTCATCGTCATTCGACATTGCGTTGCGAGCGTGACACTGCTGGAATACATTTTTTATGCCTTTTAAGCCATTCAAACTTCAACACAAAGTGTAATGACACACATATCTATCTCCCTAGTTGTATTGTTAATTCAGTTCGTTTCAGAATAGTATATTTGTTAATATGTGCTGGATGTAACAATTGGTCAATAGATGAGCATATTATTTGGGCGCGTGGTTGTAGTGTGCGCGTGGTTGTAGTGTGCGTGTGGCAGGTGATCGCGCTGGAGAACAACATGGCGACCCCGAAGGCGTTCGTGGCGCCGTGCGGCGTACTCAACGTGGGCATGCTGATCATCGTGCTGCTGTACGTGGCAGTGGGCGCGCTCGGCTACGTGTTCTGCGTGTCGGACTGCAGCGACTCCGTCACGCTCGACCTGCCGCAGGGACCGTCAGTATACACTGCTTGTAAAACATAACAATGTCACGAAAATTAATATCACTTTTAAAATATCTAATGGTAAACACATCGGCAGCAGCAGCCGCGACTGTTAAGATTTTATAATATTTAGTTAATAGTTGGTCACGAGTACCTACATAGTTGGTCACGAGTACCTACATAGTTGGTCACGAGTACTTACATAGTTGGTCACGAGTACCTACATAGTTGGTCACGAGTACTTACATAGTTGGTCACGAGTACCTACATAGTTGGTCACGAGTACTTACATAGTTGGTCACGAGTACCTACATAGTTGGTCACGAGTACTTACATAGTTGGTCACGAGTACCTACATAGTTGGTCAGAAATAGGATAGTTACTATTCTGCGCGCCAGTGCGTCAGGTAGGAAAGACAAACGAAGCCGAATCAAAACGAGGATATCGTAACCAGTTGATATCAGGAATTAAATCCATGGACTAGGCCATGGACCCAACTAGGTGACTGCCGATGCGCGGGCGCAAAGACCCCACCCCGCGTCCTGTGCGCGGCGCGTTGGTTGTTGTAATAACAACTCGCAAAAACTCAACTGATATTCATATACGCAGGTTATATTGAGGTGAACGCTTCATAATGATATTCATACAATACGACACTTCATTCCAGTGTTTCTTATGGAGCTACCTACTTTAAAACACATTAATTCATATCAGAGTGCTCTAAATAAACTTTCAAGGCACTCGGTGGGTGCCTCGCATCTCGCATATCATTAGATGAATAGATAATTATATAGTCACTCTGCACCGTCTCCTCGTACTCGAGCCATCACAGGTCGAATGAATCAGCCGAATTAGAAAACGCGTTGTTAGTAAATACTAAGTTGCCCAAGTAGAGTCTGTTAGCACAATAAGTGTTAGTTTAAGTGTAAGTTTTCTTAAAATTAATAAAATAAAATAATCATCGCCATTTCGCTGACCGGCTTCAACTTACCTTTGAATCAGAGTTGCCGGTGAATGTAAACAACCACCCACCATAACACAACAGATCATTCAAAATGACCGAGAATGTGCTACTTAATTTATGCCTTTTTACAACGACATAAGAGTCACATTGCAATTACTTAATATTTTGCGTGATACCGAACCGAAACTAAGATCAAAATGTAGTACTTCCAAATGTCAGAATGTAACGGAGGCCATCTTAGCGGAGGTGGAGGTGCAGAACTTGGCCTCCGCAAACGCGGTTAACGGAGACGGAGGTAGAAAAAAAAGAATATTAATTCAATATTTAATAAATAAAAAAATTACCTATTGTTAATAAAAGTTTAGATGGGCAAACTTTATTTCACAAAAACCAGTTTTGCGGCTTTGTCACCGATTCACTAAACAGCTGCTCACTTGGTACTGAACCTGGCGGCCGTGCTGGTGACGTCACCTCGGAGCCAATCTTGAAACTACGAGTTTTATTTTCACCACATTAAAGGGGCTTTACTAAGTTGGGAGCGATGTTCTTTATTATCCCAATTAGAAAGGACCATCTGGCATGTTCGTTGTTGTGGCAGGCTGGCGACGAGCGTGATCGCGATGTTCGCGGTGGCCATCTTCATCAGCTACGGCCTGCACTGCTACGTGCCCGTGGAGGTGGTGTGGCGCGGCTACCTGCTGCCGCGCCTCACGCGCTCCGGCGCCCCCCCCGCGCGCCTGCGCACCGCCGAGTACGCGCTGCGTGTCGCTCTCTGCCTGCTCACATGTATGTACAGTAATCCCCGTTGGGTTAGACTGAGGTATACCTATCTAGATTCCGTAATTCCAATATTCTACCTGCGAGTGTTGAAAGTGAGAGTGTTTCCGTGCGCTGGGTACCTTAAACGAAGCTAGCTCTCTGTCCAACTGTTGGATACACCACGGGGTTCCCGGGTGTCTCCGGGTTAGGTAATTGCTTACTACGTTCCGTATTCATAGTAAACAAAAGACCCGCAACGTACTTGTCTAGGATGTTATGAGGTTTGGAACTTCAGCACATGTGACATGTGTGTGTGATTGTAGGTGTGGATGTATCATTGTAGGTGTGGATGTATCGTTGTAGGTGTGGATGTATCGTTGTAGGTGTGGATGTATCGTTGTAGGTGTGGATGTATCGTTGTAGGTGTGGATGTATCGTTCAAAGTGTAATTACATAGTTTCACATTTGAACGCGTACTGTTGCAGTCGTGCTGGCGGTGGCGGTGCCGAGACTGGGGCTGTTCATCTCGCTGTTCGGCGCGCTGTGCCTGTCGGCACTCGGCATCTGCTTCCCAGCGCTCATGGAGATGTGCGTGTCGTTCCCGGACAAGTTCGGGCCGGGCCGCGTGCGGCTCGTGAAGGACGCGCTGCTGTTCGTGCTTGGCGTGGTGGGGCTGGTGGCCGGCACTTACACGGCGCTCGTCGCCATCGTGCGTTCGTTTATGCCTCCGGACGTAGCTCCGCTGCACGCATAGATCCCCCCCTCCCCTCCGCTTCACATACTACGCTTTTCACCCACCTTGTGCAATCACAAGCAAAGCAATCAATTGTCTGTGTGACTCTCCTCTCACGTTGCATTTAAGTGGTGGTGGTACGAGCGACGTCTAGTTCGTTATCAGGCTCCGCAGGCGTGCACATTGTAAGACGACAGTTAAAGTGTTCCTGAACATATGATGTACAGTCCTCTTCACCGCATCAGGCGACAGCGACCCGGACTACTTTCATCTTCTTTCGTGAGCTCTGAGTACGATAGTATTATTTATACCTTGGAAGTATTGATGAGTAGCGTGCAGCCGGTAGCGCCGCTCGCGTCCGCCTCTGCATTAGTTTAGTACAGTATTATCTCGTGTTGTACGGAAGACGCACAGCTTCCTAGAGGACGCGTCCGACACAGTGCGACGTGATCCTAATGTAAAGATATGTTTCGTATATTTTTATTGAAATGTGTATATTGTTTCAATATTTTATAATTTTAATTATGTTATTGTTTTTTGTATAGTGAATGTACCTGCGTTTATTATTTTGTTATGTAAAATAAACGTTTCTTACGATTTAGCCACTGTTTCACTGTGTTACATTATATTCCTAACTGCGTAGGTACAGACGCGTGTAACGTGTCACGTAACACGAATAGCGTATATATGTGAATACACTTATGTTTGTACGAAACCCGACACCCGATGGATCAGCGCACACCCTGTTGTACACCTGTACCAATATCAATTAAAATAGTAAGCACGTCGGCACGTCAAGCTGCCGACGCATCGAGGGTATGTATATTTCCAGAATAAGCAAGTAAGGATGAGTTGGAGCTTTGATGCAGCGCAGCAAGGGCGCGTGGGATACATACAGTCCTCCTTATCGATAACGATAACGATTACGATAACGACGACCGTTTAAAATTATGATTTCCAAGCGTGTGCTCGAATGCCTCACCAGACCGAATTTAGTTTCAAACACCCGGTCACAACTAACGCAACAGAAGGTGGCCGGCAGAGCTAAAGGTACAAGGTGTAGGAGGCTTAGATCTCTCTTTACGTATTTGGCGTTTTCGGTTAGTGTATGGAGTCGACTTTTTTGAAAGTTTTGACATTTTTGTAGACAGTAGAGCGCCAAGACGATCTCCGTGAAGCGAGTCTCCCCCAACCTGTCGGATCAATAGCGCAAGTGCTTTATGTCTATTGAACACATTCTTATAGCGGAGATGTGGACCGCCATGCTTCCGTTTACCTTGTGCCATCTCGGAGTAGAAGAAAACTTTGGGTAAACGGTGGTCCCCTATGCGAAGGACGTGTCCACACCACCAGAGTTAACACTGAATAAGTAAAGCCTCCATGCCGTACATGTCAGAACGGCGCAGGAGCTCCGTATTAGGAACGCGGTCCTACGCCATTTTCAACACGCTTTTATTAACATGGATCTAAAACAATTAGGTGAAAATGTCAAGTTTCCTTATGTCTGGTTTGTAGAGGTACCATGTTTCTGCGCCATAGAGAAGGACAGGTAAGATAATTGCATTGTAAACACCAACCTTTGTCTCTAGCGTCATGTCATGGGATTTCTAGACACAATAATTAAGCCGTCCAAAGTTTGCAGCGGCATTTGCAATGCGCGATGGTATCTCCGAAGCCAGGACATGATCATGCCTTATGGTGCTTCCGAGATATTTAACCTGCATTACTTCCTCTAGTAGTTTCCCATTTAAATTCAGTGTGGCTTTATCAGTTTCGCAGCCTCGTGCTGGTTGTTTGAGGACTTGCATCTTTGAAGAACTAGGCCAAATCGTTGGCTTTGAAGATGCGCCATGCTGTCAGACATGAGGTAATCGTTAGTGTAAAGAATCTCCAAAATGGAGATCTTTTGTAATTTGGATTTTGCTCTGAACATAGATAATAATATACCGAACACGCCTTTATCAGTCCGGAATCGATCACTACATTACTGCAGGGCGCCCCTCATAACGACTGCTAAGTAAATGGCAAAGAGTGTGAGTAGTGCCATGACACACCCACCCTCTCGCCGGAGGGAGGTCCGCTCCAGTAATATGTGTAGCCTCCCAGATCTTCACGAAGCTGTCCGCATCGCTCAGGTGGGTTTCACTAATTGCAGCTATATCGGTCACAGCGAGCCTACGGGCATAGATGACGTTCGTTGTCCGGTGGAGTCCGCACGTTCCATGTAGCGATGTTATCTTGTTTATGTTTTAGTTATTATATTGTTTCTGTTTCTTTCGACCGCGTTTTGTCGACATCCAAGCGCCCGCGGTTTGGCAACAGGATAATGGGTGAGACAGACCACCTTTTTTGGGCCACCTTTTCTAGACCCTCCCGCTGTGCAGAGGAAAGCAAACTGATCCTAAAAGGGCTCTTTGGCACCAGTTGTGCTGCCGAAACCAGAGTCCTGACTCCAGCAACTCCGAAAGCGATTACTCTACTCCAGGGGCGAAGCCTTCATACAACCCGATTCCTATCGGCTTCCTTTCGGACCAAACACTCTTCTTAATGTTTACTATTGCCAAATAATATGGTACACCTACATATGTGTGTAACTGTTAATTACATCACATTACATAAAAACATTTAAATACAAGTTTAATACATCATAAGATTAAAAACCTACAGGTTTTTGTCTGAGTTTATAAGAACTGAACAATTTTTTCTTCGGCTTCCCTCTAATGATAATTGTAGCTGCGCCACTGCTCTACTCTTGCCGCCTGAGTACAGGATAATGACTAAAGCCCCGGTACATCGACACCTCAACCCCACCGCCAACACCCCATCGCCGCAGGGCTTATAGTACGCTCAGATCCGGAAATAAAAAGGTAGGGTCATTTGCGCGTGAGTTTGATTATAGTGGACAAGCAGTTGCGCGGGTACAAATCCACTTTTGTGTCCCTTCCTCCGCAGTCCAATGTACTGGCAAACCTGTACGATCGGCAGAATGGTTGGGGTGGTTAGGGTACAGCAAATGACTATATGGATCCGGATAAACGCCATCAAGGTACTTGGCAATCCCCTGCTGACATTTTTAGTTTTTTTTTTTTTTGCTCCGCCGTGCGCTATCGCCTGAGTACCGTGTGTTATAGTCAGTTCGTAAATAATAATGTCGAATAAGTGATGTAATATCTTGTTAAACTTGTCAAAATTCAATTGTGGCATGCAGTGACTGTAGTGTCAACGAATTCTCATAATAACTTTTTATAAACTCAGTGTATTCTCAGTTTTTGCACAAAACTGTTTAAAACTATACTCGTAATTCCTGTGTTCCAGGAGACCTTGGAATTGATGAGAACAAAAGAACAATTAGAAACGAACTCGGCGCGTACTTGTTAATGTTGTGCTTTATGTAGTGCTGCTAAACTTCGCCAAAGAAAGTTGAGTGCCTGTGGTCAAGCGGTGTTGAGCAAGCTTTTTGTCGCAGTGAGCCCGCGGGAAGTGTCGCTGGTTCGGATCCCGCTAAACGCAAGACTTTTTCAATTTATTATTTACTTTAATTCGAATAAGTTAAGAGGTTCTACCTACCACAACAAAATGTCACAGTTCTCAGAGAATAAAAAGTTTCTTTCCGATACCGACCTAAATAAGGAACCCGGCACAGTAACGACCGGCGAACAAAATGTGTCAATACGTAAGCGTAAGCAACCGGATTGTGATTGGGCCCAGGCCATACAAGATCTGACTATGGAGTTAAAGAGTACGCTCAATGAGTGGAGGCTTGACATGGAGGCTGGTATCGCCAAAATATCTGATAACGTTGTATCAATAAAAGGCGACTTAGCTTCCCTTTCGCAAGTCACGTCTGAGATTAATAATGATATCAATTCCCTTCGATCTGATCAGCTTCTTTTACGCCAGCGAGTGTCTGAACTGGATAAGAATGATGGCCTTACAACGGAGCAACTGAGGTTATCGGGTACCTCACTGCCAGTATACATGCACGAACACCTAACCTTAAAAAACAAACAATTGTTTCGTGAATGCCGGGGACGCTGTCAAAAAGCATGATTATAAGTTTATCTGGGTTAAGCATGGAACCATACTTGTCCGTGAAAAAGAAGACACTAAGGCTATTGCGATTCGGACCTCACAAGACATCGCCAAAATCAAGCCTTGCTCTGCTGTTTAAGAAATATATTTGCTGTAATTATGTTTCGTACAGCAAATGCCTTTATGTTGTTTCTTTATTTGCACTGTATTTAATTATTGCATGCATTTCTGTCATAGATTCCCCTAACATAATATTTATAGTTATGGAGGGAGAGACATTTTTTGTATTCTTAAGTGATCTTGAGTGTATAGCCCTACTCTTAACATGTTCTACCTGTATATAAATTAAAATTCGTTTTGATGTGATTGCTATGCGCTTTTTGCTAGGCGTTGGTGCCATATCACATTATATTTACTTGGACTGTGAAATGAGATCCTCACCGTTCTTGAACTACAAATTTACATTTTGTCATGTATTTTTCAGATTTTTTGTACAGTTATATTACTTTGTATTGATATTGAATAGTCAACTTTGAAAAATGAATAATTTTGTGGTAATTGTTCTGTTTGATGTGATTGCAATGTGTTTTTCGTTGGGCGTTGGTGGCGTATCAAATCATAGTTGCCTGTACTCTGTGATATTGTCTTTGAACTACAAACTTGCATTGTGCCATGTCCTTATTATGTTTAATGGAAAGTTATATTATTTTATATTGATATTAAATGAATACCTTATGGCTACAATATTGTTGTTGATTTTGATATGCACAATGTACAATGCTGGCACTATTTTACTATGGATAGCTCAACGTTACAATGACAGATAATTTAATAATATATTACCAAAATTGCAGGGGAATCCGTACGAAACTGCATGTAAATGCATTTCATTGCATGCAATGCATAAAAATTCCTTGCTAATTCTTATGACATAATAATCTTGACCGAGACTTGGCTAATGCCCGATATAGCTGATAGCGAGTTCGTCGACGAGCGTTATACTGTACACCGATGTGACAGAGATCGCGTCGCCACCAAAAGGAAAGACGGAGGTGGCGTTCTCGTCGCTGTGTTAAAAGGACTGCGCTCAATAAGATTGCTTCTACGAGTATGTTCCTCTTTATATATGGATATTGAGCACATACTAATACAGCTGCCATGCTCGGGTCGAGGTGGAAATTTAATTATTGCTGCAGTTTATATGCCACCCAAAACGCCCGAAAGTATATATGTTGAATATTTCGATTTATTGTAGTCCCTACTTGGGCATAATAATCCTGAACACTTTTATCTGTTAGGAGACTATAATTTACTCGGAATTGACTGGGTTACGTGCACCGCGGGTACTTCACAAACTGCTCAGACTTGTGGAGGTAATTCTCCTGTAAGTAGTCACTTAGGTCAGTTCATGTCCTTTCTCGACGCTCATCAATTTAATAATGCAAAGAATCAGAATGGGAGAATATTGGATTTGGTCATTAGTAATGACGACTGCACCACATACTCGCCCACGGATTATTTACTGCAGTTAGATAACCATCATCCCCATTTTGTGTGTATAATTATCTGTTCAATACCCAATAATTCAATGATTCGTAAGACAATTACAAAATATAATTACTTTAAAGCAAATTACTAGAACATTAATCATGATTTGAAAGAAATAAATTGGGAAGATACGTTTGTGGCGGCATCGCCACAGTGGAACGCGTCACACTGACGTCACGCAAAATCCTGCATCGCGCAATCAAAGTTTACCGCGCGACTAGCATATATACAACATCCCGACATCAACCGTCGGGCAGTAGCCCACCAGACACAACACCCGTCTGGTCGGAGGATCCTCCCTTTTCATAGAGGATGAGTGAACTTTACACCCTGTTCCTCATGCCTCTATACGTTTTTAAATGATCAATCACCTGACGAGTATTTGGGCACGTTTTACAACATAATTTTTGGCATAATAAGAAAACATGTACCTTTGGTTAGTGGTAGGTCTTTAAAGTTTCCTGTGTGGTTGTGGGGTTTTTTTTTATATAAAAATAAAGCCAAAGCGTGGGTTAGATGGAAAATATACAGGAATTTGTCTGACTACGAGCAGTTTTCACTATTCCGTGGGAGATTTCAGTCTGAGTACAAAGAATCATATAGAAAATACAATAATTCTGTAGAGGATGGTATTCGATACAACATCAAACATTTCTGGACGTTCATTACTAATAAAAAATCTACTACTGGAATTCCGTCCACTATGAAATACAAAAATCAGTCATCTAATAGCCCAGAAGACATTTGCAATATTTTTTCTGACTTCTTTAATTCTGTTTATGAGCCGTCCACCTTAAAAAGTGTACCGTCCTCGCATACTGATTGTTCTCCTAACTGTTCGCTGATAAGTGACATTCAATTTTTAGTAGCTGATGGTCTGGATGGGCTCAAGTCATTAGACCCTTCTAAAGGACCTGGACCGGATGGTTTGCCAGTAATCTTTGTATGCCATTGCATACCATATTTAATTTATCTATTTCACAGGGAATATTTCCGCAATGATACCATATATACCGATTTCAAGAAAGCCTTTGACAAGGTTGACCATGAACTGTTTTTGCAGAAAATTGCGTTCAATGATACGTGGGGACCTTTTAAGATGGTTCTATTCATATGTTTGCAATAGAACACAGAGAGTTGTGATAAATGGTTTTCGCTCTGCCACTGTAGATGTTACTTCCGGAGTACCGCAGGGTTCTATTCTGGGACCTCTCTTATTCGTTTTATTTATCAAAACGACGTCGATGCATGTTTTAAAAATTCAAAATTACGGTTGTACGCTGACGACATTAAAATATTTAGGTCTATTAAAAGTCACCGTGATTGCTCTCTCTTCATCTCTCTTCTTCTTACATGAAGATTTAGATGCGTTCTCGGCATACTGTACACGTAATAAACTTCAACTTAATGTATCCAAGTGTCACGTCATTAGTTTTACCAAAAATAAAAATATTATCCTATATCCCTACACCTTAAAAAATGAAAACCTAAAAAGAGAAACCCTGGTCCGTGATCTTGGAATTCTGTTGGACGACAAACTCCATTTAGATTCCCATATTAACAAAATTGTTAATAATTCCTTCCGTATGTTCAGTTTTATTATGAGAGTGGCTACAGTATTTACCCGATCTTCTACCTATTTGTATCTTTATAAATCTTTGGTTCGCTCTCAGCTAGAATATGCGGTTTTGGTATGGAATCCCCACTATGGTAAATATTCTGATATCATCGACAAAGTGCAAAAAAATTTTTTGAAGGCATTTTCGTTGCTGTCGTACTTATGCATCCCACAATGACCTATTGAAGAAATATAACCTGCAAAGTTTAAAGTCTAGACGAATTATGTTGGAAACGATGTTCTTGTTTGATCTGTGCCATACCTATGATTGTATCGATATTCGCAACAAAATTGGCTATGTAGTACCCAGAACAACGATATGCCGTGGGGTGCGCGCAAAACCTTTATTTGCAGTAAGTTCTTGTCGTACAAATGCCGGCTTGCGAGCGCCCCTACGCCGCTTTACCAATCAATACAACAAGATCTTTGAAGACATCTACTTCTTTTCTGTCTCTGCTCAAAAATTTAGAAGTCTTGTCCACAAAATGATTTAGATTGTTAAAATTAAAAAATACTCTCTCCTTCTCTCTTTCTCTGTTGTTTGCATGCCTGTCGATGTTTAAGTTCACTACTAACTACTTTTCTGTTTGCTTAGAATAGCGCACTGTTAGATATAACTTTTAATATGTTGTGGAAAATATTATACATTTATAATTCTTGTGTATTTATAACTTAGTATAAGATTTTAATGTATAACTGTTTATTTTCCGGAATAAATAAAATAAAAATAAAATAAGACATTGGGCTATTGTAACTTAGATAAATTACAAACCGACCCACTAAAAAGTGAAAAATTAAAAACTTTTTTGGGTGAAAATCATTTAAAATAACCATTTCGATAGCAGAATTTGTCCACACGCGATATTTTATGATAAAATTATTTTTACTACGTAAAAAGTACTTGTTAGTACTTGTTATATTATATTGTCCAGTTATATTATACAGATATACATATATATTCGTTACCAATAATAAACAAATAATATTCCTTTTTTCTCATCCAACTCGAATATTTTCCATTTAAAATAATTTGTCCTCTTCACGAGGTGCGTTACAAAAATCATCTGAATAAATATATTAGCATACTTTAGCATATATTAGTATTTAATTATTGGTAAACTTTTGCCAAGACGTTATTAATTGCCATTGGTTTCAGTAAAATTCATTTCATGAATTTAACTAAATTTATTAATTATTTATGTTAACGTTTTATTATTTAACAGATTTCGTAGTTAAGGTTTACCTCATGTCTCGTTAGATGGCGTTGGCTGATTTAAATTCGCGCTATGGCTTGTTACCACGTGTACTTTAAGTGAATTTGGAAATATTAAATAAATTATATGCGACGCTAGCGCTGTATGCTGACGACGCCGCGTACATTACCACCTCGCTTAATGCAAAGCACGCGGCGGTCAAAATGCAGCGCGCCCTCGATCTTCTTCCCGAGTGGCTGTCGAAGTGGCGGCTGTCGGTGAACGTGGGTAAGACGCAGGCGATGGTCACCGGAGCCGCGCCCCTCCCACCACCCCTGAAGCTGCAAGGAGCCGACGTCGAATGGTCGCCCCGGGTCAAGTACCTGGGTGTCACTATCGACCGTCGGCTCACGATGGGGCCACACGTCCGCAAGGTCGCCGCACAAGGTAGGGTCGCCCGCAACCTCCTTAAACCGGTGCTCTCGTCCCGCCTCCCGGCGCGCGTCATGTTGGGCGTGTACAAGTTGTACGTGCGCCCGATACTGACGTACGCCGCCCCTGCATGGTTCGTCCTCACGAGCGAGACGAACCGCAAGCTGCTCCGCGCGCAACAACACCTTGCGCTGCGGACTATTGTTGACGCCCCTCGCTTCGTGAGGAACGACATCATCCAGAGGGACCTCGGGATTGAGAGCCTGGACGAGTTTGTGAGGCGCCTCGCGAAAGGAATGTTCGCGCGTGCCGACGCATCTGCTTGGCCCCATGTCAAGCAGATTGCGCCCTGGCATACGCGCCCCCCTGACGCGAGGAGACCCCTACCCCGCGACCTGGTCGCGGACGATGACCCCGTCCACCCACCGGATTGACCTCCGAGTATGCCGCCTCCGGTCTACACGCGGCATACTTGTGACAATAGACTCCACACACTTTACATGCATCTGTTGCGTAGCGCGTGCTAGGTTAATATAGGCGCGTTACGTAGCAAACATCAGACATTCACCTCTAGACAGGCACCCAACTCACACGTGAAGGTGCGGTGCGGGCCGCAGTTCACGTAGACACCGGACGGTGTTACACAATACAATACCGTCCTCACACACACGACAGCCTCTTAGCCCGGACTGTGATCGGCTAGCTCTGAGATCAGAACGGGCGGGGGCTATTCACCTTATCTGTAGGAGCGTGGAGTCGGCACCTCTGTCGCTGGTGGTCCTCGTCGGGCCTCCCCCAGGTAACTGGGGGTCTTACCTGGCGGGGGCTGACCGCCGAGGTGTCGTGAAGCAAGCGGCGTTGTGGATCAACGTCGTAACGCGCCTACAGAAACACCAATAGCAATCATTCACATGGGCGTGCACGCACGCCCACTACCGCCAGCCGCTATAGGCGCAGACAGTGAGGGGCCCGTATTTGCGGGCCACTGTATAGCTTCCGCGGGAAGGGGGCCAAGCCCCGACACCGCTAGCCGCGCCCCCTGACGGGGACGTAGCGACATCCAACAAATAAATTATATTAATCCGATCCAGCATGTCCCTTTGCTGTCCTCTCCCAGCGACGCCCTAAGCCGAGGTCCGTACCCCACAGGGTGTGCCCTTAGCGAGTAGTCGCTTAGTTTTTAGTTTTTTGCCTGGCTGGAAGCCTTAATTTATTGAGGCATCCACAGGAAAGCCCGGTTAAGTAGTCGACAACCTCCTATAGGTTGTACTGCGAGATGTCATTCCCCAAAAACAAAAAAACAATAAATAAATTATATACATTTTGAGTAGAAAATAATGTCCATTATTTTGTTTATTTTTGTTGTTAAGGTATTAATTGGTAATTGTAAAATGGCAACACTAAGGCTATAACAAGCCAATCACATGCTAGAATCGAATATGAGTCGGGAATTTTGTCCTCGAGTGAATTACGTGTGTTTCTTTGTCGGCGAGCAAAATTTTAATTTTAATTTGTCAGTTTTGTTTTGTTTCAAACAACACAGATAAGTGAGTACTTATTATTATTTCATTGATTAATTAGTTATTGCTGACCTTTATTGAAATTTAGGGTGGTTAGAACTCATTGAGATTTCTGTTTGGCTTAACACATTTGAAGTTACTCTCATAGAATGGCGGTTTTTCATTTTTGTAATGATTTGTTACACTTTTTAAATATGTTATAAAAATGAAATAACAAAAAAGAACTAAAGTCGCAATCAGATTGCTGATGAAATATTATTATTAGAGCGTGATTCTAATGTTGTATGTTTGAAAAATAATATGAGAGATAATGTTCCTTATGGTCTACTTTAATGAATTAATAAAACAATGATAAAAGACGTGTAACGTGTTTTATTCCGGAACACCTTATACGAAATCATCATCTGCCTAGCCTTTTCCCAACTATGTTGGGGTCGGCTTCCAGTCTAACCGGATGCAGCTGAATACCAGTATTTTACATGGAGCGACTGCCTATCTGACCTCCACAACCCAGTTACTGGGTAATACGATACCCCTTGGTAAGACTGGTTGTCAGACTTTCGGGCTTCTGACGACCCGTAACGACTGTCAAAGATACATGAATGACAGCCGGGACCAACGGCTTAACGTGCTTTCCGAGGCACGGAGGGGTCTTGATATGTAAAGATGGTCACCCATCCACGGACCAACCGCGGCAAGCGTAGCTTAACCTGACCGATCGACCCGTGCAGCTGTTATTTCTTAGCCACAAGCCCCTTATACGAAATCAATTAAATAAATAATAGTCAGATAATAATTGGCGCATTGATCAAGCCCTAATTTTTCATTTTTGTTATTTTTAATTTATTTTTATTTATTTATTTAAAAACAAATCTTAAATACAATATACAATCTAACACTAAAATATATATATTATGTACAAGTGTACAAGAAAAGAAAAAAAAATGGGCGGGCTCATTGGGCATCAAAAAATTCGTCCGCATCGCTGTCAGTGGGAAAAGTGCCGAAAAGGCTAGCAGCGTTGCCATGTTGGATGGCAATGCTTATTCTTTGACCTAAAAATAGGCCAGCCCTCTGGTCACGTGAAGAGTCGACCAACCGCTTGGCGATATCCCGAAATACTTGATGAGCACGCGGACCCTACGGCCCTAGTGTTTCAACCCCAAACGGCTCAAACATATAGCTGCCAATAAGGTATATTTGCGCCGTTTGAGGTTTTCTGCACCTGTTATTTTTTGTTACGCGTTTCATTTTTGTTACATTTTATTTTTTGTCACAATGGTCATTTTAAATGATTTTCACCCTTTTACAAAAAAAAAAAACAACTGACTTATAAAAAAAGCACTACAAAGTGAAAAATAACTTTGATTTCGGAAATCGGTGGCAAAAACCTAAAAAACAGAACCAAAGACACCGACTTCCGAAATTAATATTATTTTTCACTTTGTAGTGTTATTTTTTTGCAAAAGGTTTTTTGTTCCATATTACTTAAGTCGGCAATTATTATGTTTTATCTATTTTATTGTGACGACAAGTAGAAAACAAACATATTTTTGTTAGATTAATGAAACTGAAAGATGTTTTTTTTGAAACCCCATAAATATTAAGATTTGAAACCAATGGCTTGTTATTTTGTAGCCCATAACGAAAATTATGAGACAAAAAGTAGTCTGATGCAGCAAAAAAAAAAATTGAGGACGCGGTCTATAGTAGGTCATCGTTCCTTTTTTGTTTTGTTGTCTTTAGATACCGATACTACTTTTCGATACGACTTTTCTAGTACTCAAATCTCAGTTCTTCCTATAGGAAGGATCATTCCAGAAAATGGACATTTTAAAACAAAACTCAAAACTGCTACCTAAGACGCTTCCTTGCTACGCTACGTGTATTCAGTCTACGCGTTCGTGCTACAACGCGCCCTTGCTACGACCCGTCACTGCTACGACGCGGCCGAGTCTCTGCTACGCCTATTTCGTTCTACGACGCGTCCTTGCTACGACCCGTCACTGCTACGACGCGGCCGAGTCTCTGCTACGCCTATTTCGTTCTACGACGCGCCCTTGCTACGACGCGGCCGAGTCCCTGCTACGCCTATTCCGTTTTACGATGCGCTTTTGTTACCGTCCATGTGGTGTTCAGACACAAAGAATAGCACCACCCCATCTCTTCCAATGGGTGTCATAAAAGACAACATAAGCTTGGTTCCTATAAATGATGGATATCGATATCTGAAGACAACAAAACAAAAAAGGAACGATGACCTACTATAGACCGCGTCCCCAATTTTTTTATTTTTTTTGCTACAACAGACTACTTTTTGTCTCATAATTTTCGTTACGGGCTACAAAATAACAAACCGTTGGTTTCAAGTCTTAATATTTATGTGGTTTCCTGAAAAAAACATCTTTCAGTTTCATTAATCTTACGAAAATATAGACGTTTGTTTTCTAGTTGTGGTCACAATAAAATAGATAAAACATAATAATTGCCAACTTATGTAATATGGAACAAAACACTTTTTGCAAAAAAAAAAACTTACACAAGAAAAAGAAAATTATATACAAGATGCTTGTAAAGAGACAGAGCCTCCAAATTTTTCCAAGGTCAGCACTTCATTTGCTAAACAAAGTTTGACCTTTGTTATGCGTTCGAAAGAGGTTGCGAAGAAATGTTAGATTATTTCATTTGTTATTTCGAAAAATACGAACTATTTTGTGTTATTGTTGAGGATTGACGTTAGCTATTGCTGCAAAATGGTACGGTGCAGTGTTCTTGGTTGCAAAAGTGATAGTGAGAAGAAAATTGCCGGAATGTCCTTTCATTCGTAATTAGCTAAATATTTTTGTTTATTCGGTGGAAGACAGTGGAAGTTTTCAACCAATATGGTTTATAAACTGTTAAAATACATATACAGCTGTTTCAAGATAAAATGAGTGCTGAATTATATTTTTATTACATATTGTTTTTTACATAACCTCTAAGCTCAGTGCTGGATACTTTTTACTCGGATACTACCCCATTTTAGGGGTAAATAGTACGCCAATAAAATATATTGCAATAAATTACCTTCTTCGATCATTTCAGATGAATGCTTTAGTAGTGTGTAGCGCTGGCAGCAATTTTTTAATATTTTCCACTTTTCGCCGGGTGTAATATTACCATCATTACCTTTTAATTAGTACCTATTTAAAGTATATATAAAATATAACGCCACTGTTCTTTATAACCCGCGCGTCCGAAGCTTCAGAATTTTATAGCGTGTAGATGTCTTCATGTAGAACACCTTTGCAAAATGACAGAGCCAGGAAATGCATAGTTTTTGAGAAAATAAATAGTACAGTTTAGAAATTTACACATAATTACGAAATAAAATAGATTTTTTTTGACATTTACCACAGACAATGAATGGATTTCACTCCTTGGTTGTTCCATGTTACGTTCAGACAAAGTCTCGACTTAGTAAAAGGCAATGAAAACTTAGGATGCAATAGCGAGCGAAGCGAGCTCGGGACTTGGGGCACCCCGACTCGGATAGGTTAGGTTAGAAGGGGATGGCGGAGTCTGAAAGACCCCGCTATCCCCTTTGTGGTTTTTTTTTTAAACCACCCAGAAATGGGAGCCCCGCGTAAACTACTCCTACGACTTACTAATGTTCCAGTTACACATAAAACAAAATAAAATAAAAATGTTGCCTACAGCGCCATCTAGCGGGAAAATGGCCACGAACAGACCGTATGTTCCGCCTTAATGAAACATCGCAAAGCCTTTATTGAAATCGGATGATACAAAGAATTTTTAAGCTGCATCTCAGGTTTTCTTTAAATGTTTATTTTCCCGTAGGTGAAAGATTTCCTACTATGAATAAACTATTTTGACTTTGATGTTTTATTTCTATTTATAAAGGTATTGAAAAACATCTGAAGATTCGGGGTAAAATCACCTTGAAGGGGGTAACCCTAAAGTTTCAGGTACAATTTGGCAAGAAAGTCCTGAAACGGAATTAAAATATTTAATCACTGGCAACACTCGCTCTGCCTCGTCGAGTAAGGTACAGACGCCAGCTGGCACACCAAGCTGCTACAATCTGTCAAATTTCTTTAATAGATTTTCAACTTTATCGCTAAAGCATTAGGTTCAAGGTTGATTGAGAAAATTTGACAGTTTCGGGTAGCTTGATGTGCTGGCGTCCATATACTATATTCTGTCATTTCTTGTAATCGGTGACGTTTCTCGTGTTTATTTTAATTTATTTGCGTTATTGTGGTGATTTTGGTGACCTGTTGTGTTCATAATGAACAGATCTGTTATCCCCAGCTCCTCAAGAGCGATAATTTATAAAGTGTACGTGAGATGTTTGGCGGAACTCGAGGCCGGACAAATTTTATCCGATCTCAACGATGTGTATAAAAGAATCGCTGAAATGACAGGTAAAATGATATTTTATACTTGTGTTTACAAAATACATTCGGAATGCATCGTGTTCGTATAATTTTGATACTTTTTGTTAATATTTCATAAATCACTGAACAAAAATAACTATAGTATTTTATAGGTGAATCCATCAGTACTATAAGGCGATCTGGGGTTTTGTAAAACATAAAATTGTCTCACATAATGTGGGATTAGTTCACATCAAGGTATTTTGAAATACCTAATAATTTTATTTTTAGTTCATTAAAATAAATAACTGCAAATGTTATCGTTCTAAGCAGTGGCTGAACAAGCGTTTTAGAGCTTTTTTTTTCATAAAACCCGCCAATATTCACTTTAATTGTCAAAAAAACTAAGTATCAAAACCGTTTTCGTCGTACTATATAGGGTTACAACATGCACGATAGTGGCGCCACCATTATTTTCACAACTTTTTAGCCAAGCTGTACCTTGATTTTCTGTCCCCTACAGTGACACGCTGAGCAGTAATCTATAGTTTTCTCTGTCTACGGTTCTTTATCAGTGAGTAGGTATGAACGGCAGCACATTAAGCTACTACAATGTGTCAAATTTCTTTAATAGATTTTCAACTTTATCACTAAAGCATTAGGTTCAAGGTTGATTGGGAAAATTTGACAGTTTCAGATAGCTCGACCTGCTGTCGTTTGTACATACGATGAGTGGCAACTGTCAAACGTTTGCTTTTCGATTACGTTTCATTACCAACAATCATCTAAGAGTACAATTATACTTTATTTTTTTAACTAAGCTTCATAATTGAGTTCATTACGGTAGCAGCTATTTAAAATGAATTAGAGAATGAAATGAAACTTATAATATTTATAGTAGGTACCATTAAAATCCGCTGACACTACACGGAACAACCAAGAAATTAAATTCGTTCATTATTTGTGTGTAAAATGTCAATTTTATTATGTAGTATTGTTGAATTTTTTGAAACTTTATGATTTTTTTTCTCAAAAACTAAGCGTTTGCTCAGAGTGAAGTTTTGTGAAAGTGATTTACACGAGGACATCTACACGCTATAAAAATTTTAATGTGAAGCTTCGGACGCGCGGGTGTTAATGTACGGTGGAGCCCTTTTCTCAAATAATGCGCTGAAATTCAACAATAATTATTTATAAACTCCAGAATCAATGGTGAGCAACAATAATTGTTCACGCGCCAATATGTTCATTTGTTTCTTTTTTTACTTTAAACAGCTCTATTTGCTAAGGCCCACTTGCACTTTCATGGGTATGTAGGATACTATCTATATAACCCTGAGTTAACAGCTAACTCAGGGATAATCAAATATTTCATCTTGCGCCACCAACAGTTTGAGGTTAACCTAGAGTCAAACTTTTAAATATTAACCTTTTCACCGCCACGGACTTCAATAGAAGTTCCAGATTTTCGTGCCACCAGCGCCACGACTTCATTAGAAGTTCTTCATTTTAACCTTTTCACCGCCACGGACTTCAATAGAAGTTCCAGATTTTCGTGCCACCAGCGCCACGACTTCATTAGAAGTTCTTCATTTTAACTGTCTTATAAAAATACACTTACTGTATTTAAAAGGTTTGTTTCATTTTATTATTAAATATAGCACTGTCTAATACCCTGTTTTATATTTTTCCACACAAAAAGGCCCTTATTTGTCTTAGAATCGGCAAAAACAAAAACTCCGAATATTTTTGATGTCCCCAGCACGCCAAGGACTTCATATATAGTCGGCCAGTGATGTGCCGCGAAAGTTACAACTGTTTGATTTCGCGCGTTGAAATATTTTTCAATACTACTATCTAAAACAATTTGAGCTCAGTAAAATATGAACTTAGTTAACTACTTTATAACAAAGGGAAAATAGACGAATTTCGACCTTCAGAGGGGTGCCGATCCGGAATTAAATAGTTGTTAGCAATCCTTGTCGATAATTATATTCCCATCTCTACAAAACAAGTGGTTGTCAGTGCCCCGGGCGCCACGGACTATTATAGAAGTCGTTCTGTGACGTCATAAGCGTACGGCTGTCAAGGTCACTTTGGCATAGTGCAGCACTAGTCGGGTGAGCGCGCACGCATCCTTCTTTTGGTTGTAACAATATCCGATCCGATGTCACGAAATCTCCTAAAATCTGTCTAACAATAGAAAAAGTAATTGTGTTGTGTCTCATTAACTCATTACTGACGGCTGTCTTGAGCTAGTAAACTAAGTATTCAATTTTAATAATAAGTAAGTTCTATTTTATTATACCTAAGTAAGTTTCACTATATGTGAAATGAATGAAGAACTGGATTCGGATGAGCTTCTAAACATTTTAGAAGGTGTGGAATCGGACTCGGAGTATTTTGTGGAGAATGTTGCACCAGAAGATGATTCTGGGGTATGCCAAACTAGATCATAATGATAACGTTTATTCATCAAAAAGTAGGAATTCAAGTGAAATGTTCGGTGAGCCACAAACTAAGCTTCGCTTGTACGTAGGTATCTTGTGGCTCCGTAGTGCGAATTTAACAAAGTTGGAATGGTTACCTTACGGCTTACAGTTTGTAATTGCACATTCATTTGTCTAGCTCACGTAGTACGAGTACACTCCGATTCAATTCTGAATGCAAAATAAAAATTATGGTTTAGGTACGTTGGGCTTGAGTGTGTGTAAATATTATCCTGTGGTCCCACGGCCCATTTTCTCACGAGGCAGATCGCGCCAGGCCAGGCTGACAGGCCGTGGGAACAGTCGCATCCAAGAGACCTGCGGTGGCCTGTCGTCCCCCGTCCGATCGAATGTATGGGAAGATCCGTGGGAATGCTCGACACGACCTGGCGCGGACTGTCCGTTATGGGGTTGTGGGACCGCGGCTTTAGAATGGCTGGCCTGTCTAGTAAACGCTACCGTTACATGAATAAAGAAAAAAACAGACAAGGCTTTAAAAACAGCTGTGATAGGTACACTGCTACCTAGGTGTTATAATTTAAATATATACTTACTTTCCATTTCGAATAACATGACGAAGAACACTTTAAATACAGTGACAAATTCTGCCGCTTACCTACGGTAAAAAACGTCGATTGAAGGAGTTATAAAAAAACACGGGAGTAGACAAATATAGACGAAAGAACGACCATAGACCACATCCCTAATCAGAATTGAATTTATACGTGTCTGAGCGCCAAGGGCTTGAAATGAAGTCAAGGACTGACGTCATGAAACAAATAGAGATGTACCTTTTCCTACAGTTCTAATTGAGTTATATTTTTGTTTCTTTGATACTTTTCATTTATACTGGTTTTTCTTACTAGGGACACTGTGAAATAAAACAATATTATGGAAATATTTAATTAGTTTTTATTTATATTCGTAAAATTATAAATAAAACTTCACTTAACGCGTATAAATCTCAGTCATCGATATGACGTTACCCTCACCAGTACCACTACTGTTTACTGTTTACTGTATATTTCGTTATACATGTATAGCTTGGCGCTGGCGCGGCATCGCGTTCTGTGTGCGTTGGCGGTGAAAAGGTTAAACCCACCGACTTGGGGAGTTACGTCGCAAAACTCTGGGTTAGTGTCAGTAATGTCAAAATAAATTGACGTTATGAGGTCCCGCTGATATAACATATTTTGTATTTTATATAGTTCAATGTTTTAGTAAGTGAAAATTCGGTGCTATATTCGCAGGCAATTTATTCATGAAGTCATATAAAAATAAATACAAATTATAAAAACTTTAAAGCATATTTTTCCTTATCTGACGTTTTTGTCAATCCATAAACTAACTACCTAACTCTAACTCACTCTCCATGGAAACCACATACAATCGATTAAAATAAAATGTCATGTTATAAAATTAAGACAAGAAAGTATTACGTATCGCAATGTAGTCTAAAAGAGATGGGTATAAAATATCCGTTCATTGTTCGTTAATTCATTTTTGGTTGGAATACATATCAGTCCATAGACACTGCAATCCTATTTTGAACCGACTTCAAAAAAAGGAGGAGGTTATCAATTTGGTTGTCCGTTTCTTTTTTGCTTTTTTTTTAATGTTTCTTACCTCAGTACTCCGTCATTTATTAACCGATTTGGAAAATTATTTTTTTATTTGAAAGGACATACTTCCAGATTGGTCCTATGTTTATCAAAATCCGGTTCTGATGATAGGATCCATGAGGAATCAATTCCTCCAATAGAACACCTCAAATATTATAGGCAAACACATAGCGATTTTAGTATTTTCCTCAATAAGTCAAGCAATTGCATTCAGAAAGAATCATTTGGTGAAGTGGAACCGACGAAGAAGACCACAAGAAAAAAAAATTGTAAACTTGATGCGGATTGTTTATGAGGCTTTTGGATACTTTATATATGTGTACTCTATGTCATTGTTTTTTTTTTTGTAATGTGCGTTTTGTTTGTGCAGAATAAACAATTTTTCTTTCTTTCTTTCACATGTGGCCACAAAAACTCCTCAATAATAGGTAAGTATTTCACGGGTGGTGATATCTCGATGAAGATAGTTAAGCGACTATGACGAAGCTTTAAATAAATGTCTGATGAAAATGGTACCATTGTACTGATCTGATGATGAAGCCGGAAGGCAGGCACCGGAACTCCGTAATAAAACAATGTATCCTAGCCATGTTTGAGCTTATTGGAATTGTCATGAGATGCGCTCTGGCTATAAATGATTTTTAACCGGCTTCAAAAAGGAGGAGGTTCTCAGTTCATCGGAATCTTTTTTTTTATGTGTGTTCCCCGATTACTCGAAGAGGGCTGGACCGATTTGGAAAATTCTTTTTTTGTTTGAAAGGGTATTTTTTCCAGGTGGTCCTATTGTCATCGGTTCATGATCTGAGGATGGCAATTGCTCTCAGAATGCACCATTTGGTGAACTGGAACTGATGTCGAAGACCACAGATGGTAAGATGGCCACCGGAACAACTCAATAATAAGTATTTTACGGGTTGCGATTCAATTACTTTATAATGATTGCTAAGCAAAATAAGCTCGTCATAATGCATAAGTATGGTGAAGTGGAGCTGATGGTGAAGTACCAGGAGAACTCTTCAACAATTAACGTCCCTGCATCGGGAAAAGCAATATTTTGTAAAAAGGTGATGATCAGTTGTCATAAGACTATTGTAATTTAGATAAATTACAAACTGACCCACTAAAAAGTGAACAATAAAAAGCTTTTTTGGAAAAAAAAAACACTACAAAGTGAAAAATAACTTTAATTCCGGAAGTCGGTGGCAAAGGCCTAAAATACAGATCCAAAGACTTCCGAAATTAAAGTTTTTTTTCGCTTTGTAGTGTTTTTTGTTGAAAGTCGGTTGTTTTTTTTTTGCAAAAAAGTTTTATATTTCGTCGATTGAACTGCAATGTTCCCAACTCAAAAATCACTATTGTCAGGTTATCTAACCCGGTGTTACTTTTTAGTGCCGCAACGCGTAATAAGAGTTATAATTACTTACCTCCGAGTTTACAAACTCTACATTCATTTAACCCGACTAAACGTGCAAGTGAGCCTAAGCCAGTTCGAGATTTAAATAAAATCTTTGATAAGTTACCTCCTTGATAACCATGTGTTGAAGCAAAAAGTTCGTTCCATTTTATAAAAAATACTAGACAGATATGAGTTTTCATAGTATGTAATTTATTCGGCCGCTAAACACGACAGTTGCGGATTTTTATGCTAACATTGCCGGCCGCTTGCTCGCGTGTATTTGACCAGTAGGTACAGCATTTTCGATTCATCAGGAAGAAGGTTGTCAAAATAATGGAGTGATTGTATAAGATGTCGTTATCACCCGATTATAAGTGGGTATTATTGTATTTACGACTGTTACTAACTAAGAAGTGAAAAATAAAATGTATAAATTCAAAAATCCCGACTGCGTAAAAAGTGAACTTTAAAAAAGATGAAAGCAAGATGACCTGTTTCATTATCCAAACAATCTCATGCAGTCGGGGGCATCTTCTTAAATTTAACAATAGGTCTTCCTATTGCCTCCGACTGCATGAGTTTGTGCGGAGACAGAAATAGGTTATCTTGCTTTCATCTTTTTTAAAGTTCATTTTTGATGCTGTCGGGTTTTTAGATTTTTTAAATTTACTTTTTTGTAGGTAGATAAGTACCCCGATACTGTTACTGAACCTTTAAAAGTTTAATAAAACGTGTGGATTTGTCTCTCTGCGGCATCGCAAGTAGATCCCAAATGTTGTTTATACCTAACTGTTATTGGTGTTTCAATTCAATTTAAATGCAGCTTTATTGACAACTGATTTATGTTACTCCACTGGCTACTTTAATTTACAGCACAATAATCTGCGAAGAGACTGATTGTACCTACCTATAGTTCTATACTATAATACCAATTTTCCTTAGTGAGGGATTCTGTAAGAATTGAACCTGCGGGGCAATTGCATAACACATTATGAATCGGAATCGGTTTCATTTTGACAGTTCAACAACATTCATTGCGTTATTTACGTGTTGAGCAGACAAATTTTTCGAACTTATGAAGCAATGGATTAGCAATTTGCTTCAAAATTATACAGATTCCGATTGATAGTGTGTTACGCAATTAGGGTGCTGAACAGGGCCTGTTTACAATTCCACCAGACACGTTTACAACTGCCACTACTAATATACCTGCACAGGCATATCTCTGCGGCCATTACATTACAATCTATAATATTATATTTCAAATTCGGTACGGAAGCATGATTCTGTCAATTCAAATTTATTCATACTTACTAAAATATTATTTATTTAACATAAAACGGCAATCTGCCAATAACATTAGCTAAAATATTTAATCGACTGAATATGTTATTCAGTCGATCAAATTTAATCGATTTTGTTTTTAGCACATCACTATAGTCGCACAAAAAGTGATATTTCATAATAACATCCTGATCATACAACCCTGCTGTACAAAAAATTGTAAAGTTTTTAAAAAATGATTTTTTACTACCAAGGTTAATTATCTACCTACATTTAAGTACAAGTTCAATTTTATTTGCCAAGCTGGACCCATTCTGTACAGTACATTCTGTGTATGTCGAGCAACACCAGGTGTGGAGACACTGAGATCGTCTGCGGTACACTCAGCAGGTACAGTCAGCCACGCTTTGCGTTGCGAACGTTACCTTGGCAGGCGCGTGCGGCGCTGACAGAGCTGCCTCTGAGACTAAACCTTACCCCGTCGTCACCTGCCTCGCGGTGAGACGTGGATACCTTCGATTATTCAGGCGTTATGTTATTTTATGAATAGGTGACTGGTATTCACCTGGGTGACAAATCAATTTTCACATTTATGCAACTTTTACTGTTTATTTCGTATCGCCGATAGGTTCTCGTGAATAATTCCAGTTTGCGAGAATGCAATAGGTAAATGCACGTGGGAATGTATAAAATTGTAAGTAGAGTGTCCTCGTGTACAGAAAGAGGATGAGTAGAGTGCAGCGAGTGCCCACTATGAGGCAAGCTTGCCTTGTACCGAGTATACGGGAGAGGATAATGAAAACTCGTGATATGTGCAAGGTAATTTATCGACGATTTATTTAGGTACATAAAACACCGATGGAGACAACGTATCAGCGGTTTATTAAGATCACTAGAGGCCGTGAGCAGATGACTACAGCGTGCCACTGCGCGCCACTGCAAGCGACTCGCACGCCACTGCGCGCCACTCACACGCACCATAAATCAAACTAAATATAAATACAACAATTAACGTTTATTTTCAATCCATAGAACCATATATAAATTAAATTCAAACAAAATACTACTCGTACATGTAAAACAATATGGTTTTATGTTGTTGCAATGTAAACAAGTTCAGAACAAGGAGCCTCTCGGCGAGGGCGCGCGTCATAACAAATAAATAAATTAAGAAAGCACAGAGCATGCGCGGCGGGCAGGCGGGCAGGCGGGCAGGCGGGCAGGCGGGCAGGCCGCCGCGCTCGCAGTAGGTACCTCACCATGCAACGTTCTTACATACGACTCCATCTTATCACGATACCTTAATATTATTACATTACAATATCCATGTTATAATTTTTCGGAGAAACAAGTACATTTATATTTTGATGTATGTAAAATTCCACAAAGGTTACATCAGAATATGGCATAATTCAATGTATATTTGTTAACAAACAAGATGGAATATCAAATGCCGCGCGGCGCGGCGTTATATATTAAGTTGATTACAATAATATCGTTTGATATGAACCAGTGCATTCCAAAGATCAACCGTCACACCTATGTATAGACCCCTCACATGTAAACTTTTATAGAAAAACATTTTATTGTTCTCGCTTTGTATCCATAAAATACTTTCAAATGCAACAACTTCTTAGTCTTAGTTTATAAACATTTTTTTTCAATTCATCATTTAAACATCAATTGACTTATATTTTATCAACGACAAAAACCTACAAAAATATATTATAACATTAGCACGAGTCAAATAGAGTGCGGAAACGTCCGGTGACGTCATCAGTGCAGGTGTCGCGGCGGCGCGCGAGGCATGCGCGGGCGCAGGCGGCACCGCGCGGTTGTCTCGCCGCCCGCGCCCGCTAACACGCTCATACAATTTTGTCCGTGGGTTCTACCCAATCGATACATTAATGCGAGTCTCTTTAGAACTAAAAAAATAATATAAACTTTCAAAAACATTAACATCTACAGCCATAACAAAAATAGACTAATGACAACTAAACTAGACTAATGACAACTACGCTACGGAACTACAGACTAACACTATCCAAGAAGTAAGTTGAAACGGAACTAGTGGTCGCTCACTACTGGATCGACAGAAGGTACTGAAGGGCGCCCGGCAGGCCCGGCAGGAGCTAATCTCGTCTGTAGCAGTCCTACGAAGCGAGCTAGAGTGAGAGACCGGCGAGCGCGAGCGGCCCGGGCCCCGGCGGCGGCCGAGCGGCCCGGCGGCGGGGCGCGGGCGGCCGCGGGCCCCGGACACGACGCGGGTGGACATCTTGGAGACGAGGGACGGACGAGGTCAGAGTTTACAACAGTAACGTTTATAATACAGATTTCGAGTAGGTTCGAGTGCCCGGGGCCGGGTCGGGGCCCTCTTAAAACTATCTATATACAGACGCAGCCACTACACTTGCGCATGCGTACGCGAGCCACTTGAGCAAACACGCGGCCGCCGCCGTGGCCGGTATACATAAATATTCAACAACATTAACTTATTACAATAGTCCGCACTCGTCGGACGCGCCGCGGGCGGCTCTGCGCATGCTCGGGACGGCTCACAAATAAACTTGGTCCGTACGTCGTCGGCTAACCCTGTTGAGTGTCGGACTCAGTCCGAGAGAAGGAATTAGAGACGACGATAGATCTGAGCTCGAACGGAACTTTGGTTAAGATTTCCCTATTATACTAAGTAGATAAACTTACGGTAACTGCAGTATCAATTAAACCTACTAGTCGAACAAGTTACAGAACTGACCGACGAGATCATCGAATAGCAACACGATCGATCTTAACGTGTCAACATGGACGACAGCTGGTGAGAGGAGCGGTCGCGGCGATCCCGCAGCATTCGATGAGCTCGCGGCCGAGCGGCCGGAGCGGCCCTGGCAACGGAACGAGCAGCAGGCGGGGGACGCGCGGGGGCTGGGGCCCGGCCGCGCGAGAGTGCGTGCGCTGACGAGCGCCCGCGACCTGCAACAACACCACACGTCTAGCATTACTCACACATCTTTGTTTATTATTTAACAGACAGCGGTCAAGGTCAATTACATTAGTTAAAGACAAATACAAACACAATAACAGCTGACAGTCTGCTCATCTCACAATACGGCAGACATAGTGACTACGTCATGACATGTCCTACTGAAGTCCTATGTCACTAAGTGAATCATTGCACGGTAGCGTCATTGCGAAGTTCCACTTCTATGGAACTAAGGCTGCCAGTGTAACCTTAATATCGTATCGAGTGCAAGGAATCGAATACCGAACTGTCTAAACGCGCTCTAACTGAGTATGCAACATGCTTCTGACGAGTGCTTTTACTCCTTGAACGTTCTTCTATCTGTTGCTCAGTCGCCTGGTCTGCTGCGAGAGTGATGATCTGAGTAGTACAGCTTACTTACATGTCGTGTGGCGTGTTTGTGCTATGCGGGTGGGGGGCGCCGGCCGCCTATACATCCGCGTACTTCGAGAGCTTCTCTCGCAGGATGTGGTTTTCCTTCTTAAGTAGCTCCACTTCTTGCCTCAAGCCCATGTTCTAAAACAATCAAACAAATGTTTTATAAACCAAAATAATTATCTACCTAATACATATACCAGATTAAAAATTGTGTTTTTCAGCTCCATCCTAATATCACTATTGTATGAGAATACGTAAGGTCGTAAATTGCCGACAGTCATCGAGTTTTCGTATCGGTGAACTATTATAGCTGTATTCAGTGCTGGCAACGTCAGGAGGTAACTCTTAGCGGGACGTGGCAGCATGGACAGGAACACTCACCTCTTTCTCCAGGTACCCTGCCCGCATCGCGATCTGGTTCTCCTTCATGCGGCGCGCGTCGCGGGATCGCTTGGCCGCCATGTTGTTCTTCCGCCGGCGCGCCCAGTACTTGTCGTCTTTCAGGTCATCGGGCACGAACTGTGACGTCGGTATGGGTTAGCACGCGCACCACTCACTCAAACCCCCTTCACCGGCAGTGGGCGGACAGCCGCGCACTGCTGCGCTGCAGCCGCACAGACAGCCACTACTACGAGTAACATGCCGCCCGGCAGGAAGGTGGCTGCCGATCGACCTTTCCCAGAACTTTGCATATTTACAAGTAGGAGTAGATGAAGGAGTAGTCCAAGTGAATTTTATTTACAGTTAGAGCTGTCTCTACAGTTTCAAGGGTGCATCACACTAGAGTCGTCAACTCACCACGGACGCGTTCGAGAGAAATATGCTTGTAAAGTCGTACGCAACATATTTAAAGAATAAAGATAAAAAAAACAAAATGCTTAATTACAGAATTACGATAGAGTTGACGATCCTAATGATTGTGGTCTGATTCCCATCCCAGAGATGGACCGGCCGTTGACAGTTATAATTTCAATGTGAAATAAATCTTGAATTTTTTTAAGATCCATAACCTGATTTATTTACTCGACTTCGAAATCAAGAGAGAATTATTCAAAGTTATGATAATGTCAAAAACTGCCCTTCACATCTATATAATTATCAGACGTTAGTAAAGATACAGGAGAAGTTAAGATCGGCACAGAGTGTGCACGCGCCTCCTCCGCAGTTAGTAGTGCCGTGAGGCGTTAGGAAGCTGTGCCGTGTGTGTTAACCCAAGTGTGCCGGTAGTGCCGAGTGTGCCGGCTACCCACTTTACCCACCGCCTCTCGTTAGTAATGTGACTTTGAAGCAGCGTGTTTTTCTGTGAGGATGTGTGTAGGTGTGTGTGTGGTGGGATCTGAAGGAGCTACCAACCTATGGCAATTGACATTTTTATTTTATCCATATAAAGGTTGGAGTAGCACGCCGCAGCTGGGGCCGTAGAACAACGTATCTACTACACCCGACACTACATCCGAAGAGCTCGTAGTACTATTTGGATGATTCGTATTTCTATGTGTCCCGCGCGTCTCTTCTGGGATTCAGATCGGATGCATGAGTGCGTAAAGGGGTCCGGTCGCATTACAAAGTACTCGGCCAATACCGAAATAATACCCACAAAACATAAAGGCGCTAGATAACCACATAGCGATTATCCGATTTAGAATAACTAATAACTAGCTGTGCCCTGCGACTCGTGTGGATGTCGTAAGATACACAATATACTAAAATAACAGCCACATTTTAATAAAACTCCCTCGTCCCCGACCCGTCGCCAACCGTCGTGTTGAATCGCCCGCCCGCGCTATTACTTCGTTTTTTTTCGCTTAGTGTTCTTTCTTTTTTCTTTTTGCTGGCTCCTAAGGGTCGTAACGTGACATTAAATAGCCTATAACTATCCTCGAGAATTGGGCTACCAAATGCAAAAAGAATTTTTCAAATCCGGCGTTTTGTTTATAATTTCATGGGTTTTCATTTTTTTGCGCGAAACTACAGATTACCAGATAAATCACTCCATGTACTTACGCGCGCCAACTACCTACCGGCAGCCGGGCCGCACGCAGCCCATTCGTCAGTGGGTTGCCGACAGCCGCGAGGCGCGTACGTACGCATATATTTCAGTCGACCTGACGTACTTAGTTTCCAATTCTTAGAAGCATAGTAGTTACCTATTACGCTAATTGTGTAAATGAAAGAACAAATCAATTGATCGTGTTTTCAATTTCCTCCATTTCGTATTTCGTTCGCATTCGTGGTGAGGCGGAGTGGTTACGTCACTGATTATTAAACACCTTAATTGATTATTAGGCACTACACGTGGCGTACGATGTGTGTCTTACATGACTTACAATTGCAGTTTCGTGATGTAGTCACAGAATATTAAATAGTTACCTAGCATACAAATATTTCTAGGTCTTTCATAAGTATTTTTAACAATTAAACATGCTAAAGCATTTTATATTATTTCATAAAGTGTACCTACTACAAGTACCTACTGACATCTTTATCGAAAATGGCAGCTCTGGCAATTACAATAACCACGCGCCGGCGCGCAGCTACAAAGCAAAACTCACTTTACGCTTGTAACGTTAGGTACATTTTCGTTCGCAGCGTCTAGCGACTCGTAGGTGTAGACTATTATAGCAGTAGGTATTGAAAATTTTGTATGGAGTGATTTATCTGGTAATCTGTACCGTCGCGTTGAATCGCCCGCCCGCGCTATTACTTCATTTTCGCTTAAGTGTTCTTTCTGACTTTTTTCTTTTTGCTCGGCCCCTAAGGGTCGTAGCGTGATGTTAAATTGCCTATCCTCGAAAATTGGGCTACCAAATACAAAAAGAATTTTTAAAATCCGACTTTTTGTTAATAATTTCATGGGTTTTAATTGTTTTGCGCGGAACCCTTATTATTAAAAAAAAAAATAAAAGTAGCCTAAGTTACCAGCCGTAACATCAGATATCTGTCAGTGAAAGTCTCGTCGAAATCGGTGCTGTTGTTTTGGAGATTAGCCGGAACAAACAGACAGACAGACAAAAATGTTAAAAATTGCCGTTTATACTTTCTGCATTTAGCAAAAAGTAGTTATTTTGATATTACAAACAGACGCTTCAATTTTATTTATGTGTATAGATGCGAATCTTCTACCCGAAATGTATGGAATTTATATTTGCTCGTCGATGTGAATGACCAGAAATAACGACAATTTGATGACTTCGATTTAATGCTGCAACCAGGTTCGACCACGTGCGCTTTAGTTCTAAAACAGCTGAAATATTTAATTTGATTTGTTTAATGATTACGATTGTAGTACGTCTATTAATAGTGATCTTAGCCGTTGTTCACTACTATTTAAGGTCTGGAATCCATGGGGCTTTCATTGGCTTGCCAGATAGTGCATATCCAAGCATTGGCTTTAACAAAATCCTTAAGTTGGCCGTACTTTGCCTGAACCTGAGAGGCGACAAGTCTTACTACAACATTAAAGTTTCGTTGCTCCAACGTAGAGAAAACTGCTATAATGTTGGTTTTAGTAGTACCAGTTTTGGCAAACCCCAAAATTGTTTCTATATGGTATTCTGATCAGAAGCCATACTTACTTATCGGCGCGTTGTTCTACGTACACACGTGTGGTGGGCTAAGTTTATTATATACTGTGGGTGTAATGTGTACCTACAGCAGTCAAACGACGTCGCAAGTGGCACCATGTGGTTCAGAGAGACTCGAGGATAGCATCCCGACGACCCGACCCGGGGCCCGACACTCTATAGTTATGTGTACCTACAGCAGTCAAACGACGTCGCAAGTGGCACTATGTGGTTCAGAGAGACTCGAGGATAGCATCCCGACGACCCGACCCGGGGCCCGACACTCTATAGTTATGTGTACCTACAGCAGTCAAACGACGTCGCAAGTGGCACCATGTGGTTCAGAGAGACTCGAGGATAGCATCCCGACGATCCGACCCGGGGCCCGACACTCTATAGTTATGTGTACCTACAGCAGTCAAACGACGTCGCAAGTGGCACTATGTGGTTCAGAGAGACTCGAGGATAGCATCCCGACGACCCGACCCGGGGCCCGACACTCTATAGTTATGTGTACCTACAGCAGTCAAACGACGTCGCAAGTGGCACTATGTGGTTCAGAGAGACTCGAGGATAGCATCCCGACGACCCGACCCGGGGCCCGACACTATAGTTATGTGTACCTACAGCAGTCAAACGACGTCGCAAGTGGCACCATGTGGTTCAGAGAGACTCGAGGATAGCATCCCGACGACCCGACCCGGGGCCCGACACTATAGTTATGTGTACCTACAGCAGTCAAACGACGTCGCAAGTGGCACCATGTGGTTCAGAGAGACTCGAGGATAGCATCCCGACGACCCGACCCGGGGCCCGACACTATAGTTATGTGTACCTACAGCAGTCAAACGACGTCGCAAGTGGCACTATGTGGTTCAGAGAGACTCGAGGATAGCATCCCGACGACCCGACCCGGGGCCCGACACTATAGTTATGTGTACCTACAGCAGTCAAACGACGTCGCAAGTGGCACCATTTGGTTCAGAGAGACTCGAGGATAGCATCCCGACGACCCGACCCGGGGCCCGACACTATAGTTATGTGTACCTACAGCAGTCAAACGACGTCGCAAGTGGCACCATGTGGTTCAGAGAGACTCGAGGATAGCATCCCGACGACCCGACCCGGGGCCCGACACTAGTTATGTGTACCTACAGCAGTCAAACGACGTCGCAAGTGGCACCATGTGGTTCAGAGAGACTCGAGGATAGCATCCCGACGACCCGACCCGGGGCCCGACACTATAGTTATGTGTACCTACAGCAGTCAAACGACGTCGCAAGTGGCACTATGTGGTTCAGAGAGACTCGAGGATAGCATCCCGACGACCCGACCCGGGGCCCGACACTAGTTATGTGTACCTACAGCAGTCAAACGACGTCGCAAGTGGCACCATGTGGTTCAGAGAGACTCGAGGATAGCATCCCGACGACCCGACCCGGGGCCCGACACTAGTTATGTGTACCTACAGCAGTCAAACGACGTCGCAAGTGGCACCATGTGGTTCAGAGAGACTCGAGGATAGCATCCCGACGACCCGACCCGGGGCCCGACACTAGTTATGTGTACCTACAGCAGTCAAACGACGTCGCAAGTGGCACCATGTGGTTCAGAGAGACTCGAGGATAGCATCCCGACGACCCGACCCGGGGCCCGACACTAGTTATGTGTACCTACAGCAGTCAAACGACGTCGCAAGTGGCACCATGTGGTTCAGAGAGACTCGAGGATAGCATCCCGACGACCCGACCCGGGGCCCGACACTATAGTTATGTGTACCTACAGCAGTCAAACGACGTCGCAAGTGGCACTATGTGGTTCAGAGAGACTCGAGGATAGCATCCCGACGACCCGACCCGGGGCCCGACACTAGTTATGTGTACCTACAGCAGTCAAACGACGTCGCAAGTGGCACCATGTGGTTCAGAGAGACTCGAGGATAGCATCCCGACGATCCGACCCGGGGCCCGACACTCTATAGTTATGTGTACCTACAGCAGTCAAACGACGTCGCAAGTGGCACTATGTGGTTCAGAGAGACTCGAGGATAGCATCCCGACGACCCGACCCGGGGCCCGACACTAGTTATGTGTACCTACAGCAGTCAAACGACGTCGCAAGTGGCACCATGTGGTTCAGAGAGACTCGAGGATAGCATCCCGACGACCCGACCCGGGGCCCGACACTAGTTATGTGTACCTACAGCAGTCAAACGACGTCGCAAGTGGCACCATGTGGTTCAGAGAGACTCGAGGATAGCATCCCGACGACCCGACCCGGGGCCCGACACTATAGTTATGTGTACCTACAGCAGTCAAACGACGTCGCAAGTGGCACTATGTGGTTCAGAGAGACTCGAGGATAGCATCCCGACGACCAGACCCGGGGCCCGACACTATAGTTATGTGTACCTACAGCAGTCAAACGACGTCGCAAGTGGCACTATGTGGTTCAGAGAAACTCGAGGATAGCATCCCGACGACCAGACCCGGGGCCCGACACTATAGTTATGTGTACCTACAGCAGTCAAACGACGTCGCAAGTGGCACTATGTGGTTCAGAGAGACTCGAGGATAGCATCCCGACGACCAGACCCGGGGCCCGACACTATAGTTATGTGTACCTACAGCAGTCAAACGACGTCGCAAGTGGCACTATGTGGTTCAGAGAGACTCGAGGATAGCATCCCGACGACCAGACCCGGGGCCCGACACTATAGTTATGTGTACCTACAGCAGTCAAACGACGTCGCAAGTGGCACTATGTGGTTCAGAGAGACTCGAGGATAGCATCCCGACGACCCGACCCGGGGCCCGACACTATAGGTGACGGAAGTATCGGCTGTACAAACTATCAAGAACATGGACCAATAAATGGTTCAAAGTAAAAATATATTTAAGGTTATTCATACACGAAATCTCTTAAGGGGGGTCATTGTACTTAATCATTATAAACAATTTTACCATGGGACCAAACTTGAAATCGCGAAAAAAAAAATCTGCTATTCCCTACATTTATATTTTAGTAAAAAAAAAAGTAGTTGTATTGTAGTATGAGAAAGGGCAATGGATCGTCGAAGATGGAACACCCTTGGACTGGCATTACGGTCAGGTACTTAATCTTTGAGCTCTCGAGGAGAACTGGAACTGCAGCCTACTTCTTAAAGTCAACCGGCTCGAGCCGGATCCCACGCATAGAACCCTTGAGCGGACGAACGCGGCCCTGAAGAATATTTCCGACATGAAAAATTGAAATCTGTTACAAGCTGTCTACACCTGTTCATTGCCGGAAGGTGTTTCATATGCTCGGCCTAGCATAATATAGTATCTAATTTTATTCCAGTACATCGTCTTCACATATAATTGTATGTATACAAAATATTGTACAACAATATTAAAGAGTAACTATGGAGATTTTTACCCATTCTTCTCCATACGAAACTACCTTTTGGAAAAGACAACTAGAATCAATTTTATTTTCTTGTAAATTTTTACATTCAAGTGTCCTTTGTGTGCCTTGGAATAAATTATTTGACTTTGACTTATAGATTTCTGTCAGAACTGTTAATAAATGTGTCAGCGATCGGAGCAGAGTGGTGTTGCAGTGAACAGTGGCACTCGGAAATGTTAAAGAAGCACCAAGTGCGGTAGTTCGCACCGCGCAAGTGTGCAAGTGTCAAAAGTCTTCACATGCAAACCAAGTGGAGGCGTGAGTGTGTACCGTGTGTGGTGTGTGGTGTGGTGTGTGTGGTGTGGTGTGTCTGTGTGCGCCACACCCGCAGGCGGACCGCAGCATGCCGCTAGGAATGATCAGCGCACTAACATCATTTACCTGTTTCCGGGACTTCTTGATCATCGGCTGCGGCTTCAACTCCTCGTCGGAGAAGGCTCGCGTCCGGGGGTCGAAGTCACGTCCCGATGATGCCATCGAGAATGCTGGAATCATTATAGTTTGCTTTTAATAAACCTGAAACCAACTTGCACTCTGTGGCATTATTACTTCCAACGTCATAGATTTACTGCAGGCCAATTACGAGTGTAAGAACAAGCGAGTTCTTTTTCCTGTTGTTGTTTGTATGTAAAGGCGAGTTTAGACCAAACGAGCAAATGCACATTCTATTCCCACTCTGTCAATTTTTTTTTACCTCGAGATTCGAATTAAATATCTGAATAACACTATTGCTTCAAAGACCTTATACGTCAATTAATGTAAACTTTACTGTCAGCCGAAAGGCTTTTCAGGGAAACTTATTGATTTTTACTTGTAATCATTGAAATAATTACAATATATTAAAGTGCAGCTAGTTTGATTTAAATCATGTTCCAGAATAATATATATGCACATGTTTTACTGACAGACTGGTGAGCATCGTAGCATTCATTCTCAATTCCAATAGTTGGGACTGAGATAGCGTTGTCTTTGAACGAGTCGAGCACGAGTATTGAAGTGCTTTGCAAGTTTCGGTGTGCTCAAGTGTTCCAATCAAAATAAGTAGTTGCAGTAAGCAATATGTAAGGTATTTTATTTTAAAATGTTTACGACTTGATTCGACTTGTCTAACTTTGAAACTTAACGATTACGTTACATGGATCCAATGCCATCGCTTCTAACGTGGTGAGCTCTGGAGTTGTGGGAAGAGAAAGAAATGCAACGTGTACTCACTGGAGTCGGCGGGCGAGAGCGGCGGGTTGATGGTGTCGGGGCTCATGCAGTCGGAGGGCGAGGGCGAGCGCTCGCGCTTGGTGACGGGCGTGGGCAGCCCCAGCGCGGGCCCGAAGGCCGCGCCGCCGAGGTGCGCGCCGCCCAGCCCCTCGCCCGACATGCCATTCTCCGACAGGAACTCGTCTAGGTCCGCGTACTGCAACAGAAGCAGGCGTCAGCGCCGCGCTCGGCGCATTGCGCGCCGCGCACCGCGCACCGGATGCTATCCACTCATATACAGGGATCACAACATTCGCGCTGAGCATATTCGCTTGGCTTGGCATCGCTTAAATAAGTCATAATTTGCATATAAACTATAATACAAGATAATTATGATCAATCGGAGACGACACCATGTGGCCGAAGCAGGGTATAGGACCCGGGTGGAGCGCGTGGAGCAGTGGAGCAGGGTGGGGCGGCAAGCGAGCGACTCTATTACCTAGTGCGGCGGCGCGGGGGTGGCAAGCCGGTGGACGCACACGACACGCAACACGCAGTAGGTAACACAGTAGCAGTACTGACTTCTTGTACCTTGAGATCGGGGTCGTAGGGCAGCGTCTTGTCCCACAGCGTGGGGCCCAGGAAGGCGGCCTGCGCCTCCCACAGGTCGCTGTCATCCTTCTTGTCCTCGAGCGGGTCCTTACTGTTCACCGACTTGCCTGCAACATGATGACAGGGCGTCAGCCCGTGACCGGCGCCGGCCGGGTGTGCGGGGCCTGAGCGCCGCACACGGGGCCTGAGCCGGTGCGGGCTGCACGGAGCTCGCTACGGTACAGTACACATGGTGCACAGCTTACAGTGAGCGCGATGCACATACATTTGCTTGGCGAAATTACGGCATCATACAATCGCGAGGGCATCAATTAAAATAAACTAAGTCGCGGCATAAGATACAAACATCGTACAAAATAATATATTAAACGAACACAACATTAACAGAATTGAAGCCACAATGTGCCACAAGTACGGGCAGGGGCCGGGGGCGCGATGAGGGCGAGCGGACTGAGCGCATTACCGAGAGCAGGAGGCATGACGCGGCCTCGTCCGGTCAGCAGAGGAAGAACGTATAAGTTTGACTTCGAAAGTGTGACATGCATATCTCGTAGGCTCCGTAGGCCGGTTGCCATGGTAACCTAAGTTTTCATCACTAAATGGCACTGAAAACTATTGCGACGTAGGTAACGTGCTGGTGGCGGCAATGGCACCTGCAGCTTGTTTGGCAATCTTCGTCACAAACATGTATATCTCTACAATAGTAACCTACCTAGTAAGAGCGTTTTGCGAAAATAATATGACGAGTCGAACGGACACAAATCTTAACGAATCGAAAATAATATGACGAGTCGAACGGACACAAATCTTAACGAATCGAAAATAATATGACGAGTCGAACGGACACAAATCTTAACGAATCGAAAATAATATGACGAGTCGAACGGACACAAATCTTAACGAATCGAAAATAATATGACGAGTCGAACGGACACAAATCTTAACGAATCGAAAATAATATGACGAGTCGAACGGACACAAATCTTAACGAATCGAAAATAATATGACGAGTCGAACGGACACAAATCTTAACGAATCGAAAATACGTCTTAACCGATAGCCAAACGAATAGCCACGATGTCGCTGTACTGATTAATTATTTATTATTATAGGTAATTAAACTCGATTTATTTGGAGATGATAACTTTAACAGTTCCTGAAGCCTTCGATGCGACTTGTAGTAACGTGATGTGATCGGAAAGTCCACGTGAACATGGGATATATTTGTAGAAGCTGATCTAGCAGCGAAGGCCGGAGGGTGCTCACGTTGCAGGTCACGCGAGCGGCGGGGGGCGGCGGCGGGCGGCGGGGGCGGCGGGCACGCGTCCCTCCGCGTGCTCGAGCTCTGTCTACGTCGCCGAGTGCAGCCTGCGACTGCCAGGCTCTGTAGTCTGTACTATTCAGTGAACAATCACTGCTAACGGTATTACGCTCGACTTCCGATCTTCATTTCTGACACAATTCCTATCTTCATTTCTAACCCTAAGTTATAATATTTTTGATTTTATACCTAAAAAAACTTTCAGAATACATCTAAGCGGTTTTTGCCGCGTTGCCTGAGCTAGGAACTGAACCGCGAGCCTTACGGTTGGTGCGCCAAGTCGTGACATGGACTAAGCGTGTACGTTTGGCGGCAGATGTATGTATGTGAGAGGCTGCGCGGCCTCTCAAGGCGATCCGGCGCATTTACATACTGCGCGCTGAGCACGCCGCACGCCGCACGCTTCGCGCCGGCGGGCGCGGCCGCCCCGCCCGTCTAGCATCACATGCACATCGCGAGATAATAATACCTGTCCACGTAAACACGTAACGAGTGTTACTAACTATACACACTTAACTACCGTATGCATAGCTGTCATTAGATTTACAAATGCCTCGATAACAAACTGAACTAACCCGTACACATCATGTTTAACATTGTTTCTACATTTGGTTTCAACTATTTTGATATGCGTGAACTTAATTCTGTTCACTCATACATCCATTACCAATCGTGGTTGTATTCATTCACCTGTGTTTTGAGGTATCCTTCATTAAGAACGATTGGACTATGGGCCTCAAATCATAGCAATAACGGTTCAACAAAAATTGCGAACCGGAAAAAATACGATTACCTACCTAGTCCATGTGTTGTGTTGTGTTAGTTTTACCAGAAAGTGGAGTCATTTATAAAGTCAAGCATATTTGTTACTTTTTCAGGCTACGGACAAAAATACGACCAGGTAATTATCACCGAAGATAGGCGAGTCGGCTTGAAGCTAACAAAAAATTCCTTGTTAAATACTTTAGAAGGAAACCACGTAATATTATAAGTAAAGTTTGTCGTTCCTAGGTCTCTAGTCACCGGAACCAGAGTAAGCGGGCTTCAGAACAAAACACTGACTTCACCAATACCGCCTAAATATCCAACGATGCAGACAATTTAAAATAGCTATCGACCTCAGCTTCAAAGAAATTGATTGTCCTATAACAATACGAAGTAATCAAAAAAACATTTGAGCACTGTACAGCACCCCGTCGTGCGTTGACATGAAAGAAAAGAAGCATGTATCTAGAGCCAACATGAGCTGCTTCTTGTTCGTGACGCGTATCTAATAGAATGACACAATAGTGATCGTGGGAACGGCACGCGACGCAAGGCGATGCGCGTTGCTGCTGCTTCCTTCACAAAAAGCGGCGCTGGCGGCAGGAAGCGGGAAGTAACCCAGTGCGGCGTTACGTGCGCGCGCGCCACGCTTTCCTCGCGCCGCACGCACCCCCCCTGCGCCCCCACTCCCCGCTTATACAACCACTGCCCAGCTACTACTGAAGTACTAATGCAACTGACCACTGACCGTTGACTCGTTTCTATGACATCGACTACTTTGTAATCCCAGTTCAACTTTTCGATCCCTTCTCATCAGGTTACTGAATAGGACAACCAGTTGCTTGTAAGTCCTACTAGGTCTGCAGGCCGACGAAGGTATAGTATGATGCAGAGTCGATGTCAAACAACTAAAACTAGTAGAAGCAATAGCTTATCTTTGGTCACTTATAAGTTATTAAGGTTACAGATTCCCTGACTTTTGTAGTATTTGAAAATGTCTGCCAATAACACCCAAGTCCTGCGTGTTCTTCCTTTACGCCACTTCAACCAATTTTGGGGCTGTAACTAAACGGTTCATTCACTGTCCACAACGTAACTGGCGAAGAGTTCTAAATGAACTGTAACTATTAGCTGCGAGTCCCAGAACATCTCCTCAAACATACAGTGATGATATACAAAGTAGAGGACGAGATGAGCCTCCGACCTCCGACTATACGACCAGCTAGCGTCACGCTACACCTTAACATTTGTATTGCAACAGTCCGCGTCACAACTATAGCCCATGAGCTCAGCTGCAGCCAAAATAGGGGGCTGTGGAGCATAAAGTTTGGTAATTATTTAACTTAAAGCAAAATGTGTCCAAAGTCATATTATTATGATTTGGCTACATGGGCTTAAAAGTTCCTTTGAAAAAGTCTATTAGTTGGATCTTGTTTGTATTGAACACAAAACGTTTGTATTAACAGTAATATGTTCAACTCACTGGTCATTTTGTATTTTATATTATGGAGACTTATCTAATCAGATCAATGTACTTGTAAAACGTATGTAGGACATAGTTGTCTCACGAGTTACGTTACAGACAATATCCTCATCGGAAGATACCTGACTTACCAGGGAGGAATCGGTTGCACCACCGATATCGTCCGGAAGAGATCGTCATCTGTAATTCTGGATGAACGATTGGTAAAACATAATTTTGCAAGGCTATCAGACCTATTTAGACTTTGATGTATGATTTTGCTCACAAAAGGACGGGAATTCAAACAAATGAATGGCACAAAGGTGCAAACAGGCGACAGACGCGGTGAATCCGCTCTTACTTTCCACGTTCGGAGAAAGCGAAGCCGGGCTTGTATCTATCACAACATTATATATTCAAATCAACATTAACTCCCTGAAGACAATGAGTTTATTCCGACATTTAAAAGATTGAAACTGTTCAATCATATTATGTATTTTATAATAAAGTTGAACTGGTCAGGATTTACAGAATTGGGCACGTCTAACCTATCAGAGAAAGTGTCCGGGCCGGCTAGTTTCGCGCTGCGCCCGCGCTGCCGGGGTGACGCTTGCACTCTCACTTTCTTCCGATACGGTCGGTAGAAAGTGACGCGCCTCCGAATTACCTACTCTCCATGCTAATGCTAAATATAACATGTTTCTTTACATTTACCGCATCGGTTGAAAAGAACTGGAGACAATTGAGCAGGAAGGCATTTGGACAGCAGTGTCCAGACTGGGCCTTCCGACGAGCTGGAGTGCTATCTGTTCGCGTATAAAGTAGAGTGGTGGTGCTAACCAGGATATATCGTACATGATGTCACGATGCGGTGTCGGTGGCGCGTCGCGATCGGAATGCTGCGCCGGCGCCGGTGGAAAGCTGCTGTTGCGTAACAAGCTCATTTCCTACTCGGAAAATAGGTGAGGAGTGCCGTGAGCGACGAGTGCGGGGTGTGCGCGGGGCGGGCCAGCGGCCCCCCGGGGCAGACGAGGTAGAGGGGGGCGCGGGCGGGGTGCCGTCGAACGGGAAGTGGCTGCTGCTCTTGCGCAACGGAGAAAGCCGACGTTTTCCGGCGACGCGCGATCATTTTCGTAAACGTGTGAATTGAGCGAAAGTGAATAAGAAAGTTGTAATTTCAAAATATAAAGTGACGCGCTTTGTGCTGTCTTAAAAATACATTACAATTTGTAGCATCATCTACGTTATTATGACGCGCCAGCGTAATCGTGATTACTTCGGTGTGTGAAGCGCACAGGTTCTTGACTATCCCGGAATGGAAACATATGTACGTCGTATGTGTTGTCTGCGGTCCCTCGAGGTTTGTGCTTGTAGTGAGGAACGAGGAGGTCACGGCTGAGCAGCCTGTGAGCCACGAACACATTTCAACATTGACTATAAACCTTACGTGTGCCGGATTACAAAGCGGTTAAGTTCCGCTGACCTACTGAAAGTATTCATGTTATGGGTCACTATAATAGATCGACATTCATGACCAGTCTTTTTACCAGAACTTGTCGGCTTCAGTTGGCATAACCCGACGCGACTGTGGCCTGACGTCTGATGTGATGGGACGACGAACAGGCCACGTGGTGTCAAGTGGTTACAGTCGCCTGTGACATTTACAATACCGAAGGCATCGTAGCTGCGTTGTTATCTGAATCGTCTCATGCGCCTGTGACGGGCCAATACCCTTCGAACGGGAACTTAGTAACAAGCTTGTCCGCAGAAAAAAGTATTATTCCTTGAACTAATTAATAAGGGCCTGGGGTGTTGATAAATTGGCAAATGGTGGCGTACTAAGGCGAGGCGAGCTGTCCAGTGCATACAGTCCGGAAGCTCTGTGCTGAGGCACGTTGTGCTCGCTCGTGCACGCACGGCAAGGCAAAACATTGCTCTCTGTGTTTATAAGTAAACACAGAGATCCTAGATTGCTGTTGCTGATTGCGATTGCTTAAATTTCTGGATGTCTGAGAATCGGTACTCGTCAGACTGACCTGGTGTGGGCTGATTTTTTGTTCAAATTATCGTTAACATATTTCCTGGGTAGGTTCAATACGTTTCATTTGGAAATGTTCTCGCCACGAGCAATTATCAACACTGAACATGTGAGCAGGAGCGCAAACCTCTACGGAAGAGCTTCCGGGTTGCTGCGAGTTGCGACCAACGATGAACTGCCGTGCTAGTAGCACCCTACGTAATCTTAAAAGTTGTAAGCGATTTGTGACAGACAGGTTCTAGTGTCACTACCTACAGTACTGTAGCGCACTAGCTAGACTAGTTTTATGACTAGCAGATTATGCAAATTCGCCTATTTTATTGGTAATAAAGTAAAGGAGCAAAAATATTGCAACACGTTGCTTCTCTCCGTCCATCATGTGAATACCAACAGCATAGAAAGTGACCAAAACGGTCAGCGACGGAACGACCGGGGAGGACACGGAGGCAATCGATCACTGGAACGTGAGCGCGTGAGTGTGTGTGCGCCACGGAAAAGTAAAAGTCGGAAGGTGTCGGCACGGGTGAGCGCGGGGCGAGGCGGCCGGGGCGCGGGGAGGGGGGCGATGCGGAAACACTCCGGAAGATTACTTTTACTCTCGCCGCGGAGCCTGCGCGCGCGCACCGCCCTCCTCTCCCCGCGCCTGCACCCGCTCTGCTTCAACGACACACTCGTATATTTACCAGTTATGCAACAGGTGACCAATTAGCAACATACGCGCACATGAGTTTGCGTGCCTTCAGTTATCATTAAAATGATAGCAAATTTACAGTCACAACACCTGTAATTCGTATGGTTATCTTGTCACGTTCAACGGTTCAACGTAGTACCTACACGTCGACTTTGACTACATCCCATCGAGCACCATTAATCCAGTAATAATTGACCTCCTCATAATGTCATTTTGACAAATCATGATATCATACTCCCTCGCTCAGAGAGGAGGCCTGTGGTGTCCCAGCAGTGGGAACATTATAGGCTGATTATGCTTTGATATTATATTATGATTAGTGCCTAACTGCATTCGTTTCCAGCAAAACACACACAACACTCAATCACAGGACTACCTTTGTTCAATTAGCGTGACATTTACTACAGCCCAACAGACAAACCATGCAACCAAATTACAACGTCTAGGAAAGCCAAACTGATCCACCACGCTTTTTAAGTCACCAGAAACCCACTATCGCCTAAAGTTAACCGGAGAACAACTCAAAAGTATTTAATGACTTAAAAGATACCATATGAAATAGGTACTAAAAGCCATGATGGTATACGAAATTTCTAACACGATCGCTATCACTTAGAAGAACATTGTTAAGTTTTAAAAGTAAAAGTGGTCGGTGCCCACGCGCACGCGGAAGAGAGCACGTGCTGGGTGTCAGCGCGGGGCGAGGAGAAAGTTGCGAAAAGGTCGCCACTTTTTCCCAAATATTCCGAGTGAAAGTGTGCGCGGCCACGCTCGAATTGATCAAAAAAGATACGAGGAGCGATGACGCGCTCGCTCCGCCTCCCGCCCCGCGCCGCGCCTCTGCGCCTCCTAGGAGCTGACAGTGCCTTCAGCTCGCTTCAAACCAGGACCTGGTGGTGCTGGATGGACAAGAGTCGTGAACGGGAGTATTGCACGTACTGCCTAATGCACAGATTGCACCACCTCGCCACTACTGCCGTCATTATCAGATATCTGAGATGCTGGAGATAATGATTTCTGATTTTTAGGTACAAAGTTAAGTTATGGGGACCTAGTTTCCTTTAAGGATAAAAATTGTTACTAACATTTTGACTATTGCAAAAAATGTATATACGGAGAAGGAGACTACTTATGAAGCTTTTAGAAGTTTTGAGAGATTAAAAATGTATTACAATTATTTTGGACACCGGAAATCCTTGAAACTTAACTAGGTGTTGAAGCCGAACTCTGAACGAACCGCAGTTAACATAAGCCTATCGTGAAGCGCTTCTGAAGATCGGTCAACTATTTGCGTTCCACCATTTCCAAGTAGTGTGATATATCCGAGCAAGTGTCGCAGGCATTACTATGCAAGAGCAAGAGTTGTGTTCCCTTACTAACGTTATCTTTGCGTGACTACAACTAGTCATACAGCAGCAGGATTATTCAAGAATCAATAACAATACCTCGCAAATAAAAATGAAAATGTAGCTTCAAGTGAAGTGTCGCAGTGCGCGTGTTGTCGCACAATCAGTGACGATGACGTAACGATGCAGTGTTAAGTGAGCACAATGTCAAGAGCACAGCTTCAGTGGCAGCAGATGTAATATACTGCCATCCTACGGGCTGTGGCGGAACGACGCCTTCACCTCCACATTATATCGCAGAACTCGCAGATGACAAACTTAAAGGTTCACTTTACTAACTAGGATGCTGCTGATAAAGACAGCTCCATAAAGAATATATATTTGAGCCCGAAACTACAAAGCGAAGCTGAAAGGCTAGATCTGAAACTCCACAAGTTTTATGGCGGAGAGGTAGTCACACCAGCACACAGAGACCGTACCGTGGACCGTAGTATGACCAAGCTTATTCCCTAAGCGTTACTTGCGAATTCTTAAGGGGTCCCCGAAACGATCAATTGCCATCAATTTCTATTGTAGTAATATTGTCAATCGCTTCAATTGCATTTGGTAGACGATCAATTTGCACATCAATGTGTATCAATCATGTAAAACTTGACAATTGTAATTGATCGTTACTAGGACCCTTTTAGGCGAGGATGGATGGATCCGCGCGGATTACTTTAAAACCAATTAATTTTGCTTATTTATTGTGAGAGGTCACTTGTATGAGGTTAAGGGGGAAGCGCTAAGGTAGCCCGCGAAATTCAAATTTTATTACGATTTTTGCAATTTGCAGCTCAGTTTCCGACTGTCTGTATGTAAGTTGATTAAAGTATGATTCAGGACTGTAACAAATATGTATTTACACAATTATAATCATTAGAATCAGTAATACAACTCCCTAAGTTAGTATAATCCGTAAATGTCAATATTTCATGAAATAGTCATTCAATAGAATTAATTGGTCTTAGAGAGTATTGATGACATTAATTATTATAATTCTGTAAATACATATCTGTTACGGCCGCGAATCATTTTACATATATATATGTATATTGATACAACCTAATACTGACCTGCAAGTTGCAAAAAACGGAAGAAAATTTGAATTTCTTAAGTGAACTATTCACAGCTAAAGAAGCAATGAAAAATAATAAGAAACTAAACTACTTAAAGAACGAAAACCGTCGAGATATTTTCAAACAAACGTCAGTAATCATAACAAATCACAACAACTGCTGAGTGTTGGTCGCTATTCTGGTACATAAAGGGTAAATCGTCAGATGCGCACACGCTATGCTAAACGCTACTCAGTACCTACCTACATAATGATACCAGTGTTTGTCCTCAAAGACAGCCTAGGCCTAGCCTAACCTAACCTGTCAGGTCAACACAGAGACTAAAAGCCTTCTCTAGCAGTAGTTTATCGCGGCTACCTGCGTGACCTTATTAATATGCATGTTTTACTTATAACATTTTTTGCTTATAAAAAACAATTCCTAATAAGGTTAAGTTTATTTAATCTTTATTCTAATAAAAAAAGGAAACCCGATTTCAAAAGTAACATTTTGTTCTGTGTTGTCTAAAATACCGTGATAAAATGATCGGAACTCATCACGATTGCTATAATCAAGAGTGACATTGTAATGTCAGCCAGTAAACAATTGCAATGATTACGTGAAGAAGCTACTCGTATGTACCAGAGAGCATGTCATGACCGGGACGAACGACGCACTGCATGTCGGTGGCGAGTTAAAACGTTTCGCAAATGTCCTTAACAAATCGCATCAGAATTATGAACCTCTTTTTGATAAAGTCTAGCTGCTACAATTATTGATTTCTCTCTTTTGAATTTTTATATTTCAATTCGATTCATCTTATCGGAAAATTGTTTTTCATGACCATTTTGCGAACCCAATTACCTATAACGATAACAATTTGAATGGTTAGTCTTACCATTCTGGTAAACGTTTGAACGGTTATTCCTTCAAAACCCTTTCGAGGTAAAGGGTCTTAGATTGGGTTTACCAACCCATTCACAATGTATGAATGGGTTGACGGAGTAACCGGTTCGTAGAAGTAACCGGTTCGTAGAAGTAACCGGTTCGTAGAAGTAACCGGTTCGTAGAAGTAACCGGTTCGTAGAAGTAACCGGTTCGTAGAAGTAACCGGTTCGTAGAAGTAACCGGTTCGTAGAAGTAACCGGTTCGTATAAGATATGCCATCCATAGTGTAACAAATTATCGTAAGGGTTTTAAAAACACTGCAGAAACCCTATCGAAAACCCTTTGTTCGGGAAACCGAAATGTAACTATCAAGCCCTGGTTCCTGGCAAAGTTTGGTTGAGTTTCGATTTTGTAATCATATTGTCACCATATGTGGGCGTCCAAGCAAAAAGGGTCCATTAGTGGGGTATTGAGTTAAGACCAGATTCAGTATCAAGAATAATCAATTGATAATAAGGATTTAAAAAATACCTATTCAAAAACTGGCACTTTTTTATCAGACATTTGATGTTGAAACTCTGAAAAAACTTGATTTGAGAAAAAGCATATTCAAGTTTGATTTTTGGTACAACTTAGTACATTTTCTGATGTTTCTAAGTACGTTTTCTAGTACTTAGGTAGAAACATCATATAAAGTGAAGTACTTTATGAACTTGTAGATAATTGAGCATTAATTAATAATCAATTAAAATCGAGAAATGCAATTTTTTCACCCAACTTTACAAAATTGCGGAACTCGGACACTAAATGCTGGGAACCTTTTTCCTTGGACGCTCACAAATTAGAGCCAAATGTATATTTGTATTTTGGCATAAATGGTTTGGATACAGGGTGTGTTGTGAGACGGGCGGTTAGATCAGGTCATTTAACCTTTGTAGCTACAGGAACACGTTATTAGGAGACTCTTAAAATTGTTGAGGATTTTTCTAACTGCACTGACAGGTTTTGGAGAAATGGTACTTCCCCATCTCAGAAATCCACCTTGTAAACCTACACGGTGGATTTTTGAGAGCGAGCAGTAAAGCGGGCACTAGCTGCAGGACAGCTTTCAATTTTGATCTGCATTCACAGATATTTTTAAATTGTACAGTACAAGTTTTGTGCGATTTCTGGCTTTTGTAGAGGCCAGTCATAAAAAAGTAAGTCGGGATCTCATTTCCTACGAAATGTACCTATGGGAAAAGTTTTTTTGTGGTTTCCAAGTTTTCTAGTACTCAAACCTCCTTTGGACCCTTATAGTATGCTGAACCTTATAAGAATCAGATAAATTAGCATCAAACAAACAGTTTTTGTGAAAATATGCCATTTTCTTGCTAACCGTACATTTTTTTCAAAATCTGTGAATGCCGATCAAAATTTCCCAAAAAGTTAAGGACGTCTCTTGAGACCATTTTCTTGTAGCTACAATGGTTAAGGTACCTACCCGTACTGCCCCGTCTCAAAAACCTGTATAAACGTTGTTTAAAGTTAAAAGATATATGAAATATACAGGTAAGGTTAAGCAGACGTAAACTTTAAGCACGAGTTAAGCAACGATTATGAATAAACCCCAAATTATAAGAAAAAAAATGGGGTCATTAATTCCGGATATCTGAGACAGAGCGGCTGTCGCACCGCCCGCGACAGACACACCGCTCTTCCGCACAAACTCGACTTTCTTCACTTTATACGTAAATCACCTTCGAGACGACAAAAGATAGTTCATTTTTAATCCCTGATAGTAATTTGACATTTCTAATGTTCCATGTATCATTTTTTCATTAAAAGTTCATAGTTTGACATTTGCACCTGCCAAATTACTATGTATCTGGGATTAAAAGACGAACTTTAATATCTATCCGTAAGTTATCAAATACGCAGCACTTAAGAAGGCATGCGGCGCTGGCGCTGGTAGAGCAGCTTGCAAGAATTAGTTTCGGGTCACTTCCGCAGGGAGATGAAATTTATATTATAATGGCTTTATGTTAAATTGTAGTTAGATAATTTTGTAATGTCATTAGCGCAGTATTCCGTTCAGCGCGTGTGGCGTAGGCGGTGCTAGGGCTTCCTGCCTTCCGAACTAATCGGGTTTAAGGTCGAAGTGCCTTCCGCCACCGACTGGTAACAAACATTAAGGCTTTTGTGTTCAACAGCGAATACGAATATTCAACGAGGCGAACAACGCAGTATAAATCGAATACGATATCGATCGGCGTCCCGCTCTCGGAGTGCGATACAAATACACGCGCCTCATGCGATAAGAGACAGCAGACACAAGCCGCGACACGTGCGCGAGCGCGCTTCCTGGACCACGGCACTGCTGTGAGCACATAGTTTCTGGACACGGAACATGTCAATATATTGTTTAGGTACTTATAAAAGTGCGGGAGATAGTGACGCGGGACGAGGCCTTGGTGCCGTGATCACCTCGCGTTATCGCACATTATCGGCAGACGGTGACCCGCGACCAACAACAAAAGCTACGCGTGACAGGCGCGACGCGACCAGTGCGGGTCCCGAGGAGCCGAGCATCGGAGGAGTCGAGGAGACAGTGGCGGCGGGTGAAAGGCCCCGTTGCCGAAACAAAAAACTCTCAATCGACCGAAAAGTTTGGGTGTTATCGGTGCTCGCGCACTTTCTCTTTTTTCACGGCTCTCACGCGGCGCTCGGGGGCAGCATCAATCACGAATCTGAGCGCCGAGTGCCGCGACGGAGAAAGTGCGCGCGCGCTTCCTGGTGGTCAGGCGTCGGCGAGGAGTGCCACTGACCGTTGACGAAGACGTGTTGTCTCCAGATGTGATACTGGTTCCAGCGGTCGTCGTCCTGAGCGTGGCCATGCTGCAGCTGCGGTAGCGAAGGCAGCGGCGGTGGGGGCGCAGGAGGCAGCAGCTGGGGCGGTGGCGCGGGCGGGCCCAGCGGCTGGATGGGTTGGTGCTGATACTCCATGGGGTCGAGTCGAGGCGTTCGGGGACGCACTCGCTCAGTGATCACTCATCGCGGCGGGCGCGAAAACGCAGCGTGCGAGCGCGGCGGCGTGCGGCGCGCAACTGGCGAGCGGGCGCACCGCACGCGGGGCCGCCCCGCCGCGCGCCCCCCCCCACCCGCCCCCACCCCACGCGCGCACTTCCGAGCACGCAACACACAGTTTTTAATTGCGGTGACATAATAGCCGCGATGCGCGATCACTCTCGCCACCGATAACTGATTACTGTGGGCGCCCGCGCTCGCCGCGCATGTCGTGTGTACATAAGAGTGCACGTGTCGCACGCCGCTTGTAAACAAAGCCAACAACTAGGTTATACGAGTACGCTGTGCCGCTCACATCATCACGTAACCCATTCATATACAATATCAAAACAAATTATAATATACAGAATTATATTGTTTGGCAAAGTGAAAGCATTACCTTGGTAAGGCAATACACAAAACCTTCAAAGCTTTCTCGAACGCTTCTTGAAGTAACGACTGAAGGGAGTACGCCATACGCTAGCAGCAAAACGTAGGAATCGATTTCAATTCCAGGCGAATAAAAATTCTTTACGGAATAAAGCACTATAATTTCACCGATATAACAAGTATGCCTCACTTATTTAAACTCTGTTTTTGAGTTCATTACGGGAGGAACCTCCATAACTTTAGCTGTGAGCATTAAGCTTTAAGTAATTAGTGTGTAGCCGACCGCCGACCGCCGACCGCCGACCGCCGACCGCCGACCGCCGACAGCCGACAGCCGACAGCCCGCTCGCGCTGAGAGAGCATTGGACGCATACCTTGCGCGCGTTGAAGTCTTTTGCAAGGCGCAACTTTCGCCCAGGTATTAGCCATGTAACAACGTGCTCCCGAGTACTCCCCACGACGCTTCTTCGCGCCTTTTGAAGCTTACTTTAGCAAATAATGATATAATATAATTTTGAATATAATGTTCCTATAAACTGAATTTATTTTGATGTTTTTACACCTTACATACCTAGTGTAGAGGCTTTATTTGGGCCGGCCTTCCGCTTGAATCCTCCGCGGATTGTGGCATTGGCTGAGAAGACAAACACTGGTTTATTGAAATATAGAATAGGTTTGAACTATTACATATAGTCAAATTGTTTTATATTGAGTCAGTGCTAGCTTTACGGTTGACAATGTAATGTGCTTTTCCATAAGGCAATAAATAGTAATAGCAGTGCTTCTGTGTGTCTCATTCATATATCCAACAACACACCTCTAGAAGAGACCACACACACATACAAGTACTGGTCTGCCCGAGTACCGTGGCAGACCAGTACACTACAATATTTTCATGCAAAGTTAAAACTACAGTGAGTACAGTTTTAGCGATAATTGCAAAAGTTGTTAATGTAATATTGAAATAGAACAAGAGTATAAATTCCTAAACATTATCATTTATTTATTTATAAACTGCCTCATTGGTCCAGTGATCGCAAGCGCAGAAGCAGCTCGGAGTCTGCATTTGTTTCCAGTTGATGGCAATAGGCTCGCCCTCTATTACATGAGGCTTAAGTATAACTGGCGGCATCAGGAGCGAAGCCTTCATACAACCCGATTCCTATCGGCTTCCCTTCTAAACCACCACTCTTCTTAATGTCTACTATTTACAAATAATATGGTACACCTGTGTGTGTAACTGTGTATCACATCACATTACATAATTATATTTAACACCAGTTTAATACATCATAAGACTAAAAACCTATAGTCTCGGTCTGAGTTTATGAGAACTGAACAATTTTTTCTTCGGCTTCCCTCTAGTGATGATTGTATCTGCGCCACTTGGCGGCATGATATTGTACCTCCCAACTATCATTATGGGGAGGTACACCTCTGCCTAACTCTAAGTATAACAGGCGTAATGATGATGGCGTGGTTATGTTTTACATTACATTTATATACACCGTGCCACTTCTGACGTCTTCCAACGGCGGCTCCGTAGAGCTCCGAATATCTTAGCATTATTCCAAATTAATATTTTCAAATTAGGTAAACTTTTACAGTTATACACATGTGTCACACTCAATCTGCCTGCCTTGTCCCAACAATGTTGGGGTCAGCTTCCACTCTAACCGGATGCAGCTGAATACCAGTATTTTACATGGAGTGACTGCCTATTTGTCCTCCACAAACCAGTTACTGGATCATACGATACCCTTAGGTAAGACTGGTTGTCAGACTTTCGGGCTTCTGACGACCCGTAACGACTGTCAAAGATCCACGAATGGCAGCCCGGACCAACGGTTTAACGTGTAACGTGAGTCTTGGTATGTACTCGTAAAGATGGTCACCTATCCACGGACCAACCGCTGCAAGCGTGGCTTAACCTAATCGATTGCAACCCGTGAGCTATTATCACTTAGCGACAAGCCCAGCTACATACACAATAATATAATATAATTACTTTATTTAAAAAAAAATACAGATTTCAAATGTAGAATAAAGACAATTTAAAAGTGCTTTGGTAGTAACACAATACAGTACAATCTAGGAACTAAAATCTGTACACAATAAGGAAAACCCTGCCTCTCAAACTAGGTAACCTGTATCTTGAGAGACAGGGATTCAGCTTAAAATTGATGCTATAGTATTTATAGTAGGTTGTGTCGTTCTACCCGAGCATTCTAAGGAAATATTATGTAGGAAAATATATTTACATTCACTTGATATGTGTGTTTGTGTGTGAGCGTGTATGTATGTGTGTGGGCGCAGGTGTGTGTATGTTTGTGTGTGCGCGGGTGTGTGTGTATGTATGTGTGTGTGTGTGTGTGTGTGTGTGTGTGTGTGTGTGTGTGTGTGTGTGTGTGTGTGTGTGTGTGTGTGTGTGTGTGTGGGGGGGGGGGTATGTAATTAGAAATACATATATAAGTACATAGGTAGTTGGACAACATACTTGAGTAAAGACTCTGTTTTCAGGTACCTAGTCCTGTTTCAGTAGCCATTCCGTTAATTTTGATTTTACTTCATGTTTATTTAGATCGACTATGTTTAATTTTTTGTGAATTTGTTTGTAGATGTATGTACTTAATGTGTAGTATTGGTGTTGCGCGAAGGCGGTTTTGTGGGGGGTGCTAATGGGTAATTTCTTCCTTTTTTTAGGGTCAGTAGGGGGAACACTACCGTGTTTTCTTAAAGTAGACCGCAGTAGAAAGAGCTGGCGAACAGAAAGCACTTGTGAGTCAGCGTATAGTTTCGTAGTGGGACAGCGATAAGGTTTGCGAAACATTACCTTCAGCACGGCTCTCTGCGCTCTTTCAATCCTCAGAAGACTGGTTTTGTTTGCACCACCCTAAACTGTGATGCAATATCCAATGACAGATTGACATAATGCATAATACACCATCTTCAGGGTTTCAGGCGCTGCTGAGTCTCTGAGGGATTTGAAAGTATGCAAAAGTTTCATAGACCTAGCAGTAATAGCGTCAACCTGTTTGTCCCATCGTAGTCCTCCGTCTGTTTGGACACCCAGATATTTCACGTTATCTGTTCTTGTGAGTTTCGGACATAAACAGTGGGGAGATTGTGTGGAGCAGGTGTGAGCTGTTATGGAGAATGACTTTTCAGGTAAGTTGTTTCGTCGAATAGCGAATGGAATGTATGAGGTTTTATCGCAATTCAGGGTAAGCAAGTTTAGGTTGAGCCATGTCATGATAGTTGTTATTGCCACTTCAGCGTGGCATTTAACGCTATCCCAACTTGGTCCGTAAACTATGACTGCGGTGTCGTCTGCATACGCAAAGATTTTAGAGTTGGGGATGGTCAAATTACACAACTCATTGACGTATATTTGGAAGAGGGTGGGTCCTAGAATGCTTCCCTGAGGCACACCGTAAGTGTTTATTATTATTTCATCACTTACATGTTCTCCTATTTTCACTCGTTGGGTCCGGTTACTGAGATAATCTTTGAAAATTTCGAGGGAGTTTCCTCGTACTCCTAGGAGTTCCAATTTAGATATAAGTTTAGGAACAGATACTGTGTCAAACGCTTTAGAGAGGTCCAAAAATATCCCTAGACTTTTAACGCCACTGTCAAGGTTCCTCGCAACCAACTGTGTTAGATCCAGAACTGCATCCTCAGTTGAGATTCCTGAGCGAAAACCATACTGATTATCTGCTATGAGCCTATGTTTGCTGAGGAATTTTTTTAAAGCATTATTCAAGATCCTTTCCAGTATCTTGGAGAGCGCTGGTAGGACCGATATGGTTCTATAATTGTTGACACAGTTTCTGTTCCCTCCCTTATGAATTGGATGAATAACAGCTTTTTTAAGCGCATCAGGAAAGATGCCTTTTTGAAGGCAACAGTTAAAAATATACGTCAATGGCAGCGTCAAGATCTGGCGGCAACTCTTTAACACTAGGGGAGATATGCCATCCCAACCTATTGCGCAATCATTTCGCAATTGCAGAATAAGTGACTCCACTTCTGATTCATCAACCTCAAGTATTACAAGAGAGTTGGCGGGGTTGGGTGTTGTATTGTGACTTAATCTCCTAGGTAGGTTTGTAGGTTGATGAGACTGGGACAAGATTTTTTCAGCCAAGTTCGTTCCTATATTGCTGAAAAATCTACACACTTCGTTTGCGGATGATATAGCGTTGTCACACATATCCAACAATTCGACCGGGCTAGTTTTCTTTTTGGTGGTATTTGTGATTTGTTTTACCGTTTTCCAAAGTGCTTTAGGGTTATTCCGAGATTTTTCAAGTTCGCTTTTCTCATAGGCAATTTTTAGTTTTCGGAGCAAGTCATTACCAAAAATTCCGGTACCGCGAATTCGTTATTTTCAGGATAAGATTATTGGGATCTTTCCTTAATCTATTATGCAATCGGTCACGGTTTTGTATACACTTTAAAATGCCTGTGGTTATCCATGGTTTTATTATTCTTTTTTTCCTAGGGATTTTAATTTGTTTTGTGTGCTATACACAAAACAAATGTGTGCTGTACAATATACACTTAAGACTAAAAATACACCATACTTACATTGTACACCTTATTTAATTATTACTTTTGAGAATTAGACCACATTCGCTCACATTTTGCCAGTTGTGTTTAAGTCCTGCCAGTTATGTGACAGGGGCGAGCCTATTGTCATCAACCGGGTATAAATCCAGACAACGGGATGATAATGATAAATTCCTGACGGACAATCCCAATAACACTTTACCCCAGTGTGTACATACCTCACATCGTAATGTTGGTGTAGCACCAGGTTGCACATACCTCACATCGTAATGTTACGGTTAACGATTTATTTTATTACATGCTAGCTGAATCGGCAGACGTTGTCCTGTCCAATTTTCATTCATTCATACAGTGGCGGACTAAGCCTGTTGGGGTCCCGGGGCGGCAAAACTTAATGGGGCCCCCAACCCTGGCATGAAATATTTAGCACCCGGCCTCGAAAAGATTAGGTTTTCTTTTGAATATTGATACAGAAATAGAAGATAATTTGTCGACAACAGAAAAGCTAGAGCATCAGACGAATTGAGGATGGTAGAGTGAGCGAAGCGAATTCGAAAATTTTTGCACTCCGCCTTGTTAAAATTTTCTTTTAAGCATTTATAAAGAAATAGGAATTACTTGGTCAATCTATACAGAAAAATTTGAAAATGTAGGATACTAGAGCGAGCGAAGCGAGCTCAAAGTTTTAGCACCCTCGGAAAGGTAAGGTTAACTTTTGACTATTCGTATATAATTAATAGAAGTTACTTTGTCGACTTCCTCCGAGAAGTCTAAAAAAAAACAGGCTGTAGGTTGCTAAAGCGAGCGACGCGATTACGAAAATGTTAGCTTCCTACGTTTATATTTAGCGTGGGAGGCCTCCAACTACAAACTGCCTTTGCTTACTGAACATATTTTGGCCTTGTTTGGGATTTGATTTCTCGAGTTTTGGGGGCCCGGGGCGGACCGCACCTACCGCCCCCCTTAGTTCGCCAGTGAATTCATACAAAAATCTTTCCGATTTTACCGAATGTGAAAATTTTCCGGGAAACTTTTCCAATTTTTCTTTCCATAAAACCTAATTAGGACTATTACGAACATTTTAAAACAATAATTTTCCAAATCGGTCCAGCCGTTCTGAAGTGATGCGCTTACCAACGAACAGCACTTAATTTTTATTATGTAGATTATTTAAAAGTTTCTTCTGGTGAGTCCGACCGAACCTCGAGTTACGTTTTCGGCAAAAATAATCACTTTCGGTAGTAAATATCGGTTTTAGCCGATACATTAATATAGCGAGGTAGCTGTATTGAAATATTTACCACTAACAAGTGTTCTTAGTTGAAAAACTATTATATTTAGTTCAAGGGGTCATATTTCACACAGGCGCAGTGATGTATTATGAGAAAAAGCAGAAAATTGCTTTTTAATATCAGATTGTTTCAGAGCAAGTCGGCAGGGGGCGGGGGGGTTGCGCGTGCGGCGATAGCGACTACAATAGTGTTTACTTGGTGCGACCAGCTGGCGTTGACTCACATAGCCACATCGCACACTCGAGTACTTTTTCAGGAATTTCACAACAAATCTAACTCAGCGGCGAGAATCGTAAGCCAGTGTTTTAATAACATACCAGATAGGTACTAGTAAAGTTCTTTATTATAACAGATACAGGAGGTGCATACAATCACACAAACAACACAAGATCGAACCTAGAGCAGCTGAACCGTGAGCGTAGCCCCCGTGACCACGGCGCACAAGTTGGCCCGTCTCTTCGCAGACAAAGCCTATCGGCTCCTCACAGAGTACAGTAATGCTATAGAGAGCCTCCTCCTCACGTGAGGGCCTGATGACAGCCAGTCAATGAAGTTCTCGTTACTGAATGTTTGAACTTCATTATTCTTGGCCTCGAAACGCTAAGAAGAAGAATATCGAACGGAAGGCTTAATTAACTCAGTTCCCTCATTTGTTAAGTTTACGTAATATTCGAAACGTTGATACTGTTGCAGCCTCCCCAGACTCACAGCTCTTGAACTTAGCGTACTACCTCACCGCGTGCATAGTTCAGCATCAATTTACATAATCATTTAATATTCATAAAAATGGGTATTTCTGGTGTTTTATTTTGATTAATTAGGGAAAATGTGAAAGTTTTGGAGGAAGAGTTTGTAACTGACGACTTCACTGATTTTAGAGTTGAAAAACTACATTCAAACATTAAAAACTGTAATGCTAGTGAACGAACTTGCTAAAGCGTGAAAAGCCTCAATTGAATGCGCCAACTTGGACGCCCTCCACAGCCGCAAAACGTTATGTTACAAGCAGTAGCCCGGCGCGCGGCTTCAGGAACAGGCAGCAGTCGGTCCTCACCTACATGCCACAGACACTTTGACTGGTCGCCATTGTGCATTGAAAATACGAGTAGTCTTTTTGTTTCTCCACTAGACTATCGACATTGTTTGAGTTACCGACTTGGAACGATTGGCGAAATGTAACAATCCTACAATCATTTGACAAAGGAGCTCTTATCTTGTGAGCTTCGTTTGTTTCAAGGAGCCCGACACGAGGCTCCGACGGGCGAGTTGTATGTTAGAACAGAACGGGTCGGTACTCCCGCCCCTAGACCCGGTAATGTCATCCTTCACCTAGAAAGCCGAATGAGTCCTAGAGGATTCAAGTATTTTACTTGAGCTCGACATAAGCCAGTGCAGTTTGAATGTCACGTTTAAGGCTCCCGCAGATAGTCACGTCGCGCCTATCTGTGGAAGCCTTTAAACGGTATTCTACCACAGCGATGTCGCCACTTGGCGTAGGAGTAATCGTACAATCATGTCGTGAGCACACTATCGGCTGCCAGTGCGGAGGGCTCTTGTGAGTCTCTGCAAGCTTGCCACAGTACTGCTGCCAGCACGTCACATGTGGCCAGTGCACAGTGTACCTGCACACGGACGACGCGCGTGGTGTTCTCTGTCCAGTGTGCGGACAAGGTGTGTATCCGCGGCGAGCGAACCCCGCCACGTGGCGGCCATGTCTTTGGTTTGCTCTTAATGCATTACATTTACATTTTCATCAGAAACTCTTGGAACAGACTTAAGTGACGGCGTTATAGAACGCTGCGCGAGCGCATCGCACATGCGATCTGATCTAATACAAACACTGACACGAGTGTGTTTATCAATCAAACCTCTATACTTCTAGGAATTTCTTTCTAACTTACAATATTCAATGGAAATATCTGGGTTAGACGTCACAATGGACCGCGGAAACACACACAACACCTGACAAAACTACATCGCACATTATAACATGTACAATGGGTGGATTTGTCGAGTTGTGCAGTAGGTACCCAACATTACATGAAATTACATCAAACACGATCGGTACAAGTTCGAGGAATATGATGAATAATAGACACGCATGCCGTTCCTTGCCCCAGATTTTTTTCCTATAAATAAAGTAAAGTATTTTCAAAGTAAAGTTTCACCAAAGTAATTTGGCAGCCTCCTCTAATTGTGAATGTACAGTATTGTCGACGTCAGGACATTTTTTACTTTATATATTTGTTTCGTATCTAACAAGGACGTCTGCATTTCGTACATTAATGTCCACCCCACTTCACTGCGATACAAGGTAATTTGTATAAAGGAAGATAATTATACAGCATGGCTTCATAATAAAAAGGCACTATTTAAGGAAAGAAAAGAAAATAATGTTATCAGAACAAGTCATAATATCTGCAAGGAGGCTGCGCGAGTGATCAGCGCTCGGCGCGTAATGAAAGTGTTCTCTACGTGTGTGAGTGCGCGTGCGCGATAACTCGGGCTATCGGCGCGCACTTGAACCCGCATTGTTTAGTACTGCTTAATTCCAGCTCCATTTTATTATTGTTCAGTAGTTTTGATGGCCATGCGAGCTTACTCGGCACGAGACTATTATAACATACGAGCTGGTGTATAAGCTGGCTGGCTGACTGGGTGTCTTCAGCATACTGAAGCATCGAAGCATCGAAAGCATCGAAGGCTACGAAAGAGACGAAAACATCGACGGCTACAAGAGAGTTTCAAACGGAGTGTTGTCCTCTTAACTACAAGTCCGATTTCAAATTGATTTGAGTGTTTTAAACTCAGGCTAAGTTGACAAAGAAAGCAATGAAATAAAGTTAAATCTAGTTTTAGAAACCGAAGAGAGAGCATGAAAGTGCTTCCGTGGTCTAATTTACAATGTTTCCTTACTGACTTAATCATGCTTACTGTTCATGGTGCAGATTGTGAAATCTCATAAACAGAACCTCTTCTAGAAAATATGACGTAGGTGTGATGATGCGCGAAGATATTGTTACAGTGGTCACTGGAGCCAAGAGAGGTGTCACTGCCGAAACTCGGTGCGACTCAACCGACAGGTTTCACTTTCATGGGAGAGAGCGGGGCGGGTTGAGGCGGCGGTAGGGGGGAGGGGGGGTGAGCTCGCCCGCGCGAGCCTCTTACCACAAAAAATAAGCAACTTTTCCTTTCTCAAAAACACGAACACTTTCACCTTTGCCGAAACCTGCGCGAAAATACCACAGCACTTACGCGCATATTAGAATAGATGCTTGCTGTTTAGTTTTCACTATAGTTGGCGAGCCACGTGCCCGGGCCCCGCCACCCACTCCTGTCCTCCTACCATAGTATCTGTACTGGACCAACTGACGTCATCTGGTATCATCTATCCAATTAATTTTCTCTACGTTCGATTACATTCTTATCGTTCGCTTGCAGAGAGGTTTGTAACAATTTCAATGGCAACTCTAACTATAAATACGCTTATCACAAGACCATTTAGAGTGCTAGTACAAGTGCTAAGTACTCAGAAAATGTTTCCGAGTATCGCAGCATGACTTTCTAAATGGTCGATAAGTAATATCTGTGCCAAAAACGAGTCATTCAGAGTCTGTCACGTGGTAGTGGTGGTGATATGAGACGGAGTAAGTAGGTCGTCGCTAAGGAAACGTAGCGTCCGCGAGCCACGTGGACGGAGACAATGCGACTCTGAGGAGCAAGGACAATGGTGGAGCCTGCAGGCGATGCTGGAAGCGTGACGCGCAGTGTGGGGTGTCACCTGGCGCTTATCGCCTGCTATCGCGCCATTGTGCGCGAACAATAACATCGGTGTTTACACTCGCCGCACCTGGCGGGCCAGCCACTCCACGTCACCACTACGCCATGGGACCACGCGCAGATAGCCTTCAGTAGCCACTGAAAGATACCAATCTATTAATTGACGAATATACAACTGCCAGACTGTTAACTAATCTAAATCATTAATAAAAAAGTTTGTTGGCACCGCGGGGTTATTGGTGCATGTCTACAGCCTGACTTCCGGGAATACGTTTCCCATGCTCTAGTCATAAGCGGCAATTCTTCAGTTTCGCAGAGACAGCGTCACGTGGGCGCGGGGCGGGGGCGCGTGTGGCGCGGGGGGCGCGCGGAGCTTCGTATCATTTAGATATAATGTCAGATTTTTGAAAGCGATTCGGGCGACCTTGTCGGTATCTTTATAAACGCAGATGTGTTCACATTGTGTACTTTCTCCGCTCTCGTCCGCGAGGCCCGCGGCGGTCCATTTCGTTTTGCCAAACGATTCGATCGAGTAGATCGCCTAATTCCGCGTAACTTCCAATACTGAACAATCTTATCATAAAAGATTAAAGAATCACTGAAATCAAAGTTAAGTCAAGTTTACAACAATGCTGTATTCATTTGGAAACAAAAATAATGCCACTGAACGCCTGTTTGTACACATTTCAAAGCCAAGTTCAAAAAGATTTTCATGAACATATGAACGTGACACTGCGCGCGCACGCGCAGTATGCGCTGTCCCTCGCCGCTAGGCGTTGACTTTAACTTCCTGTGCAGACATTATACAGGCTGACCCAAATAGTGACGTCCAAAAGAAAAATCTGAATTCCTCATCCCCAGGGGTATTCGAAAACACCCCGTGTACGTTCCGCGATTTTTAGTACATAGTTTTTGTATTTTAGTATTTTAACTTGTAATGAAAAATGTCGGCAAAAATACCATCCCCATGTCTCCTTTGAAGTTTGTAAAGTGAAACATGTGGAATACGAAACATGTCAAAAACAAACCTCAGACACCGCCGTTCCGCCAAGGCTCTGTACGCAGTATAACGAACTATCGAAGCATAATTAATTGTCTATTAGGTACATGCAAATTATCAAAGTTCAAAAAAGACATAAAATTCATAGTATCCAAGTCGTAATATTTATTTTATTATTTTGACTTATAGGGTTATTCTTTTTTTCTTATTATTCATTTGTATTATTTATTCATTTGTTCACTTTGTTTTCTTTGTATGATTTTCGTGTTGTTTATTGATTTATTTTAATAGTTTTACCATGTGTAACATACCGTACCAAGAGTATAAGTGAATGATGTGCTCTCCTACAGTTGGAAGCGCACACTTTTATTAGTCACTATTCTATGTTTACTTGCATGTTGTGTTGTGTAGCCTCTGTTGGAGATCCAATAAATAAATTATAATTTATATAAAAGTGATTTTTGGGATCGGCAAGATATTTTTGTTTCGTCCCATATTTAGGTTTTTTTTTTCGTAATTTCACTAAGTAGATACACCAATACATAACTAGCGATTCCTATAACACACCCTCGTTCCTCCGCCACGCGGGAGACCACGACCAGGATTCGGACATAGAACACTATTTATGCCCGTAGTACGTTCTCGTGGGATGATAAAATATTATACAAATTTCGCGCAGACGAAGCCGAAGCTCGTACGTACCTATATAAATTATGAACAATAATATATTATATACCTACGAGTTGTGACACGCGATGACGCGTCTATCTCAAATTCCCGAGTATCAGGAATTACTACCTAATGAATACTACTTAGTAAAGTGTATACAGGATGAAATTGAATTCATGGGCATCCTCTTAACGGGTCGTTCTACTCGTCATTATGAACAACTTTTACTATGGGACCAAACCTGAAATCGAGAAAAAGAAATCACCTGTTCGCTACATTTTGACGATTTATGCGAACATAAATGTAGGGAACAGCTGATTTTTTTTTCGCGATTTCAGGTTTGGTCCCATAGTAAAAGTTGTTCATAATGATGAGTACAATGACCCATTAAGAGGTTGTGCGTTAATTATGTGACTTCTGTAGATTCTATGTCTGGCAGAATGTTGTCGTTGAAAATAGTTTCCTTACTGACTTAGTTAGGCAGTGATTAAATCTGATTGGGACTGGTACGAGCTGACATACACATGCACGTGCTGACATGAGAGTTGAATGAGAGACTGCATCCATTGTTAATAACAAACACACGTAGCTACCGGCCGTATCAAATGAAACGAGGGTCAAATTCAAAGTGAAACGACGAGTTGTAACCTTCACCTCGCGGACTCATTCAGTGCTGAAGCAAGTTCACGGTCTTACCGTTACAGGGAGTTATTTCTTTATCGTTACAGGTAGATATTTCTCTAACAATGAGAAAAAGTCCTGAATTATTTTTTGAGTGGAATACACAACTATATTTTATTGAAAATTAAATAAATGTTAATTCGAATGTGAGAGAATTTGCGTTAATAGGTCCTTGGGAAACCGGTGAATGAAATAAAAACTCTTGAGTATCGTTTTAGTGGCATCTGGCGTCAAGCAGCGGAACTAAGTTGGTCAGGGGCGGCATGCGCCAGCGCAGCGCGAGACGTGGCCGGCGCGCGGCGCTCTGTTCCGCTCGCGCCCACACACTGCGGAGGAAGCTCAATATGCAACCTCATGAAGTGTGTTGCTGCCTAAATGTAATAACGTTCAATTAATAACACGCTTGAGGAGCCGCGAACAGCACATGAGGCGTCACGTGCGCACGCACACTCCGCCCGCCAGCGCGACGTGTACACACATAGTGCGCACGCCGTCGTGTGCGTGCTATTAAACCGTCACGCCCACAGCGGCGTTTTCTTATTGTATGCGTGTTTGTGTGTATTAACATAACAATGTTAATAAGGCAAATAATGCAAGATTGAGCACAATTTTGCGTATTTATGGTATTCTAATCAAAGGAACGTAACGATATCGACACACATGTTCAAAAGATATTTAGAAGAAAATTACACATCTGGTAAAATCGTAATATTTGTCATTTTGAAAGAAGCACTGATAGTGGAATGAGAGAATTTTCCTTAGCATCGGCTCAGAAATCTGCTGGAAAGCATGCCAAACCGTATAACAGCTGTATTAACAACTCGTGAAGGCAATGCAAAATACTAAAATGTGTAAAAATTGCATATTAGATACCGTAGCACATGTTTCCAAATTTAGTAAAAATGGTCATTTTACTGAACTTACTTTCATTAAAAATAAACTTCATAGTCTTGAACTTTTGTGACATTGATGTAAGCACTATAAAATAGTCAATAATACATTATTTATTTCATAAATAGTCAATAATACATTATTTATTTCATAAATAGTCAATAATACATTATTTATTTCATAAATAGTCAATAATACATTATTTATTTCATAAAGCTAGCTCCAATGTTTTGGAAGTTATTGAGGTTGGAGTTACCGACCCGCTTTCTTTGAGGCCCAGGGTATTTTTATCAAATTTTACGTAAATATTATATTAATTCCACACGATAACACGAGTAAAACGTCATAGTATTGGAAATAAAAGTTAACTCTTCCTTGCGACTTGAATCTGAGGGCACGGCAGTGCCCCCGCCAAGACAAGCCCAAAACAAAAAGCAGGGGCACTACCTACCTTTTATCGAAGCATTTCGTCGTTTTTCCAAACCCTCATAGCTTCAGCCTAGATACTGCTGGGGAGCTCAAATTCTCAGGATGAGATGCGGTTAGCAGACTAATAAAGCACAATAAGATTCTTACGCACGAATAGGGCGTGGATACCGGTATTCGGTGTTACCGAAAAACCTGTATAGCGGTAATTTTTACCGTTATTTAATACCGGGATTGAAATATGTAAAACCGGTATTTGGGTATTTTGCCTTGTGATTAAAAATAGGAGCGAATTTTATTTTTTTACCTCGCACAAGCTCGCTTTGTTTGTACTTGTAGTGTCCGCACGTGTTGAATCAAAGTTGCTTGTTGCTGTATTGGTGCCTTGTGTGTGCGCAACGTTGCCGCCTTGCAACGTCTTTCATTATCGCACACTCGCACAACAATGCTAGCAAAGGTAGCCCGCGAAATTCGAATTTTCTTACGTTTTTTGCAATTTGCAGGTCAGGTTGTATCTTGTATAAAATATGTAACAGTATTATATAAGTAACAGAATGTTTAGAATAAGGCAAGACGATGCATAAATTCAGAGCTAAAAACTATGAAACCTGGGGGGGGGGGTACCTACAACAAGGAAGTGTTATGGAATCCTGTACTGGCTATACGCATGTGACATCCCAGAGCTGGAACATAACACCATGGCGACCTTTGCAGATGACAACACTGCTGTCATGGCTACTAAATGAGTCAATTCACATTGACTTCACTAATAAGCTCTGCGATTACCACCCAATCTACAGGGTGTCTCAAACGTAGTGGTCCAAAGGCAAATGCAAGGTAATGCGAAGGTGGCCAACTATCATTTAAAAATTAATAAATTGGGATATTCTCAACAGTTCAGAAAATTTCGCTAATTTATTCTTTTTCAATAAATTTTACACTTTCATTTGGATTTTTGAGCCTATAAACAAAATTTTCGACGTAACGAGATCAAATCTGGTTGGAAGCCTTGACAGTGTGGGTATGTTCTTATTTACGTTCAGTGTGGCTTTGCAACGCTTCGGATTTTATTTTTACTTGGTCTTTTGTAACTTTTTATGAAACTGTAGCAAAACTTTCTAAGCCCAGATTAAAAAAAAAAATGTACTACTCAACTTTAAAAACTTTAAATTTTTAAATCACAGGTAGCCACCTCCACTTTACTCCGCTTGCCTTTGGACCACTACGTTAAAGACATCCTGTATATAAACGGCATGCAAGTGTGTTATGCTAATACAACCAAATACTTCGGCAGAACTCTTGACACCAAACTGCCTTAGAAATGTCACGTCAAAAAGAAAAGACAGGAACTCGACATACGTTAAAAAAGTATGTTTTGGTGGTACTCGGAAGGAAATCCTGCCTATCAGTACATAATATACCTAATTATATTATACAAGCATATTCTTATGCCAATTTAGACATACGGTATCCAACTTTAGGAATGTACTAAACGAAGCAACGTTAAAATAGTTCAACAATTCCAAAATAAAGTACTCAGGGATGCTGTAAATGCACCATGGTCCCTACACTAGAAATGAGACCTCCACCGTGACCTAAAAATGGACCTCGTCACCACAATCATCGAAAAATTTGCTGAAGCCCACGAACACAGACTCCACCGACATGTGAATGTCGATGTAATTCAGCTGCTAGACAACACGGACAGTGCGCAGGCGAAAGAGAACTAAACCATGTGAGTTAGTGTAGTGTTTAGATAGTGAATGAATAATAGTAACAATGCTGTGCTTTACATGTAACACACAAACAAAATGTTTTTATTAATTATCTAAGGCCCACTTGCGTGCTCTTGGGTTATCCTATATAACTCGGAGTTAGCAGCTTACTCAAATCAAAAAATTCTTATCAAATAATTCTTCTTGCGCCACCAAGAGTTAGAGGTAAACCTAGAGTTAAACTTTTAAATATTAAACCCACCGACGTGGGAGAGTTCCGTCGCAAAACTCTGGGTTAGTGTCAGTAATGTCAAAATAAATTGACGTTATGAGGTCCCGCTGATAACTTATTTCGGATTTTTTATTGTTCGACGTTATAGTAAGTGAAAATCCGGTGCTATATCAGCAGGCAATATGAACTCGTATAAAAATAAATACAAATTATAAAAAAAATTTAAACATATTTTTCCTTATCTGACGTTTTTGTCACTTAATAAACTAAGTCTCCATGGAAACCACATACAAGCGATTAAAATGAAATGTCATGTTATAAAATTTAAAGACAAGAAAGTATTACGTATCGCAATGTAGTGTAAAAGAGATGGGTATAAGATTTCCGTTCTTTGGTCGTTAATTCATTTTTGGTCGGAATACATGTCAGGCAATAGACACTGCAATCCTATTTTATGTTTCGTCGATTGAACTGCAATGTTCTCAACTCAAATATCACTATTTGCTCGTGAAGGAGGAGGTGCTCGTGAAGGAGGAGGCGGGACGCGTGAGGGAGAGGCAAGCTTTGCGCCCTCACGCCCCTAGTCGCCGCAGGAGACGCCCTGGGCGTCGGGAATTGGCAGCCGATTCCCAGCCACCGTAGGCGCGGGCTTGCGGACGGCGAGCAATGGGTAGCTCGCCGTCCGGTAAGGACCAAGCCCGAGTCGACGGCGCGTCGTTTTCCACGCGCGCCTCAAAGAGATGTCAGCACTATTGACGGGGTCCGCTGGGGTAGATGCCAGCTAGGGTTGCGGGATGTTCGAAAGAGTTACCGTGGCCCCGGCACAGGCAACAGAAGGAACACGGGTGGGTTATAGTCAGTAAAAGTCTGACACGCCCTCCCGCTCCGCCCAGAGCGGGAGAAGTCATTTTATGATTTCCCATCCACAAAAAAAAAATATCACTATTGTCAGGTTATCTAACCCGGTGTTACTTTTTAGTGGCGCAACGCGTGAGAAGAGTTAAAATGTTAGTTACTTAACTCGGAGTTTACAAACTCTACATTTGCCTAAATGCTACGGAATATTGACACTATTCTTAGTTATAACATAATCTTTCTTGTAAATTAATATGTTAGAGTTAGATTGCTTATTAGTCTATTAGGCTAGATTGTAATAAATTATTAAGAACTTTAGTTCTTATTAATATATATTTAACCCTAAATCTTCAATATATTAGGCAAGTAAAAATTGTCATCTTAATAATAATAATATAATTGAAACGCTTGAAAGTCTTTGCCCCCAACAAATTGCGACTGGTGGAAATTCTGAAGGTAACTGAAACTTTCAGTAACGCCATCAGGATGGAATTTGGTGTGGACAAATGTGCAGTCATGCATGTTACAAAGCGAGGCGAGATTATGGAATCCAAGGGAATTCAACTTTTGGATTCCATACAGCTTAGATCCCTCTCCTCAACCGAAAGCTATAAGTATTTGGGTATATCGGAAGCGTTAGGCATCAATGTTGCTGACATGAAGCAATCGTTGAAGGAGCGCTTCTTTGGTCGCCTGAAGAAGGTATTAACTAGTCTTCTTTCAGGCGGAAACAAGGTGCGCGCTTTCAACGGTTGGGTCATGCCGGTTTTGATGTACTCTTTCGGCATACTCAAATGGACTCAGACCAAACTCGATGCCCTAGATAGAAGGGTCCGTACACTGCTGACCGCAAACCGGATGCACCACCCACGCTCATCGGTGATGAGACTGTACATCCCGCGGAAGTGCGGGGGTCGAGGCTTTTTAAATGCGAAGACCCTCCACAACCGGGAGGTGTGCAGTCTCAGGGAATATTTTTTAAAAGCTGACGTGGGTATGCACCGTGATGTGGTCGCAGTGGACAAGGGGCTCACCCCACTCTCCTTGGCTAAAGAGGATTGGCGCAAGCCTGTAGTGCTTGACACTAACGATCGCCTGGAGGTATGGCAGAGAAAGGAGCTCCACGGACGGTTTTTCGGGGCCCTATACGAACCCGGTGTAGATTTCCTAGCGTCCGTATCCTGGCTACGTTTTGGTGACCTTTTTGGGGAAACCGAAGGTTTCGTCTGTGCAATTATGGACGAAGTTATTTTGACGAATAACTACCGGAGACATATTATGAAGGACGTTACGGTTGACGTGTGTCGGGCATGCCACCGTCCGGGTGAGTCCATCAGACCTATTATCTCTGGTTGTTCTCGTCTGGCTAACGGAGAGTACTTGCACAGACATAACCAAGTGGCCAGGATTATTCACCAGCAACTTGCTTTGAAATACAAACTTGTGGACTCTGAGGTACCGTATTACAAGTATGTGCCCGACCCAGTTCTCGAAAATGACCTTGTCACGTTGTACTGGGATTGGTCTATCATCACTGACAGGACTATTATCGCCAATAAGCCTGATATAGTGGTGATAGATCGATTAGCGCGCCGGGCAATAATAATCGATGTTACCATCCCACATGACGCGAACCTCGTGAAAGCTGAGAAAGAGAAACAAATAAAATATCTCGACTTAGCACACGAGGTTGTTGACATGTGGAATGTGAGCTCGGCTGTCATTGTGCCGATTGTCGTAACGGCCAATGGCCTGATGGCTGACAGCCTCGACCAACATCTCTCGAGGCTCTCGTTAGGCGGCTGGATCAAGGGCCGGATTCAGAAAGCAGTTCTTCTTGATACGGCTCGCATTGTGAGGAGGTTCCTGTCTCTGCAGCCCTAACCACCGGTAGCTTGGACCCTGCTCCCGATACCGGTGGAACTCTATTTTTTATATTTTTAAATGTTTTTTTATATCTTTTTATTTTAAGAAATATTTAAAAATGTAAATAATAAGATAGAAAAATTAATAAACGAAATAATATAATTTAACTTGTATTTCAGATAACTTACAATAACATTTTTAACGACGAATTTAAAAATTCTTTATATAAGTTGTAAATGCTGCAGTGTCTCATATTATTCCACCTTAACTGTCGCTAAAGAAGCATATTAAATATTGAACGCTGTGTACAGTAATAATTGGACTTCAGATTTATATGCTGTATGTTGTCATATCTGTGCTGAATTGTCTTAGTTTGTAGTCTGTCTCTGTACTTATTAAAATAAAATAAAATAAAACATACACTACAGGATAGGGTTTGTATTTATAACCAATGAGATCAATAAATGTCGTGGACGGATCAATCAGATAGTTATGCTGTTTAGCTTAGAAATAACTTCTAATGTAATAAATAACTTCTAATAAAATAAAAATTCTAACTTCGCATGAAAATAAGAAAATATTCGCGATTTGAAAATATTATTAAAAGGTGGTGTAATAAAAACAAGCTTTTCGCTAGTCAGGACATCTTAGTCGCACACGCGTGTTTACATTAAAGTGATAAACAAAAGCTCGCATGCCATCATGGCGTACAAGTATCGTCCGAGGAGGTCGTCATAGATACCTCCGAGGTGTGAGTGAAAGTTGATAGTCTTCGCATACATGCGTCTCATAACTTTGTAAGCGTTACAGGTGAATGAAAACCAGTGCATTACATTGAACACTAGAGTCTGACCGAAACGAAATTCGGTCGGACTCTACTGAACACATAAAATCACTACTTGGCTTCATAAAAAAAACATTACAGGAAGTTTCGATACTAAATCGACTGAATCCCTGTCGCAGCCGAGCCCAGCCGTACGAGCAGTGCTGAACACCAGGAAGGGGTGACACCAGTACACCACCGCATACTTAAAAATGTAGGAGAAGTTATTTAAATACTCGGACAACTTTTCAGACTAGGATGTTATAAATAATTATTTACTGCCATAATAATGGTAATAAAACATAAAGGTAATAAACAAAGAAACCAAATATTTACGTAACAAAATATATTTTTTTCAAAACGAAGAGTAATATATATTTAAAGAAAATAGCAGACATTAATCCGGTTAGTTTCTGAAGACAGAACAAAAAGATTTAAAAAAAATGTACCTACACCGGGTTAGATATCATTCCAACTGGTTTAGAAAACCGTATCATTTCAGCAAATATCAGAACAAATATGTAATATTTTCTGGAAACGAGAAACACTTTTCAAATATGGAACAATAGGTTTTACAGTAGCTAATTGGTTTCAGTAAATCCCGTCATGCCGTAAATCTATGGCGTCCACATTTGATAAGGAAATGAAAAGAGACTACTTCAGAGAGAGCGCGAAATGTTGATATCACCACTGCCAGTGCAAGATTTTAATAAAAGTGATGTTGCCGTGCAAGATATTTTGTAAAGACAATTACAACATAAACCTATTTAAGTACAGCACAGATTCTCAAACTCAAGTGAACCTTTTCCCCGTAGGCTTTTCCTTTTGACATAACTTTTGTAATCCAGTGACGCATTCAAAATATCCAGTAGTTCTACGTCATAAAGAAAATGAACGGTTAACTCATACTACCCTACACAAATTGTAAACGTAACCCGGTCCTTATGTTTAGGGATCGCTCGGAACTTGTCACCGGAGTTGGGAGAAGGTCACGCTCGGACCGGGTGCGCCACGCAGTACATGGAGGTCCCATAGTTAGGAGGGTATTCGCACTTGCTCCATCACTTGATCACTAGCGATGAATTTTATCGAGAAGCTATTGGTGTTGATACCGAGTCATGCTGCGGACCATCACAGAGGACTGTATAGATTCTAGCGCCCTTGATGACCTGAGGGGCCACTGACGGGGTCCCAATACGATAGCAACAGAACTATTTAATTTCCTTGTGAGCTTTTATTCATAACTAGCTGTGCCCGCGACTTCGTTCACGTGGAAGTCGTAAGATACACAATACACTAAAACTTATTTATAAAAAAAACAACCCATTTTCAAAAAAAAAAAAAACAGTACAAAGTGAAAAATAACTTGAATTAATTAATTAGTTTTTATTTTCCACTTTTAGTTGTGGTACCTACCCCACCCGAATTCGTATACCACTACTTGCAAAGTAAATAACAGTGACAGGAAGTTATTATCACATCATCAACATACACTAAATGGAACAAAATACTTATTATTGAAGCTAACTCATAAAGCACTCATCAAAATTTTACCAAATTTATATGCGACCATAGCAAATATATACATATATATGTCGCATTAAGTCGTGTCAGAAGTTCGGAAAACGTAGTTTTATCAGGTTTGGACGCCGTCACCAACAAATTATTAAATCAACCACACGACGACAGATCGTTGACGAAATCTGTCTTCTGACAATCAAGGCCACACATAACATACGACTCAAGTAGCGCGATTTGAAGTATATTATCATTAAAATCATGTATAGCCAGAGTGCATCTTATGACAATTCCAATAAGCCCAAACACGGGTAGGATGCATTGTTTTATTACGGAGTTCCGGTGCCTACCTTCCGGCTTCATCATCAGATCAGGCCGTTGGTACCAGTCTCATCAGAACCATTTATTTAAATTTGCTTCGTCATAGTCGCATAGCTATCTTAATCGAGATATTTTATCGCTACCCGTGAAATACATTGAGGAGTCCCGTGGCCGTCTGTGGTCTTTATCGTCAGTTCCATTTCACCAAGTGGTACTTTCTGAATGCAAATGCTTGACTTGTCGATGAAAATATCAAAATCGCTTTGTGTACGCCTATAATATTTGAGGAGTTCCCTCAATTCCTCATGGTTCCTATCATCAGAACTGGATTTTGATAAAAATGGGTACAATCTGTATTTCAAAGGAAAAAAGAAATTTCCAAATCGGTTTATAATTGACGGAGTACTGAGGTAACAAACATTAAGAGGGTTGTCACATTTTGCACCTCTCTCGCTCACACGGGACCAAATTTTTAATAACGTTAAATGAAAAGATGCATTTTTGAAAAATGTAATCAATGGGCGGTCTACAAAATAATATTAGTTTAATAGGTAATTATTAAAAACACATTTTTATTGTGGCATTTATTTACATCATCTCAAAAACAGATCATAACACTTAATTACATAAGTTTATTAGATAACACAATAGAAATGTGTTTTTGAATAACTACCTATTAAATTAATATTATTTTGTAGACCGCCCATTGATTACATTTTTCAAAAAAGCATTTTTTCATTTAACATTCTTAAAAATTAGGTTTTGTGTGAGCGAGAGAGGTGCAAAATGTGACAACGCTCTTAAACAAAATACAACCGAATTGAGAACCTCCTCCTTATTTTGAAGTCGGTTAAAAATAACAGCCACATTTTAATAAAACTACTACCTCGTCCTCGTCTCTGCCTACCCCCATGGGAAGAAGGCGTGAGTTTATGTATGTATGTGTATTCCCTCGTCCTGTCCGACCCGCCGCGTTGCATCGCCTGCCCGCGCTATAACTTCGTTTTCGCTTAGTGTTCTGACTTTTTTCTTTTTGCTCGGCTCCTAAGGGTCGTAGCGTGATGTCAAATAGCCTATAACTATCCTCGAGAATTGGGCTACCAAATGCAAAAAAAAATTTCAAACCCGACTTTTTGTTCACAATTTCATGGGTTTTAATTTTTTCGCGCAGAACCCTAATCATTTTTCTAAAATAAAAGTAGCCTTAGTTACCCGCCGTAACATCAGCTATCTGCCAGTTAAAATCCCGTCAAAATCGGTCCAGCCGTTTCGGAGATTAGCCGGAACAAACAGACAGACAGACAAAATTTTAAAAATTGCTTTTCTCTTTTATGTACCGTATATACGTTCATAAGCATTTAGTAAAAAGTTGTTATTTTGACATTACAAACTGACACTTCAATTTTATTTATTTGTATTTGTATATATTATTATAAAATGAAAAGTACAACGTATAGCTTCCTTGCAAATTACGAAACGAAACATCTCTGTACGTTACACTCACACACATATAGCTCGAGACCCACATCTCTGTACGTTACACTCACACACATATAGCTCGAGACCCACATCTCTGTACGTTACACTCACACACATATAGCTCGAGACCCACATCCCTGTACGTTACACTCACACACATATAGCTCGAGACCCACATCTCTGTACGTTACACTCACACACATATAGCTCGAGACCCACATCTCTGTACGTTACACTCACACACATATAACTCGAGACCCACATCTCTGTACGTTACACTCACACACATATAGCTCGAGACCCACATCTCTGTACGTTACACTCACACACATATAACTCGAGACCCACATCTCTGTACGTTACACTCACACACATATAGCTCGAGACCCACATCTCTGTACGTTACACTCACACACATATAACTCGAGACCCACATCTCTGTACGTTACACTCACACACATATAACTCGAGACCCACATCTCTGATGTATATGTTTGTTGTTTTAATTGATGCAATAGTTCTCTGTCTAGATTTTAGTGTTATAATTGTTACGGAGAGAACAGCTAGTAATTTTAAAATTACCTAATGGTCACCAAGAAATTAAAAATTAGAAATGTAGTCAATTGTAACTTAGTGCATAAGTGTGCAATTAAGGAGAGGCACGATGATGTCTCTGAAGAGATCGTGTGAAATGACTTGCCATCGTCACGCGCTTCACAATAACATGTAGTACATATTATAAGTCGTTAGAAGCGAGCCAGCCGCAGTGCTCCCTCACATCACGTTCATTCGTTCGTTATTGATGTGATTCAAAAATGTTTTTGTTGTTAGAGGCTGTTGTTTAGTATCACATACTGTGGTCCATAGACCTACTTCAGTTAATTTTAGTTCTTCATTCATTTGTTCCGAGTATATCATGCATGACTCACATACATGCGTGTGCATTCCATATTAACGAGATGAAGATTTTTTTTGTAATTATATCTCTATGTTGTTTATTATATGTTGGTGGAAATTGAACCTATGGAAATGCTTCGCGCACCAAAAAAATAAAATACCACATTTGACCACCAAACGAGGAATTTTACAAAGACGTCATTATTATACATATATCCATTACGTTTGCAAACATGCGTTCTTTGAGAATAAGTGAAATAGTCAAGAGTCTTTCGTTATCACAATGAAACTAAACTTCAAACGTTGCCGTTTAGTTTGATAAGAAGCCGTTGCTTGGCAACGCGTGGGGAGTTGATAACAAACGACTTCAGCAGGCGACTCAACATTCTCAAGCATTAAAAAATTCCTCAGAAATGACTACCTGCAGCTGTTATATCTGATAAAATAACTGACTAGTAATGTATTTTGTGTATTTTTGGAGTTGGTTTCAAGTAATCTGAGTTAGAAACATAAAACAATTATAAGTAAACTGAGTTAGAAACATTAGGTACCTACAGTAAACTGAGTTAGAAACATTAGGTACCTACAGTAAACTGAGTTAGAAACATTAGGTACCTACAGTAAACTGAGTTAGAAACATTAGGTACCTACAGTAAACTGAGTTAGAAACATTAGGTACCTACAGTAAACTGAGTTAGAAACATTAGGTACCTACAGTAAACTGAGTTAGAAACATTAGGTACCTACAGTAAACTGAGTTAGAAACATTAGGTACCTACAAGGATTCGCAATCTGAAAACTTTGAACTACTCGTACGTGTCCCAGTTAACGTGGTCGACAAGCTGCGCGTTGTCAGTCAGCTGATTGAATGTCAGTGACAGCCGCTTTGGATAAATATTCCAGGCGTATGACGTATGTTCACTAATACTTGAAGTGGTAGACAATTGAGACGTATTCGGTACTTCCCGCCGGAGCGTCTGTAAGACACCGAGTGACGCGCAGCCGGAGCGCGGGAATCGGCGCCGGCAGCGGATACATGCGCCGGCGCTACAGCGGCAGTTGGCCATTACAGGCGGATTCGATGCACCGCAGTGCAGCCCGGAATGTGCGAGCAATCACAATTAAATAGCTCTTGCATACCATGATACCGACGCATAATGTTACAGCGTTAGTTGATATATGAGGTGTGAGTCCTAAGCGCGGGAGTGGTGCGCATGCGGCGGTCAGCTGATGTCAACAACAACACTGCAGCTACACACGTTATTTAATACGCGCTCACTGATTAGTGATTACTGATCAGACTAGCGAGTGCCCCACACGACCGGTGCGCACGTGTATGCGTTTGCGCGTGAGTGTGTGGCCGGCTCATAATAATCGCTGTACACCTGCAGCACCAGTCGCGTGCTCTCGCGCCGCGAGCACACGATAAAATTCTCGTTACTCGAGTGAAGGTATAAATATGTCGCGCTGCCGACCGGCTAGTTTATAGAAGAGTGGAAGCCGCCCTACCTGTGTAGTGCGCGTAGATATGCGAGCAGCGCATGGCCGAACGGGCCGCGCACGGGCCGAGCGGGCCCAGCGGCCCAGGTGGCGGCGGCGGCGCCAGGAAGCACAGGTCGCCGACTGGCGCGGAGCACCAGCCGGCGCCAGCGCTGGCCGAATCAGTCCCCATGTCGATATATCCGTGCCTGTCTAAACGTTGAGAGGGCCAGCATCGCACGCTGCCCCTTTCCGATCGTACACACTCAATCGTTGCTTTGAAGCAATTGACCGCGGACCGTAAACACAACACTTGGAGGAAGTGTGGACGCGACCGTTCCCGATGCTGTTCGCGGCAGGATTGATGAAGCAGCCGGCTCGAGCGCCCCGCGCACGCTCAGCGCCACGTGCGCGCCGCACACTCGGCGGCACGTGCCCCCGCCCCCGCGCTCCCGCTCCCCGCGCCCTGTGCCCCAGGGGTGGGCCACCCCCTACTGCCGGCGCGCGGCCGCCACGCTGCCGGATGTGACGCGCTCCACAGGTGGAGGCTGCACATCACTCCGTTACCACACGCTGCATATAAAATCCTGTTTCCACGTGAATAGGTAACGGACATCCGTCAAAAATTCAATTTTCATGTGAAGGTGCGATAAAATGAACAGATGTTTAATAATTTTTCACAAAATCACCGAAAAGTCACAACTTCCGGAAAATACTTTTTTTGTACATAAAAAAGTATCAATCGCATCCGATCAACTATTTCAAACACCTACACACAAAACACGTACTTGGATGAATCAAACTGTACAATACACCCAGCCTCTATAACAAACGAACAACTTCTCACGTGACAATTATTATTATTATTGTTGCCGATCCTAACAACATTGTTTGAAACAATTTATTTATAATCATCAAGGTGTGATAACTTCCTAAGGATTTAATCTAAAAATGACAAGATAAACCCAACACAGACGAAACAATGTGTCTGGCAGTCGATGGCATTGTGATACATTATAAGAGTAAATCAAGTGCGATATATTATTTATCCGATGCAGAATAAGTAGATCTTCTGACAAATGATAAGACATTGTTGATAAGAGCAGGCCGGCCGCGGCTGCGCGATGTGCTATGAACTGTTAATCGGTCTTAATTCTATGTAGTTTGTATATTGTATGTAAATAGAGCAGTGGCACGTTTGTAAGGCGTGTACAGGATGGCGCGGCTCCGACGGTGTGGGCTTGTGGGCATTGATTTCTGATCACAAGTTTGTCTGGAAAACATCGCGCGAATACAGTGTCTGTAAGTGGAACCGCCACCACTCGCGCGAGCACAGTGTCTGTAAGTGGAACCGCCACCACTCGCGCGAGTACAGTGTCTGTAAGTGGAACCGCCACCACTCGCGCGAGTACAGTGTCTGTAAGTGGAACCGCCACCACTCGCGCGAGTACAGTGTCTGTAAGTGGAACCGCCACCACTCGCGCGAGTACAGTGTCTGTAAGTGGAACTGCCACCACTCGCGTGAGTACAGTGTCTGTAAGTGGAACTGCCACCACTCGCACCGTAAGTGGCTCATCACAATGACGACCAGTGATGCTCTCGCGCAGCTGATCTGATAATTGTGTGCACCACAATAATACATAAGAAATTTTGAACATGGGCAAAGTTGTTGTGAAAATATAGAGAAAAAAATTCCGACGTTCTAGAATGATTAAACTGCTATGTAGACTTCGAAACATTTCTATAATAAAAAGTGGTTGTATAATTTTCCTCCTGGGGGACCTTCACTGCTTCCTGTTGTAACAAACGTAATATGACAAATCGGGCAATGTTTAAAAGTTAACTTACTAAATTTAACCTTGGTCGTAATTAAAGAATATAATTGTTTCTAGAGCCGAGTTATATTTGTTCCCCTGGTCCTTACACAAGTTGAATGTTTCTTTGTGTACCAGAGTTCGAAAATACACTGTTGTGATTGTTCACATTTTTTTCACGACACCTACTTAGTACAGTAAACTGCCTGTTCGCCAAACTTCACGACACCGACTTCAAAAGAGAGCCGGGTGATCTGTAACTCAGGACCCTCCTACCTCAGACACCTTTCTCTATTTAAGATTGTGCAATTTATTAACCAGTGCCTGTAATATGATGTTGAGATAAATAAAGATTTATGATTATGATTATTATGATTACCTACTTAGTACAGTAAACTGCCTGTTCGCCAAACTTCACGCCAATCCTTAGACTTTTAGCTGACGCCGGCGTGATTGAGTGCTCACTAGTACGTCCACACTAAGCGAGATGTGTTGAAACTAGAAAACCAGCGCATTTCTACTCTAGTACGTCCACACTAAGGGAGATGTGTTGAAACTAGAAAACCAGCGCATTTCTACTCTAGTACGTCCACACTAAGCGAGATGTGTTGAAACTAGAAAACCAGCGCATTTCTACTCTAGTCCCAGTACATCCAGTGTCCATCTGAGAGCTAGTTTACTAATCGGATAATGATTTCAGTATGTAAACGGGAGATACATCGTAGAACAAATATTGCGTGAAGTACGCCGCAGCAGGTAGGTAGGTGAGCGACCAGGTTGTGGTGCGATAGTGAACGCGGGAAGCCCAAGAAGTCGTAGCTTAGCGACAGATTAGAGACGATGCCGGTCGGGCTAGCTCACTAAAACACGAATTTTTTTTATTAGATTAAACCTATATGCCTATAACTACATACAAACAATTTGGAATCAGGCAGCAGATTGACTCGAAAAAAGCTGTAACGAACGCGTAGACGATAAGGAACGCATTCTGCGTAGTGACGGCCAACTGCTGCACACTTTACTGGTGCAATATAGGTGATCAAGTGAACGTGAATTATAAATACCGTAATTCGGTTAGGCTAGACGAAAGCCGCGCGGGCGGTCACGTGGCGCTGCTAATACCCAAAGCCACCCACACGGTGCCCCTAATCCGTCTTGTGCAGAGCCTGAACCTAGCGATACCTCCAAATTACAAAGTACGTCGATACACATTCACTTTTGGAACAATGCAATTCATTGACAACAATCGTCGACGTTGTTGTTTTTCTTTGCTTACGAATGTAACATCAACCATCCTATATGTTTCACAGAGGCGTAAAATTATTCAATAGAATAATGAGTAAAAAATTGCAAAGATTGTCGTACATACAACTAACTTCATTAGGAAAATAACAACACTCAGCTAATTCATCTACGGAAACAATGATTTTCATTACAAAGTACTGAATTGTAACAATATATTGTTTGAGCGTAGTTACCACAAGTTAAACTATTAACAGTTTTCCACAGAAACAGTGAGTTATGAACTCGCACGTTTTCAGTCGTCGCGTGTTTCACACGCACGGGATATGCCTACGGCCATGAAACATATCGTCGTAGCGGCGCGTAGCATGGTGCTACGCGGGCGCTACGTCACGCGTAGTGCATCCCGGGAGTGACCGCTACGGGTCACGGTGAAGCTGAATGGCGCTGGCGTGGCGCTGTAACCATACAGTAGCATGGTGTTACGCGGGCGCTACGTCACGCGTAGTGCATCCCGGGAGTGACCGCTACGGTGGCGCTGTAACCATACAGTAGCATTACAGCTGAGCTGGCGAACAGAACCGGATTAGTCAACGGAATAAAATTTTACAGGATGGCTAAAAAACTGATATTAATATATGGAGGAGATTAATAAGACAACACTGCGTTATTATAGATATGTAGGTGGATGAGATCTATTGTATCATGAGTAATTAATTTTTAATTTACTTTTATATTTTAGAAGTTATTCTAGAAATAAAAATGGACTAATCTGGTTTTGTTTGAAAAAGGTGGACTTATCCGGTTGTGACTGCAAACATGTGACAAGTCTGGATTTGTTAGTGTCGGACAAATCCAGTTTTGTATTTAAGAGGAACTTAAAAAATAAGACAAGAGTATAGATTTGAAAGGTTTATTGTATTTGTAACCGCTGATTAGTTTTTTGTTCATATTTTAGTGTTGCCAGATTAATGCTAGTGTAACAATGCAAAAATATGATCATTTTCTACTAAATATTTTATTTTTGATATGAATACTACATGCGACTAGTCCGCTTCAGAATGAAAAATGGATAGAATTTTTAATATCTTTGGTAAAAACTCGAATAAAGCCGGTTTCGTTTGAAATTGCACTTTTTAAAGCTACTTTAGAGCCGATTTTGATTGAAAATATTAACAGGGATCGATGCAACGGGGTCCAAAAAATCATAATTTGAAAAAAAAAATCTGTTCGAATTTTAGTGAACTGATTCGGTTCTGTTCGCCAGCTCCTCAGCTGACCTGCAAAGCTACTCACAAACATTCGCCAGTATGTCGAATCGCAAATGACATATTTACACAGACAGGTATAAAATAATGAATTAATTTAATTTGGTCACTGTTCCAGTACTTATCGTCCTATAGTTACCATAACGTAGATAAGCGCTCCGGCCGCTGTGATACAGGTTTATCCTAGTACAGGCATCTATCAAAATAATACCTTGTAAATTATTTCTAAGATTATAGTGTTTATATTTTACCAATTTTAATTCGGATTTCTTTTCAGTGACCGGTCGTACGAGCTACCGTGCGCACGCCTTTTTACGTACGAGTGGTAAAAACTGTAAATATAGCATTTGTCGTCGTTAAATTTAACGACGACAAATGCTATATTTACAGTTTTTTAATTACATTTATGTAATTTTGTTAGAAACGAATATTGCTAGCATTCACCTATACTAATATTGTAAAGAAGTAAAATTTATTTGTAAGTTTGTATGTAGAGGGGGTAATCTTCGGAACTACTGATCTGATTCTGAAAATTCTTTTACTAAAAAGAAGCTACAGTATTGCCGAGTGTCATAGGATATAATTTCACGTGGACGAAGCCGCAGGCAGAAGCTGTACAAAATAAAATGGATGTAACGGATAATGTGTGCTTGATTTGCATTTGTACCAGTGCTTTTTCGGAGGAAGATATTGTTACGGCAAAGGATATTTTGTTCGATTCCGTCAAAACAAATAAGCGAAAAGTTCAGAGGAAGAAAGATGGTAAATCATCACAACGTGATGTTGAAGACGTGTAATGGACTTAATAAATTAGGATGTGATACCAACTTTCGTCGCTCGTAATCTCATAAAACTACCGCCAGTAACGTTCAATCATGTCGACGTCACGAGGCTTATAAAAGATATAATGTTGTTACAACAGGAGGTTACTACAATTAAGCAAACCTCTGCGAAAGAAGAAGACTTACATATATGTCGTTCAAAATGAGATGGCAATATTTAAGAATGCAGAAATAGCGAAGTTCATTGAAAACACAAATATTTCCGAGGGTATTTCAGTATTCCCGCCAAAAAACAACTGTACAGCCTTGCATAAAAGAAATAATAATGTTTATTTGGACACAGTTCATGAAACACAAAATACAAATAACAAAATAAAAATGTAAGTCTAAATTGCAAGAAATAAACTAAAATTGAAGTCTAAATTGCAAGAAATAAACTAAAATTGAAGTCTAAATTGCAAGAAATAAACTAAAATTGAAGTCTAAATAGCAAGAAATAAACTAAAATTGAAGTCTAAATAGCAAGAAATAAACTAAAATTGAAGTCTAAATAGCAAGAAATAAACTAAAATTGAAGTCTAAATTGCAAGAAATAAACTAAAATTGAAGTCTAAATAGCAAGAAATAAACTAAAATTGAAGTCTAAATAGCAAGAAATAAATTGGCATGATATCATAACAACCAAAAAAGATATGAACAGTAATTATGAAACCTTTAATGACACACTCATTAACAATGTATGCCATTAAAAAAATTAAAGTTAAATCCAAAATATAAAAAAATACTGGCTCACCGTTAGGCATAAAAAACTCTTGCAAAAATAAAAGATTATTAAAAATACTGACAACTAAAACAAATAATCCAATATTAACTCAATATTACAAAAAGTATGAAAAAATTCTAAAGAAGACAGTAACGACAGCAAAAAAACTACACTACAAAAATAAAATGACCAAATCTAATAATAAAGTTAAGACAATGTGGAGCATAGTAAATGAACGTACAAACAAAAAAGATCGCGAGTGTGAAATGTAACATAACCCTACAAACGAATAATAGCGTAACTTCTGAACCCAAAGACGACGCACTAGACGCACTGCAGGTTACCATCCCTACCTAGTTGCTATCCCACCAATTCGCACTAAGCGTTTCCAAATGTCTTTTGTGATGCGCACAGCAAAGGAGTGGAACTCTCTGCCTGCGTCTGTGTTTCCGAACGCATACAACCCCGATCTCTTCAAAGTGAGAGTGAACAGGCTTCTTCTGGGTAAGATCGCTCCATCGTCGATTTTGTGTCTGTCATCTCTGACCTAGACTAGAGTCAAGAGCAAACCTATCTCAAATAAAAAAATTAAAAAAAAGAGGTGGCAAACATATTTAATTATTTCTTTGCTTCAATCGGGGAGGCTATGAATAACTCAACCGACAAACCGAAAGGATATCCTGTTGCATGCCCTACAGAGAACACAATCTTCCTCAGTCCAGTTGTTAGTCCTTATGAGGTGAACACATTAATAAAAAATTTGAAAAATAAAAAAAGTCACGGCGTCGACGAACTTTCACCTATGTTACTAAGACAATGTGCAGATGAATTAACCTTACCATTTTATAAATTATTAAATCAATCATTTGATGAAGGAGCTTTTCCCGATCTCTTAAAAAAAGCTCTTATAAAACCTATTCACAAAAAGAATTATAAAACTGATCAGAATAATTACCGCCACATTGCCCTCTTACCTACAGCTTCAAAAATATTCGCAAAAGCCATGTGTAATCGAGTATATGCGTTTTGTGAAAAATATCATATATTTATTGATTGCCAAAACGGTTTCAGAAAAACCCGTTCCACTACCTTGGCCGTCTACAAATATATTCAAAAAGCTCTTGATATCATTAATGATAAAAAGTACGCGATAGGACTTCTGCTTGATATGAGTAAAGCATATGGTAAAGTACAATTTGAAATTTTATTGAATAAACTATATACACTTCTGGACACATCTATTGGCCCACCTTAGAGTTTAGGTTTCGATGGCCCCTACCGAAATATGATTGCTAGATTGAGCAAAAACTGTTGATGCAGTTTTAAACCTGATACATTTTACCATCTTTTTCGATCGTATTGTTTTAAATTTGAATTCAGAATACCATACGACATGGAGCTACGCCTAACAAGTCGGATATGCGCCTTGTTAAAGGCAATTGATTTTTGAATAAAAAACATGTTTTATCAAATAAAGGTTTAATTTAATAACGCGTGTTGCCTCCATGGGCATCTACCACAGCTCTCATACGATTAGGCATAGAGTTTATCAACCGCTCTATGAAATTTTGAGGGATCATCTCCCATTCCTCTTCTATGGCAGTTTTCAACTCCTGCATCGTCTGGGCAACTGGCTGACGAGCCCTAACACGTCTTTTTAGCTCGTCCCACATGTGCTCAATGGGGTTCATGTCTGGGCTTCTGGCTGGCCAGTCCATAACTGTGATGTTCACATCCCGAAGATATTCCCTGACGATGCCGGCCGCATGGGCTCTTGCATTATCATGCATAAAAAGGAAATTTGGGCCCACATAGTCCGCGTATGGTATCACGTGAGGTTCTAAGCACTCACGAATGTACCTTTCAGCATTTAATGTTGGCAGCCGTGGTCCTGTAACAACCTCAAGTTGAGTTTTGCCGCTCGCGGATATACCGCCCCAGACAGTCCATGAGCCACCGCCATAAGCAACCCTCTCTTCAAAGCAGCATTGTGCGAAACGCTCTCCCTTACGTCGGTAGACCTTCTTCCTTCCATCATTGCCATGTAACACAATTTTAGACTCATCAGAAAAGAGTACACGGCTCCAATCTTGCTGTGTCCAATTTAAATGACTGCGTGCGAAATGAAGGCGCGCTGTTCGGTGGGCTCGCGTTAGTTTGGGCCCATTAGCTGGCTTGTGTGGTACCATATCGCGTTCTTTTAACCTTCTCCGAACAGTTCGAGCGCTCACAGATACTCCGTGGAAGTCGCGAAGTTGGTTTTGTATCTCAATGGAGGTAAGGTGACGATTTCTCAAGCTGGTCGTCACGATGAATCGATCCTGCCTTTCAGTTGTGACCCGAGATCGTGGCCTTCCTTGGCGACGAACAAAGCCGCCAGTCTCTAGGTACCTCCGATAAACATTTCGGACCGCAGATCGACTTAAATTAAGTTGAGCACTCACGTTTCTTTGGCTGTGTCCGGCCTGAATAAGTGCCACAGCTTGGGCGGCGACTTCAGGTGAAGTATCCATAGATTATTGATAGAACCTCACCTTAATGTTAAGAATAAGTAATGTTTGTTGCAAAACCAAAGATATCAATCACTTTTTCAAGAATTAAATCCAAGTAAACCAATAAAACCAAGTTTTCTTAGTATTCGATTGTTTGATATCAACAAACAGGCTCCAAATTGTCTTTTGTTTCTTTAAATTCTGTGTTCGAAATTCAAAAAAAGACTATTGAATGAAATTGTGAATGTGCCAGGTTCAAAACTGCATAAAAACTTTTTGCTCGACCTAATATAAAATTTTAGCTAGGACCAAACGAAACTGAAAATACAAGGTGGGCCAATAGATGTGTCCAGAAGTGTAGTATAGGACTCCGCGGCAAATGTTATGACTGGTTTGCATCTTATTTGAAACACAGGGAACAACTAGTTGAAATCGAACATTACAACAACAGCAAAAATTAAATAGAATTAATCAGATCCGACAGCAAGCAAATCACCGCCTCAATCCCGTAAGGAAGCGTAAAAGGGTGTTTCTTATTTCTTGTTTACGTAAACAACCTTCCTAATAATATGAATGAGCCATGTGTCCTGTTTGCGGATGACATATCTATACTTACCTCACGCGAATAAATGAAAAATTAAATTCTATACTAGATTCTACAATAAACTGGATGACTGAACACAATCTAGAAATCTACTTCAATAAAACTAAAAGAATTTCATTCCACCCTCGCCAAAAATACCAATAAATATAAACTTTAGCTTTAAAAATAATAAATTAGAAGTAGTTGATAAATTCACCATACTAGGCCTAAACGTAGATACACACATAAATTGGAAGTCACACATTCAGAAAGTAAGAGCTAAAATATCTACGCCCATTTTCCATACGCCCTCCGCGAGATCAAACAAAACTACGGACCTTAAAACTGCACTAGTAACGTACTACGCGTACGCCTACGCATGGCTCCAATACGGTGTCATCTTATGCGGCAACAGTACTGACGCGCCCAGCCACGCTATTTACTCCACAAAAAAAACTAATTAGAGTCTTAGTAAATATTGAAGTCACCGATAGCTGTAAACCCCATTTTCAGGAACTAAAAATCTTATCCCTACCCTGTCTTTATATATTTGAAGTTTGCAAGTTCGTGCGTAAGTACCCAGAATACTTTACAAAAAGAGAGGACATACAAACGAAAATTATTTTAAGACATGAAAATAGACTAAACTTACCAACATCGCGACTAAAAATGCACTCTAATAGTACCTTGGTCATGTCCATAAAAATGTATAATAAGTTACCCGTAAAAATAAAGAATTTAAATTAATACAACATATATATCAGTAAATTGAAGCTTTTCCTTGTACGCAAATGCTACTATACCTATAGTATAGGCAAATACTTAAATGATAAATTATAAGTACTTCATAACTATCTCTGTTAACAAATACTTACTATACTTATCTACTCATAACACGGAAAATAAATTTTTGAATAAATATGGAGCGTCCAACAATTAACGTACCTACCTTAGGGATAATAAATATTAATAACGCAATAAATAATAATAATAACCCTATCGCCGTATCTCTACGTTGACGTCGTGGTGGGGCTTGCGCGCTCCGAACTCTAGGTCTGTGCCGGTAGAGGTTACTTTGCCGGAACAGGTCTAGGGTGAGGAGCCAGACCAAGAGAGATACAGAAACCCGCAGGGCAGCATGTGGCGAGCTGCTGGGCAGTAGCGACCCCACGTACCCTATCTCCCGGGAGAAGTTATGTTCCTCATCTCTGGCTTGACTTTATTGGCCGGCTGGAGTGAACACTGACGAGAACTGACCTCTCAACTCATTCTTGCCTTTATTGGCTGGCTTGAGTAGTGATTCGCAAGAGCAAACGTGCTCGGAGGAAGGAAGTAGTCCAGTAAGATGCTGGTAGGGATCTTGACCGTACTTCCGGGATTGTCCTGATAGCCGTGGAATACCTCTCCACTCCTCTTAAGCACCTCAAGACATGTTGCCCCCTTGTCGCTACGACACTATGTGCTAGCGACCGTTTCCGGGGGCCCATTGTTGAGTGTGCAAGTCACCCCCTGCCATTTTATCTGTGTATTGTATTTATCAAACATTGGTCAGGCAGGGGCCATAGTCCTTCCATAGTTTTAGATAACCAGTCCACTTTAGCTATCCAAACCCATAGCCCAATTTTTTTTTTGTCTCCATATCCTGCAATAGTCCTACACCAACCGGGGGTTATCCTTGGGTGCACTTGCATAGTACGCACAGGGATAATCGTCGGTTGGTGCCTCATTTCCATTGAAAGCGTCTAACGGGCCTCTGCGAGTTGGTTTCGGCCCCTCATATGCCTTCCAAAGGTCCGTGACCCTAGGGTCCCGAGATATATCAAAAAATAATAATAATAAGTAAATAAAGTTTCTAACAACAGGCGTTACCCACCTGCTCCATACGTCAGGTAGTCCCGCGGAACCCTAGAATTATAGACCGATCACGTGTTTGTCGACGGTCTATAAACTTCTTACATCCATTTTGAGAGCGAAAATTAATATACACATTGAGAATAACTTGATTATGTCTGACTCTCAAAATGGATGCAGGAACGGGTTCCGCGGTACTAAGGAGCTACTCCTCATTGACATGGCCATTAGCCAACAGGTTCGTCGATCCCGCAAGGATCTGTCGACATACTGGATAGATTATAAGAAGGCCTACGACTCGGTGCCACATACATGGCTCATGAGGGTGCTGGAGTTGTAAATACAAGATAGATGCAACTCTACGCACCTTCCTTGAGTCGTGTATGGGGCAATGGAGGACGGTCCTTCGCTATCCAGGGTGTGGACAGATCCAGAGGAATGATGAACCTGTATGGATTAAACGGGGAATATTTCAGGGCGACAGTTTGAGTCCACTTTGGTTCTGCTTAGCCCTGAATCCTCTAAGCACACTGCTGGAGGATTCAGGTCTAGGCTATTGATTGAGGAAAGGTGGTCAGGTCATATCTCACCTCCTCTACATGGATGACTTGAAACTCTTTGCCCCCAACAAATCGCGACTGATGGAGCTACTGAAGGTAACTAAAACTTTCAGTAACGCCATCAGGATGGAATTTGGTGTGGACAAATGTGCAGTCATGCATGTAAAGCGAGGGGGGATTATGGAATCCGAAGGAATTAGATCCCTCTCCTCATCCGAAAGCTGAGCTGTATTTGGGTATGTCGGAAACGTTAGGCATCAATGGTGCTGACATGAAGCAATCGTTGAAGGAGCGCTTCTTTGGTCGCCTGAAGAAGGTATTAACTAGTCTTCTTTCAGGCGGAAATAAGGTGCGCGCCTTCAACGGTTGGGTCATGCCGCTCTTGATGTACTCTTTCGGCATTCTCAAATGGAGTCAGACCGAACTCGATGCCTTGGATAGGAGGGTTCGTACACTGCTGACCGCAAACCGGATGCATCACCCACGATCATCGGTGACGAGACTGTACATCCCACGGAAGTGCGGGGGTCGAGGCTTTTTAAATGCGAAGACCCTCCACAACCGCAAGGTGTACAGCTTCAGGGAATATTTTTTAAAAGCCGACGACGGGCTCACCCCGCTCTTCATGGCTAAAGAGAACTGGCGCAAACCTGTAGTACTTACTACAGATGACCGCAAGGCAGTATGGCAAAGCAAGGAGCTTCACGGGCGCTTCTATCGGGCTCTTCATGAACCCGATGTAGATTTCTTAGCGTCCGTATCCTGGCTACGTTTTGGTGACCTTTTCGGTGGAACTGAAGGTTTCGTCTGTGCAATTATGGACGACGTTATCTTGACGAATAACTATCGGAGACATATTATGAAGGACGGGACGGTTGACGTGTGTCTAGCATGCCACTGTCCGGGTGAGTCTATCAGACATGTCATCTCTGGTTATTCTCGTCTGGCTAACGGCAAGTACTTGCACAGACATAACCAAGTGACCAGGATTATTCACCAGCAACTTGCTTTGAAATACAAACTTGTGGACTCTGAGGTACCGTATTACAAGTATGTGCCTGACCTAGTTCTCGAAAATGACCATGTCACGTTGTACTGGGTTCAGTTTATCATTACTGACAGGACTATTGTCGCCAATAAGCCTGATATAGCGGTGATAGATCGATTAGCACGCCGCGCAATGATAATCGATGTTTTCCACATGACGCGAACCTCGTGAAAGCTGAGAAAGAGAAACAAATAAAATATCTCGACTTAGCACACGAGGTTGTTGACATGTGGAATGTGAGCTCGGCTGTCATTGTGCCGATTGTCGTAACGGCCAATGGCCTGATAGCCGAAAGCCTCGACCAACATCTCTCGAGACTCTCGTTAGGCGGTTGGATCAAGAGTCTGATTCAGAAGGCAGTACTCCTTGACACAGTTCGTATTGTGAGGAGGTTCCTGTCTCTGCAGCTCTAACCACCGGTGTCTTGGACCTGCTCCCGACACAGGTGGAACTCTATTTTTTATATTTTTAAACGTTTTTTTTATATCTTTTTATTTTAAGAAATATTTAAAAATGTTAATCAATAAGAATGAAAAATCAATAAACGACATAGTAAATAAAATAATAATGAATATTTAAATAAATAAACTGTTTTTAAAATGTTACTAAATAAATAAATGTATTTAAGTTAAAAATAATTATTATAATTCTTAAATTCAATTCTGTATTAATAAAACAGTAAAACTGGCTACCTACTAAACTAATAACAAAATGGATCACACTAAGCGCCCAGCTCTCTTCCTCCTCTCTCCTACTCCTACAATGACAGTGACGAAAATGAGACACTGACTCCGGAATCATTTCCTGACAAACTACATATATACATTATGGTACGCGATAAAAAATTGAGAATTGAATGTTTTTACCATTGCCACTGGAAAAAGGGCATTGGATTCATAGTTTACAGTGAATAAAGCCTACCTTTAGTCACTGAGTGAATAAAAACATTTTGAATTTGGAACAAGCACGAATTATACGAAATAAGTACAAAAAATTCTTTTAACGTATTCAAAACTAAACTCAAGCAGTACGTCATTGACAACACAAACTTACTAGGCTAGCGTTCTATATCCTAATATTAAGCTAGTATTTCAAACCAACATGTCGACATCGTACCTACCTACATTAATAATAATATATAATAATCAATCATTTATTTCAAATCCATCCTAAGATTACATCCATATTTGTTAGTAGAATTGCAAGCTTACAAACTAGTGTTAGTAATGATTAATTAATTAATAATAAAAGATTTCCAAGTGTAATATCATACTTTAACAGAAACAATTTACAAAAGAATCTGTGTATATAACTACGAGTATGTTGACTCAAACCAAGTTTCTAATGAGCGAGCCAATAGCAAGCACTCACTGACGAGTTACGGGTACATGTAGATGTTAACGGCTAAAATAATTACGTGCAAAATATTGTTCATGTACCTACATCTGATACTATATAAATATAATAATACTGATCATACTAACAAAACGGACGATAACAAAACTGCTAGCTACTGGACCACATGTTACCTTATATATGTATTTATTCGTTAAGTGAACAATGTATGTTCTTTTAGAATAAATAAAGTTCTTTAAACCCAAATAAATAAAACGTGCTGAAAGCGGGCTGGTTAATTGGAGCTATTCCATAGAGCTGTACAAATAGATTAAAAATATATCCCGCCAATTTTAGTTAGGTTCTTTTCTATCTGTTATCGTGGTTGTTTTATGTCATTGAAAAATTTAATATCATAATTATAATTAAATGAATCCTTCCAGTGACGAAAATGAGACACTGACTCCGGAATCATTTCGTTCTAAAGCAGCAATTTAATATTTTTTTCTTCGTATCCCTCGAATTAAATTCCCTTGTTTTCACTTGTTGTATAATCTACTATTTAACGACAATAGTGTGTGCCTCACGGCTGCGCCAAAAAAGGTTCATTTCAGCATTAATGCCAGACAGATGCTGTCTGATGCTTTTCTAATGAACCTTTAGGGACAAATTAACAAATAACTATTATCACATCTATTCAAAAAGAGCTAGTTTAATATTCGTAAACAGACTAAAATAATCTCTTTAATCCCTAGGGACTAAAAGTGATTTGAATTTGGAATGTGGATATTGTTAGTAAAAAGTTCCAATCACCAAAGAGATCAATCACGAACATTGTATGCACCAGTAACAGGCTGTATGATAAAGTAAACCGCGCGCGAGCCAAATAAAAAAAAAGTTTGTGAAAAACTAAAAAACGCGCGAAATGCATTCCGCCTACGTTCTTATCTGTTTACTCAAATTCGGATTTTAGTTAGTTTTATACAAAATGAGCGTGTCTTCCTCAAGTAGTGAGAATGAAAGTATTATATTAACTCCAGAGAACATTGTATCGGACGCTAAAAATGTGATACAAAGTCTTTTACCTACAAAATCACGTGAACAAAATATGAAAGCATATTACAATTTCATCCTTTGGAAAATGCAAAATTTCATCCTTTGGAAAATGCAAAATTTCATCCTTTGGAAAATGCAAGAAGAGCGAAATCTTTTTCATAGGGTCATCATGAGGTTTCTTGATCTGTTTAAAACATTTTAAAACATTTATGACTCCAAGAATTCCAATTTTATATTCGAATTCAGTCGGACGGAATTACAGAACCATCTGAAAACATCTACTTTTCTAATACCTACGTCTACAAACTGCTACCGCAAAATCATTTGATGATAATTCTATGGGATTGTTTAAATAACAGTTAAAGTTTACTCCCAAGTCGACCATGTCTGTCTTTATTTAGCCTGGCAAGCATGGAAGGTAGAAGGAATAACCACTGTTATAAATGTTACTCTATGTTACATAACATGGAAAGTTTTTTCCCCGTTCCAATATTAGATGTAACATTACGAGTTTTCAGTTTCTCCTTACTTCGGTGCGTATGCGATGGCGATCGCCGGCAGAAGGGGATAAAGGTCAAGCTATTTATACTTATTACAATTTCAAGTAAGTAAGTATTCATTTTATATAATCAGATTTTAAGGATTCCGTTATGCTAAAGACGAAAACAAGAAAGAACGAGTCATTGATGGAAAATTAAAGTGTGCTTCGGTAATGTCTCATGTGCGCTGTACGCGTAGGTACGTAGGTACGAAGGAAGTTTTCCTCGTGGGTAGTTCTGTTAGGTAATAGGTAGGCTAGATCGCGGCATCGATAGTTTTTCACGATTCAGATTTGTCCTGGAGTCACGTGGGACGTGGGTTACGTGAGGGACGTTTCTCAAAGGCGGTTGCTTCATTCTGATTTCAAGATTGTGAAATTTTTATTAAAGCCATTGACGAAAACAAGAGATTACCCGGCACGCGGCACCTGTACAAACAGTTGTCGTACTGCGCGCCGCCGACCACACACTTGACAACGGTCAGCACCTTCCACTTACCAAGAAAGTGCTGAAACATTCACTTATAATAAACGAGTACGTAGCTATATATAATATAATAACACATATATAATTGTTTTCTCCCGTTAAGAACTTCATCCTTATTAGTACACGTTTAGCGCAAACATCGTGATATCATATCATTGAGGTAGGTACTATTTGTTTATTTGTACTAACCGTATTTTTTGTTGAAACTAGCCCCGTGGCTCAGGAAATCTGAAAACAGACATTAACTAGATTAGCTTCGTATTCGTAGAGCAAAACGAAAATAAAAAATAATAAATATAAATATTTTTACCATTGCCAATCGAAAAAGGGCATTTGATTTATCGATAACACTAAATAGAACTGTCTTTTACTCACTGAGTGAATAAAAACATTTTGAATTTGGAACAAACACGAATTATACTAATTATGTACAAAAAATAAATAAAACGTGCTGAAAGTTGCTGGCTGGCCAAATGGAGCCAATGCGTATGGATATACAATTAAATTAAAAAAAAAAAAACTATCCCGCCGACTTTATTTAGTTTTTTTTCTATCTGTTATCGTGGTTGTTTTATGTCATGGAAAATCTATTATCATAATTATATTAAAATAAGTTCTCCCAGGGAATAAAATGAGACACTGACTCTGGAATAATTTTGTTCTAAAGCTGCAATTATAGTAGATAAAATTTGTTGCCGCCAAAATCTCGGGAGTTGTACCTATTTACTTTCTCGCAGTCAATGGTAAACAGTAGAGTAGATACACAACTCGTGAAAAAAAAATCATCTCGGTCCTTGTATCCCTCGCTCCGATCAGAATTCTAATCTAAAATCTCTCGGGATCCAACTTAGTCCCTCGAATTAAATTATCTTTTTTCATAAACACAATATTAAATAATACAATAATAATAATAAAGCTTTTTTGGCGTCTGTATCCTGGCTGCGTTTCGGCGACCTCTTCGGGGAAACCGAAGGTTTTGTCTGTGCGATTATGGATGAAGTTATCATGACGAATAATTACCGGAAATATATTGTCAAGGACGGTACGGTTGACATCTGTCGGGCATGCCACCGCCCCGGTGAATCAATCCGACATATTGTTTCCGGTTGTTCTCGTCTTGCTAACGGCGAGTAGGTACTTGCACAGACACAATCTAGTGGCTAGGATTATCCACCAGCAACTTGCCTTGCAGTACAACCTTGTGGAGTCCGAAGTACCATACTACAGGTATGTGCCCGACACAGTTCTCGAGAATGGTCATGCCACATTGTACTGGGATCGATCTATCATCACTGATAGGACTATTGCAGCCAATAAGCCTGATATTGTGGTGACAGATCGACGAGAGTGCCGTGCAATGATTGTTGATATCGTTGTTCCTCATGACGAGAATCTCGTGAAAGCTGAGAAAGATAAAACAATCAAGTACCTTGACTTAGCACACGAGGTTGTCGACATGTGGGACGTGGACTCTGCAATCATTGTACCGATAATCGTTACGGTTAATGGCCTAATAGCGGAGAGCCTCGACCAACACCTCAGGAGGCTCTCATTGCGCGGCTGGGTCAAGGGATTGATCCAGAAAGCAATACTCCTGGACACGGCACGCCACTTTTCTTTTTTTTTCTTGCCACGATCTGTGTTGAGTGGATAAATATTAAGATTTTTATTAATTTTATTGTAGATATAGGGACCGAGGAAATTAAAGAATTTAGTACTAAAAAAAAAGAATTTAGTGCTGTAAAACCTGTGTTGTGTACAAACCATATAATTTTTGCGAGAATTCCAAATCTGGGGGGTCGTACCTTGTGCAAGTGTGTTGCATAATGATAATTTTCAATATGAATAATTGTCTCACAGTTAGTACTCCAGCCAGTAACTGGTAATGTAAGGCGGTGGAGAAAATTATTGGTTTAAGGGTGCTAACCTTTAGTACTGCATGTTGGGCAACCTCAACAGACTTGAGTGTAGTTTTCGGAGCACCTCCCCAAACGGATATACAATATGTTATGAGTGACTGGCAAAGAGCAAAATATATTCGTCTCAAGATATGAGGATCAGCGATGTGTCGTAGATTCTTAAAAATATATTTGAGTTTCCGAACCCGTCCCGATAAAAATTTTATGTGATCCTTGAAGTTAAGATTTTTATCTATAATAACGCCTAAATATTTGATGGAATCAACCCTTTCTAATTTAGTACAAGAGCAAAAATCACGCGGTGAACAATCATGTGGAATAATGGCCCGATCGCGATCAATCCCCATATCTGATCTAATATTAAAGCAAATGTGTTTATTTTTGTCGGTATTTAACGTTAGGACATTGTCGTTTAGCCATTTTCTTACAGTATCAAAACCAGACTGAGCGGTGTCATATACTTCTTTCTATTTATCAGCAGAAAAAAGGAGAGCAGTATCGTCCGCAAAAGAGATGATTTCGCCCTGGGAAAGTATTATGTTAGTAAGGTCGTTAATATATATAAGAAATAAGGTTGGCCCTAATATGCTATCCTGTGGAACCCCGTGTGTGATTAGACGGTTAGTGCTGGTAAAGTTTCTCACACGAACACACTGGCGGCGGTTTGCAAGGTAGCTTTTGAAGAGTTTCAACTGCGTGGCTCTGACTCCCAGCCTTTCTAGCTTAGCCAAGAGGACTGAAACAGAGATTGTTTCAAAGGCCAAAGATGGCTAGGCATTTTTTCTATCCAAATTGTCACTGATATAACCTAAAAGATTGTTTACCGCTTGTTCAGTAGATTTACTATTTCGAAAACCGTACTAATTGGGAGAGAGCAAGTTATTAGTTTCAAGGTATCTGGTAAGTCTCTTGTTGATAATTCTCTCCAGGAGCTTTAAAATAGATAGGAGTATGGATATTGGCCGATAATTGGTGATGGAATCTCTGTTTCCACCTTTATGTATAGGGAAGACTTCAGAATTCTTTAACGATTCAGGGAAAATTCCATTTTGGAGACATGAATTGAAAATAAAGGTGAGTGGGGAAACTAAAATGTTTTGATTTTTTTTTTAATTTATTGCTAATCCCGTCAAATCGGTTGAGATGTCAGTTTTCAAGTTAATGATGAGGCGGTTTACTTCACATTCATCAGTATTCTCCCAAACAAGAATTGATTGCAGTGGGCTTATCAGAGATGGTAGCTACACTGGTGCCTGTTGGGTTTAAATTAAATTGCGGGATCTTATCGGCCAGAGACCTACCAACACCAACATTCATAAAAAAGTAATTTACTTTATCCAGAGACCGTTTCGGACTGTCATCAAGCGATGGAAGTTTATTTGAGTAGTTAGCATTTTTATTAGTGTTTGTGACGTCTTTTATTACTTTCCAAAGCTTCTAATTATCATGGTGAGCCGATTGGACAAGCTTTTTTTATAATCTCATTTTACTTCTTTACAATAAATACATACATACATGAAACATATTATCATAGTCCCATTACAGTAGGACGCAGATGAGAAGTGTTGATTCAGTTGGATTTAAGTCTTTACGAATTGATTCTTGGCGTGATTTTCCAACTTCTTAAATCCATGGGGGATTTAAGAAATTTTCAGACTTTAGCTGGATCTCCGTTTTCAGCTGAGGTGTGGATATCTCTACACACCTTATTGCAGCGATTGCGAACATCAACAAGCATCTCCCGGTTTTACGACGACAGCCGACATTTAAATTTCGTTTTTGCTATAGCTTTCCTGTGCATGAGGCTTCTAATATCGTCTGTAAGCTATGGTGCCGGAAGATGTTTGATTTTTACAACACGAGTGGGAGCGTAAACATCGTATAACTGCACAAGGTTCTTCGCCAGCAGGCAACTGACACCTTTTACAGCCTCTTCATTTGTGAAAATAAAAAAATTAAAAATTATATTTGTACTCTACTCGAAGAGAGAGACACAATGACACCTTACATGCCAGGGTTAGAAAGAAACAAAAGTTAACAATTAAAGGGAATCCTTTAATTGTTAATTTGTTTTTATTATTTGTTGTTATTGTGGCAATAAAAATACCATAATCTGTGAAAATTTCAACTGCTTATACGTATTATGGTTCATGAGATACAGCTGGCTGACAGACAGACGGACAGCGGAGGCTAAGTACCTACAAGGCAACTTTTTAAAAACCTTTGAATGTATTGGAACCCTAAAAAGCATGTTTTCAGGAACCTTTGAATGTATCTCCTCTGAGTAAAATTTTAATTACATTTCTCTCTAGTGATCGTCTTTTTCCCTATGTGCAGCGCGTGCGTGCGACTGGTTGTGGTCGAGTGGGCACAGCTCAACGCTGATAACATTGCCCTGCGTCGAGGTAGGTCAGGACGCAACATTCCTACCACACACATATAGCACTCAGTAGCTGTAGTAGGTATCGGTATCGGTTTATCTAAAAGTCGTGTTTGTCAGTACGCGGTGGACATGCAAGTGATTATCTATGTAGTAAAATAGCAACGAAGTGGATGTCTTTTGGCTGATATCGTAATGACGATTAAGGAATAACATTTACTCGTCGGCCTGCCCGTGCTCATGTCGGCACAATGGAACATGTGCCTCTACTCACTATAAGGAGCAGCTGATATCAGTTCCCAGCACTACTGACTGCTGCGCTGCTTTTGGAATACAATATAATTATATTACTTACAAAGGGTATACAGAAGTTTCAAATTCCTTACTTGTTTAGTTGTTGTGCTAAAGCTCGTAAAAGAAATGGCCATAGAAATGAGAAAACACGGTACGTTTAAAGAAGGTACCTACCTAACTGAGTGTTCACTGGCTTTGTGTACCTACTCGTAAGTACATAGGTTTATATGTTATACAGGGTGTAAGGGACAGCCCTCCGCAAACTAACAGGATGCATTCAGCTCCTTATTTTGAGCCTGCAGAGGGCTGTCCCTTACGCCATGTATATGACCTTCGATCAAATAGGACTGATCAATGATCATAGCACATGAGTGTTCAAAACCTACCTTTGCCTGCTTATAAATTAAACTTTAAATTTAGAAACATGTAATGTGTAAGAAATTTTCACTAATCGCGGACAACCTGGACAGAAACCTCACATTAAATGGCAGTAAAACAAAATATATTGTCTTCTCCAAGACCGCCGCTTCCAAACCTCCGGAACACCTAAAACTCTAACTGCATCACTGCTCTTCAAGCATCTCTACTTCCCTTGTGACTGTCCTCCTCTTGAACGCACCACTTCCATTAAATACCTCGGCATTCTTATTGACGACCACCTAACTTATAGGCTCGTATATATTTACAACCTGTTTTAGGATGGTGTCACTGGATAAGCGCAGAAGAATCGCGGATTCCATTTTGCTTTATAAAATTCTCCGGAATAAAATTGACTGTCCCCTCTTGCTAAGCGAGTTCCGATTTCGTGCTCCTGCTAGACTCCCTTGTACCCCCCATTACTCGTTTGTACCCCTCTCCGCGTAGAACAGTTCTTGGCACAAGTTCTATTGTCTCTTGGCTCTGTAAACAGCTAAACGAATACAGCGATCTTATTGACGTGCATTTTGACTCGTTTGACAAGTTCCACAGGATAACATTTGATTGTGTATAATACTACAATTCCTGGCTGTAATTAGATGTTATGTTATTTTATAATTATGTTATTTTTTTGTTTTTTTTTTTTGTAAATTTGCGTTTATTACATTCTAAGATTTTGTATTGTATTATTTTGATTGTGCTTTTGATTTTAATTGTTTTAGTTTTGTATTTAATTTTTTTGTTTTAATTTTGATTTTGTTTTTGTTTTTAAAATTTTTGTTATTTAATTTTAATTCTGTTTTTAAACGTTGATTTAAATTTTACTTTAGACTTCAACATAACTGGTAACGTACATTATTTTATGGGGCATGCGGTGCTAACGTATAAGAAATTGTTATACTAACCTTTGATATAAGAATCTTTATTATAACATGTAACAGTATACATATAAATTGTTGGTTGGCCAGAAATAATAAATAAATAAACCTTTCTGGCAGAATAAGAAAACTCATCCACACCATGGATCCGTGGACTACGAGAATGTACGCCCAGACACGCTACAACAAGTTTACCTTGCGCTTTGCTAATCTATAATTCAGTATTGCCTTAGCGTGTGGGGTAGTGCTGGAAAGACCTACTTGATTGAGGTAGAACGAGCACAGAGAGCGCTTATTATCTTTTAAGAAGCCCTTTTTTTTTTTTTTTTGTGGGTGGGAAATCATCAAATGACTTCTCCCGCTCTGGGCGGAGCGGGAGGGCGTGTCAGACTTTTACTGACTAAAACCCACCCGTGTTCCTTCTGTTGCCTGTGCCGGGGCCACGGTAACTCTTTCGAACATCCCGCAACCCTAGCTGGCATCGGCCCTAGCGGACCCCGTCAATAGTGCTGACATCTCTTTGAGGCGCGCGTGGAACACAACGCGCCGTCGACTCGGGCTTGGTCCTTACCGGACGGCGAGCTACCCATTGCTCGCCGTCCGCAAGCCCGCGCCTACGGTGGCCGGGAATCGGCTGTCAATTCCCGACGCCCAGGGCGTCTCCTGCGGCGACTAGGGGCGTGAGGGCGCAAAGCTTGCCTCTCCCTCACGCGTTCCGCCTCCTCCTTCGCGAGCATTACTGCTTCGCAGAAGGAGGTAATGGCTTCCCATGTACTCTCGCCCCGTACCATGGCCTGGACCAGGGCCGGACGCGAGAGATCGCCGCCGCCGATCGCTTCCGCGAGGACACGGCGCACACAGGCGAAAAATCAATAAAAGTCGGCATAAACTAAAAATTCAAAAATGTCATTGAACGTGCTCGGATTGGTGTATCATACATCACAATAGAAGGGTCTAGCTACCTGCGCTCGCGCCGGCTGGCTACGGGTCCCCAAAAAGACGCCATCTTAGTTCAAAGTTTGAATTGTTGAACAGTGGACGTGTTTTAACTTAATTTCAGTGATTTTTCAAGTGACTATTTTTGTACAGTTTAAGTTATTTAGTTGAGGTTTCGACAATGGATGCTCTTCCTGGAGGTAAGCATAGTTATTTTTTGTATATACCACACATATAGTTTAGGAATTACATTAATTATGTGTCGATTAGAAACACAGTTATTTTTTTTTGGAAAATAAAAACTAGTTCTAGAGTAAAAGTTAAATTTCCTGTCGTATCATTCCTTAAAATAGCATTCGATGCATGCTTTATTTACTGCTTAATCAATTCAAGAAAGTTTTAAAGGCGACCAATCCAGACGCTTTAACAAAATCTTCATTTATATACATATACTTCATACTCAATTTTTACGAGTAATTAAACTTAAACTTGATTTCTATTTATTCTTTTATTTTTATATAGTAAATCTATTCAATAAGTCAAAATACAGTTTAAACGTGATCAAAATACAAACACCTAATACAAAAATATATGTGATGTTTTTTTTTGTCTTTCTAGGGTCTAACGATGACGAAATATGCATCAGTAGAATAATTCTTGTGAATTATTACCGAGAGTGTAACTCTAAGAAGGATGCTGACAGAATGCAGTACCTGTGTAACAAGGTTGCCGATGCCCTCAGAATACCAGAGCTGTCAAGTGATGTGAAGAGTGTTTTGAGCAAGCTAGTTTATACTTACAAACAAAAGCTTCGAACATCACACAACAATTTCATGCGTTGTAAAAACTCAAACAAAAATTGGTTTGACGCATATATTACATTTCCTGTGCCACACATAGGGCAAAAAAGACGGAGTAGCTCTGGTGGTCGTCCTGTTAAAGATTTCGAAGACTGCGCTGAACGTACGAAGCGCAAAAGAACCGAAGATATTCGCAAAAGCTTGGCACCTGCTGAATTAGCTTTTGCTGCACAGATGCAATACCGAGCAATAGGAGAAGTAAATAAGGCAAAATTGATAAAGGATATAGCGTCGAGTGCCACGTCAAAACCAGTAGCTGAGTCACATGCAAGTTACACTCCAGATAAAGCTTTATCTTTAGTCATTGAAAGCAACTTGACCAAACACCAGTACAATTTGCTACGTAAATCGGCTATGGAATTAAATTGCCATATTTACCCTAATTACGAGTCGATAACAGAGGCAAAAAAGAAGTGTTACCCTGAAGGTATTATATGTACAGAGACGAAAGCTGAAGTGTCTCTTCAAAACCTATTAAATCACACTGCTGAGAGACTTCTACTGTTTTTAAATGATGTATTATTGCATTTAAGTCCAAACCAGAGGCAAGACCTATGTCTTATTTCAAAGTATGGATGTGACGGCTCAGGCGGGCATTCGCAATACAAACAAAAATTTCAAGAAAAAGATTGTTCGGACGAAAACATGATGATTACATCAGTAGTGCCGATACGTGTTGTTACGGCAAATGCACTAGTTTGGCAAAATCCTTGGCCTAGTTCACCACGCTACTGTCGCCCTCTGAGGCTTCAGATGAGTCGAGAAACATCAGAGCTTTCGAAAGAAGAAGCAAGTAATATAAAAAAAGAAATAGAAAATCTTTTACCTACTAAACATGCAGAGTGGTGCATAAAACATGAGCTGAAAGCGACCATGTTAGACGGGAAAATGATAAATGCGCTAACTGACACTAGTTCCGCGATGCGCTGTTACCTCTGTGGTACTACTTCGAAAGATTTTAATAAATTAAGCATTTGCATCAAGAAAGAAGTAAAAGCAGAAAATTTACAATATGGGATTTCTTCACTTCACGCCTGGATTCGGTGCGCAGAATGCATATTGCATTTGGCTTATAAATTAAAACTTGCTAAGTGGCAAGCCAGAGGGTCAACAGAAAAAGAGATCGTCGCTACTGAAAAGCAAAGAATTCAGAAAGAATTTTTGAAAAAACTTGGACTTCATGTGGACAAGCCAAGACAAGGACATCAACCGATGGCAATACAGCTCGGGTAATTTTTCAGCATGCAGAAGAAGTGTCACAAATTACTGGGGTTCAGTTTAACATTATTAATAGACTACACACAATTTTAAAACTTTTATCAAGTGGATATAAAATAAAGACACAAGAATTTAATTTTTTTTGCCTTCAAACAGCGTCTTCATTTATATTTAACTACCCATGGTTTAATATACCTACAAGTCTACATAAAATATTGATACATGGGCATCAGATTATTGATAAAATGGGTATCGCTATAGGACTGTTAAGTGAAGATGCGCAAGAAAGTCGTAACAAAGATGTTAGACACTATAGAGAAAATTTTTCGCGAAAATTTTCGAGAAAAATGGCTATGGAAGATACATACCACAGGCTAATGGTATCTTCAGATTCTCATATTACCGGCCTTAGAAAACTAATGCCAAAAAAAAATTTGTCTTTATCTACATTAGAATTAAGTTTAATAGATGAAGATTTTTGTTGCTAATTGAAATAAAATTTTTTAAACAAAAATTGTCCTGAATTTTATTAAAATATGTTATTTCCTGACCCATCTGATATAGTTTAGGTGTAACAATGATACAGACAAATAATTATATCAAGTTCACCGTATTTGAGGTTTATGCCAAGTTTTATTGATTTTTCGCCTGTGTGCGGCGGTGCTCCGCCCAAGCCGGGCAGACCTCTACCGTATGCTCCACCGTGTCCTCCGGGCGATCCACACAGTGGTGACACCCGGGCGTTTCCTCCCGCCTTATCCGGAACAGGTACCTCCCGAAGCACCCGTGTCCGGTGAGGACCTGCGTCAGGCGAAAGGTGAGGACGCCGTGGCGCCTCTCCAGCCACTCCTCAAAGAGGGGACTTATCGCCGCAATTGTGGCGTGCCCAGCGCTGGGTTGCGACAATCGCACTCTCCATGCCGCCATGAGATCCTGCCGGAGCTCTGTCCGCCGTTACGCCCCGGCGTCCTGCCTCCTCGCGCCACTCCCACATGTGCGCGAGGACTTTTGCCTCCAGATCCCATGGCGGTAATCCGGCAAGGAGGTTCGCCGCCTCCCCGGAGGCCGTGCGGTATCCCCGGGCTAACCGGAGGGCCATGACCCTCTGGGACGCGGTCGCCGCCTCACGGAACGCGCCCACACCGGAGCTCCGTAAAGGGCCATGGACCGCACGACCCCCGCGTAGAGCTTCCGGCAGGAGGCGTTTGGACCCCCCAGATTGGGCAGGAGCCGCCTCAAGGCAGCCCCGGCCCGCTCCAGTCTGGGAGCCAAACGTCGGAAATGCTCCACGAAATTCCACCGGCTGTCGAGGACGAGTCCCAGGTACTTCATCGTCGACTCGACACCGATGGGAACCCCTCCTACCGTTATTTGGGAACCCGACGGTGGCGCGTTCCGAGGACCATGAAAACACATGGCCTCGGACTTGTGCAAGGCCACCTCGAGTCCCAATTGCCGGATCCTCTCTAATCTTTTAAGAAGCCCTACCGGTTCTCTACCGACTTACTCTATCGTGAAACGAGAGTTCTCAGAGTCTGCCGGCTTTTCATTCTTTCTGCCTGCACCAAAACTCACCAAACTATTAAAAGCGGACCCGACTACACATCAATCATAAGCAAAAGAAACTATAGAATCACAACACCTAACTACACCGCACTGCTAGCTAGACGCTCCCCAGCTTACTCTCTCATTAATACGTACCTACAATAAAGTCTGCAAACTTTGTGAAATTAAAAATACTAACTCATTTATCTGTTCAAAATAATAAAGAAAATGTTGCAAAACTCTGGTTATGATGACTCGAAACATTTAATATGAATACCCTGACCTGACACGTAATCAAACGACGCAAAATGGAAACAAATACGCACTCATACACACCACACACACATCACACATTCACAAACACACCAGACACACCACACACACATCACACATTCACAAACACTCCAGACACACCACACACACATCACACATTCACAAACACACCAGACACACCACACACACATCACACATTCACAAACACACCAGACACACCACACACACATCACACATTCACAAACACACCAGACACACCACACACACATCACACCACACACACATCACACATTCACAAACACACCAGACACACCACACAACACCCGATATCACCTCTCTAGCCTCCACTCTGGAATTCGTACCCCGAGCCAAAAGATACAGACTAACTGTCTAGTTTGGGGTTCACTGGTAAATATTATTTTGAAACCTAGCTATAGATAATATTCTAAGCTGCTCATATCGTCTCAACTTGGTGTTAACCTGTAAACCTGCGTACTGTATTGTCTGGATAATAAACTATTTATATTTCAATTTAGTACCAAAACATTTGCTGGCTATGAAAGTGGAGGGAGCTGTGCTCGCTCAGCAGACGACCGTGCTGCTATCAGACCGGAGGACGCCACGCCGCTGTCTTAGTGTAACTAAACTCATAACATCACGCCTGTTTTCTCCGAAGGATTAGGCAGGATAGGTGGTGACCCTATTGCCAGCAACCAGGCACAAATGCAGACTCCGCGCAGCTACTGAGAAACTCCTGATATATTAACACAATAGCATGTCCGACCGGAATTAATTTCAGCAGTACCGCTTACTAGACTAACTTATTCTATAATGTTTCAGCAGTATCGCTTACTAGACTAACTTATTCTATAATGTTTCAGCAGTATCGCTTACTAGACTAACTTATTCTATAATGTTTCAGCAGTATCGCTTACTAGACTAACTTATTCTATAATGTTTCAGCAGTATCGCTTACTAGACTAACTTATTCTATAATGTTTCAGCAGTATCACTTACTAGACTAACTTATTCTATAATGTTTCAGCAGTATCGCTTACTAGACTAACTTATTCTATAATGTTTCAGCAGTATCGCTTACTAGACTAACTTATTCTATAATGTTTCAGCAGTATCGCTTACTAGACTAACTTATTCTATAATGTTTCAGTTTGTACTTGTGGGTGTTAGTGTAAGTGGTCGCGAGCCGATCAACACGTGACCAGCCACACGTCTTAACTTATTATGATTATATACACAGGCGTGTAGTTAGCGAGCCGCCGACCGCTTCATCTCATGGTGTCGATGTTGTAGTTACACAAATAGGTACCCTTCGTTTTAACTAAACCATATCTAAAATAAACAAACCCTGGGTTGATTTCACACAAGCCGCCCAGGTCACACAACGGGCCCAAGTCCCTCTAGTTCCAACTCGGGTGAGCGACCACTACATGTGTTAGTGCTCGCACGCGACTCGCACAGTCACGAGGCTTCACAACTACATGCTCAAAGTCTCTATTGTTTTCTCAATCGTTTCGTTGACTTATAATGAAGTTAACTGAAAACTTGGCGCCATCTGTGAGCTAGCGCGCACACCGTGGAGCTACGCCATCTGCTTGTTTGGCACTTGGCAGTATTCATTGGAAACAATGCTGAGCAACAATCGCGCAACAAACATCAAATTTTGCGCGTCTTTTGTTAGCCGTGAATACGGAACATAGCTGTTGCCAGCAGCAACACTGCAACCTTCCAACTTGCTACCAACTTGTTTCCCGCAACACAAAAACATGTTGATGAAACAAAGTTACCTACACAACTTTTACGACAGAATACATAATAGTACAAATACTTTTACTTAATGATTGCGAGACTTAAATATAGCCGTTAATCAAAGTCCCAAATGTTGTTCGTAAATATAAGATCAGAGGGGCAATTCTCGTAATTTTAAGAACGTTCACAGTCTGATCTCAGTCTCAATATGACAAAAATGCCTATAATTTCCCTACATTTTTTGACATTTGATTGTCGCTGAGATGAGATTGCGACTAGATTTTAAACGTTTTTAGTTACGGGAATTGGGCTTCAGGCATTCAATGTAAGAACCGTGGAGAGTTATGTGCGACAAACTGTTGTTGCAAAATACACTACGATGGAGCGCTTGTGGACTTTTCCTTTTTTCAATCTTGACATTTTGAAAATCTTGTTTGTTTGCAACGGTTTGATTAAATGGAAAATGTATACAATAACTTCGAATGCACTACGCTGACCACAAAAATGCATTCATTATTTAACAGAGGTTTTTCTAAGGAAAATGAGGCCAAATTAGCAGTTTTGTAACCAAAACGTCCTTATGCTTAGGCTATTCCAACAATATTTGTATTTTTTTTAAACAACACACGTGCTCGAATGTTTTATAACATAGTCGGCTATTTCTGCATAAAGTTGTAGGGCGTACAGTCACAGGCACAACGGATGCCTGAGTCCCCACAGGCTTCAGGCTTCAGGCATGGGGGACGGCACGGGGGAGCGCAAATAGCGCTGTGCTGCACTGTACTGTACTCTCTATATTCCAATGAACGGGAAGGTTGGGAAATGAGTCGCGCCCGTGGTGTACAGTCGCTCGAGTGCATTAGGCACAGTACATCAGGGCTGGTGGACCTATGGCCCGTTTTCCACGGGTGGCTTTAGCGACGTAAAAACGTGGATACGGCATTGATTGTACACTGAAATTAAACTACAATGCAACTTTCATTTCCATTTTCATTACTTAATTAATGTAAGTGAGTACGAATTCAAATAGTATTGTATTAGTGTCGAACGAATTTTCAGTCCTTCAGATTCTACAGTACATATTACGTCCGACCAGACTGAAGTCGTGGCTGAACGTCCGGTAAGTGTCGTCGCCGACAGTTCCATCGGGTCGGCCTAATGTGTACAGCGCTATTCAAATACATAATGCCAATACGCATCCGACACTTTTGTCATTCCGGTAGAACTGTCACCTAATGTGAACCGGGCCTTACAGTGAAATAAAATTTATGATTTCCGATTGTTGCATCGCTCCACCCTGCACGTGTTATGTTTCCTACTTTTATTATTATATTAAACTATGTAAAAATATCCATATAAGAATTTCGTAGCTATAAATACAGCTAGTTTTAAAAACTACAATAAAATTGTGAATACTTTATGATTATTTACAATTATTATTGTTTTATTTTAGTATGCTGGTATACTTAGGACGCGCGTGACAAGTTAACCAAATTGTAACAATGTGACGTCACAATGTGACGTCACATTGTGATGTCCCGTGACATTATATTTTATTATTGCATAGTGTGTATTCTGGGTAGGTATAAAGATTTGCAACTGCGTTAGACAATGCCGGCGAAATCTTCTGAATTAAGAATTAAACTTTCGTTTTCTGAGACAATGCATGTAGGTTCTACCTTATGCCGCGGTCCCACGGACCGCTTTCTCACAGGCCAGAGCGCGCCAGGCCACGCCGTCTGGCCATGGGGACTTTCGAATGCTCGGCACAGGCGGCGACAGGCGGCCTGTACCGAGCATTTCCACGGATCAACCCATACATTCGATCGGTCGGGCGGCGACAGGCCACCGTAGACAGGCCTCGACAGGCACGGGCCGCGACAGGCCTTGACGGGCCGTGGGAACGAGATAGGCTTCGACGGGCCGTGGGACCGCGACAGGCCTCGACGGGCCGTGGGACCGCGACAATAGAGAGGAAATGTTTGCACTTGACTTTATCTTCAATTCATTTGTCAATTAGGTACTTAAACTCAAGTAGTATAGGTACTTAGGTACTTGTGCACAGTCAGATAGGTAGCTACATAAAGTTAATTGATATATGGGCATTTGACTACTACCTATATGAACAGTAAATTAAAAATACGACAACATGACAACATTGCTGCAATTATTCAAACGAATGACATAAAACCATTAGTTAACTTCATAATGTGCTCAGTACATAAGTGTACCTCATACCCGTTAATATCTATATAGGTACCTACCTACCCGAAAAAGTAAAGAAAGTACAATTTTATTTATAAAAAAACTGTTTTGTTTAGTAAAAATTCTCGTCTACTAACGCCACCTTGCGGTGAAAATCCATATGACCATTCGTGTAGAAATGGCGATACTGAAAGAAACTGAACGCTGAAACGATCAGAGTAACGGATTATTTCAATGTGCACGCAATGTAAAGTACTTGTATAACTATTTTAGACACTTGAAAAAATAATAGAGTACTAGTAGATTATTTATTTACCGGTGCTAAATAACAATAGTATTAACAAAACACAAACACCACAATACACAAAACGTAACTACAATCAACGCCATCTATACCGTTTACTCTCAATGAACGAAACCGTGTTCTAGCTACGTACATCAGTAGTGATCGATGTCGCCACTGATGGCGCTAGCGATAATGTAGCTAAATAAGGAAATACAACCAACCATACGTACTCACCGTTTCGATTCATAATCACTTAACATTAAATAGCTCACAGTTCCTGATTAATATTTCTATCACCAATATTTAAAATAATAAAACTTTCTCAGGTTTTTAAAAATAAGTAATTTTAGGATAAAAGTTGCGACCGGTCACATGTGCGCACTGTGACCAAAGGGTACTTTGCCGCGATTGGTTCAAGGCATGCAGTCGGTAACGACAACGTCTCTCGCCATTGGCGGGCGCCGTCCGCGTCGGTAAAGCAGAGCACGTCCCAGCACGTGACGACCGCGGCTGAAGGCCACACGCGCGAGCGGCGCGGTGTGGTGTAGATGTCGCCACCAAGCGGCTTGTTTACAACTCTCGGAATCACAAGTAGTGTGACATAATTTCACGTAACATCGTTGGTGGACGCGACCGCGAGGTGATGTGCGACAATAACAAAGTGAGTTACCGGTCGCTAGACAGAATGGAACTTCCCGGTGAATTGCATAATGGATCATCGGAACCTATATCTAGAGGCTTGTGGCAAATAGCAAAATGCGGATAGGTCTTGAACATGCCGTGAATGGGTCGACAAATGAGCGACAGCACGCGGAGAATTATATACACGAAACTGTGCACATTTTATTAGCTGCATTATTTAACACTTTCAAGGGCGCTATTCGGCTATAGCAGTCATTATAATAAAACTTGTCTCGTTTGCCGCGGGAACCTGTTAATGTTCTGTAGTACCTTGAACACTAATGTAACATACCTAAGTAGGTGCCTACCTTCACACACCTACTTACCCAGTTCTCTTTAAGACCACTATCTAACATGAACGGTAACCATTTGAAAGTATATAGTGTAATAGTAAGTACTTTTATGAAAATGAACACAATGTCTTTCGTGTTAATGAACACCATTCAGTAGGTAGAGATCTGTCAGTCTAAAACTGCAAACTGCCCCTGCAAGATCTCTCTCTACTGAATGGTGTTCTTAAAACCTACAATAAAATTCCCACTACGCAATCTAAATACATAATAATGTTATTGACCTTTAGTTATTTGAGAAACAAAATTTATTTATATACCTAATGAAGTCGCGTTTTGGGTACAGGGCTCATTTTATTAGACTGATGTTGTGTCAGTGGCGGACTATGCCTGTCGGGGGCCCTACACAGCAAAATTATATGGGGCCCCCATCCCAGGAATGAACTTCAAAATATTTAGAACCCTGCCTCGAAAAGGTTAGGTTTTCTCCTTTTTAACTATTGCCACAGAAATAGGAGATAATTGTCGCCAACAGAAAAGCTAGAGCATCAGACGAATAGATGATGAGTGATGACAGAGCGAAGCAAATTAAAAATTTTTGGACTCCGGATAGTTTAAATTTTCTTTTGAACTTTTATACAGAAATAGGAATTACTTTGTCAACACACATAAACAGAAATGTTTGAAAATGTAGGATGCAAGAGCGAATGAAGCGGGCTCGAAAACTTTAGCACAACACCCCGGATAGGTAGTCTCGGTAAGTTTACTTTTGACTACTGACTGGTTTAGGATTTGATTTCCCGAGTTTTGGGGACCCCAAGGACCGCGGGCCCGGGGCGGACCGAACCCTCAGTCTGCCAGTGTGTTGTGTCATTCAAGAGAAGTTACGCTTTTTTTTTTTTTTTTTGATGGGAAATCATCAAATGACTTCTCCCGCTCTGGGCGGAGCGGGAGGGCGTGTCAGACTTTTACTGACTAAAACCCACCCGTGTTCCTTCTGTTGCCTGTGCCGTGTCCACGGTAACTCTTTCGAACATCCCGCAAAAGAGAAGTTACGCTTATAGCACGGTCCCGGACCCGCGTGAAGGGCAATCCTACTATTTCATATCATAGTAATAGAACAGCGGCTATGTTGAGGAAGGTAAATTTTGGGGATTGAACTTCCGTAGACACAACGCGTGCGCAGCCGCTCGTCTTCGGTCGAAGCGAAGCTAATGTGCGGCCGGCGCCGGCGTAGGCGCACGGTCACGCGGAAGCCGCGCCGCGTCCTATCACCTCCCCGATGGTGTCGCGTAGCCGATAGCACATTGTGTCAACAGATACCTTTTCGCCATTACCGTGCCAGTAACATTCTATGACGCTCACCGTTCAACTGTGTCGTCAAGTTGTTAGTGAACGAAGGACAGGGAAGGTATTATAATGTAAGTTTATACAACATATCCTGTCCTCCGTCGCGTGCTATTTACAGCAGTTTTATTATTCTGCACAGGAAAGGCACGCGATTCATTTTAGTTTCTTACTCAGATATTCTTGTATTAAGTTTATCGCCTCCAGGTAAGAGAGCTCGCTTGTTGAATCCTAAGATATGTCCTTGGTTGTGGTTTAACTTCAAGTGTCAAGGCCGACCGGTGTGTGTTTTACTTTTATCATGCGAAAGGTAATGATTGTAAGTTATTGCCTCAGGGATTTGTTGGCACGTTACAGGACGGTCGCGGCGATAACAACACACCTATATAGCACGGTACGAAGGGCCAGAGCGTTCGGAGCTCGTGTAGGTACGATCTTGTATAACAAACGCAAGAGTGAGTAAGGCTCTCTGGGGTAATACAGGGTATTTCCCCTGAGAGCTGCTGTTCACAAAATGCAGCATTGCATGTTATTGATCAACCGTAACTCTACTTGCAGTCTATTTCGCACTCTGCCGCTCAACATTACCCTGCCGACCCCATATCTATTCACGGCACCCCATCTCAACGGAGATTAGCCAAGTATAAAGCAGATACTATAGTGCACAAGTATTTGTACAAACACAGTTTGCACTCCCTCTTCCGTCCCTTTCATAGGTCCGTTAGGACGGCAACCCAATAACACTTTTCCCGACCTGGGAATCGAAGTCTGTAACCCCCCCCCCCCCCCCCCCTTCCCATGCGATCACGAGACCAATGCTCAGGTCACTAACGACTCAATGACCTAAAAATGGAAGCCGTAGTAGGCCGGCTTGAGGTAGTCTGTATACAATTGCTAAAAACACATGCAAACTAAAATAAAATTGTAAACATTAGTAGCAGTAAACTTATGGCGTATTCTTATAGATAATGTTGTTCAAGGATAATGCGTGTACGAAGAGATGCTTTGGTAATGAGTTGACCCAGTGATGTTCTCGGCAGCAGTAGCCGGCAGTGGCCGAGAGTGGCCGGCTGTGGCCGACAGGTCGGCGCAGCGGGCGGCGTTCACGGTTCCTAAATAAAATGCACACTTTCAGTCAGTTGACGCGACGGGGCGATCAATCATTGAACCGCTGCCAATTTATTATGCTGTCGTTTGTGCCGCAGCCCCACTCGCACTCGCACATGTATGTACCATCGACAAAAGCCTGGCTTTACCAATTTTGAAATAATTTTGCTTGCACATGTTTTGTGCTGTTCCGACTTTATATTGTTTTACGAGAACAAAGGACCATTAGGTGCAGGGTTTCTTTAATGAATCAGTGTGTGTGTCACCGTATGATGGTGAACACCGTTAGTTTATAATCTATCTCACGAGATTGTAAACTGTCGGTAAATTGTGAACTGCACCATACTGCTTACAATACAACGCATTATTTTTCGATTGTTTATAATTTATCCATGTCAAACCGTCAAATTGTGAACTAACTAATTGTGCAGGGGTCACAATCTGTCCGATATCATCAATCGTAAAATTGTGAACCGTCCCTGATATGTAGGTCTTGGTGGTAGTCGAATTGATCGCAGAAACTAAGCCAGGGCACCCCGACCAAATGGGTTAGGTTAGAACTGTGAAAAGTTGGTCGCAGTTACTTGGCTATCATTAGCGCAAAATGCGTTCGTCGCACGCAAGTTTGATACCAGTTCACAGTTTGTCGGTTTGCCATTGATAGATTATAAACTATCGAAAAATAATGCGTTAAATTGAATTGCGCGAAATTTGGAGCAGCGCTAAAACAACAAAACTGTCATAACGCCAAATTACCCAAAACAAACTCATTAAAATACTAATCGACTTTCCATATCTAACATCAACCAGTAAAATTTATCAAGACACAAAAATAATTAATATAAACCAACTATAAGTTTACAACACATGTATTTTCATCAGAAATATTCTCAACAAAAGCGTTCACTCAAACTTAACACTCACTCAATATAAACAAGTTAGTCAACACAGCACACGGCGAGCAAGCTTGCTAGTTTTACCTAAAACAAGAACTAACTATGGCAAAAAATGCTAACTTTTGAAGGAGCACAACTCTATAATAAATGACCGTCCTGTATAAGAAATCTACACTCGTTCAATGCATTCAAAACTCAACTTAGCCAGCACATCATTACGGATCGATCACTTCTGGAGAAATGAATGCATTGGATGGGTTATGTACTTGTCATACTGATGACGAACGTTTTGTAGTTTATGTATGGTTTTAGTATTATTCTCAAGTACGTGACATGTCTCTATTGGGAATAAATTTCTTTAAACCAAAATTGTAAATGGTTTGTTGCAGCTCACAATTTTTCGATATTTTATAATCTAGCGAGATAGATTATAAACTAACGAAGTTCATAATCATACGCTGACATAAGTGCAACTTTATGGTTTAAAGGCGTCCGTTTTGTCGATAGTACCTACTGCCTCACCGCCACACTACACTGCATGTTACATCGCTATATACAGTGTCAATAAAATTGGACTACACAAATCTTCTGCTCACAAAAGGGACCGGAATTGTTATGGTATTAATTAATCGCTTTGCCAAACTCATTATTAATACGGACTGCAAAGTGCAAACTGTTAAATATAGTAAGCGATTGTGAAAGTCATTTGGCTGCGCCATCTATTGATAGAACATTACAAACTGATAGTATAATCAACTGAAACATTAAAAGCATTCCCTACCTACCGACAAAGCACACATTTTATTTCTAATACCTATTAGAATTAAAATTGGTGCAACGTTAAAATAATATCGTAGTAGTAACGTTTATGTAATATTTTACGAGTAAAACAAATATTTAAACGACCGAATTACAACAAAATATTTCCTGGTCATCCCTACAGTACACTTTGTACCTGGGTTATGACGAGCAGTGAGCTTATGCACTGTAAAGTTGTTTCTCCACCATTTGGTGGAGAAACAACTTTCACATCTGAAACTGAAAAACAGAGCCAACGTAGACCGCCCTGGATAACTAAAGGTTTGTAGGTATCGGACCCTCCAGTGCTTGTAGTTCGAGTGGCGACCGATGGATGGCGGGGAGAGCGCTGGCCAACGTTCGATCATACTTTTACGTAGTTATGTAGTTTCAGAATATAAATAGTACCTAAAAATTGCCCTTTCGACGGTCGCAAGCTCGTATCGTAGGGGTAGTTACCACTGTCACTGTTGATGTGCACTTAGCAACGACCGGCTGGGTGCTCGCTGGTACCTAGGCTATGGCAAACATTCAGTTACATGACTTTGTGTGGATAATCAGCATCACATTGAAGTAGTTACTGGAGATTTCAAATAGTTAGAATTTAACATAGCATTGTGCGGATAATTGACGATAACATTTAACTGTATGTAATCAATAATATAACTTCATTCATAAAGTAATTTTCATATTTTGTAGTTTGTTATCTAATTTTGATAAGTTGTTGAGCAACTTGTTAACAATGCTATAACAACAGCGGGTTGTTTGCCGAGCAGTGAGCAGAGGCGCGGCGCGGGGCGGCGCGGGGCGGCGCTCCTCGCGACACGCTATTACTTATCTATCACAAATCTGACGTATCACACCTTGATAACAGGTACTCTGTACTACTTGAGTAACGGAGAGTGTGGCAGGAACAGATAGCCGTGTGTACAAGCAGCGCGGCCCTCGCAACACTGCACTGTCATTATGAAATGCTAACACAAACAACTCGTCATCGTCGTGATAACAGTTTTATATCAAAGTTGAGTTTAATATTAAGGTTTTAGCGTTTGTTTTTAACATTAGGTATTAAAAATAATAATGTCCCGCCAACTAAACTGATAACTTTGTTCCTTACTTTACGTATTGTACACGTAACGGGTATGAGTAACTGTAACGGGTATGAGTACCTGTAACGGGTATGAGTAACTGTAACGGGTATGAGTAACTGTAACGGGTATGAGTAACTGTAACGGGTATGAGTAACTGTAACGGGTATGAGTAACTGTAACGGGTATGAGTAACTGTAACGGGTATGAGTAACTGTAACGGGTATGAGTAACTGTAACGGGTATGAGTAACTGTAATCAAGTAAAACTGCATAGTCTTAAGATCTGCAACATATGTACCTGCTCTGTATGTACCTGCTCTGTATGTACCTGCTCTGTATGTACCTGCTCTGTATGTACCTGCTCTGTATGTACCTGCTCTGGCCCGAACATCCGCGACTCGCGACAATGCACTTGCGCGTTGGGCGTCGCGAACTCGCGACAACCTCAGAACATCAAAGTTTTTGTCATTTGATAGCTTATCAGACCGATACAATTTCCTGGCTAGCTACGTCAATGACTAACAGCTGATGCTTGTACGCGTTACTCACAGAGAAGGAACATTTTCATGTTTATTCTAAAGCTACGTTTCAATTTCATTCTGGTGCGATGTGCAAGCGATGCTGCGGCCACGCTCGGCGGAACAAAAGGCTCGACTCACCCTTAATTGCTCGCGAGTGGCGACAGCATTCAATTAGTAATGGGAGCTGCGACACTTAACAAAGTGCAGGAAGTCCAGCCCGCCACGAGCCAGCAGCGGAGGCGCAGACTGTCAAGTCACCTAGAATCACCTAGCAGCACTCTTTGGCTCATCTGTAACCTAGTGCGTCTTAAACCAAACAGACTAAGACAGGCGGCTTGTCTAGTTGGGTTTACCTTTGTACAGCAGTGCATGCTGACATCTTGACATTTATATAAGATGCTACCGATCCTAGGTATTGTATGCGGCAGATGTTCCTCCCACATTTAAGACAAATTGAGAACAGCGAGCTGCGTACGTAGCTATTGAACAACAGGAAACCTGATACTCCAATGATTAACAATTTTCTCCAAGAGGTCCGGACACTCGTCCACTGAGTGATCGTCTTGAGCACTAGACTACCTCCTGACGCTACATCGTTATACGTTTAATCTTTATCTGGGATCGAACAAAGAAATACAAGTCTACTACATAGCAACGGTGACACCGACCGCAGCGGGCTATTTATTGGAGAGGTTATTGGTTTGATGGCTAATTAGCTACTCCAAGAATTAAATGTAACTAAGAATGAGTGGCTTGAACCCGCGGCTCACGGCGCCACGGTACCCACGCTCATCTGTCAAGCACGTACACCTTGGATATGTCACGATGGCTCTATTTCTGCGCGCCATACATCGCGACACTTGTCTCTTGTGTGCTTCTTGCGTTACCCCCCGCCTGATGTGCAAAGCCAGCCCTACGCCCCCTGGACGACATGAAGGCACAACATAAGGATTCGCAACATATTTACGCCCAAATATACGCTGGCTATCCAACTAATTCAGACTATGACTATATTTCCAATACATTAAAACCTCTTGAAATATTTTGTATTACAATGTGAAATTTAAAATGACTCTTGGGGGTGATTTTACAAAAACGCTGAAATACTTAAATCTTTGTTTCTTACCAAAAGCATAAATTTGAATTTTTGTAAATAACACACAAGCTGGCTTTCTTATACAAACCCCCTATATCACCCACTTTAGGAATATTTTTGAAACAAAATGTAGCCTATGTCCTTCCCCAGGATGCCATCTATCTCCTTGCTAAATTTTATCGAAACCCATTCAATGGTTTAGCCGTGAAAAGGTAACAGATGAGACAAACAGAGTTACTTTCGAACTGATAATGGAAGTATGGATTAAATTATTCATCTACTGATAGGATTATTCGCTGCAAAGAGCTGTTTATTAACGTCAGGTAACTGGAATACACGAGAATGGAAAAAAGAAAAAAGAGGAAATTTTTAATACAGTTTAGCGAACGGTGCAAGACTTGCAAAGCTTAGTGATTTCATTTAACATGAAATATGAAGAGGGAAAGTTGTCACGGAGCAGAGCGAAGTGTTCAATGTAGACTATATGGGTATCGTATCACGGCGACAGAGCCTCCCCAGAGGCAAGTTCGAGTACGCAAATGATACATATCTTACCTGAAACGTTTTTCAATGGCTACATATACACCTGCGTACGTCCTCGGATCTCTGAAGAATCATAGAGCTGAAGGCGGCTTTAATCATTTTGCCAAAACTGTCGTAAAACAGCCAGAGGATGTGCGGTCCAATACACTGCGTTCAGCACAAATGATGAACTCGTTGACCGTTCATTAATAGATCGGTCACCTCCATGAAAATACTACATAATTATAGCCAAAGTTATAAATGTGTTTGTATTTCAACCGCAAGTTTTATTCGTTTTCGGTCTAAACCGTGCTCTGATCGAATCTTCCACCAAACTCTCGAGCCATAAATTATTTTGAATCGAAGCCAGCCAGCACGGTAAGTGAATTTTCGGATACCCAGCTTGAAGTACATAATGCTGTTAAAACCGTTCCAACCGCGTTAACGTTGCCTTCTATGCAGCATAGCCTTCCGCACACAAATAGACCACAAATGCTCCTGACTACTCGTGAGTACACAACTGTGTCGCTTTATTATCTTTATATATGGAGAGTGCGACGACGATCCGCGAACTGCTTGACGTCTCGGGCGTCGGTGTCGGGACGCCTTTTATAATATGTTCTCGACTTCCTGTCGCGATTTGCTATTTTGATCGAACTTTTAGAGACCAAATCATTTTATAATTATATTTCACAGGTCGTTACACTACAAGGAAGATTATGTGGTCAATTAATTAGCTAGTTAGTAGGCTGCTACCCATGATGCTTCTGTCTTACAGAGAATGAGATAGTGAGAGGATGCCGTGGAGGCTTTCATTCTTACTACGACATTATCATTCATTTATTGCAGACACCGATGCAATGTGCTAAGAATTTACCACGGATGTCTTTAAAACACTGGATTAAGTACCTGCTGGATGTTTAAAAGCTGTGATCCTATCAATCAGCGGAGAGACACGATAACTATTCACCACGTGAAAAATAGGAGATGAGCGAAATAATGCAAACTGTGACACAGTACGCCGCGCCCTACTCAACATGTGCGCTATTGAAGCGAACTATGACAAGTGTACCAGAGCCGGTGCGTTAACTATGACAAGTGTACCAGAGCCGGTGCGTTAACTATGACAAGTGTACCAGAGCCGGTGCGTTAACTATGACAAGTGTACCAGAGCCGGTGCGTTAACTATGACAAGTGTACCAGAGCCGGTGCGTTAACTATGACAAGTGTACCAGAGCCGGTGCGTTAACTATGACAAGTGTACCAGAGCCGGTGCGTTAACTATGACAAGTGTACCAGAGCCGGTGCGTTAACTATGACAAGTGTACCAGAGCCGGTGCGTTAACTATGACAAGTGTACCAGAGCCGGTGCGTTAACTATGACAAGTGTACCAGAGCCGGTGCGTTAACTATGACAAGTGTACCAGAGCCGGTGCGTTAACTCATTTACAAACTATCATTATTACCAAGAAACTAGTTATACACAGTACCAAATAATAGGAACACAAAAGCTGAGCCATTCGAACCTATCCTTCTTTTTAATAAACCTGGAGTAAAGTTACATCAGTATTAACTTCAGTTTGACCATACACTTATTCGAGGTTTAAGTTTGGCATAACTTTTCTCCGCAGCGGATAGTTAGATACAGGTGATTTGACGGCGCCCCGATATTATCACAGCGAGTCCTACCTACCTACATAATTAAATCGATTAGATTATAATAATTATTATTAAGTTTGCAATCAGTTACGGATTACAAACGTATCTTTAATATTTTATTATTAATAATCTAGTTTCAATAGTAGTTATTATACTTTAACTTTTGTTTGTACGGAATCTGATAACAATTACATTGATAAATTAAAAGTGATTACAATCAGATTAGTTAAATCAGATAAATGATTAATTAACGTAGGTAAGGTAGCCTCGCGTAGACCCGCTACGTGCGGCTACGAGCGTAGCAACGGTAGCAATAATATATTGCGTTTCACGAAAGAATTCCGTTCGCCGTAATGTTGCTAGCACGGGCACGGTGTTTAGTGTTGCTGAACACTGACTTCCGTGCTACCAACATTACGGCGAACGGAATTCTTTCGTGAAAGGTGCTTTACGTACATTTCGACAAATAATCGAATTAAGAAACTTGACAGTAGAAAGCATAATAATGTTACCATGCACTTAATAGTGTCGAGGTAGTGGACTTATTTGCGAAAAAAATGCAATATGCATGATAAAAATAGTTCTGTTAATAAATCTCAAAATAATGTGTTGTTATATAGGAAAATTACAAATAATAATTTAACAGTATTTTAAGGATTTATACGACAAAATAACGCTGTGATCTTTGCAAAAACGTGAAATCGGTCATTACTTATTGTTTAAATTTATTATGTCATAAACGAATATTTATGTGTTTTAGTCAAAGTAATTTAATTCAATCAAATCATACCTAAGCATGTCAGTACATTGTTTGTTCATTAAACGCACATTCTTCTTTTCACCTCACTACTTTGTGTTGACAGAAACTGGTATCCCTCCAACTGTCAAGTTACTGAAAACGATCAGTTGTCGAAGTTTAGTAGCAGTGCCGGCGACATCACCGTAGTTGGGGCTAGCGCTCACTATCTAGACGTGTTAGCCAGGTGCCGGGCCCAGGTGCCGGCCGGCCCAGGTGCCGGCCCAGGTGCCCGGTGTCAATATAAAGCAATGATTATGAAACTGTTCGAGACGGAGGTCACTTCCTCCAGTTGTCTTCCCGCCCGCGCCACGCGCCCCTATTACCGGTACCTCTCATTAGTTCTGAAACCTTCTTTACAAATAACTAGAAGTTTATTTATAAATAGCTATGCCCCGCGACTTCGTTCGCGTGGAAGTCGTAAGATATATAATATACTAAAATAACAGCCACATTTTAATAAAACTCGCTCGTCCTCCGACCCGTCGCGTTGCATCGCCCGCCCGCGCTATTACTTCGTGTTCGCTTAGTGTTCTTTCTGACTTTTTTCTTTTTGTCGGCTCCTAAGGGTCGTAGCGTGATGTTAAATAGCTTATAACTATCCTCGACAATCGGGCTACCAAATGCAAAAAGGATTTTTCAAATCCGACTTTTTGTTCACAATTTCATGGGTGTTAATTTTCCACGCGGAACACTAATTATTTTTCTAAAATAAAAGTAGCCTAAGTTATTCCCTGTAACATTAGCTATCGGCCAGTTAAAGTCCCGTAAAAATCGATCTAGACCGGCCGGCCGTTGATAGGTCGGCCGTTTCAGAGATTAGTCGGAACAAACAGACAGAAAGACAAACATACGAAAATGTTAAAAATTGCTTTCTTGTTAGTACCGTATATATGCATTTAGTAAAAAGTTGTTATTTTGATATTACAGACACTTCAATTTTATTTATTTGTATAGAGTATAGATATAGACAAAGCTTCATTCAAGGTTTCATGGAGCCACCAGCAGCACCACGTGGAGCGCCCATAGACCAGTCTAGTGGGCGCTCCACGTGGTGCTGCGTTCAGCGGCAGACCAGTCTAGTGGGCGCTCCACGTGGTGCTGCGTTCAGCGGCAGACCAGTCGAGTGGGCGCTCCACGTGGTGCTGCGTTCAGCGGCAGACCAGTCGAGTGGGCGCTCCACGTGGTGCTGCGTTCAGCGGCAGACCAGTCGAGTGGGCGCTCCACGTGGTGCTGCGTTCAGCGGCAGACCAGTCGAGTGGGCGCTCCACGTGGTGCTGCGTTCAGCGGCTAACTACCAGCAGAACTTACTACTTAGGTACGTACTTGAAAAGGATATCTATTAATAGTACTCTTCCCAGTATACGATCATTAAAGTTCAATGTATCTCATGACTATTGTTAATAGGGGTTAGATACTACTAAGATCACTGAAATGTTTAATGCATAATATCGTTATAATATTAATGAAACAAATACCAGACTTGGACGGACCACCTAAGTTTGCGCGCTCACACAAATGCTAAAGAATTTATATAAATAGCAGCAGCAATAAGGTCAGATAACATTAGTGAGGTGGCTACAGCGCCACAGCGCCACAGCGCCACGATGCTCAGCGTCGCAGCGCCACAGTGTTCAGCTTCGGAGCGCCACACTCTTGACACAAACACTGCTCTTAATGATTACCGCTCTCCGGTTGGGAGAGCGCACACGCACGTACGCTGTTTTAATGTTGACAAGTCATGGATACCGATGGACACCTTTGACAAGGGCGTACCATTGCACCAACATTGTAACATAACACACGGAAAAACAGAAAAAGAAATAGCTAAACCATATTCCTTCATTATTCTGTAAGTCCTCCTAAAAGAAATAAATAAATAAATATTATATCTATGCGCTGAAGCAACGAAAACTTGTTCATTTTGTTTATTTTGTTTTTGCGTATATCCATTTTAAATAAATTAACATTTCCCAGAAGGGGTAGGGGGAGGGGGCTATACAAAGGTGGAACATAATCCAATATGATAATTTTAATCCGCGTCGCTACACAGAAGGTCCGAACTAAAAAACCAATGTTTTTAAAATGAAATATTCCACTTCACGAATATCCCACATAATGTGAAAACAAAGAAAGCCATACTTTGTTACCATAAATAGTGTGAATGTTCCCTCAATGTTCCGGGCAGCATTCAGTTGTCCAAAATGAATGAGCCTTCGTTGGTCAGCGACAAGAATGCCTGTCGTCATACGTCCGGGGTCTCGGGGGCGTCATTAATGTTGCACGGCGTATCATTTCCCTGCGCCTCTTCACTTCCACCTAGTCCGCAAAGACTTCGCAGAAAACTAGCTATTCTTTCAATAACTCGTTTGATATTTATACCGATGTCGCCGCCGCTTGTCTACCTCGGGCTAGGCACTGTGTGAAGTGTTCCTTAAAAGGAAAATGTTATAGTACGTAGCAGCGTAGCGCTTCAGCTTGCGTACATACCACCTGCTATTGTTTCCCAGTGTTTGGGCTTAAGACTTACTGCAAATCAAATTTATATGCAGTCCATATTCATCATCATTCTATTGCGCTTATCCCAATTTATTTTTTTCTTACACACTTCTATATTAGTCGTCATCTCGCTAGTCACCCCCTATCTAGCCATATCATCTTTCATACAGTCCATCCATCGTTTCCTTGGCCTTCCCCTACTCTTAGAGCCATCCACATTCATACTCAAAACATTCCTCACGACATTTGTCTCATTCCGCCGCATCACAAGCCCACACCATGACAACCGATTTACACACAGCTCGTCAGACACCGGTGCGACTTTCAGACTAAAGTATAGTCTACAAACTATACAGACTGTACAATGCATCTAATTTGATTAAACTCGTAAACGTTTGTCACACAGCGCGCATCGCAACTTGCAAGTCTTGCCGAATGTCTGCTGCTCGAAAACCAGTTAAGTGAAAAATTCACTAGCACGGCTTTCACAAGTTATTTTCACTGCATTTTATAATTTGACTCTTGATATTGGAGAGACAGAAAAGAATCAGTATACTCGTACATGTGGGAATTTTAATATGTAGCATGTTGTCTGAATGCAGGTTTTTTATTTGTATTATATAAGAATGCAGACCATACAGAATAACAACAAAGATAACAATGTAGTCTGTATGGTCTGTATTGTTATAGAACATAAAGTAGGAGTGAGCTCGTTTGAGGCGGAGGGGGAGATCACAGAGAAGAAGACGAGAAAGATGAAGTTAGAGGCGAAGATTAAAATGTTTGCTAAGAAGTTTATTTTGTTAAAGCTTTGTATAATGCACTTGTGAGGAGTCACCTAGAAACAAATGCAATTATTTGGAATCCGCATGAAGGGAAATACAGCCTCATGTTGGAAAAAATTCAAGACAAATTTACTAGATTTCTTTACCGTAAGCAGTACCCTTTTATCCCCTGATGTACCCGACCCTGTTCGTCCTGGGCATGGTCGGGTACACCAGGCTGTCAGTTAGAAGGGACGTCGGGCTGGTTAAGTACATAGCTCGCATTCTGCTAGGGTTGCTGCACCACCCCGAGGTGCTGGCGCGGCGCTGCGCCTGCGCGCGCCGGACAGCTGCGTGGTGGGTGGTGTGGAAAGACCCGCGAATGACTTCGAGAAAAGGATGATACGGCCGTGCTTGCTTTGCTCGAGACTTGGCAGGAGCACTGCCGTGCCCCCAGATAGAAATCAAAACTTTTTTGTAATGCTATAAAATGGTGCGCCCCGCAAATGTATTCCATCAGAAAAAACATTATTGATGGAAACTTCTTGGTGATATTAACTTCTTGGATTTGCCCTGTATCGTAATGGTAAAAAAAAATATTGTATAACATTATTTTGTTAGGAAAAAGTGTTTAAAAAAGATTCTATTTTTAAATTTTGGTATTGTGTTTATAAAGTCAATATAAACTCGTTTTGAAGTTCGATTTGAATTTTATGATATGTGAGTAAAATAAAGTAATTTATAAAACAGCAAATACATTAATCACACTGTTCTGAAAATATTCTACACCGATGTGGATACTGAGCGATAATTCAGAATTACCGACTAGGTGATAATTCAAATAGTTAATTCCAGCTAGTATTACCTGCGATGTTACTTACCTATAAATGATGCATCATGATAAGCCGAGCCTACAGTAATTGATGCTATAATGTTGTAGAATGGTTACAATACAGTATGGCACGTTTAATTGTTCAACACAGACAGAAATGGGGAAATTGGAGGTGGTCGAGTCTCGCGTGAGTTGCTTTTGTATTTAACGGGGGGTTATCCGAATTTGCCTGTTTTATAATTAATTTAAAATAGTAGTTGGTTCGTTTCATTTCCTAATTACAACACAACATATTATGAAAATTGCATGTAGGTACCATGAGGTACATCGTTTTTATAGGGTAGGGTTAACGGTTGGATTTTTGTGTTTAACAGATAATTATTTAATCAACACAAAAATAGTAAATCAAGCCAAATCGGCTCGCGTTCAAAGTCCCTACTATAAAAATATACTCCGTACAGATATATATAAGTGTATAATATATGCAGAGTCCTGCGGGACGTCATCGAAGGTGGACCTGTGTCAAAATTTTTAAAATTCGCTCTCCTGCCGATCGTGTTGGTCTAAAAATCAAATAAGAGAAGTACACATTAGTTATAAAATTGCGACAGCCCAGAAAAAATATCTCTTTATTATAATATAGTTTTAATTCTTAATATTGTTTTTGAAAAAGTATTTCTATGCGGCAAGATGACGCTGAATTGTCTTCTTACAATAGTGTTTGATACATTACAAATAAAATTATTACCGATAAAATTATAGTCAAGTGTGAGTCGTAAATATTTTTATATTGATGTTTATGAAGAAATTTTAATTTTTCTACGATGTTTTAATCAAATTCATCCATGTTACTATAGGTATTCACTCTCGATCGAATTGTCTTCGCTGCTTTCATATCCTACGTACTAGTTTAAGTTCACTACACCGTAGGTAGGTAAACCTAAGTAAACCTTCCCTAAAATGTAAACCTAAGGAAAAATAATATTCACATGATCTACCTACTGCAAATATGTATTGTATACTGTGGCATGGCTTTTCCGCGACATGGTCAGCGGCGCATCTACACAAATAAAAGTGAAGGGTCAGTTTGTACCTACTGTCAAAATAACAGCTTTTTACTAAATGCATCATGTAGGTATAATTGTGGTACTTATAACAAAAAAACAATTTTTAACATTTTTGTCTGTCTGTCTGTTTGTTCCGGGTAATCTGCGAAACGGCTAGACCGATTTTGATGAATCTTTCACTGGCAGATAGCTGATGCTATAAGGAGTAACTTATGCTACTTTAACTTTAGGAAAAGTATTTGGGTTCCGCGACGAAAAAATAAAGCCCTTGAAATTGTGAACAAAATCCGATTCAAATAGGGAAGTATTGACATCCACGCGGGCGAAGCCGCGAAATAAATACGTCGCACTGCATTTGAAGGAGCCGCAAGTACCTTTTCAAAGGTCTACGGGCCCGAAAAACCTCGCCTTAATGTCCTGGTGTTAGCACAAAAGTGTTGAAGGAAGCAGTCACAGCATCGGCTTCGATATGATTCCATAATAAATGCGGTGGAGTGATTATGTGTGGGTTGGGTGGGGGGTGACGAGGCTGGTGTGGGAGTGTGTGGGGCTGCGTGAGGTGGCGTAGACGGCGGGGCAGCGCGCGAGACGCCGCGCCGGCGACAAGCGCGAGACGCCGCGTCGCCAAGGATACACAGCCTAGTAGCCTCATTACTGAAGACCACGAGTGAGTGTCAAGTCTACTCTTATGCTCCGGCCACACAGGAAAAACGACGGTTCGTGTAACTGTGTGTGTAAGTGGTGACACTAAGGGGCAACGCAGATGACAGAGTTGATGTGCGACCAAACATTCTAAGTCTGCATTAACAACCTCTCGAAGCATGTCAGTGAACCTTGTGTTTTGTTTGCGGATGATATATCCATTCTTACCTCGTGCAAAACTAATATCAACCTTAACGATAGATTAAATTCAATACTTGACGCTACAACTCATTGGATGATGGAACATAACCTGAAACTAACTTAGAAATTAGTAAAATGGCGGGCTTATTTTAAATACATGCGCGCTCAGCATAGCTACTACTGCGCATGTGCAAATAGATGGCACGTCGCCGTCGTATCGCAAAAAGCCACGAGCAATATATACATTCAGCTAAACATATTTCATGAATATTTAAAATTAATACATATATTGATCAAAATCTAGAGTAATTAATAACGCGTTTAATGAAGTATTAGTTTTATTGTTTTAAATGAATGATAATCTGTACTTGATTAATTTGTAAAACTTTTTTCAAGTAATCAAAACTCTTTGCGTCGGGCTGACGACGGAGTTAAAAATTAAAAAGAACTGAAAAGTAAAAAGCACTAGTGCGAAAAAGTCGACACAAGTCGGAAATCATCTTATGCACGTGCTTCAATGCAACGCTTTACTATGCATTGTGCGAGGAAATAAAAAAATATTAAAATTTACACAGAGATCGTATCCGAACTAAGCAAGAAATTAGTAAAATGGCGGGCTGATTTTAAATACATACATGCGCGCTCAGCATATTACTACTGCGCATATGCAAATAGCTGCCACGTCGTATAGCAAAAAGGCACGAGCAAAATATACGTCCAGCGAAACATACTTTATGAATATTTATTAAATTTAAATTCCTGTAATCATTTGGCTGATGGTTTAGAAATTGCAGTAAATACATACACGACGTATACGACGAATTTTTTCGGTTATTAAAAAAAAAGACAGCTGTTTCCTACAAAAGTGCAATACCTACGCGGTGAAAATAGGAAGGCAATTTTTTTTTTTATAACCGACGAAAAATTTCAACGCAGGGAGGTCCAGAATCATGTACTGAATTCATGGTAACTGGTGGTGCGTCCATGACCCTGCCACCCGCGCGCAGTTCTTAAGAACCTCTTTCACAAGAGTTTAATTCACTATGAGTTCACTCTTGCAAAAGCATCACACATAGTTTGAGTTTATACTAGACAGAATCCTCGAATCTCTAGGTTATCTAGCTCTGTGGTTCTATAATTGTAGTTAAGACGCTTTACGTGTATCAATCAATCAATTCAGTCTATCACAGTCTATTACTGGATATAGACCTCTCCCAAGTTGACCACAACACTCGATTCGACGCCTCCAGTCTTTATGTGTATGATATATACAATATAATTTATTGATCAAAATCTAAATCTAGAGTAATTAGTTACACGTTTAATGAAGTATTAATGTTATTGTACTTTATCTTTACTTGACTAATTTTTTTTTTCAAATAATAAAAACTCTGCATCGGACCGACACGGAGTTAAAAGTTAAAAAAAAACTGAGAAGTAAAAAGCACTAGTGTGAAAAAGTGGCACTTTCCGCACAGTTTCGCTGCTTGATAAACGCACTTTTCGAGCACATGCATTGTAAAGTTATTTTCCAATTTGTAATAATTTTTTGGAAGTTTTTTTGTATAAAAATCTTTTTATTTTGAAAATTTCAAATTCGATTCACAATTTATCAAAATATCGATGCACATACGTTAAAAAATTATATACAGACGAACATAAAACCCTCTCCTTTGTTGAAGTCAGTTAAACACAATGACAATGTTCACACGCCGCAGACTCGACCGCACAGTATGGAAGGTCTTGTCTTCGAAGGCCTTAAGTCATAGGATACAAATTATTATTTGTGAGTCAATAAGAATAAAGTCTAAAATATTGTTTTTCTTTTATCATCAAATACTCATTCAAAAGAAGAATGAGCCGAGCGAATTGCGATAAACATGTGGTAGGTAATTTAGTAGGTACTGTCATTGCGCGCAAACTTTTGGCTGCGGTCACTCATCACGCTCGCTAACACCATGATCGATGCCATGATTGATGACCACACGTTAGCACTCCACGAGACAGTCTTTCCTCGCACTATTCTATTCTAGCTTTTCTTTTCAGTTTCCTAATTGTGAGAAATGGTGTCATCAACAAACCAAGTTCATTGCCCCTTTTTTTTTTTTTGTGGATGGGTAATCATCAAATGACTTCTCCCGCTCTGGGCGGAGCGGGAGGGCGTGTCAGACTTTTACTGACTAAAACCCACCCTTGTTCCTTCTGTTGCCTGTGCCGGGGCCACGGTAACTCTTTCGAACATCCCGCAACCCTAGCTGGCATCGGCCCTAGCGGACCCCGTCAATAGTGCTGACATCTCTTTGAGGCGCGCATCGAACACGACGCGCCGTCGACTCGGGCTTGGTCCTTACCGGACGGCGAGCTACCCATTGCTCGCCGTCCGCAAGCCCGCGCCTACGGTGGCCGGGAATCAGCTGCCAATTCCCGACGCCCAGGGCGTCTCCTGCGGCGACTAGGGGCGTGAGGGTGCAAAGCTTGCCTCTCCCTCACGCGTCCCGCCTCCTCCTTCACGAGCATTACTGCTTCGCAGAAGGAGGTAATGGCTTCCCATGCACTCTCGCTCCGTACCATGGCCTGGACCAGGGCCGGACGCGAGAGATCGCCGCCGCCGATCGCTTCCGCGAGGACACGGCGGTGCTCCGCCCAAGCCGGGCAGACCTCCACCGTATGCTCCACCGTGTCCTCCGGGCGATCCACACAGTGGTGACACCCGGGCGTTTCCTCCCGCCTTATCCGGAACAGGTACCTCCCGAAGCACCCGTGTCCGGTGAGGACCTGCGTCAGGCGGAAGGTGAGGACGCCGTGGCGCCTCTCCAGCCACTCCTCAAAGAGGGGACTTATCGCCGCAATTGTGGCGTGCCCAAAGTTCATTGCCCCTAACGATCTAGTAGGTATATTATCTTAGGATTGGCGATTCCGGTTAGTGGATACTAATATAATAGATCTGTTGGCAAATTATATCCTAAGGAGACGCCCGATTCTGGGCCAAACCGTTACACGAATCAGATATGTACCAAAAAATTCCTCTATTTTGTTTAATTAACCCATTTAAACCTTAGCCTCATTGAAAATGGCCAAGTGTAGAAAATAAGTAGATTTCTAATTTTTGTTTTAAATAACCTTTGTAAACCGTTACAACACTTATTTCGTTATACGTCACATACTTTACAAACGCTAGCGTTATATATCAATAGAGCGAACCCTAAATCGGTTCAGTGGAAATCGATTGTTACAGATAATTAAATAATACTCCATTGTTTAAGTATATTTGTTTTTTTAAGTATTAGAATCAACGTAAAATAAAAAAATCTGGAAACTAATTGATTTTTAACATAGGCACCAATAAAAATTCATTAAAACATAAAATATATAATCGATAAAATCGATTGCACCGCAGATTGCACTAGTAAATGTCAATGTCAACGTCTGTCAATTATCATGGTTGTAATGTCATGTCATTAATGTCATTCGCTTTTCGTATTTTTGCGCAAATGAATGTGTTTTTCCTGTGTTTTTTCCGTATTTCGCGGGAATTATTATTTCATAAAACCGCTGCTCGAATACTGGACTCAGAAATTGATTGCCTTCTAACTGGCTCTCGCTTGAACATTGGACACCGTACCATGCCACCCCTGCTGTCCTGTTGCCCTGTTTTGTTTTTTTGACGACTGGTTAATAACGACATCATGAGCCTGTGCATTATTTGCGGAATAGCAACGGATCGCTGCAATACAATAGGAAGGCGAAGATTGGCAGATGAAATGATTCTTTCAATAGTACAGGAATGGGTCGCGCCGTTTCTAAATCTGAAGTGATATGATAGTAGGCTGCAGGCGCTGCAGCACAGCGCACGTGCGTTCCAGATACGTATTTACGTAGGAAACAGTCTCAAAAATATAATTTCTTATATAAATAACTCAAATATAAAAATAACCTAAAATGTAAACATTGTCTGATTTTACCAATTTGGCCATTGCTGGGACACGTCAAAATTGGGGTCATGAGACCTTCCTAAATGCTCTTATTTATAGCCAAATTCCAGCCCTATAACGCCAGGCCCAAGTTTCTGTGGAGTTTGGGTTTCTCCTTTCTTTTATGTAACATATCGGAGTATGCACACAATTAGTGTCGGTGGCGGTGCGCGCGTGGTTGTAGTTCGTAAATCAGGCGTCAGCGGGGCTTGGCAGACCGAACACACGCTGAGCTGGAACTGGCTCACGAGGTGTGGAGTAGTGAGATTGAGACCGTGTCCAAACAGAAACACCGGAGCAGCAGCGAGTAACAGCACATACGGGGACACGCGGCTATTGACGGCTCACGGCCAGCGCTGCCAGCAACAGTCCGCTGCTGCACACACTTCGCACGTCCATTTAAGTCCGGTACCCGAGCGCGTTTGGTTTCTCTGACGTCCTCGTCCATTCACGAAGTGATATGTATCAATAGGTAAGAGCGATACGTACATCGAAATGAGGAGAGCTCTACATAGTGAGCATATCGTGAGTACAGTGTTAAACAGCGACGGTTTGACCGTTTATTTCAAAATAATTGCAGTAATTAGCACACTTGGCACACTCGGCAAGCGCACTGATGATCATCCTTTGTTATTATCAGCAATAATTATAATGCACTGAAGAATGCTGCTACAACATTATTGCTGTTTAGTTACTGACTGCCATGACGGTTACGTTGCCAGATCTAGTAAGTGTTCAAGTACTTGCGATTTACCTCTGTTCAATCAAAGTCGACCAATGTAAAATATTAATTAAAAACTTATTTGCAAAATTAATTGTTATTAATCCGGAATAATTTAGATTACAGTTCCTCCCTCTCATAATTAAATATTTCAACTCAAAACATTATTTATGTTGAAGTGTGTCGCTATCAGTTGTACAATTGGGATCTTTTTATTAGTTCACCAACAGTAAGAAACCTTACTGACAATTAATCCCGCTAGAGGGCGCATCTGCATCGCTTGGTAAACAGAACAACATGTTCGAAAGAGTTACCATGGCCCCGGCACAGACAACAGAAGGAACACGGGTGGGTTTTAGTCAGTAAAAGTCTGTCACGCCCTCCCGCTCCGCCCAAAGCGGGAGAAGTCATTTGATGATTTCCCATCCACAAAAAAAAAATGGCGTTCGTCTGTGGTACGACTAGCTAACAAAAATGTTATAATAAAATGTAATATAATGTAATGTATGTAATGTGTATGTAATGTAATGTGTGTAATGTTATGTTGTTCTTTATAATTGTTACATGCATTTTATGAGACCGTACTATCGCATTAGGTAATGCAACCTGTAATGATAATTAAAAAGGAATACATAAATAAATAATGTAAACAGAAAAACAAACTTCGTGTTTGGGCCTCCTCTTGCAACTATGGTTATAATAAAAAAATATCTATGGTTAGATGGCTGTTAGTCAGAAATCCGGTGCGTTTACAGTCTACTGATATATATATATATATTTTTATTTTTTATTTCTGTAAGTAGGTTTATACAAACACTTTTACATGTCAAACATTTTTTTTTTTAAACTAGATGAGGCCGGCGTTTCCTATCTGACTACTCTGAGAAAAAGGCCGAAACAAACTCAGAGGTCACAGTCTTTTAAAGTCCAGACATAATAATATTGATATCCGTTCCTCAGAAATATTCTGTAATACTATAGTAATAATGCATCAGTCAGTGAATCATTGTTGCGCCATTAGGTAGTATATGCAGGAACGAAGTAGTTCACTAATTCACTAAAAACGAATGACTTCGCAAGCAGTAAATTGATACGTTGCAAGCATTTTACAGTCACAAAACCTTAAAGGTTGTGTTCTCATCACTAATTAGAGCTGAAGACGTAAGTATATTTAACAAGTCAGAGTAAAAACACAATACTAAACACAAACACAAACTAATGTAAAAACACAATATTTTAGTGATATTTACTTGAAAAGTAAAAGTTTATTATAAAGTAGTTCACTATCACAAAAACAAATATGTTTGAAATTCTTCTATGCATATTTTCAACCTTTTGTAATTATTTTAACCTATGATTATAGTAACAAGGATGAAAAAATATTGAAAAACGCGAAAGAATTTTCCACGCGCCTTTGACAGTTTACTTTGTTTACCTCGCGTCAAACTGGCGCCATCTGCTGTCTCAGCTTTGCGTAATATTCCCTATTGTTTACACTGGTTTTAATCTAAAGGTGACATTCAAAAATGTATATGTAACAGTGTAACAATTACTTACGGGTATACTCCGCGCGCATACAGGAGTTGTACAAAAATGTATAATATTATCTAGTTTTAAATTACTTATCTAAGAGTTTAAATAATTAATTAATGTTACAATATAACAAATCAACTCAGCCTATCGTAGGCTGAGTTGGCAATATAACAATACAACAAATTATGGTACTTATTATGTATATGTAAACACATTTCCTTTCAAGCGAGATAGTGGCAGGTTGATATATTTAGGAAGGTATGTACTTAAGAAAATTAGCATTCAATTTGACCAAACTTGCAAATCAATTTAATCTCTGCAACTATTTACAACCTAGCATAAGCTTGCATAGGGGAAATTGGCACCTAGAACCGTTCTTCCCTGCGGCGGGCAGAGTGGTGTTATTGCACTGCGAGGAATTCTTGAGGGGGCACGGTAATTAAAGGTGTGCAATATTTGTGGGTAGTCTATTTTGTGGTGCATTACTTGATTTGAATCATTTAGGTACAATAAATATCGACAGTGATGGCCCTGCCGCCCCTGACATCGACAACGAACACAAACGTATATTTGTGGGAAGTGGACGATGTGGTTAAATAGTGGAATCAATATGTTTGTTAAAATTGTAGTTTTGCAACAGAAAATACGATTTTCAGTTCCAAAGAAAGTATTCCTGAAAGGTGTCCAACCCTGAAGCCAACAGCATGTTTATAAAGGCGGCAAAGTGAGGCGGTGAGTAATAACATGGGAGTACAAGAGACAAGGTGATGGCGTCTCTCTCGTGCACTTATATCAAGAGACAAGGTGATGGCGCCTCTCTCGTGCACTTATATCAAGAGACAAGGTGATGGCGCCTCTCTCGTGCACTTATATCAAGAGACAAGGTGATGGCGCCTCTCTCGTGCACTTATATCAAGAGACAAGGTGATGGCGCCTCTCTCGTGCACTTATATCAAGAGACAAGGTGATGGCGCCTCTCTCGTGCACTTATATCAAGAGACAAGGTGATGGCGCTTCTCTCGTGCACTTATATCAAGAGACAAGGTGATGGCGCCTCTCTCGTGCACTTATATCAAGAGACAAGGTGATGGCGCCTCTCTCGTGCACTTATATCAAGAGACAAGGTGATGGCGCCTCTCTCGTGCACTTATATCAAGAGACAAGGTGATGGCGCCTCTCTCGTGCACTTATATCAAGAGACAAGGTGATGGCGCCTCTCTCGTGCACTTATATCAAGAGACAAGGTGATGGCGCCTCTCTCGTGCACTCATATCAAGAGACAAGGTGATGGCGCCTCTCTCGTGCACTTATATCAAGACTTGGTTCGGTACGCACCTCGCGACGTTACGCTTGTGTGAAGGAGAATACTCTAATAAAATAAGTGATAGACGTAATTTACGTATTTAATGTACTAAAATTATGTGAAATAAAGATAATATGGATCAATCATTTTCCAGATTATCTAAAGTACATACTTACATCTTTTATGGGGTACTGTGTTAATTAATGATACAACAAAATTCTTTGTGATATATTGCAAATAAATTAAAGAAAATTTAAAACTCTTATTAAAAGTACACTTTGTAAACAAACAAACTAAAGGATTATTTCCAAAATAAGAATGCTTGGAAACATGCTGGGCCTGCTGTATAGGACAATCTAGGTCTAAACAAAACCAAACTGGTTGCTAATTTAATTGTATAATTTATTATTTTTATGATATTGATTTTACATTCTGCGATCACTCTAACTCACACAATGACTTATTAATTGTTAAAATTTTAGGAAAATCGTCTACTTTTACATTATTTGTAAATATGTGAGCACCGCACCATGTATCTATCAAATAATTAATTTATATGTCATGGCTTCATTTTTACTTCTTTTTACCTATTGTGATACAGTCATTCTATTCCATATGCATCGTCTTCATGTATAATACTCTATACAAATAAATAAAATTGAAGTATCTGTTTGTAATGTAAAAATAACAACTTTATACTAAATGGGTAAGAAAGTTTAAACGGTACTTATAACAAAAAACCAATTTTTAACATTTTTGCCTGTCTGTCTGTTTGTTCCAGCTAATCTCCGAACGGCAGGACCGATTTTGACGATACTTTCACTGGCAGATAGTTGATGTTACAGCGGGCATAGGCTACTTTTATTTTAGAAAAATAATTAGGGTTCCGCGTAAAAAAATTGAAACCCATGAAATTATGAACAAAAAGCCGGATTTGAAAAATTCTTGTTGGATTTAGTAGCCAATTCTTGAGGATAGTTGTTGTAGGCTACTTAACATCACGCTACTACCCTTAGGAGCTGAGCAAAAAGAAAAAGTCAGAAGGAACACTAAGCGAAAACGAAGTTATAGTGCGTACGAAGGGTCGGGGGACGAGGGAGTTTTATTAAAATGTAGCTGTTATTTTAGTATATTGTGTCCTACAACATCCACGCGAACGTAGTCGCGGGGCACAGCTAGACTTATTATATAATTAATGTATACAAAATATTGTGAAAAATTTCAAAAGAGTAACAGTGGGTTGTTTTTGTTTTTTTTTTTTTGTAAATTTTGATGTTCATAAATTATTTATTATTATTTAAATACATTATTTGACTTTGACTTTGAATCCGTACAGAGAGGCGCAGGACGCGGCATTCTCCCCGCGTCGTCGGCGTCGTACGCCTCAGGTATTTAGTTCCTCATCAGAGCTCGTGTAAAAAATGTTAGGTACATGAAGTTATTTCTATAACATTATTATGAAGCTCGCTACTTCAAGTGTGCTAGTTGCTTATTAACTATGCAGATGATGCTGTTTGCCGCGAGCGTCAGTCTTACAGTGCTAATCTGACTGGCGCCTGACCGCGCCTTACTAACACCCTCTCGCCCAGCAGTGGACGGCTTCGGCCCCTGAACTGTTCCGCGTCCCAAGCCAGACATTATTACATTAAACGTAGTTTAGCAAATGATCCATGACGTGAACTTAGATTGCATGCTCTTGGAATGTTACAAGTTTTGAGGATTAGGGACGAATATATTCAGTAGGTACCTAGGTGAAGGATGTTATTCTAATCTACTGATTTCTCTTAAACTTCTTAACTTTGGATGTGTCGTAGTAGTAATTAGTACGACGATTAAAATAACTAAGATAGTTTGAGATGGAACCTCTAACGCCGTTCTGTCAGTTTTGTTTCCGAGCTTCTGGTGAGCTATTGGGGACCATTTCATAATCAAGCTGTAATTATAGGAGCATGGGGTCGTGAGTAGGGCATGCAGTTATCCGCCCCATTTTACATTTTACTATCGGGTTAATTTGGATACTTCCAGAACATTATTCCGGATATATCTGGATAATATAGATATTTTGGATACCAGTGTAAAAAAGATAAATCAAAGTAAAATAAGTTTCCAATGGTCATTTTTATGACAAACACTCCATCAATCGTGTTATAATATATTATACAATATTACTTATGTTACTAACGAAGCATAAAATTTAAAAACGTTTTTAGAACAACAAGACTGGAAACTGACCCCACCAAAGTTGAGAAAAGCCGGCGGATGATGGACTGGTTAAAGGTACATCTTCCTTACTATGTTAAATCACAAAAAAAGTTCCAAATGTACACACCAACTTTACTTATCTAATGAAACAAGGAAATAGAATTTTACAAGTTACATTCTATTTCATTATTTTCGCTAGATAAGTATGTATATTCGGAAATTTTTCATCACTTATTTCAATCTTAATTATGAGAGAGATCTAAAGAACGAAACTCTTTAAAATTATAATTTTTTTTTAAAGACATCTCGGGACCCTGGGGTCCCGGACCTTTAGACAATTTTAAATGATGAGGAGGCACCAACCGACGATTATCCCTATATGCACTATGCAAATGCACTCAAGGACAACCCCCGGTTGGTACAGGACTATTGTAGGATATTGAAACGAAACATATTGGACAATGGGTTTGGGTGGCTGTAGTGGATTGGTTACCTAGAACTATGGAATGACTATGTCCCCTGCCTAATCAGTATTTTTTAAACACGGAAAAAATGGCAGGGGGTGACCTGCACACTCAACAATGGGCCCCCGAAAACGGTCGCTAGCACATAGTGTCATAGTGACAAGAGGGCAACATGTCCTGAGGTGCTTATAAGGAGTGGAGAGGTATTCCCCGACTATCTGGACCATTCCAGAGCCCGGAAGAGGATATAAGCGTCTTAGCAGGTACACACAGCGAAATATTACAGACACTATTTGATTAGTACATGCACATAATCGAGTCAGGAAAGATGCCTCGAGTCTCCTCAAGAGCCTGTATAAATTAGTAACTCTGTTCTCAACGCACATGTCAGTCGCACTACACCGCCAGGGCAGCTTTAATACAGCTTTACAAGCGTTATTATACTGTACACGAAGAGTGTTATATGCACTCCTCGTGTACCGGTACCAGAGTTGACTGGTGTAGAACGACTGACAGTAAGCCCTGAACAGAGTTATTTTAACTTGGTTGGAGCAGTGAGAGAAACGTCCAGCCAACATGTTGCCTCGACACGCGATACTACACCTCTGGTGTTTCAGATCAGAATCATCTGCTAAGTCATCCTTAATGATGTGACCAAGATGTTTAAATTTAGTGACAATATTTAGGGCAGTTCCACATAAATTGATCGGTTAAACATGATCAGAACCTTTACTGTATTTAAATATCATGACCTCCGACTTCTTAACATTATAGGTGAGATAATGTTCAGCTGCATATCTCTCGCAGATCGCAACAAGTCTCCTTAAACCGTTGGCTGAGGGACTGAGCAGCACCATGTTATCCACATAGCTAAGATTGTTCAAACCTACATCACCGATACGACAACCGGCTCGGGTACTGCCCAGTTCCTCAATCAACTTGTTAGTATGTACATGTTAAATAACTTCGGTGAAGTGAGTCCACCCTGCCTCACGCCACACGTCAAGCTATATGTTTCCGACCGGGTATTATTCCATTTCACTTGATTGCATTGATTTGCATACCAGTATTCTAAAATGTCTACAATTTTTGATGTTACTTTAGAATCTCGCAACTTATTCCATAATAATTTATAATTGATACTATCAAACGCGCGGCTCAGATCTAGGAAACACGGATATACACTAGTGTTTCTTTGTACGTATTTATATACTGTGTTCTTCAAGGCACAGATAGCCAAATCGATAGACAGGCCCTTACGGAAACCAAATTGTGCGTTATTTATTGGGTAGTTCTTTTCACTTCAATGAGTAATAATTAAACGTTCAAAAACTTTAGAGAAAATGGCCGCTAATGATATAGGCAGGTAATTTGACATACTGGACACATCGCCAGTTCTATTCTTTACAATTGGTATGACTATGGTCCGCATGAAAGTATCAGGTAGGTAACTATGGTCAATACATGCATTAAACAATTGAGAAACTCGGATAAATACCAATTCAGGCGCGTACATAAGGTGTTCGACACTGAGCTCATCGTATTCGTAAGTACATATTAATATCATATAAATTATTTTATTTCAATAACAGAATATAAACTATAAGTTTAGAATTAAAAAAAAAACATTGTTCTACAACAACTACAATATACATACAATTTAAATAAATAGTTCCGAAAATAAAGTCAAAACAACGAAATTAAATAACATATCGTATTTATTAATTGGTGGTGAGAGCTGAGGCAGCTCAAGCGTCAACGTTGGCTCCTCAGTTTATTACATGTCACCAGGGGAGGGAAAAACCTTTTCAGCTTCTGCGCTGGTTGGATGAATTAACATGAGGAGGTTGTACACTTGTATAAGGTGAATGTTTTTGGTTTGTGCCATCTGTATTCAGAGAGTTTTTAAATTAATTTAATTAATTAACTTAGAAACTCTCACTTACTTTACTTTCACAGCACCACGAGCACTGCAACTACAGTCAGCCGCAGTGCTCGTCGATGTGTTTGGCATGGTCCTTTCGATCTCTCTGCTTATTTGCTCTGTTACTGATTTTTCAGTTTCTCTCTGCTGCTGATAATTACTGACGACGCCATAATCATCGCTGTCGTCAACTGAAGCCAAGCACTGGGCAGATCTGAAGCACTTTTGAATTATCGTCATGACGAATCTACTAATTGTGTAATTAGAAGGATTTTTGAAGATATCGCATGAATTTTCACGATTACGAATAACTATTTTATTATAACACAATATTATAACGGATTTAGATGTAATATAATATAAAAAAGAAACTATCCGTATTATATCCGGATAGCATGCCCTAGTCTTGGGGTCGCGGGGTCATGGGGGATAAGCCGTGGAATAAGGCTGTATTAAGTGAAGGCAGCGAGCGATAACTTTTAACTTGGCTATCAATTGCTCGGAGGGCACTCGTGTTACATGCGGGATGAGGGGCGGGGGGTGTGGGGGGGGGTTGCTTAATTGTTGCAAAGGGATCACACACTAGACTATCACGTCCTGACTCGAATTACAAGTCACTCTGTGTACTTCGGCCGATGCGAATAATTAATATACATAATTATGTATCAGTAATACCGCTTGGCAGCTACAGGACTGCACCACGCGTGGCTCTATATCATACTCAAAATCGCATGAACACATCGTAGAAATAAGTAACATTATAAATAAGTGAATCAACAAAATAGATTTGATAAGCTTAATAGAACATTGGGGACAATGACCGTGAACTTAAACACCGTTCCGAAACAGAGATTATATAAATATGACGTAATACTACGTACCGTGACGACATGACGATGTTGCGCCGCCCCCGCCCCTTCGCCCCCGCCGCGAGCTGGCTAACTTCGCTACGAACAACTTCGAGCGAGTCGCCTCGCGCCTCGCGCCTCGCGCCTCGCGCCTCGCGCCTCGCGCCTCGCGCCTCGCGCCTCGCGCCTCGCGCCTCGCGCCTCGCGCCTCGCGCCTCGGGCACTTCGGGTAACAAAAACTTATGCTTTTATTCGATGTGGCGGCCGCGCGCCTACCTTAGTAAGGTAGTACCTTAGTAAGGTAGTACCTTAGTAAGGTAGTACCTTAGTAAGGTAGTACCTTAGTAAGGTAGTACCTTAGTAAGGTAGTACCTTAGTAAGGTAGTACCTTAGTAAGGTAGTACCTTAGTAAGGTAGTACCTTAGTAAGGTAGTACCTTAGTAAGGTAGTACCTTAGTAAGGTAGTACCTTAGTAAGGTAGTACCTTAGTAAGGTAGTACCTTAGTAAGGTAGTACCTTAGTAAGGTAGTACCTTAGTAAGGTAGTACCTTGTACCTTTTTATTGTTTAATTTATTTGCGAGCGGTGTTCAATGCTAGTGTTATGTTCTTTCATGTGTTGTCAGTGCTGACCAATCAGTATCGCAAACTTACTCTAATTAGAATTAATGCCAAAATCAACCATAAAACCATACTATATCTATAGGAAACCGCAAACACTAGGTACTTTAAACTTAATTAATATAGTGAACGTGGCGAAAATATAATAACCTTATCGGTAATTATATTTTCAAGCCGTTTGGGGTTGAAACCCTCAGGCCGTGGGGTCGCTCATGGTTTTTTTGACGAAATCTCCAAACGGCTAGTTGACACTTCCCGTGACCCATGGGCCGGCTTTTACCTTGGCCAGAGGCTAAGCATTGCCATACAACGAGGCAATGCCGCCAGTCTCTTGGGTACATTACCAGTCGACAGCGATGCGGAGGAATTTTTCGACGCCATATTTTAGTTTGTGAATAGTTTTAGTTAAGTTAGGATATAATTTTGTTATTTTATTTAAATATAGTGAAAATGAATTGCTATAATTTGCCTAATCGTGTTGTATCGGTGCGACGCTCGAGCTCATCCGAGTGCGCGGCAGATCTGCCGAGGAGCGCCGACGTCGCTCATTTACTGTAACTAGAATACACCCACTATCCTCTTTCTATTAAACATATTTTTCTATATTAAAGAATTAACAAAGTATAGTTTAGAAACAGATTTCATGTTAATACATGTGTCACAAAATAGTGCTTTGAATGCTGCCAGGCGGTAAATCCCAAAGTAAATTAAAAAAAAAATACAAAAAAAACGAACTTAAAAAAAAAATACAAAGTGAAAAATAACTTTAATTTCGGAAGTCAGTGGCAAAAAACTAAAATACAGATTCAAAGACACCGACTTCCGTAATGTAATATATTACGGATTTATTTCCGGTTGTTTTTTTCTGCTCATCACCTTTTACAAAATATTGCTTTTCCCGATGCAGGGACATAAATTGTTGAGAAGTTCTCCTTGTACTCCACCATCAACTCCACTTCACCATATGCATTGTGACGAGCGTAAATTTCTTAGAAACCATATTGTGGATAAAGTCGCGAGTAGTGTATTTGTTAATTCTATTAGTTTAGTACTCCTATCATGTGTAATATTTAATATACTGCTGTTTGTTGTCCCTAATAATAAAATAAAATAAAGTAACCGAACCCCAACCCGTGAAATACCTACATATTACTGAGTAGTTCCGGTGGCCATCTGTGGTCTTCATCATCAGTTCCACTTCACCAAATGGTACTTTCCAAGAGTAAATTCACAGTTACTAACTTTGTCCATTAAACAGCTTTAAATGCATGAAAACATTGTGAAACGGTATACCTACTCCAGTAAAAAAGTTTACAGGGACATGAAATTCTGACAACCCAATGGTTAAGTATTCAAAGGTAAATTGCAACATAATGTATTCCTAAGTCCACGGGTGCACATAACATTAGCACGATTCAATGAGTCCAACAGTGACTATGTCAATGTCAAAGTAAGGTCTGTGTAATTATATTTTATTAAACAAATAACGGTGCAATTTCGCATAATATTATGCTTATGTACATCACATAAACATGACCTGTCATAACAAAGCGTCGATTGCGATCGACACGTGCGATACGCGACCGACATTCAGAAATAGGCGACGTATCAAACACTCCGGCCATTTAACTCCAAGTCTGTTTCACTATCAAGTCAAAACCTTGTGAACGCTGGACACAAACACCTCGAACAGTTGACAGTGGACAGCTTGGTAAGATACCGCCAGCGGCCACGTCAACAGCGATGTGTGCGCTTCTGCCCTGGACTCGTGTTAGTACTCAGTGGCTCCCGTCCCTTTACTGTAACAGTACATTAGGAACACAGTGGACAGCAGAGACACACCAGTGCAGCCAGCGAGTGCGGTGCACAGACTGAGCGGACTGTGCCCGACCAGCCCGTCGCGATGCCAACCATAGGCCTACCGCAAAAAAACAAGCTCTGTTTATTGTTGCCAAGCTACAATGCGTGTCAGAAATAACCGGACAACGGTGACGTACTGTTGGAGCCAACGTTGGTGCCAAATCACATGATTCACATTTTAGGCAGGTCACGAGCGACACCCACACACACAATCATACATCTGTGTGGATATGTATTACATTTGTGTGAACCGTAACTATTGACCAGAATTCATATTAAATTAAATAGAAAAAGACGTCAGCGTCGAGCCAAGAGGTCTACAGTCTTCAGTTTCACTAGCATCATAAAGTGGAGATGAAAAGGCCGGAAGTATGGGAAAGTGCTTCGAGCGCAGTTTTTCTTTGAAAGTGGTAATGTTGTTGAGCAGGCGACACGCGCCGCGAATACTCGCGGTTTAATTGGCGCGATACATCATTAACTGGCAGTTAATGTGGCCGCGAGCCGCTCGGAAGTTGTGCGCGCTGCCAGCGGCGCAGGCGCAGGCCGCGTGCTACTCGCCTCACACCGCTGTCATAAACTAATGCTGGTCAAAAACACTTCGATGTGTGTCAGTTATTCGCATTCTCTATTTTTGTGAGCTATTTGTGTTTTATATTCGTTTGTGTCGGCGGTTCTTTTTATTTCATTGAGATAGTTTGGTTCAGTCGGCGTTGCGAGCGGTGCGAGCGGTGCGAGCGGTGGCGGTGCTTGGAGCTCGCGCTGTCGCTATTAATGTGGCACTAGTTTAATAGCTCAAGTCGCGCGGCGGAGACTATTAATCTTCCGCGAAGATAACGACACGACTCATTAATGTGTACACTAATCACAAATAAACCGAATCACTTCAATTCTACAACACAACAAATGTTCAATGAAGTAATTAATGTCAGATGCTATAACACGCGGGCGCCGGTCCCGTTCACAAATACCGTTCATGAAACAATTAAATAGTCGTGACACTATTCAATTCGTTATGTGAATGGGAAACTCTTCGACCTATTGCTCTGTGAAAATTATAGTTTGAGTAGCAATCGAATATACATTAAACTATTACTATTCTAAATGAGTTAGTGCGGCAAAGTTCGCGAGGCACGGTCTGCTCAGCGGCAACAAATTAGATCATTCATGTATTAAGTATATCGGTGGTACTGCTAATGGCACTCAGACAAAACAATAAGGATATTACATCAGAATTAAGACATCACGAATTGTTCAACATCTGATGAATTCGTTGTATGGACATAGCAGGGTTACGTCTGAGTGAGACAGTACAATACACAATAGTTAGCACCAATTGGTCGTAGCTGCTAGTTCAATAGTCTGAATGATCAATTACCCCGTAATAATAAAAGCGAAGTCAAGTTATTCCAAACTGAAAGTTCAGAAACGTCTGGTTAGTTTGAAGAATACACTGGTTGTTACTTTACTCTGCGTTTGATAATAAAGGGGTTAAGATTTATTTAAGTTATGAACGTATGGTCCCGTACGCTGCAGCAGCGACGCAGGGTTCTGTTCCCCAGACAGTGGGCTCCGTGGCCGCACTCTTTGCTCTCTGCTAGACTCTTGTGTTGGTAGGCGCGCTATTGCGTCAATGGAAACTCGTTAAAACAGTGCCACGACCTTTTGCTATTGAATTGATTAAATTAGCGATAACACGCCGGCCACGTTCGATAAGCTATCAACATCTCGCAGACGAGTGACCCCTAATGCATGGGCGCAGATTCTCTATCATAATATTGTACATTTTATGTTACATAGCTTGATCATAAAAACATTAATTATGTCGTAAAAATTATTGGCTTCAGTAATAGCCAAGCACTCAATCTTTACGCTATTTATAAGTGAATTCATTAAAAAGCTAGCCATTACGAGTTCTTAAAATAGACGATCACAATAGTCCGGTGAAGGGCGCGTCAAGCGGTAGCGCGGCGAGCATCGCGAAGTGGCGCGATGTATCGCGAAGTGGCGCGGTGTATCGCGATGTGGCGCGGTGTATCGCGAAGTGGCGCGGTGTTTCGCGATGTGGCGCGGTATTTGGCGCGGAGTATTGCAGATGTGGCGCGGACTATCGCGATGTGGCGCGGATTGTCAAGGTGTATTGCGGAATAGCGCGACATGTCGTGGCGCGGCGCGACCTTGACGAATTAGTTCGCAGCGTGACAACACGTTAGGTTTTCAAATTAGCGCGCACGCCAGCCCGCGTAGAGTTGCGCGCTCACCACCTACTGTGACGTGTGCACGAGCGTGCGCAGCTCGTTTGTAATCTTTGCATTCCTTGTTTGCCCAAATCTTCATCCAGCATTACAAGCCACTCGCTAACTGTTGTTATAAGGTCTATTCGTGTTGCAGGAACCGATTCGTTTCACAAAACGTTTCAGTTCTGTCGGTCCCTGGAACTTGGATTTTTTGTCCTGTTCTTTCAACGGATAATAATGTTTTTTCTTAAATGATGCACAAGTCTAATAATAACTACAAGCATTCCCGAGAACTCCTTCCCAATAGCAGTTCCCAAATCCAAAAAAGGTGTCAACAAAGGTTTCCGAAGATGGAAAAATAATATTAAATTTCAGCCTCAATCTTACCTACCTAGATACTTTTACTTTTACTTTCCGGTTAGACTGGAAGCCGACCCCAACATAGTTGGGAAAAGGCAGGCAGATGATGATGATTTGATGATAGATACAAACAATAAGCGTAAGATCGCTTTTAGCCGCCCATTGTGTCACCCAATGTAAATTCTACATTTATATTTGTAATATTTATGGTGTATATAATAAAGAGTTTTCTGTCTATCTATTTATTATTAGCCCTCGAATCAGACACTAGAAGCTTGACATAACTGCATACCTAAATAAACCTGAAGGTTAAAAAACTAGTACGAAAATGCCTCTGACATTCAAACTCAGTTCCAGCTTTAGGAAGAGTTTTCTTAAAAATGAAGTGAATATTTTTTTAATTCTGCTAATTCTTTTCTCTTTTGTTTTACTGAGGCACTGACATTTCGAATGCTCAACGAAATTGCGAGCTCGTTAGCATTTATATCCTGACTACAGTATCTAAGGGCCGTAAGATCAATAGTATGTAGTTTAAACCACGGAAGAGAGTTTCAGGGCAAAGATTATTTCATAAGATCAATGGTAGTTGATATATTATTCGCAGTTTGAACCATCGATTAGTTTAAACTAGCCCAAAGCGACAATTAAACTGACCGTGAACTGACCAGATGGCATCATATGACGATCTTTCAAAGTAGTGACAAACATTTCTACGTATCTATTCATTGAAGATTTGTTTTGTCGTTATTATATGGAAACGCTGAGTTACAATAACCGCGGCCAACCCACCATCATACAGCATCGACAACAAACTCTAATCAATTGGTTTACTTTATCTGTGGCTTAAGTAACAACGGACTTGTTGCTAAAAGTGAATGTTGCCTGAATTTAAAGCGTGCAAGAGTGGTGAAGAGATCAATATGCTCTGTGAAGCAGCGGGCGCCAGTCCAGGTAGAGCTCATCGAGTTGTAGCGAACTACTCAACTGCAGCTGCCTCCTGCAGCGGGCGCACCACCTGCGTACTTCGAATTACTTCATAACTTTAAATTTACTAACCATTTCCATGAAACCAGTCTTGTGAATATTATTTTACTTTAAGCGCCGTGTGAGGGGCTTACTAAACAATTTGCTGACTGCAGGGATTTTACAAATAGTTTTGTTTTGTACTTAGTACTTACCAGAAATACTATCGCTAAAATAGCAGTTTAATAAAAATGCTATTTTGCATGAAAACAATTTGCAAAAGTCTGCTTTATTGAACACTATTTGTATCTGCTACAATGTATTAACTCTAATCAGCTATAATTATAATTATAAAGGAGTAAAAATGTTCAGTAATTTTCAAACAAATTTCTTTTTCCAATTCCAAAACACGGCGCGTATAACTTTCCGAACTGTAATTTGCATCCAAAATGTTGGCAATGACTCGTGCTTAATATATTTATTCCTTGACTGTACGTCGATGGTTAAAAAACCAAGTGCGAACTGCGTTGAAGTGTTCGGTGAAGTTCTAGCGGACGCTAACAAAACAAATCGATTTAAAAGCTTTGCTGGTCGTGGTTTACTTTTTCTGGTAATAATCAGCGACTGTTCATCTAGCCCTTTCACTATTCATCATTTACTTCATTTCCTGTGACACAGGATGACCTAGTTCAGGAGTCGAGACCTCATTGATGTAACGTTGCTGAAGTTTTGGAAAATAAATGACTATTTCTATTTCTAGAAATATTTAGTAAGTGCCTATTAAAACAGTTTATGATAGCTGAGGTCATATGCCACCTACCCTAATGAAACAATACATTCTAACTGTAGGAAGCGATCATAAGCTTTAGGGCAAAGTGACATACGACCACGGCTATCCTCTGAACATCACTATGAAATATCTTAAATACATTAAAATATATTAAAATATTCAATAGCAACAATTTCAGATGTGAATATTTTCTTGTTTCAAACTTTTTAGAGCGTGATTTTTCAGTAGTCGTGTTTTAGTTTTTGAACTTACTTTTAATGTCTACGCTAAGATAAGTAAGATGCTATTGCTGTGTGCTCTGTGATGGTTCCTATATCTTGATCTGCTTTGCTTCGAGCTGAGACGCCATGCAACTACCTACGAGTATGTGCTCAGTTGACATAAGCTGGATTCACTCCATTTGCTCCATTCACGAGCTTGTCTGTGCATCGTCGTCGTCAGACGTCAATGAGTCAGGAAGCTGTGACTGTAACACCGAGACAAAGCCCTCGTGTCATCCCAAACCAAGCATTACGTCCCTGAGCGGCTCCCAGCGCAACGTGGGATACAGAAGGCGCACCCTCAGAAACCTATCGAATATTATCGAATATCAAGATAGAAGCACAACTACATCTAATTGTAATTGATTTTTTACAAACTTTAGTTTGTAAAAACCTGGGTTCGATTCCCAGGTCGTGCAGTGTTACTGGGTTTTCCATCAAGAATTTCTTAGAATTTCTCAGTAGCAGCCCAGAGTCTGGATTTGTGCCCGGTTACATGGGACTTAAACATAACTGGCGAAATGTGGGTGTAATATAGGTACACCTCTGCCTAACCCTTCGGGGATGACAGGCGTGATTGTATGTGTTATTAGTTTTGTATAAGAAAGTAAAGCATTTTTGTTGAGTAAGTACAAGTTTGAGCTCATCCAAGCCTGCGATATGTACATACCTACGCTTTCATTAAATGTTGTTGATTAGTAGTAGGGTTCAGATCAACTTGCTACGAGTAAAGTGGATAGAAATGTTTTTTTTTTATTTTGCTATAAAAATTAACACATAATCATGTCTGCTCAGTGGTAGAGTTCAGGACACACAAAGTACGTCAGGACTTGCGTTTATATTCTTATGCGTCGTTTATATAAAGAAACTTTAGATATTATCTTGTTGTTTCATACGTTATTTAGTATTTTATTCTTTTACCTATTTCTAATGTTCGCGTCAGGGACTCGGGTCACGAGCCCGGAGGTTGTTTACTACAGCGAAGAAAATGTAGGTACGAGTTGGTAGCACTGAGGTAATGAGTCGTCTGAGCGGACTGCGCCGGCGCCGGCGCCAACGCTGCTCGACGAGTTTCGCGTCGTTTTAACTGAGTTATCTACACTTTTAGTAAAGCACATTTGAACATCAATCATTTGCGATTGCGAAGCCGTGTAATTTCCAATAATCATAAAAGCACGGCCATCTTTTCAAACACGCTAGCTGAGCCCAGTACAGCGAGCACAGCGAACTAAGAACTCTATAATAATGGACCCCGGTTGTTAGCGAGACTCTTCACGTAAAGACTGTTTCAATAACCCTCGTCTCCTACACAATGTGTGGCGAGCAAATAAATAAGTACCTACCTACCCCACCTATAATGCGCAAAGTTTTTGATTCAAATTTATTTGAACTTTATTTTTACTCGTAAAAGTCGGAAATTATCAAATGGAAACGTAGTACTGGGACAAGAGTGTGTCAGCTCCGACGCGCGACTGGAGTTTACTTCGTGAAAGGTGCGCAAGGTTCGTTACGAAGAAAAACGTAACGCTTTTGAGTTAACGCTTGTATTAATTTCACTCCTCATAAAATTTCCATACCGGGAGACTTATATGAAAATCGATTCTTATTGGAGTAAACTCCAAAAAGTATCCTATGTCCCACCCAGGTCCACAGCCCAATTACTACCGGGTAACACGATGACGCCTTGGTAAACTGGTTGTCAGACTGGGCTTCTGCCTACCCGTAACGACTGTCAAAGATCCACGAACGACAGCCGGGACCAACGGCTTAGCGTGCTTTCCGAGGCACGGAGGGGTCTTGATATGTAAAGATGATCACCCATCCACGGACCAACCGCGGCAAGCGTAGCTTAACCTTCGATCGACCCGTCCGGCTGTTATCATTTAGCAACGAGCCCCAAAATTTTTTCAATGGGTATTGTTTTAAAACTCCAGCTGTCAGCGTCGTCAACTTTTTATTTTTATTATAAGGCCAGCGCGTCGGTCACAACACGCAACTCGCGCGTGGCTGCGCGCGCGCCTCCACAAGCTACACATGGTCTACACAGTGTTTACACGCTCTGCCCAAATTTTATGAGTTCATTCACGCATATGACGCCAATAAACGATTTATTACCAAACATTAATTAATTAGCATTATTTAAAAACGTAATTAATAGATGTATGACGTTTCACGGTCATTTACTCGCGTCTTGTTAAATTGGAGAAATAACTAGTCGTTACAATACGACTAACTTTATTACTATAGAACAGTCAGACCGTCTCTGCTGGTCTGACTGTGCGCTGATCCCTGTGCAAACTTGTAAGTCAGTCGTTGCTGGTCTGACTGTGCGCTGATCCCTGTGCAAACTTGTAAGTCAGTCGTTGCTGGTCTGACTGTGCGCTGATCCCTGTGCAAACTTGTAAGTCAGTCGTTGCTGGTCTGACTGTGCGCTGATCCCTGTGCAAACTTGTAAGTCAGTCGTTGCTGGTCTGACTGTGCGCTGATCCCTGTGCAAACTTGTAAGTCAGTCGTTGCTGGTCTGACTGTGCGCTGATCCCTGTGCAAACTTTTAAGTCAGTCGTTGCTGGTCTGACTGTGCGTTGATTCCCGTGCAAACTTGTAAGTCAGTCGTTGCTGGTCTGACTGTGCGCTGATCCCTGTGCAAACTTGTAAGTCAGTCGTTGGTGGTCTGACTGTGCGCTGATCCCTGTGCAAACTTGTAAGTCAGTCGTTGCTGGTCTGACTGTGCGCTGATCCCTGTGCAAACTTGTAAGTCAGTCGTTGCTGGTCTGACTGTGCGCTGATCCCTGTGCAAACTTGTAAGTCAGTCGTTGCTGGTCTGACTGTGTGCTGATCCCTGTGCAAACTTGTAAGTCAGTCGTTGCTGGTCTGACTGTGCGCTGATTCCTGTGCAAACTTGTAAGTCACTTGTTGCTAGTCTGACTGTGCGCTGATCCCTGTGCAAACTTGTAAGTCAGTCGTTTCTGGTCTGACTGTGCGCTGATGCCTGTGCAAACTTGTAAGTCAGTCGTTGCTGGTCTGACTGTGCGCTGATGCCTGTGCAAACTTGTAAGACAGTCGTTGCTGGTCTGACTGTGCGCTGATGCCTGTGCAAACTTGTAAGTCAGTCGTTTCTGGTCTGACTGTGCGCTGATGCCTGTGCAAACTTGTAAGTCAGTCGTTGCTGGTCTGACTGTGCGCTGATGCCTGTGCAAACTTGTAAGTCAGTCGTTGCTGGTCTGACTGTGCGCTGATTCCTGTGCAAACTTGTAAGTCAGTTGTTGCTAGTCTGACTGTGCGCTGATCCCTGTGCAAACTTGTAAGTCAGTCGTTTCTGGTCTGACTGTGCGCTGATGCCTGTGCAAACTTGTAAGTCAGTCGTTGCTGGTCTGACTGTGCGCTGATGCCTGTGCAAACTTGTAAGACAGTCGTTGCTGGTCTGACTGTGCGCTGATGCCTGTGTAAAATCCCTGTTTGACATTGCACAGAGCTGCAAAAGATTTCAATGCAACGGGTCGACCTTTACAATCAATTTACACAGATCGATGTTTTGATCAAGAGTTGCGTAACGCGGCGTCGCGGCCCGATCGCTTCGAGCCACCTGAAGCTATCAATGAATAACCAAGTTGGCGCCACCTGTTTCGTAATGTCAATCCGGCTTAACTTCCCTTTAACTAAACACTTTACAATACTATTTACTTCAAGTGTAGCTCTTTTATTGATATCTGTATGTTAAGTGCAACCAATAAACAATGTGCGTGCAATGTCAATATTTTTGATAATTTAATGAGTTTCACATCCGCACTGAAGACACCAGGAACATCCGCGCGCGGGAAGAGGCCGAGCTGTTCGAGCTTCGACTAGATGACGCTTCACTGTCACGGAATTAGGACGATGCGATGTCACTAAATAGCAGACGCGCGACCAAACATCATAATAACTAATGGACGTCTGTAACTACACACATACAGCTAGGTACATACTAACTACACACATACAGCTAGGTACATACTAACTACACACATACAGCTAGGTACATACTAACTACACACATACAGCTAGGTACATACTAACTACACACATACAGCTAGGTACATACTAACTACACACATACAGCTAGGTACATACTAACTACACACATACAGCTAGGTACACACTAACAACACACACACTTAGTAGATTGTCAGTAGACTATAACCCGCGCGTCTTCATCGGGCAGTGCTGTACAAGTTTAACGCGTAAACAAAATAAACGCGGTTTTGTTAGTTTTTTTTTTTTAACTACTTATTTTTATTTTTTACTTTTTAGTCGAGTATATTCTTCATTTAGCTAATAAGTCTGAAATCAACGAAGTTATGACTTGACTGGTTTAATAGTAGCCCTTAAAGAGTTCCACTATCTACCTCTTGGCTCCATCATCAGACCCTTGACATTAAGTCCAATATATTGGATTCATCAAAACTAATCATATGAGCTCAAACTCGAGAAGTATACTAGTAGCCCCTGAATAATTCCACTATCCACCTCCTGGTTCCATCATAAGATCAGCTTCAAGATACCAAATTATAGTATTGGCATTCGAACTACATATATATAGAAAGTTTCATAAAAACGAATCATATGACCCCAAACTCGAGGGATTTACTACTAGCCACTGAAGAATTCCATTAAACACCTCCTGGCTCCATCATCAGACCCTCGTTACCAACCCCAATCTATTGGACTCCGACGAAACGAATCATAAGAGCCCAAACTCGAGGGGTTTACTAGAAGCCACTGAAGAGTTCCTCTATTGTTCTCATGTTCGTGAACGGACGCCGTCAGTGGAGACTGGTCATCTCTTAGCTGCCAGGGCATATTTTTAATCTTATGTTTTAAATTGTTTTAATTATCTATTTTTTACATTGTTCTCACATATAGAAGCAACAAGAACAATGTACCCAGGATTTTGTAATAATTTTGATTTAAAAGAGTGTCCATGGAGTTTCTTGCCCATTCTTCTCCATAGAGATCTACGTTTTGGAATGGGCGACTAGCTTCAATTTTCTGACTAACTGACTGACTCTTTGACAATTCAAAAGTGCCTGTAATTGGTTTAATTGAAATAAATGCTTTGAGTTTGAGTTTGAGTTTGATTGGCTCCATCATCAGATCAGCTCCAAAATACCAAATTATAGTATTGTCATCCGAACTACATAAACATACTTCAGACCGATACGACAATTATAAGTAGGTTCAAATTTACTTCCAAGATTTGTTTACATTGTTTGTTTGTTACAAGTGAAGCTGATAGAAGCGTGTCAAAAATAGGTAAAGGTTAGATAAAGCTCGTACATTGACCGTTGATTGTATAAAATATTACAATTTTCGCTACTTATAACATGTTGATTACTGTGACCTACTTTACTAATCTACAATAACTTATTAATTACATACATACATAAACTCACGCCTTCTGCCCATGGGGGTAGGCAGAAACTATAGAACGCCACCTGCTACGATCCTTACATACTCCTTTTGCCTCGTTTACATTCATACATCTGGTCATACACGCACGCCGGTTGCGAGTACTACGCACCTGACCTTTCTGAAGAACATCACCAATAACTTATCAATTATTGTGATAAATTGCTCTTATGTATTTAATTTTCACAATAATTAGTGTAATTGTTTGAGATTGATTGATTGATTGATTGAGAAACCTTGTTGATTGCAGTGGACTTTTTTACATTTTAGTTTATTAATTGATTTTAATAAATTAATCATTCGACTTAAACCTGCGACGCGGGTCGCGTTTCTAGTTCTGAATAAAACATTTGTACATTCAATACGATAATAGAATATATTTTATGGTTGTTACAGGCTTACCGCCATTAAGAATATCACATAGGACACAAAAACACTTGTATCTTTGGCTTCATCATCTGGCATCCTCCTCATCATTTTGTCTAGTTTCTAGACAAAAGTAAAATTATTAAATACCTGCCTACTTAATACGTTTCACAAAAACCATGTGAAGGGGAACATCGTGTGCTGGCCAGAGCCTGTCATGTCGTCGTATCAAGGAATCTTGTCTCCGAGTCATCAGAAAGTGGAGTCAGTTGAAGACAACACGGGAATCATGTACATTATAGCTGAACTCTGCCTCAACGTAACACTGAGCTTAAAGAACAGCGGAGTAAATTCGTAACACACTTACAATGGCAATACTATTCATTTGGATAGTTCACCAACATATTATGTTATTTACGTTGTTGAGCAGATGAATCTTCCAAACATAATAATTATGAAATAATGGATGACCTTCAAAATCTTTCTGATTGCGATTGATAATGTGTTAACAAGCAATTATGATGCAGGGCGCTGCATAGAGTCTATCTGGAGGTGACACGATTGCCTTCTCACACATACACTGACATATTGTAAAGATTGAAGCTGTGTACCTTTATTCGTAGTCATCATCTGCGTACCCTTTTCCCACGATGTTGGGGTCGGCTTCCGGTCTAACCGAATGCAGCTGCATGTCAGTATACATTTATTCGTGGTGCTTATGTTAATTATTATTTGTGTACGAATTGAAGCCAGCGCCCTAATTGCTTATCACACTTCCAAGCACAATTCGAAGTTTTCCTAATCCATTGCTTATAGGTTTGAAACATTCGTGCACTCAATAACGTATATACGGCAATGAACGTGGCTGAACTTGTCCACGCCGATCTCGCCCAACCGCTGGAGGTTTGGAACACACACAAGCTTCGGACCGTTCACGTGTGCATGAACGAACTACAGTATTCATTTGATGACCAGATCACACGCTCCACACTCGCATCTTTACCGCCATATTTATATACGTTACTGCAAAATCTTATGAAATCGGTATAAATAACGTATTTCTCATGCGAATCAACTTGATATAGTCATATTTCGAGAAATCAAAATCCTCTGTTGAATGTGTTACTAGAATGCATGACCTTCAAGGAGACTACGAAGATATCTTGACTTTTAACAAGTAAGTTTGATGTTTCCTCTCGTTTTATTGAGCTAAGATTCGCGTATAATATTTCTTCTTCTCCCGCACCGCATTATAATTTCCCGCACCTTTAAAACATAATATACCGCTTCACCAAAACTGTCAAAATGAAAAGTATTGCGCTACAAGTACTCCGCTGATATCTCTCGGATGAGCATGAATTTTTAATTTAGTAATAAATCCACGGTGAGAACTGGGAACTGAAATTGTTATAAAGGTCAAAGCGACTAAAGAAACCACGAGACCAATTTTGGAGGAAACTAAAAGTGCTAATCTTTTCGACAAAACTACATTTTTTCGAAAAAAGTTTGGATTTTATTTCCGGATTGGGAATCAACTCCAAATTTTTTGGAAAAAAAATTACATCCACCTTATTATTTCGTCCTTTATGATAATTTGATATTAAAACATAATATAATATGTATTATGTTACTGTAAAAGCCAGAACTTAGGTAAATCCTAAGATTTTCCAGTAAAACCTAAGATTTACCAACTCATAGTGGTAAAAGTTCGAACTGTTCTGTGATCAATGATTAGGTATGGTTCATTTCGAACTTTTACCACCATTCACTTGGTAAATCTTAGGTTTAATCACAGAGACACGGTAAAAGTTGCAAAATAAAAATGTCTAGACGTGCTCCTTACAATTTTTTCATTAAATACCAAATATTAAGAAAAATACTGATTTAGTTAGCCAACGCAAGCGTTATGTATGGTGAAGATAATTTTATTTTGTTTATTTGTTTTTCATCATCATTATCATCCACTGGACACAGCCCGTTTGCATAGGCCTCTCTTTTATTTATTTAACAATTATGGAGGACTAACAGGTACATTAAAACAAGATAGTAATAGAATAGTAGATAACAGTGAGCCAATAATAAATAAGTGCTCACGTTTAGGAGACGGAAAAAAAATAAGCGAACACATACATATTATACAAAGCAAACAGTTCAAAAACCAAATACACATCTTGACATAATAGATACGTACCTCTATATAGTCTATATTGTAAACAATATAACAGATAATCGCATAAATAAGGCAACACTAAACACAATGAAGTCGATGATCAATGAATTATTACTTAGGTACAGTTTAATTTAATGTTATTAGTTTAAGTTCATCATCATCTGCCCAGCCTTTTCCCAACTATGTTGGGGTCGGCTTCCAGTCTAACCGGATGCAGCTGAATACCAGTATTTTACATGGAGTGACTGCCTATCTGACCTCCACAACCCAGTAACTGGGTAATACGATACCCCTTGGTAAGACTGGTTGTCAGACTTTCGGGCTTCTGACGACCCGTAACGACTGTCGAAGATCCACGAATGTCAGCCGGGACCAACGGCTTAACGTGCTTTCCGAGGCACGGAGGAGTCTCGATATGTAAAGATGGTCACCCATCCACGAACCAACCCCGGCAAGCGTAGCTTAACCCGATGGATCGACCCGTGCGGCTGTTATTACTTAGCCACGAGCTCCTAGTTTAAGTTATTTTTAGAAAAAAAAACAAGGCTTAGGCGTCTTCTGACTGTGCCCACACTGATGGTAAAGGGGTCCAGATCGTGCTGCTTGCAATGGTTGTTGAAGGTTCTGCTTGCACGCACATAACATGAGTTTTGCCTATAGTTTTTTGAGCTACACGGCACCCGTAATGGTGGATTAAACCGTGTTTTAAACGGAACGTTTAAGTTAAGTTTGGATAAGAGATCGGGGCTATCAATTTCGTTGTTTATAATTTTAAACAGTAGAATGCAATCAGAGATCTCACGGCGAGTACTTAATGGAAGTAAATGAAATTCTTTTCTTGTACCAATCCCCACGCTCCTGAGGCTCATCCAGGTTGTACGCGCGATTTGTGTTTTACTATTAAAAAAATTGAAGGTGTTTTAAAATTATGTTTTACTAGTTACTAACAAATACCAAATGATAATCATTTAAACTATGTAAGGATTTGACTGAAGGGTAATTATATTGTAATACTAGCTATGCCTCACGACTTCGCTCGCGTGAAAGCCGTAAGATATATCCTAAAATAACAGCCACATTTTAATAAAACTCCCTCGTCCCCGACCCGCCACGCTGCATCACCCGCCCGCACTATTTGTTCACAATTTAATTTTATTGTTTGCGAGGAACCCTAATTCTTTTTGTTACTCCTTATAACATCAGCTATCTGCCAGTGAAAGTCCCGTCAAAATCGATCTAGCCGTTTCGGAGATTAGCTGGATCAAACAGACAGACTGACAAAAATTTTAAAATAGTTTTTTCTTATAAGTACCGTATATACTTTCATATGCATTTAGTAAAAAGCTGTTATTTTGGCATTGCAAACAGACACTTCAATCTTATTTATTTATATAGATGATACATAAAAAAAGTTTTTACAAAAAAAAAAAAAACAACCGACATCCAAAAACAAAACACTACGAAATGAAAACTGATTTCGGAAATCGCTGTCTTTGGATATGGTTATTTTCACTTTGTAGTGTTTTTTTTTTGGAAGTTGGTTGTTATTTTTTTGTTTTTGTTTAATAGTTTTTATTTTTCGCGTTTTATGTAGTGAGTCGGTTTGTAATTTAACTAAGTTACTATAGCCTTATGTCAACTGCTCATCACGTCCTCAAAAATATTGCTTTTCCCGATACACGGACGTTAATTGTTGAGGAGTTCTTTTGGTACCTACTTCACCATCAGCTCCACTTCACCATATGTATTGTGACGAGCATTAATTGCTTAGCAACCATATTAACGTAATCAAATCGCAACCCGTGAAATACTTATTATTGAGTATTTCCGGTGGCTATCTGCGGTCTTCATCATCAGTTCCACTTCACCGAATGGTGCTTTCCGAGAGCAAATGCACGAGTTACTATAAAAAATACCCAAATCACTATAGGTGTGCCTATAATAATATTTAAAGAGTTCTCGCGATTTCTCCAGGACCCCATCATCAGATCCTGACCTTATGACCTGGGAAGTATGTATACCCTTTAAAACAAAAAAAAAGAATGATCAAAATCGGTCCAGCCGTCTTCGAGTAATCGGGGAACACACAAAAAAAGATTCCGACGAACTGAGAACCTCCTTCTTTTTTAATTCATTGTTTTATTCCAAAAAAATTCCAACATTTACCAACCGTCGTTGATAAAACCTAGCATGTTCCAAAAGCTAATGGTAAAAGCCCGAAATTTTTTCACTTTTTTATAATATCCTTACATTTACCAACCCATGTTGGTAAATCCTAAGATTTACCAACATACACGCTTTTACAGTAACATATTATACTGTCTTAAACATAACTGGCGAAATGTGGGTGTACAATATTATAGGTACACCTCTGCCTAACCCTTCGGGGAAACAAGGCGTGATGTTATGTTATGTTATATTTTATTGTAATGGATATATGGGGAAGTTTGAAAATGGCGCCAGTGAATGAAAAGTGTAAAGGAAATCGTTTGGCTTGGTATGAGCATGTGGTGAGGAGGGAGGAAACGCATGAGAGTGATGAAAGTAAATCTTAATGGATGGAGAGGGAGAGGAAGGCCAAAGAAAAGATGGATGGATTGTGTGAGGATTGATATGAAAGAGAAGGGAGTGTATGATAGCGTGACTTTTGACAGGGGAAAATGGAAAGAGAAAACGTGTTGCGCCGACCCCAAGTAACATGGGACAAGGGCAGGAAGATGATGATGATGATGATGATTGGACAATATTCACAGGTATTTCAGTTTGGGTACCAGAACTATGATATATTTTTTTAAGTACAAGCATTTAAGCTACCGTATCGTTTATGTGGGCCACGTAGGTAATGATATAATAATTTATTTTATTTTATTTCACTGCTGAAAAAAATAAGACGTTCAGAATCACTTTCAAAGACGCAAGATTTATAGTCTGTTGAAAGCTGTAACCATCAGCCAAATGTGCGTTATCTGTGAAAGTTGTAATTGTTGACACAGAGCGTGATCAGATGCGGCGAGTGGGATACAGCGCGGTGTCCTCGAGCACGGCGCGGAGCGTAGTACGCGCGGATTATAAACTAACCGTGCAATAATGTTGTTGGTGTTATGTCTTAGTAAAATCAATCAGTTGAGACATGGTTGGCGCGCTGCCAACATGCCCCATAAAAACTACGAGGAGAACGGCATGATTGTCGGCGTGTACCGGCCTATTTTTTTCTTCGGCGCTCGGCCCTCGGCATTCGGCGCTCAGCGGAATCGTATCTAGAATGGCATTCACAAATAGAGCGGCGGATGAACCCACATAAATGTATTCTTCCCGACGTTAGCGGTTGTAAAACTATCATTATATTGATCGCACTAATGACGCGGTAAGGACAATGTGACTAATGATGATTTAATGATGATTTAAACAGCTCTCCGCGACCCTCCGCGTCCCTCCGCACATGTGTGGCTGTGGCCACTGTCGGTAGCGAGACACGCGCCACCATGAGCTAGTGACGTGACATGTCGCGTTGTGTTCATTATGTAACACCCGTATGTCAATGAAAGCCGAGCTGTAGCATGTCTGAGACATGCGGCGTCGCGTTGCAGCACGCTGGTGGAAGTGATGGCGGGTGTCCAACGCTGGTCATCGAGCGGTCGCCGATCAATGGCTTGCCGAACTCGACTATAAATACGCCGGAGAGACTCGAGCGAGTCCCGTGACCGGCGCGCGCGCACCACGCACATGCACCGCACGCGTCGCGCGTCGGGGGAAACACCTCCCACATAACGCTACACTGGACAGTGCACGGGACGTTCACACTGGCGCGCCCGGGCAGTCGGGGGCGGGGGGGGGGAGGCGGACCCACCACGTGCGTGCTCGCTAAACCTCCACGTTAATACCAAACTCTAATAATACGCGACTCAACATTTTATTTGTACAATTTGCCTCGTAAAGATAATATTAGTTAGTAAACTTGGCTAGCTCCTAATAACTAATGTTGCTGTTCATATGGGATTTAGTCTGAACATACGAGTACGAGTAAGTAGGGTATAACTATGTATGTACCTACAGGCGAGGAGTCACATCACTTGAAGGAAGCTCTACAAAGGTGACGAGTTGGGCACAGTGCGGATCGTCCGTCAAAAAAAAATTATGTTACAAATATTCGCAACAATGACAATAATATTTTGTGATATCGTAGCGGGCTGTGCTTGCGACAGATAGTATCCATGGAAGTTCCATTTAAAAAACCCTAAAGCTGGTGTGTAGTACATACTTCCCGCTTTTCAATATTTTACATGGAAATAGAAAAATCTGTTTTCAATTAAGCTTATACATCTACATATGTCGCGTTCATGAAACAAAACATAGCTTAGGGTCAAACAGAGTCAGATAACGAACAATAAATGATATGAATAAAAAGTAGTTAGTGCTTCTTATGCAACGATTTGGTTCAAAAACGTTGTAAGGCTGTGTTCGCGAAACGAATCAATACCTAATGTAGTGTGGGGCTGCCTGGATACCGGCTAGCAGGTTGTTTGGTAGTGTAGTACAGCTGGTACCTGCAAGTTCTTGTACAAGACCCGCGGCACATTATCGTCTCGCCTCGCTCCGATTCCGCGTGTACAGACGTTCTGACGTTGACGTGAGTCACCGCGGCCCTCAGTACTTCCGCGCACGTCTCGGCTCACGCGCTCAACTTACCGATATTACCATTACTTGCGACCCCCGACGTCGTTTATTCGCATAGCAACTCCACATCTGACCCGCTTACCAGTAGGCTTTCTTATTTACTTCGAGACAACCAAATTAAGCGTTATCTGTCAATCAGTGATAAAACTTTCAGTCGATATAGATTTGGATGATTAGAATCAAGATTTTAGAAATAAAATATTATAAATGTCTTTAACATTGTTCGGGATCCTGGGTTCCCGGAACTTTGGAAGGCATACGAGGAGCCGAAGCCGACTTGTAGAAGCGCGTTAGACGTATTTAATTAAATGAGACACAACTGCACCAACCGACGAATATCCCTGTTCGCACTATGCAAGTGCACCCAAGGATAACCCCAGATTGGTGTAGGACTATTGCATGATATGGATATGTGAGATATCGGATTATGGGTTTGGGTGGCTAAAGTGAACTGGTTAACTAGAACTATGGAAAGACTATATAAAGCCCTTGCCTGACCAGTGTTCAAGTATTATTATTTTTTTTTTTTTTTGATATTTCTCGGGACCCTAGGGTCACCTTTGGAGGCATATGAGGGGCTGAAGCCAACTCGCAGAGGCCCGTTAGACACTTTCAATAGAAATGAGGCACCAAGTATTATTATTATTATATTATTTTTTGTGACACTGATCTTACATTCTGAGATTCTTTTAACTCACACACTGACTTATTACTTTAAAATTTTAGGAAAATCGTACACTTTTATTGATTTTTTCTGTTTTTTCTTTCTGTGTGAATATTGTGTGCCTTAACCTGGGTCAAATAAATTTATTTACTTTCTTTTACAATGTTTGTGAATATGTGAGCAGCGTGTATCTAACACAACATATTTAATTTATCTGTCATCGCTTCATTTTTAATGGTGTTTACCTATTGTGGTATAGTAATTTATACAAAATATTGTAAAACATTTTAAAAGAGTAATGGTGGAGTTTCTTGCCCATTCTTCTCCACACGAAACTACCTTTTGGAAGGGGTGACTATTTTTAAATTTTGACGTTCAAAAGTGCCTTTTATTTGAAATAAATGATTTGACTTTGACTTTGAAAAAATAATATTTGACCCAAGTTAAGGCACACAATATTCACCCAAAAACAGAAAAAATAATCAAAATAGTATTGTGTACCTCACGGCTGCGCCAAATAGGCCCAGTTCAGCATAAATGCCTGACAACTAGTGCCTGGCCAGCGTCAGGCAACTGGACCTTATGTTACGAGACAGTTTTATAGTGCGTGTAAATATTTAAATAAAAATAGATAGATACGTGTAGCAAATAATAATAAACTCGATTAGATATTTGTTAAAAAAGAATTATAGATAAGAAATAAAAGACAAGAAATAAAATGGTTTGTTGCGCAAGAAAAAATGGACTGTCGTCAATAAATGATAAATAACTCGTATATCATAATCGTGTTAATTGATCGAAATATTTTAGTATACTTAAGTGTTTTAACTCTAATCAAGAGTCAACTTAAAAAGTATGTTAAATGGTGCTCACTACAATAGATTGTTCATGAACAACATGTTTGGGTAACACGAACACAGCATAGGAATGCATTACCCGTCAGTGAACACGAGCAGCGCACTTTAGAACGACACGGAGCATCTGATCAGCTGATAGTTTCCGCGATATATTACCTGCACACTACATACTTATGTAAGCCGAGAGTTTAGTTCATTTGCATGATTTAATGACGGCTAAGTAACCTGTAAGTAACTGTGACCTGCTACACGTTCGCGTACTAGCGAGCAGCACCGAACAGTTGCAATATGGTGTAATGTAGCGTTGTGTGCTGCCTACATGCTATGTATTGGATTTGCAGGAAATATTATAACTTGGTCCGTTTCACAGTTTTATTCTTGAGAATATTTCGTGGAAAGCTGCGCTGTGCAGGCTATGCTCGACCACGACATAATCTACTTACAAAACCGACGGCCGAGGCCACCGCCAGCCGGCCCAGCCGCCACCAGCAGACAGCGTGCAGCGCAACCACCAAATAGAAACAAACCGATCTCTAACTCTATTAAAAGCGGATCAAACATGAGCTAAATGACTCACTACAGATGACTATAATTTCGTTCTCATTTCGTTGGAGATTCGATTGTGTCACACAAATCTAACACGCAGTTTAGATTTGTGTGACACAATAAAACAGTGCGGTTTACCACTTTGTATTATTATTCAGATAATTTTATCAGCGATTGTGCGGTGATTCCAGGGTACAGTCTACCTCAAACAGATGTAGGGTAGGTGTACCTACTTCAACATGAATTCATTTAATTGTCTACAATCTTTGTTAATGTACGAGTACACACGGGTATTTATTTGTAGCTACACATCGATACAGTAGGTAATGAACACAGATTGTAGACAATGAAATGAGTTCTTGTCAATTGATAGAAGTACAGCTCTTTGAGGCTGACTGTTCCTAGGTATTTGGAGTGAACTTATATGTAGGCACTGTTAATGTATGTACGGCAGCCTGCTGAAGTAGTGTTAGTATAATGAACAACTGCGTATAAGGAGATATTCGCTACTTTTCAATCGTTTAGTAGGCACTTCCTCGGCCGGAGACGAACCAGCCGAGGAGGTGCGCAAGTGCAGCCTGTCGATAAGCTCCTATAGCGATGATGGTGTGATAGCGAGCTAGCACACCTTCAGAGTGCTGTAGCGAGCTAGCACACCTTCAGAGTGCTGTAGCGAGCTGGCACCCTACATAAGCCCAGTGGTCGGCTTTGTGAACAATTTCTTTGTCTCAAAGTGTAATGTAAGCTCGGGAGTAGGGTAACCTTTGAAAGATTCTTGAGCTAACTTTGGTGTTCTATTTCACAGGAAACTTTTTGCAGAGGTCTCTATGCCATTATAACAGTGAACATTTCACCGCATTTTTGTAAAATTTGTTTTACAAAGTTCATTTTTAGGGTTCCACACCTCAAAAGGAAAAAACTAAACACATAAAGGATGTAAAGCTTTATTAGCTGTTCCCGGTATGTACATACATATATGAATGCTGTAAATTTGTTAAAATACACCCCGAATTATTTCAACGCCTTGGAGACACTGTTACGTTTAGCACAAGGTATCCTGATAGACTAATGATCACTCCAATGAAAAGCCAAGTTGCTTTTCAATGGTTATAAGGATATATAATAAATTGCCTTAATCATACAGGGAACTGCCAATCAATCGTTTTAATACAGCGTTATTCAAATGGCTGATAGAAAAATCCTTCTATTCTGCGAATGAGTACCTAGACTTTAAGGATTCACGCTGACATTTTAGTATTACAATTTGACTAATGATTGACATTCTTATTTTTAATAATATAATAAATATGATTTATGTTCCAATTTTATTAGCTTCATTTAATTAATTATTTTGCATGCTAGTTTTAGCGAATTGTTTAAGAAGCTGTTATAAAACCCGACCATGTGTAATGTGCTACAATTCTTGCAAATAAATAAATTTCATTTCATTTCTCTCCGCTTCTCAGCTGCCTTTGATCAAATGCTCCGCGGGCCGTATTCACAGCCCACAGCCGCACACCGCTCAAGCGCCAGTCGCTGTCAACCAGTGAGGAACAACACATGACTCCTATGCTCCAAAATTGACACGCGCGTGCTTTGTGCGAAAGGAATGTGTTTCGTTTTAATACATAAGCATTTAAAGGTTTTGTCACAGGATCCTGTCCATTTTATATAATGATGACTATATAGGTATGCAAATATAATGCTAGCCACACACGTTACGATTTACTTGCGCAAGTCTGAGTGATACCAAATTGTTCAGATACTTGTAAATACTAATTCATCCCACACACGTAACGATTTATTTGTGCAAGCCTAAATTTGCGCAAGTAAATCGTTACGTGTGTGTGCCTAGCATAAGCAAGTGCTTATTATAGACTTGTGGCAAACTTAACAGAAATCGAAAGTTGGTAATTTATTTAAACTACATACTTATTAGTGCCAATCTCGCATTAACGTTGTTCGTTATTTAAAATCAGGTAGTTTTTGTATCTGTTATCACCAATAATTTAGTAGCCATTGAAAATACTTCGTTAAGAAAAGCAGAAAAAACGGTCAAACTGGCAACTGATCTTATTTCCTCATTTATAATTATGTCTTTCATCGAGATGTCACCGTCAGCCTTGTGTCAGCCAATCCAAAGAAAACTTACTTGTGCCGTACCTAATGTCGGCCATACGCTTGTCGTTTGCAGCAAAAAGCACTCTTCAATAATTGAGTGCCCGACCGACTAGCTCCGACCTTTAACAAATTCTAGCCAATATTAATTTATGATATACAGTCAGAAAAATGAACCAACGAAAAGAAAAAGAGAGAACAGTCCGCGATAACCTATTAATTTACTTAATTATAGTTTAATAAAATTCAGATACCAAACTGACATGTTGAACTTAATAGAGTGGCCTTGATGCATGTAGGCTGAACTTAGCTATATTGTTATGGTGTGTGTCAGAATGTGTGAGGCGAAACTAACACTAAGAAAAAGCTTAGAAGATCAAATTACTAATGAAAGTAGAAGAAGCCAAGCCCAAGTATTAATTAATATATTTCTTGTACGTTCGAGATTATCCCTCTGGGTATTTTTCCATCTATTGTATGAGCAGCGCAGTGGCGGACGTGTGTGATGGATGGCGCGTGTGTACACGTCGATATTATGAACAAAGCCTCGTCGGAGGACGTCAACATCTCCTACTGAAGCTAAAACTCATGATACACACACCAATGACGTGAATACTCCCTTCAGAGATTGCGAGATGAAGGCTGCAGAGCTTCAAACATAGTCGCATTGGAGGCATTATGTTTATTAATAGTCGGTTGGAATCAGTAAGACAGTCACGGGCTTAGCATGCAAGTATAACTTAACGCGATGAGCTGCTTCATTGAATCATGAATGTCTTTGATGGTACCGGATCCTGCAGCAGTTAGCTGTGCAGCGCAGTATTAAGCAATAATCTACATCTATCTAAATATTTGCTTAAATCTATTTCCAAGATAACATTTACATCATTTAAAAAGTAACAGACTAAAAATAATAATATGTACAAGTATATAAAAAGTATTTATTTTTTTATATTTGACATGCCTAGATATATTTTACTTTCATTCCAGGAAGACTATCCATAGATACAATAGTGAGTACATTCCGTGCTCGCGTGGTGCTGTTTCTAGGACCTGCTCAGCGATACGATCCATCGCATCTGGTGCCGATGTAAAATCAACGATGGTATCATTTTAAAAAGAGGATTATTGAATACAATTAAACGTATATTTTATTTACTTCATGTGCGGCTTTCCAATGATGGATTATTATCATTTTATTTCCTTCATTTTTATGATATTTATTTTCAGAATACCCCAAAAAAGTATACGATGAGTATTATAAAGGGTGTCTCAGCAAGAGTAATGTTTGAGTATATATTACCGTACTTATTACAAAATAATAATATTGAGCTGATATAGTGGTTGGAACGAGGTTTCGCTTGGAATTTTCGTGGAAGAGCTACGACATAGTACCTACATACCTATATAAGACCTGCTTTTGTATGTATTTCTGCTGTACATAGCAGCTGCTATGTACGAACACATGCATGTATGTGCCGCACAGGTACGAACCTGTGCGACACGCCGCGTTGCAGTGTGCCGCAGCCTCACACTCGCGACACTGAGGCACGGAGACACGGAGCGCCTCGCATAACACGTGAACCGAACAAACGAGACTCCACCTTTATCTCCCCTTATGTATGAAGCAACTGCTTAAGAGGGTTGTCACATTTTACACCGCTCTCGCTCAACGGGACCAAATTTTTAATAATGTTAAATGAAAAGATGCATTTTTGAAAAATGTGTTCAATGGGCGGTCTACAAAATAATATTAATTTAATAGGTAATTATTAAAAACACATTTTTATTGCGGCATTTATTTACATCATCTCAAAAACAGATCATAATACTTAATTACATATGTTTATTAGATAACACAATAAAAATGTGTTTTTGATAACTACCTATTAAATTAATATTGTTTTGTAGACCGCCCATTGATTACATTTTTCATAAAAGCATATTTTCATTTAACATTCTTAAAAATTTGGTTCTGTGTGAACGAGAGAGGTGCAAAATGTGACAACGCTCTTAATTGATCGTTATTAATGTTTTCAGGGGACCATTTGTTAACAACATACATCACGCCTTGTTTCCCCAAAAGGTTAGGCAGAGGTGCACCCACAGTACACCAACATTTCGCCAATTATGTTTAAGTCCCATGTAATAGGGGGCGAGCCTATTGCCATCTACCGGGCACAAATCCAGACTCCGGGCTGCTACTGAGAAATTCCAGATAGAAAAATCCAATAACACTTTTCCCGACCTGGGAATCGAACTCAGGACCTCATACTCAGCAGTAGCGTTTGCGACCACTAGACCAACGAGGCAGTCGTTTGTTAACAAATTCGTCATAATTAAACCGCCCGCTATTAGCTCGTTAGTTAATCCCGTTAAAAATACATTCAACAGGCTCTCTGGTCAGTCAATAAAAAAATATAATAAGTTACCCGAAACAATAAGAAAGGAAAAATCTCCATTTATTCACGAATAAATAAAAAAAAACTAATACTAAGTAAATATTATTACAGTGTAAACGAATATTTAAACGATAAACTCCTAAAACTCATGTCAAATACACAATAAATGTTTTTAGAATAAGTTAGATGATAACATAAATGATAAGTCCTCATCTCTACCTACTATATTTTTTTGCTGTGTGCGACAGGCTCGACGATTGTTCTTTAAAGCTAATGTTTAACAATATAAGCATATACTTTGTGGAATGTAATAAAGTAATGAGCAGTAAGCTAAGTAGGTATTACGCGTCTGAAATTAATTATTCTCCAGAAAATTGTTATTTGTTATTAAAACCAACACATCAATCGATTCAGAACTAAGTGTTAGATTATGAACGGAATTGATTACAGATATACTTATAATTCCTTTTGAAACCTTGGGCCATGGGCCTCGAACGACAAAATAACGAATAAAATTCGATGTTTTAATTTTGGCAAACAGTTTAAATATATTATCATAATGAGCCCTTTTGCAGCGTGGAGTGAGTGTGAAGGGGTCACTTCCAGCTAGGGTTGCGGGATGTTCGAAAGAGTTACCGTGGCCCCGGCACAGGCAACAGAAGGAACACGGGTGGGTTTTAGTCAGCAAAAGTCTGACACGCCCTCCCGCTCCGCCCAGAGCGGGAGAAGTCATTTGATGATTTCCCATCCACAAAAAAAAAAAAAAAAAAAAGGGGTCACTTGATTATTCGCGGCCAAGTGTGTGCGACTGTTCTGTTCACCCCCTGCCGAGTAGCGGCCACTTACCTTCACGCGGCCATTTTTATTCAGCTAATGGATGATGCTCACCTGAAAACAAACAGAATATTTCGTTAATTAAGTGATCACCTGGACATTTATCGTATATTAACATCTATTTGCTGACATTAAGTGAAATTTATTATGAACGAAGTGATAGTAATTGATTGATTTATGGACATGAAGCATTCAATGTATGGAGATAGTAAGTTCATTGTATGGAGATAGTAAGTTCATTGTATGGAGATAGTAAGTTCATTGCAACGACAGCATGATCATAGTTGCATAAACCGGGGCTACTTGTCAAAATTATCTTACGGGTATACTTATTGAACTATTTATTTCGTTGATGATCTTATACTAGCCACACAGGTTACGATTTACTTGCGCAAGTCTGCGGGACACCAAATGGTTCAGATACTTTGTGCTATTGCATCCCACACACGTTACGATTTACTTGCGCAAGTCTGCGGGACACCAAATGGTTCAGATACTTTGTGCTACTGCATCCCACACACGTTACGATTTACTTGCGCAAGTCTGCGGGACACCAAATGGTTCAGATACTTTGTGCTACTGCATCCCACACACGTTACGATTTACTTGCGCAAGTCTGCGGGACACCAAATGGTTCAGATACTTTGTGCCACTGCATCCCACACACGTTACGATTTACTTGCGCAAGTCTGCGGGACACCAAATGGTTCAGATACTTTGTGCTATTGCATCCCACACACGTTACGATTTACTTGCGCAAGTCTGCGGGACACCAAATGGTTCAGATACTTTGTGCTACTGCATCCCACATACGTTACGATTTACTTGCGCAAGTCTGCGGGACACCAAATGGTTCAGATACTTTGTGCTACTGCATCCCACACATGTTACGATTTACTTGCGCAAGTCTGCGGGACACCAAATGGTTCAGATACTTTGTGCTACTGCATCCCACACACGTTACGATTTACTTGCGCAAGTCTGCGGGACACCAAATGGTTCAGATACTTTGTGCCACTGCATCCCACACACGTTACGATTTACTTGCACAGGCCTGAACTTGCGCAATTAAATCTTTACGTGTGTGGCTAGCATTAAGCCCACTTGTGCGTTCATGGGTTATCCTAAATAATTCGGAGTTAACAGCTAATTCAGGGTTAATCAAATTCCCCGGCACAGGCAACAGAAGGAACACGGGTGGGTTTTAGTCAGTAAAAATAGTCTGACACGCCCTCCCGCTGCGCCCAGAGCGGGAGGTCATTTGATGATTTCCCACCCAAAAAAAAGGGGTTAGTCACATAATTCATCTTGCGCCACTAAGTTAAGAATTAGACCTAGAGTTAAACTTCTAAATATTTATCCCACATATATACTGGATGATTTTTTTTACCGTCTCGAAATTTTTACCCATGAACATGAACAACTTTCACTATGGGACCAACTATGAGATCACGAAAAAAAAATCAGCTGTTTCATACATTTTGGTCAAGTAGGTTTGAACTTTTCTATTAAACAGTAGATTTTTTTTTCGTGATTTCATAGTTGGTCCCGTAGTGAAAGTTGTTCATATTCATGGGTAGAACACCCTGTAAAAATTTCGAGACGGTAAAAAAAATCATCCAGTATACCTATGTGGGAACGCCGCTACGTTACGTCGCTAAACTCTGGGTTAGTGTAAGTAATGTCAAAATAAATTGACGTTATGAGTTAGCGCTGATAACTAATTTTGTATTTTATATTGTTCGAAAATTCGGTAATATATCACCAGGCAATATATTCATGAACCCAAATAAAAATAAATACAAATTATAAAAACCTTACATAACATCATCACGCCTCGTTTCCCCGATGGGTTAGGCAGAGGTGTACCCATGGTAGGTACACCCACATTTCGCCAGTTATGTTCTTATTAAGACCTATGTAATAGGGGTATCACATGGATCTTAAGAAGAACTTGATGGATCTTAATGAATTTTCGAACAATATAAAATACAAAGTCTATTGCCATCAACCGGGCGCAAACTCAAGCTCCGGGCTGCTACTGAGAAATTACTAATGGAAAAACCCAATAACCCATTGCCCGATCTGGGAATAGAACCCAGGACCTCTTGCTCGGAGTAGTCTAAAAATAAGTTTGATGTTTCCTACATTTATGTTCACATAACTCGTCAAAATGTAGGGAACAGCTGATATTTTTTGCGATTTCAGGTTTCAACAACACCGTGTATGCTAAATAATTCCGTTCAAGTTTCATTATTAGTTCTCTCATGTCACGTATCTCGGTCTGTGGCGAGTCGACGTACCCCCCCCCCCCAACCGCCCGCCCCCCGCACGCCTCCCGCCGCGCAGCACCTCGCCGGGAGCCCGCGGAAAATGTGCTTCACGAACGAATTGATAATTACAACATTAAGTACGCAGCTTCGTAACGTAGGTACACCAAACCGAACCGCGCTTCCGCACCGCAGACAAACTTTTTTTTTTTGCGAAGCAAACTCATACGTGCGTACGGTAAACACGCGTGTGCTCTGTACCCGAGTGATTCGCTGCGGCGCCGGGGGCTCCCTCCCGGCCAACAGCCCCGCAGACGTATTGCCAAATACAGAATAGAAAAGACAATAAAACCAGCCAGCCATTCACCTACACACGAATATTTAAATCAGGCATTAGCATAATATGAAGCAGTGGGGGCAGTGGGGGGCAGGCCGAGAGCCTCGCGATACAGCGGAGGGGCGAGCTAAGCCTTCTCCTAATACAATTAAGTCGGCGGTTCGCTCAGCGCCGGCCGATGTAATGGCGCTGGCCGCCCGGCCCAGCAGTTACTGTCCTGTTAACCGAAACATATGACCCTCACTTCACAGCGCTCCACCGCACTTTTCCGCTGACTCCACGCATATCCAGTTTTGCACTGTATCGCTTTTGACTAATCATTTTCGTGCCAGCCGTTAGCAATCATGTTGTTAAAATGTTTGCCAAACACTTGCCAATAATTTTAACAAAATGCTTTCGGTAGTGTGTGACTAAATATAAAAGAATGTTTACGTGAGAGTTAAGTAACCTGCAGTTCTGGTGGCATCGTGTGCGCCGTGTGCGCCCGCTCTTGCCGCAGCGCGCACGCCAGCCTGGGCCGCGACAAATTTGTCGCAATCGGAGTGTGAAATAACCTCCACCACAAAGCCTGCGCCAGCCAAGAATCATGTTTTAAAACGCATTCCGTTTATTTCACATTATTTAGTTTATTATTTTCACAGTTGATATAAAATAGGAGATCATAATGAAATGCTTACTTTCTGAAGTTTGTTGTACAACTTTTCCTAAAATTGCCATCAAATGGGCGAGCATCAATTTTGATGTAGAATTCGATTGGTAATGGCTTGAATCTGGCACGTTTTAGGGGCGACCCCCGCCCCCTCCCCCGGCGCCCTGGGGGGCGCGGGGCCACACGCGACCTACATAGACACTCGTTACAATAAGACGATGCTCATCACTGAAGGTCGTTCACCTGCTGAACCGTGGATGTTTGAGGACCAGGAGACTATTGGGCGACCTACTCGTAGTGAACGCAAGAGTAATAAGCGCAGGGAGTCAGGCAGGCGCCAGTATTTAGGTTAATAATGTTCTGCGGCACGGGTGACGGAGTACAGTCGCGCTCGGAGCACGCAGTGGCTCGCAGTGCTCCTGGCGGCCAGGCTCGCGGCGCGCTCACTGCGCTCAGTCCAGCTGTCGACCCGTCCGGGAGTCAATTGGCATTATCGTAACACATTTTGCTCGCTCGAGATTAGTACGTGTTTTCTTTTAATTTTTGTGAACAAGTGGGACGAGCCCCGCCGACAACCTCAAGCTTTTTTTTAAGAAACTGTCTGTTCGTCTGAACACTAGCGTAATGTATCTACCGAGGTAGACTGTTTGCAATCCTTTACTTTTATAAACATGTAATCCACCCATCCGTCCACAATAATTTAGTCGATTTGTTATGATATGACATTACCTATTCATGATAATTTGAGTCACAAAACCTTCCCCCTTCTGAGAGAAATCCCTGTATCTGAATGTCACAGCTGTTTTCTCTGATATTCCACGTGGTATGACTTGAATGTCACAGCTGTTTTCTCTGATATTCCACGTGGTATGACTTGAATGTCACAGCTGTTTTCTCTGATATTCCACGTGGTATGACTTGAATGTCACAGCTGTTTTCTCTGATATTCCACGTGGTATGACTTGAATGTCACAGCTGTTTTCTCTGATATTCCACGTGGTATGACTTGAATGTCACAGCTGTTTTCTCTGATATTCCACGTGGTATGACTTGAATGTCACAGCTGTTTTCTCTGATATTCCACGTGGTAAGACTTGAATGTCACAGTCATTAGCCGCCTAAGTATAGTAACGCAGGGCCCCCAGCGCGCGCGTCGTTGATCGCTTCTTATATTCCGACTAAATCTATCTGCCATTTCGATTAAGGAAGGGAACTTGCGAACACAAGAGCATCCGTGAGTGTTATGTAGTATTGAATCCAAATCCAGCGCAAATAGGTCAATAGCGAGGGATAAGGTTTCGTGCGAGCATTACTTCGACGGAGGTAAGTTAACGGCCGGGCGGCTTGCTCGGGGCCACACGCCGCGCCACCACCACGCCGCACGCCGCACTGTGCCCCGCGTGGGCCGCGTGGCGCGCTCGTCCATCATGCCGCGTCGCTCACGCGTCGCGTCTCCCTGCTGCCGCTAATGGACGAATTTATTGCTGAGCACTTGTCGCTGATGTATCGCTTAACATCGGTTGTATTGAGGTATCGTGAACCTCGTATATAGCGATCAGAACACGAGTGACGTCACGCGCGGCTCTGTTAGTTTACGAGCGGCGCGGGAGCGCGCCCCGTTCAGTATAAACAGGATGCCGCTAACGAGCGACTACGTACAAATAATAAATTAAAAGTGCACGTTGTTGCAGTCATCTCCGCAGCCATGCGCACACGCATTGTATTGAATAACTTCCGCAGTTTAAACTTCGGGTGAGTGTGTATGAGTACGTCACAGTCACGAATACAATCGACAAGAACTGTTGAACTGCAAGGAATATTCGTATTAGAGAGTATAGATAGGTAGATACTGGTACTCAGCTGCATCCGGTTAGACTGGAAGCCGACCCCAACTAAGTCGGGAAAAGGCTAGCAGATGATGGGGTAAGTAGATAGGTATTGGTCATTGTGAAGTAGTCTATATTGGTAATTTGTCATCAACATCACTTCAAAGCCTAGTTTTATAAACTGAAGAATTTTATTTTTATAACAGAAAAATGTCGTTCGGAAATAGCTCGACCCTCAATGTGTGAACTATCACATGCGGACCGTCGCTCTCGACGACAACAAGACGGCGGAAACGTCATCATTGACAGCCTTAAAATATATGTCGGCGATTTTAAAATAGCCGGATGACAATGAGCAGCTTCCACGTAGCAACGATGGCAAAAGCGGCGCGCGCGCAGCCACGTAGACGCACCGCGCACTGCCGGGACAAGCACAGGCTTCACACATTACATATACATAGGTATTTGTACATTCAGGGAAAATGATTGCTTAGCTCAACTCAAATTGTCCACAACTTTATTCTTCGTCGGTTGAATAAACTAGCTCATTCAACTTAGCAATTTTTCGAAGTCACATGTCAATCTGCTCAACAAATAACTTCGCCTCCAGCGCTCATGCACAATGCAAGCCCTATCCAAAATACATAGTTCACATTTAACGAGGTAGCAGGACAGATTGATCAGACAGATCTACGCTATTTAGTAGATATTTAGTGAGGACATGCGCCGCATTGCTTGAGTCCGTACTGTTCATTTGAACAAGAACTCCTGATGTAGATACAGTGTTTGCGACCGACCTGTGCACCAGTCTGCGCCAAGTTCAAGTTAAACACTCACTTTGCTCAAAACTAGCGATGGTTAGTTTCGGCTCTAAACCCGTCGCAGCAAGTTCTGTAATGAGTCAGCGCTCGACAGTGAACCGAGAACACGCAGGGTTGGGGCTACACCGTCCAAATCCCTCGCATTTTACATATTTATGTTACAATATAAACGAATTCCGAACAAAATTGAACAATTCATCTTCTTGGTTGCCGTACATCATCATCATCAGCCTACAGCAGTCCACAGCTGGACATAGGCCTCTCCAATTGCACGCCATTCTGCTCGATTATCGGCAACTCTCATCCAGCTGTTAACAGCTACTCAAGAACACATATGCCCCTACAGTCATTGGTTCTTCGGCTAATATGCCCGGCACATTGCCACTTCTCTGGTTGCCGTACACTGTACTTTAATCCCTCAAAGGATTCGGATGATAGAAACAAACCTGTAAAAATAAGAATCCAATTTGCAATATCAGTCCAACCAGCTGTCAAATAAATGCGTCGGAACGTGTTCAACATAAAGAACGACAAACTCGAATATCGCAGCACTATCCGAGTGCTCAACAATCCGTGTCGCTCAACTCGCTCAACATGCTCGACGCATCGCCGCGGGCTGAATCGGGTTTTCTTCAAAGTTCGATGCACATGTCCCTTACTAAGATCATTGCTGAAATGGGGTCACGCGACCGCGAGCTGCTCGTTTTTAATCTCACTTTTAGTTTTTAAACTTCTTTTACGTCCCCGGGAAAACTTCATACTACCTCGTTGGGCACTGGTCGCTAGCCCAAACTGCTGAGCATAGGGTCCAGAGTTCGATTCCCAGGTCGAGCAAAGTGCTATCGAGTTTTTTCATCAGAAATTTCTTAGTAGCAGCCCGGAGTTTGGAAGTTGGCGGTTTAATACCCCGTGTGTTGGAAAGCACGTTAAGCCGTTGGTCCTGCGCTTGATCTCTCTCTGGTCATGTCGGGTTGCCAACCCATCGGACTATGAGAGTGAGGGAAGAGAGAGTGCACCTGCGTCTGCGCACATACTTGTACATAATATGTATATCTCGCGTCGAAGGTCTCCGCTGATATTGTCTACCATGGCCGTAATTCGGTCTGGAGGACTGGAACTATAGGGAAGTGCCAGAAAAAAGTTTAATTAAGGTTAATGGTGATGGAAACCTTAATTTTTAAATTTGTATATGCATCGCATCTTGCAAGTTGTGACGACAGTCGTTTCACAAGCAAGGTCGCAAATATTCTGCACAGCGGCATCACGTCGGGGCGCGGACGTGGCCGGCATGCCAACAGCTGCACATGCTATCACGAGCCGCGGACACAAGAGCGAGAACTCGCCGGGATCAGCACCCGCGGCGGAATATTCATAAGAGCACATTCCTGCAACCGAAATGACGCTGCTGTCATCCTCGGACGTGTAGTATGATCACAGGACGCGAATTAATGAGGCAGTGACATGGATGGTTTCTTGTAAGCAGTTGTCGGAGGACAGAACTCATGCTCCTACGGCCGCTGGGTGAGTATGGCCCTCGGATAGTAAACTATGAGCAAACCTTCTATATTCCTTCCTATTCGTGTATTTCAAGTGTTTGTTTTCTCGGCGCGTGCGCAGTATTCTGACAGTTGCTAATTGAGTTAGTGCGGCGCTGAGCTGTGTTGGCTCGGCGGCGCGGCCATGTAGGTCACAGCGACATTGTGTGCTCGCGTGTCGTTGCCACCGCCGCATGTGCCGCACAGCGCCACATTGCCACCAGCCCCTTCGCCACATAGCACAGACATCGTCTAGACTACATCATCCGCCCTCGTCTCCCTCCTAGTTATCATTAAAACACTTAAAGTGAAGTAATAGTCCCGAGAGCCCATATTGTGTTTTGTCTAGACAAGGCTCGTTGCCAAAAACAAGTCGTTCCCTTCGTCGTGGACTGCATATTATTATTACAATTTTTGAGCGTATTATCGATAGACCGAACAGAACGTGAATCACCAATTTATCATATTAGCACGATAAGTATTGAGCCAGTAGTACGCCTGTTGGCCGTGTGCTCGGGGTTTCGAAACGCGCGCGTGCGCCAGACGACGCGTGTTCACACCTCGCACCCGACGCTGTGACAACACCGCTGTGCTCAACGAACAGAGATACCTGATATCACACATACCTACAGTTTCTTCGAACAAGTATGAATTTAATTATCAATTAAGCACCATTAGCGTTCCTCTCGAACCACAGAATGTGCTGCTAAAACAATGTTCATACTGGTGGTATCTTGCGCGAGCCGGTCTAATGAAATTATTCGCATCATAAATGAACCCCCACTGGAGCCAGCCCCGCCAGCCCCGGCAGACTCAGTAGCACACAAATACAGCGCCGGCTCGAGACCGAGCAATAATCGCGGCAGAAGTATACTAAATTCTTCCAAAGCGCAGCCGCATCGCTACGGAACTACCAAAATTATTCCAAAGCGCAGCCGCATCGCTACGGAACTACCAAAATTATTCCAAAGCGCAGCCGCATCGCTACGGAACTACCAAAATTATTCCAAAGCGCAGCCGCATCGCTACGGAACTACCAAAATTATTCCAAAGCGCAGCCGCATCGCTACGGAACTACCAAAATTATTCCAAAGCGCAGCCGCATCGGTATAGAACTAACAAAATTATTCCAAAGCGCAGCCGCATCGCTACGGAACTACCAAAATTATTCCAAAGCGCAGCCGCATCGCTACGGAACTAACGTCTCGTAGCACGCGCATATTTCTTTATGAAGTACACTTAGCTGAACATTGTGTTGAGACTTCGAGCGCCATAACAACACGATGTTGGTTGTATAACAAACTGCTAAAGTGCTCGTGTACAACTGGACAAGTTCGTCGTGCGCAGGACTGAGCGCACTGCTTAATTATGTTCTATCATTTTGCTTGACGAAAACTTGGAAAAATTAACTTATTTGCTAAGAAAAACCCAAAGTTTAAGTTATTGTATTGTTTATGATTGCATTCAAAAGAAAAAGCAGTTGTTGTTGTTGTTGCTTTTAGGGTTCCGTACCCCAAAAGGAAAAAAAGGAACCCTTTTAGGATCACTTCATTGTCCGTCTGTCAAGACCCTTTTTCTCAGGAACTAATAAAAAATACGTAGATAAATGGTCCCTTGGAGCTCTAAAAAAATCAAGTTTCTAAGGCAAGGCAATACAAAAATACAGCCATTTATGTGACATATTTTGATACTCGCAAATAAATCAATACCTATAGGGTACTTCCCGATAACCTAGAATCATGTCACTTGGCAAGAAGCAAGGTCTCACAGCACAAGTAAAGGAAATAGTAAAAAAATCGTTAATTTGTAGATGTATCACAAAAAATTGCGATTACAAACTGACATTTGCAGTTGGAGAATTGACCGTGACGTATATCGATGTATGGGAGAACATTTTTTCAACTACGAAGTTTGTTCTTGGGATAAATATCATCCCAAATACGGAACCCTTCATTCGTTGTGCGTGATCTGACACGCCGGCCGGTTGTTTTTGTCTGTACAAGAGAAATATTGTTTGGAATAAGAGTACAATGCGAACTGTTGGTCGCTAAGCTGTTTAATGTTCCTTTGTTTTTATTTAACAGGCAAACGAAAACGGAACTGATGCCTGGCTAGCTAACATGTTGATAACAAGTAACCCAAGTTGGGCCCTCGTTCAGTTTACTTAAAATATCGGCGCGAGACGTGCTTATTACTAGCCAGTACAGTCTCATTGCTGATAGCTATTCAGTGTTTAGCTATTAATTATGTTTCTAGTTTCAAACGAGCCATGTTATAAAATTAACGTCTGCTTTCAATTTACCAATATTTAAAAATATAGTCAACAGTCAGCAGTTGATCCATCAGCGCGCGCCACCATCAGCCGCTGAGTACACCAGCACCAGCTCAACTATGAACAACATTATGACGTAGCCACACGCCCCGCACGCCCCGCACGCCCAGGACATTGTATCAGAACTTCAGGAGTGAATTCTTTGTACAACTGTTTGACGGTTTTATAAACATGCATTGTTGATCCGGTTTTAACAGTGAATGAAGGTGGCTGCTCTAGATCAAATCTCGGGTGAGCTGGGCAGGTAGCGGCACGCGGCATGCGGCCGGATGCTGCTCGACGCGGCAGCATGACACTCCCGCACAAACCCATCCTCATCGCACCGCATCCTCTCCGAAGTAAACGATTCTAATATAAAGTGCATAATAATAGCCGCGGCGTACGGCGCGGGCGCAGTGCCTCCCACGCGTGCTCACACAACTACACAAATATTAGAGTTTAAGAGTACGGCAGCATTCTTACTAACTGTGTCAGTGGCTGCTTCAACTGCTATTTAATAAATATTATTGTTTTTATGGCACTGCATGAAACTTGCGAAGTGGTTGCGACCCCGCCCCGGGTCACACAGTGCGCAGTGCTCCCGGCCGTTTGTTCAACTTACCTCACACATTACTTCGATTAAGTAACTTCTAGTAAACAAGCTATCAATGAATATTAAATGTCACCCATTTTACTTAATTATAACTTATTGCTTGACCTCTGAAAAAGCATCGAATTCGATGCTTTTTACAATACCAGCACAATAAAGTACGGATAAGTCGATTACGACTTATCCGTACTTTATTATGCTGGTATTGTGACGAGACTTTCTACTTCAAAATAAACATTGTTCTGTCTATTTTGAAAATATAAAGGTTTACAAGCCTGCGCCCCTGGCTGCTACACCCCTCTACGGCGTAGACTCACGCGTAGCACGCTCTACGAAAATATAAAGGTTTACAAGCCTGCGCCCCTGGATGCTACACCCCTCTACGGCGTAGACTCACGCGTAGCACGCTCTACGAAAATATAAAGGTTTACAAGCCTGCGCCCCTGGCTGCTACACCCCTCTACGGCGTAGACTCACGCGTAGCACGCTCTACTGTTTTTAGTTGTTTTCACGTTTATTTTTGAAAAAGATAATCAAAATTAAACTTATAAGTCCTCTATCCTCTCCCCGACGGTTACAAGTCCCGCGCTTCAGCTTCAGCTCGGAGGGTCCATATTAATCTTCTTCTTCATGGAGAATTCGTTCTAAGGACTGCTGCGCTCATTATAGCCAAGCGACGTCGGCGCACGATTTATGGAGATGATCCGGTGACGTTGTATGTAAAAGAAAAGATGACTTTTCACGCGAATGAATATTTTCATCAAAATTCCCGTCAAGTGTAACGTATATGTTTGATAACTACTCATCGTTTCAGCAAAATATTCTGCGCAAGTCTTGCAACTAAACATAATGTCCGGAGAAATATAATAAACGGTACAGCTACGTGTTTAGTTGTTTATCTAGTTGTTAAGTATCGTCCGCCGTCCGCCGTCCGCCGTCCGCCGTGCCGTACGTCCGCGCCCGTGTAGCGAGCTGTACCCATAATGTTATAAACGTAATAGTATTACTAAAGATTAAGACGCTTGCTGTATGGGTCGACGACACTCTGGCCGCAGCCAACACTTCATTGGCACTGGATCGATAAACCTGACATAAAATTGGAAGTATCATGGCGCGGTGGCGCGGTGGCACGGTGGCGCGGTGGCGCGGTGGCACGGTGGCGCGGTGGCGCGGTGGCACGGTGGCGCGGTGGCACGGTGGCGCGGTGGCGCGGTGGCACGGTGGCGCGGTGGCGCGGTGGCGCGGTGGCGCGGTGGCGCGGTGGCACGGTGGCACGGTGGCGCGGTGGCGCGGTGGCACGGTGGCACGGTGGCATGGTGGCGCGGTGGCGTTTACATGTGGTCTTTAATTAAGTCTTTTCAACAAACCTATTCTCTTCGCAATGTACCAGTGTCGGGATCGAATGAATTCCAGAACAATATCTACAGTTACTTGTAGAATCACGATTCTTACTAACGAAACAAATGTGCATCGCATCGGTTCATAGTTCCTGGGTATGTTCGTTCTGTGAACACTGTAAACATTGAAGCAGACAGCGCTGCTTTTCCGCATCAACACGACGAGTTTGTCTCTAAGATTAATAGTTGTCTGTGGGTTGAACGTCTGCCCGCGGAACCCTCCGCGGTATCGCCGAGGTCGGAGGGACGAGTCGCGCGGAGAGTGCCGGAGACGGCCGGTAAAACTAGCCGAGCGGAGGGTCACCTACCGCCGACCAGACCCTCGCTCGACTGACCACGGTGACTCACGATGACGGCGTGAACCAATCAAGCAACCGGGCAGAATGAGTTTACGTAAATGTTACTGAAGAGGATTAAAGAATTTCAATTTTCCTTTGAGCAGGGAAATCTAGGTAGGTAGTTTGTACACTTAATTAAACATGTGTGTGACGTTTGGAAAATAGTCTGATGAGTCGTCGGCTGCAGTCTTGTGGAGATGCTGAAGAAGTATATAACTGGAATGAGATGAGCGCACCGGCACTCGCGGCCAGTTGCCGGCACGTGCCGCCCCCGGACAGTAGCCGGCACGTGCCGCCCCCGGACAGAACTAGCGATGATTACGAGTGAGACAGTGGATCGTCTGTAATCTGCTAACTAAATGACAACCAACAGTTTCTGGCTCCGAGCTGGCGCTGAGGGGTTTAGTTGTCCCAGTTATTATAACAACGGAAATATGACTTATCAGTTAAAGCAATGTCTAATGTAAGGAGACTGAGTCATTCTCTTTGATACATCCTCGTTTAATATTTCGTTGTTTCTATTGTAGTAGCTTGCCAGATGTCACGGTTTGCCGCGCTAGTACAACTTATTGTTTGCCGCGCTAGTACAACTTATTGTTAGGTATTTTGATCTACTTATTTATAATACGTACTATGGAGCATGACAAACTACGGAATGTCGTTAAAATACTCTAATATACGAGCAAATTTTGAACAACTGCAGGTTTTACGAGGACGCGCTGTAGTACATTACTGAGTGCAGCCATAATGCACATTGGTAGTTGTCATAACTGAGTGCGATAAATCTCAAAGTGAAGCCCGTCCGCCATGACAGGTATGTAATTCGTAAGCTCTGAGGAAACTGAAAAGTTTACTTGTGATCGTCGCCGGCGCCGCTTGCCGCCGCGCCGGGGCGTATGGACCCTTCTGTCCAAATCCTTTGTGGTATATAATAACAGAGATGTATGGGAGCTGCAATAGGTACAGAAGACAACTACTGACAATCTTAATTAACAACATGACAATACCTACATAGAGCCCTAACAATCCCTTATCGCAGCAACATGCCGGCGACGCTCGAATAAAGTAAATCATACGCTGCCCCTTAATCCGCATTATCCATGTAGGTCAATTACTTGTCGTCGGCTGAGTCGGCCGGATGGCCACGCTGGCGACCACAGGCAACCACCGGTGACAACCGGCGGCCACTGGCGACCACTGGCGCGCTGTGAGCGCCGTGATATTTGACATCGCAACAATTACTGAGCCAACGCGCCACACTAAATGAAAAAATGAAAAGCCTCGTCGATCCCTTATCACTCGCTCTGTTTCATAACCCGCGAGACATAAACCGACTCGGTACAGTTAGGTACTGTGTTAGACGGACAACGATAAACCGGCGATGCAGTTTTTTTGCTTTTCATGTCCACCAAATGTTTTCCTAAAAATCGTATGAAACTTGTACGCGGGCTGCAAACCTTCCCTCTACACTCTACATATACATATATACACAAGGTGTAACATAATTAACGCACAACCTCTTAAGGGGTCATTGTACTTATCATTATGAACAACTTTTACAATGGGACCAAACCTGAAATCGCAAAAAAAATAATGTTTTGTTTCTCTCGAATTTGTTTATTGTAAATTATTATGAGTTTGGTTTGTACTTATAATAACACAGACACCTACAGTGTACGTATCTGGCGTGATAGCAAATGATAGCAAATGAATGTGATTAAGTATCTACGCAAGTTTTAGTGCTAATCAGTAGGTAAGCAATCTATCATTGATAAAAGAGGATCGTTTGAGAAACCGGGTCAGTACTTTGGGAGTGCGCAGGCGCAGTAAGGCGCGAGGCCCCGACAGATGGCGCCACGCTGGCCGCGCGAGCCTCTTCCGAAGTACTCTTTTGTTTCGTCAACAGTAGGGACACAGAGGAGTTCCGTCACGCAAGCAAATTGCTATACTATTGACAAGCGGCACATTGATGTTTTAACTGATGCGTTTGTATATCTACGTTATGGATTTCAATTGTTAGATTAAATTGCTGTCATTTTAAGTCGGCCTAAGCATAACCAAGGTAGTTATTATTTCTAGTAGCTCGTCCTATAACTTTCCAAAACACAAAAACACAAAACTAATTATACGCCAGGTCAACTTAGGTTCGTTTGATTCTTTTACGCAAGCTTGAAGCTATTGGAATTCGTGGAATGCCCTTGGCACTATTTAAAGATTATCTTTCTGGTAGAACACAAAAATTGAAACTTGGACAAATTGTAGGTGAGGACGTAGACGTATCATACGGCGTACCCCAAGGAAGTGTACTTGGGCCTACGCTGTTTTTAATTTATATAAACGACCTCTGCAACATGAAGATTAATAATGCCAAAGTATTCTCATACGCCGATGATACAGCTGTCGTCTTCACAGGGAAAACATGGGATGATGTTAAAAATAGCGCAGAAGATGGGCTTGCTCTTGTTGCAACTTGGTTAAACGATATTCTGCTCACCCTGAACGCAAATAAAACTAACTACATTTGCTTCAATATATAAATATTGAAGCAAATGTAGTTGTAATGTAGTAGAACCGGGTTCAACCAGACTCAGAATTTAGTTTAAAAATCCACACGTGTGACATTGGTATGAGTAGAACCAGCTGCAATTGCCCAACTATCCAACAAGTTACCCAACTAAAATATCTAGGAGTGATTATTGACCAGCGTCTTTCCTGGTATCCTCAGCTGGAACAGGTCATGAGTCGAGTAAGGAAACTTATATGGATATTTAAAGGGCTGAGATATGTTGTACCAAGGAGAATACAGGTTAATAAAAATAAGAACAACCACAGAAATCTATTAAATGAAGTTTATGTATCTTTGGTCCAGACTGTTATAGTGTATTGCATAACTGTTTGGGGGGGAGCCGCGAAATCCAGTTTTCTAGCTGTAGAACGCGCTCAAAGAGCGATACTTAAGGTGATGTACTTCAAAAAAAGAAGATTCTCTACTGACAAGCTTTACGAAATATGTAATCTGCTGTCAGTGAGGAAATTGTATATCCTCCTTATCATCCTCAAAACGCACAAAGAGATACCATATGATGCTAAAATACTAAAAAGAAGGAGGAAACACTGCATAGTAAACGTTCCTACAACTAGGACAGAATTTGCCAGTAGACAATATAAGAAACGTTCAGCTTTTTTATACAATAAAATAAATAAACTAATATATATTTATGATAAAAAAAGTTATGAATGTAAACAGACGTTAAAAATATGGCTTCACAGTTTAAATTATAATGACACAGAGTTACTTTTGCAACGTTTGACTTAACAATAAATATTATTGGTGATCCTATTCGCTTTATCGCTTATTTAGCCACTTATGTACACTCGAAATCTCTCTCTCTCACACACACACACATATACACACCCCCACACACATACACACACACACACACACACACACCAACACGCACGCACACACTCATACTCGTAAAAGTGATTGTATTTGTATTTTTAGTTTTTCCTCTCTGCTTTTCTTTTTTTATACCTGTTTAGCTCGTACGTTTATAATGTAAGGGAAGAGCGGAGCCTTCAACTCAGGCATTTTTTATGCTTAAATGGAGACTCCTCGATATGCAGTGTCAGCCAAATGAGATGTATGAAATAAACTTATTTTATTTTTTATTTATTTATTTTATTTGATTTAAATACTTTCGTTAACATTTTTCTTCGCGGCAAGAGTTTTAAAATGCGAAAAGTTTAATAAATATAATTATTTCAGTGAAACATTAAATGAAGCAGTTGTGAGTAGTGAAACTGAAAGATTAGTTCTGTTGAGAGAGCGGGAGTATTAGAAGTTATAGTGATGTAACTCGTAAGTATTGTGTGGCGAGTGCGGTGCGGTGCGGTGCGGTGCGGCGCGGTGCGGCGCGGGCAGCGCTTGTGTGCCGCGCGGCGCAATCATCTCAATAGGAGCAGTGGGTCAGTGGCGCTGACCTCGTCCCCGTGGACCTATTACTGATGCTTACGCCTGCCTGTATTACTACTGGACATCTCTACATATTCATATTATATGTACGTTTGAGCCGACTCCTCCTAAGATAGTCAGGTGAGATACTCTCCGCACCTTACCATCGGCGTCACTCGGAATAGTTCCACAACTGACAGAACCTTAACCCGTAATTAATTTACCAAGTTTTCCCCAAAGATCAAATTGTGCTGGAGACGCTCGGTCAGGCAGTCTGGAGTTTGGAGTTTATAAACTCAGTAAACTTCCACTCGAATATCGAACCATTTATGAGCTAAGCTTCCGTATAGATTGTATAGAACCAAGTTCTCCTAACTGAACAGACAGCTGTGCGTGCTGCTGGGGAGTTTGTTGCGCCACTTCGTCTTCCCAGCTAAAGCACTAGGAAGTGGTGAGGGGGGATGAAATTTCTTGACTCCCCGACCCAACCCGTCGCATCGCATCGACTCGCCGCGTTGCATCACCCGCCCGCGCTATTACTTCGTTTTCGCTTAGAGTTCTTTCTGACTTTTTTTCCATTTGCTGGACTCCTAAGGGTTCCAGCGTGATGTTAAATAACCTTCCTCAAGAATTCGGCTATCTAATGTAAAAAGAATTTTTCAAATCCGACTGGTAGTTTCAGATATTAGTGCATTCAAACAAACTTTTCAGCTTTATTATTAATACATACATAGATAGATCACAACAGTCACACTCAATCACTTGGTTGCAGTTTACAGACAGACACTGATTGAAAATATTGATCGTGCTAGTCACGTTTGAAATTAATGTAGAGCTTGAATTAATAACGTATTCAGTGCGGCTACAAAGAAGTCGGCTCATATTGTGCCTTATGAAATGTTAGTAGGGGATCCGTGAGGGTCGGGAGTGCCCTCTCGGTCGAGGCGAAGGCCGCGCCACACAGACCCCCGCACGCACACACGCACACGCCACAGCCCCGTCGCGCACCGGGTTCACTCTGTTTGTCACTCGCAGTTTGCCCACCTTCGGCTACTTTCGGCAAGATTCGGCCAGCGACCTCATGTGCGCGCGCCCACTTGACAACAATGACGGAATGGCTCAACGACACACAGATTCATTTGTTATTGTTTGATTAGTAAATGGCGTCAAACAATAAAAGTGAACAGAAGTCTCTCACAATGTTAGCAGAGAGATTGTCTGCGATTCACAAATCAACACTGAGATCGAGTAAAGTTGAGCGAGTCCGACGCGGCTTTGAAAAGGTTTTGTGATCTGGAACGCTTCCTTTACTTGCGGAGGCTCTGACAGTTGGTCGGGGGCGCAGATAACATCTGTGCTGTCGCGCGGCAGATGATGTGGCGACCAGGTCCAGCCGGGCGCGCGGGCGGAACTGCGGATGTAATCCAATCATGAACTGCCATCGTCCGGCGACCCGCTGACAGACGCGGCCTCACTGCCTGTATTCAATAAATGCTAGCTGCCTAAGTACTAACGAACTCTTGCACACTAAGCTAATACTTGTTATGGCTAAAATGAATACCAAAAACGTCGGACACAAACTGCAGTCAGTTGTATGAACAAGAAACTACTAACGAACCTACAATTAGGAGATTTTAACTATACACGAATGTTTAAGGAAACGGAAAACATTGTTTATTATTAAGCTAACTGTGTCCTGCAACTTTGTTCGCGTAGAAGTCGTAAAATACACAATATAATAAAACGAGAGTCACATTTTAATGAAACTCCCTCCGCCCTCGTCTTCCGACCCGCCGCGTTGCATCGCACGCCCGCGCTATTGTTCACAATTTCATGAGGTTTAATTTTTTGCGTGGAACCCTACTTCTATTTCTCAATAAAATAAGCCTAAGTTACTCCTTATAACATCAGCTACCTGACAGTGGAAGTCCCGTCAAAATCGGTCTAGCTGTTTCAAAGATTAGCCGTAACAGACAGACAGATGGACAAAAATTTTATAAATTCTTTTTTGTTGTAAGTACCGTACCTATATACTTTGATATATGCATTTAGTAAAAAGCTGACTGCTGAAGCTGGCTTTACAAACAGACATTCCAACTTTATTTATTTGTGTAATTTTTTTCCACCATGGCTATACGAGTGACGTAAGTTTAATATTATAATAAAATTAATTACCCATAATGAAAAACCTATAAACCTAAGACCTATAAATTTTACAAAATGATAAATGACTATTGGAAAGTGCAATAAAAAGGTATAAACAAGACATTGCAAGAAAATTATACATAGGTTTTCGTATAATCTAAATATCTAATTTGAGTCTATCCACTACTTTCATTTGATACCAAATCTATTTCAAACATGCTATATTTATCTAAAAAAATATTATTCGGTATCACTTTAAGCCCGCTATAAGCCGCCATGAATATTATGTGACGTCATATAGCCTTTAACCCGCGCGACCACATAATGCTTCCAACGATACCAAATCTATTGTTTTTCCAAATACGACTAGTAAGTAACTTAGGAGTTATGAGGGAACAGATGAACATACATATTTACATACATGCATAGCCTGTTAGAATCATAACCCTCCTTTGACTTTGCCGTAGTCGGGTAATGAAGATTGTTAAGAGTTCCAACTAGAACGAAGTTTGCAAAGTTATTATAAAGCAAGAAACAGCAAAAGTACGTGTTTTCTATTTATTATTTCACAGCAACTACGCGAACATGTTTTTATGAAACTCGAAATCAGTTTTAAACTGTAGAAATATTTTAAAGGGCCAAAGACGTTACCCTCCTAGCCCGGGGTACCAAGATTAGGAAAAAAATAAGATAGAGGTCTCGTCCCCAATAGATTCAGTTCATAGGAGAGCGGGCTCGGCGACCATCGACCCGTGCGCCATACTCCCATCCCAACTCGCACCTTTATGTGTCAACTTGTAAACTATAAATATATATTATACCAATTTCTATAAATGAAATGAAACAGTTCTAAGAACGACCTACTTCCAAGCTGACAATTTACATATATTTTCACCAATAATAGATAAGTACTGAACGAGATTAGATTTGTGTGCGCCGGTCACAAGAAACCGCTATTACGTATCAAAGTGATGGATATGTTTACAGTAAAAAAATAAATTGCACTTTGTAGTGAGAGGCTGTCAAAACATTGGCGAAGCTATTTGTACAATAATAACCATGATAAATTCTCATAATGATCGAATTTTAGTTTTAATTTTACGATTATTAAGTAATGGACTAAGAGCAGAGAGTGTACCTACTTAGTGCGCTGGTTGTAAATGACTGTCGCTCACCGGTGCATAGCGCCGGGGCAGAGCCCTGCATTATGGATGAGGTGTCCCGCAAGACAGCAGTCGAGCCGGCGCCGGCGCCCCGACCTGCCTACTTAACGTAATTTTATTTTATTCTCCACTACGAGCATTGAATACAAGTGCAGAAGTCAAGCTTCAGAAATAGCTCAACATGACTTTCTCCAGGAAAGATGTGCTTAACTAAGTAGACATTTAATAAAAACTAGAATCAGGCAGTCTGTACACAAACATTCATTTTCAAATGCATCAGTGAACAGTTTTCATTTTGCGGATATGACTGTTCCATGTCGACTGTCTGGTTCCTTATCGCACTAGGACATAGTGTGAACAATACTTCGGTATGTACCTACCTCCTGGCTGGCACGAAGAGCCAGACAAGTCTCGTTCGCAACAAAACGAATACTATCTCGTCCGCGGGAGCTCGCGGCGACATCTACGAAATTAAATCTACGATGCTGATACGAGGCCTGCTCCTCCGGGTGAGCAGCGCTACTGGACATAGGTCTATTATGAAGAATGAGGAAATAGTGTTTGACTAAACCCCAGCAAATGGGCGCATCAATAAGAACGACGGAAAGAAAATAAAACCTGTCCAATGCAGGCATTAAGAAACACTAAAAACTGACAATTACTACGATCTGACCCAAATACAAATTCATTATAAATACCTTCATGAATGATTATGATAAATGATTTTATTTCTGTAAGTAGGTTTATACAAACACTTTTACATGTCAAACATTTTTTTTCAAACTAGATGAGGCCGGTGTTTCCTATCTGACTACTCTGAGAAGAAAGGCCGAAACTAACTCAGAGGTCACAGTCTCTTTTAAAGTCCAGACATAATCTTGGTCAGATCATGTGAAGACCATGTAGGTTGGTGTCTGAAATGGTCTTTTGAGTAAAAAAACACACAGATTGAGTGGACCTGTCCAGTCAGTGCAAGCATCTGTCAGTAATCGTACAGCTCAACTTAAAAGTTAAGGAGCTGAAGGATTCAACGAACAATACCAAAGATAGGACATTTGTGTAGGCCGCATAATTACTCAAACTGGCAGACTACGATTAAAGCTGAGAGAAAAAAAAAACTTATTGAGAGCTGTATGTTCGAGCCGAGTACTTACCTAGTTTTTAGGGATATCGTTAAGCAGCTGGTCGACTCTTCACGTGACCAGAAGGTTGGCCGAGTTTTCGTCCAAAGAATCAGCATTGCCATCCAACGTGGCAGTGTTGCCAGACTTTTGGGCACTTTTCCTTTTGATAGTGATGCGGACCAATGTTTAACTGCGCATGAGCGATTCCTCCTCATTTATACTTGTACATATTGTTACCACCTACTATTTCAAAACCGTTAGATTATTAATTATTTGTATGTACATAATCGTTAATACTAACTACCATGTTTGGATTTCAAAATGGATTCAATATTTTTATGTTGCCAAGGATTTATGTAAAAACGGCTTATAGGGATCTAAGAGTCAACTTCGAATTGTTTTGACTCGATTAGATGATTATATTGATTTCTTCGAATAAACTTGCAAACGGATTACTGTTTAGTTCAACAGTTTCATGATACCGTACACGAGCGAGGATATTGGGAGTGAATTAATTAAACGTGATAATATTTGACGCGGTGTAACCAGGAGTCGCGGAAGTGAGACGAACATACCAAGCAAGACATTTCTATTAATACTAATGTATTGAAACATAATATAGCGGCTCCGCGCATGACAGACGACGCTAAATATACGCTGTTCTGTCAACGGCGTCGGAGCTAATGGCAACGACAGAACTTTCCACCGTTCAGCACAGAGTGTTGAACCGCGGCCTTCACTGTCAACGTAGCCCTTGTCGGAGTACGGCGAGGGTAGGTGGACATAGGTGACAGCTGTTGCTGATGCTGCATATCTTTACGGTTCTAACACAAAGTGTGTCCAGTGCTCCTTGGAGCAATTCCATAATAATTCAATAACTTACTATTTTATGAACACTGGTATTCAGCTGCATCCGGTTAGACTGGAATCCAGACGCAAAATAGTTGGGTAAAGGCTAGGCAGATTCAGATTCATTCAGTTACTTTTTTATTTTATTAAATTTTCAACGCCAAATGACAGGCAGTTAACTACCAATGTTCAACTTAATGGAATAGAGTTAGACCCTGTTGAGTCGACAGTTTTTCTGGAATTACTATTGATGGTAAATTACAATGGGGACCACACATAGAGAAATTGTCAGGAAGGCTTAGTTCGGTAGGCTATGCTGTTAAAAAATTCGACACATAACTGATGTAGTTTCAGCCAGAATTGTTTATTTTAGTTATTTTCATAGTCTTATGTCATATGCGATTCTTCTCTGGGGAACCTGTGCGGACATTAATACTATATTTGTTTTACAGAAAAGGGCTGTGCGAGCCATTTATAACCTAGGTCCACGAGATTCTCTTCGAGAAAAATTCAAAGAAATAGATATTCTAACTGTAGCCTGTTAATATTTTGAAAATCTATTGAAAATCTATCGTATGCACACAAAAATATATAAAGTTTTAAGAAAATGTCCGATATTTCTAGTTTAAATACCAGGAATAAACACAATCTTGCTGTACACCGCACTCGCCTCCACAGAGTAGGCAACTCGTTCATGTTTCAATGTATACGCTTTTATAACAAACTTCCCATTGACATTCGAAACTTACCCACTGAACGATTTAAAAGCTGTATTAAAACCAAACTTTGTAAAAAGGCTACTATAAAACTTCTGATTATTTAGAAGACAAAAAAGCTTGGGATTGAGCTGCTCGCTCTGATATCTTGTGATAAAACCGTAAAACTTGACATTTTAATTATTATGCAACATCAACATTATATAGGTACCATTTTATATACATACTGACATTGTTGAATATTATATACAAAATGCCATGAATATTTACTTTGAAAAGTATTATATTACTTTAATTATTGTGAATGTGAGCACTATGTGGGTCATCTATTTTATTTTTCAATTTGTTTTAATGATTGTATAGTTGACTTGAAAGAAAGGACATTTGGGTAGTCATGTTGAGTACTTTATGCGGCGTACGCAAACGTCCTTTCTTTGGTATTGTTCGTCGTGTCGTTGAGCTCTTTAAGTCCTGAGTTGAGCTACACGATTACTGACAAATGCTTGCACTGACTGGACAGGTCCACTCAAATTGTGTGGTTTTTTCCTCAAAGGACCATTTCAGACACGGATCTACATGGTCCTCACATGATTTGACCAAGATTATGTCTGCACTTTAACAGAGACTTAGACCCCTAAGTTTGTTTCGCCATTTCTGCTCAGGGGTAGTCAGATAGGAAATGTTGACTCCATCTAGCTTATTTTTTTTTAATATGAGGTGTAAAAGTGATTCCGATATCCTATTTGCAGAATGAACAATTTCATTTCATTTCATTTGATTGGTTTCCTAGCAGTAACAGATCTTTCTTTTCTTCTTTGTCGTACCGAAGATTCCACATGTACATTGTACAATGTATATTATTATTATAAGTTTTGACCAGAATTCGAGACTCAACAGCGAGCGGCAGGAATTTATTGCGAAACATTTTAATTCAGATAGACACACACATCAAAAGTGTCGGGATCAAGTACGTTTTAGAGTATCGCTGCAATTGTGGATTATTATTTTAACTTTTTTGTATCGTTATTGATTCTTTTTGAAATAAAGAATTTTCTTTAAATTTTGATTAAAAATAGAAAATCAACTGTCAATCAGAGGAATCTTGATTGACAGTTGATTTTCTTTTTATATATGATTTTTTTTTTTTGTTGATTTAGTTTTTACAAAACCATTTCAATTTTTGCATCGGAACTGAAAAAATTGTGTCGATATGGAGCGACGACATCATTTGACACGATATGAAACGATGACAGCCGTCAGAATGTTGCAAGCTGGTTCCAGGCAACGTACTGCGGCTGTCGCTCTTGGCACTACACAGAGCGTCATGAGCCGCCTCTGGACACGCTATCGTATCACGGGCAGCGTGGCCGAGCGACATGAGGACGATCTCGCATCACCACTCGCAGGCAGGACCGGTACATCTCACATAAAAGTCTATTTATTTTTAGGGTTCCGTAAACCATAAAAATAAATCGACTTTTTTGTTCTTCGGCAGACAACCATTTTTTATTAATAGCACGCGTTGATTAATTGAATGCAAATAATTATAATAGTTTCTAACAATACAAAATTAATATTAAGTAGGAACTTATTGACTAAATTCCGTCTTTAATGTAGGAACTTCAATTAATAAAATTATCGTAAATGTGTATTCGATTATTATGCTTAACGAACTGTTGCAAACGTTTTTTGTGCCAAAATTTTTATGTGAAATCATTATTAGCTTTACTTTTTAGTATCAAAAAGCCTGGATTTTTTTAACTTTGTTTAGCCAAATACCAGGTTATCTTACGTACCTACATCGGATTAATACAAAAAGCTTTCTGAGATAACGTACCTTAGAAATTAGCATATTTTTGCAAGATTTTTAAATCGCCCAGGATAGCTTCATAGACAATTTTTTATTTGTTCTATTCCGACTGAAAAGTGACAACCATTGCAAGTTCAAAAAGATTTCCCATCTTCGTCCACAAAATCCATAGCACTGTTTGCTACAAAATAACGATTAAGCATAAATGTTTATTAGTTTCTTTTGCATTAGTGATATGAGCGTTTTTTTACAGACATCCTTTGTTTATGGACAGCTAATACAGGACAATTATTTTAAAAGATCATTTTGTTCGTCGCAATTTGCAGGTGTTGGTAATAGCCATGTTTGCCCTAGCAGTAGTGACCGGAAGACGCTCACTCCTCACAGCGCATCCACAAATACGACGGTCATCATCACAAAGTGGAGGTCACAGACCCTCACGGACATCACCACTACGATTACTATGTAAGTATACCTACATACTTATAAGAGATTTTTGCAGTAACAGATCACAGACCGTCTGACAGTATGCAAGTCTCTGTCCGGCACCGACAACAGCTTCAAAATGATGACGTAGTGTCAGTGCCGCTGTGTTTCTGATTCTCGTACATTAGTCAACGTTTCTGCACAGCTAGTTGAATGTTCCGCTGTCTAGGCCCTTTGGTCTTATGACAAGAGATCTATTTGTGTCGCGGCATGTGCCGCACGCCGCACGCCGCACGCGCCGCGCCGCGCCGCGGTACCACGTCTCCATCGCAACATTTTGTCTTGACGCCTTTTGACTAGTTGGTGCTAAATCGGTCATGATCCACATTCGACGTACAGTACGATGACTACAAAACTGACACAAATAAACTTTAAACTTTCGCAACCAAATGCAGTCAGAAATTCGAACAACGAAAAACTCTGACTCTGCTTCAAAGATAAATGACACATAACAATTGATCACAATTTATAAACTATCAGCAGTTACAGTGAATGAAACGCCGCACTATTGAGTTCTATATTACCTACTGCAGCTAAATGCAAAACCATATGAATTCACTCAAAATGTTTGCAAACGCCGCTCAACCAGCGCATAAAGTAATGATTCTCAAACAGAATTCATATTTGGACCGAAAAGATAAAAGAAAGAAAAGTTTTAAATGAAAACCGGCCAAGTGCGTGTCGGACCACGCTTTTTGAAAGTAGATAGGAATAGACATGATTTTGACGACGTAAACAGTGGACTCTCATTGGTTATGGATTGGTATACGACACATAACTTTGTTCTCATTGCCAAGAAAACGAAATGTATAAAGTTCGCTTTACCGGTTATATTATACAGAGACTTATTAATAGTCTACCCTCAGAAATAAACAAATGTATTACACATAAAAATATCAAATGTAAACTTAAGCTATATTACTTAAGTATAATGTAGGAATGATTGTAACTATATAAAGACCTAAAGATGTTATTAATTGTATCGACTATAACGCATACTTATAAAATGCGTCATTGTATAGTAACTTCGATATTGAGATAGACTCATGATAGCACAAGTTTAAACGTTAGTAGTTTTTGGTTGCTGTTTAATATGAATAGCCCTGTATTCTTTTGTATTAATGTTAAATATAAAAAAAAACGAATGTTAGAAATCTAGGAGTCAACATCGGCTTAGATAAAAAGGTCCTTGTAACTGTAGACTCGGCAGTTTTTCTGGGCATAACAGTAGATGCCAAACTTCCGTGGAGCCCACATTTCAGGCCTAGCCGGAAGGCGGAAGGCTCAGCTCGGCCGCCTGCGCCTGCGCCGTCAGGAACGTAAGACAATACACTGACGTTGATACAGCTCGGTTTCTCTATTTTAGTTATTTTCAAAGCGTTATGTCCTATCCTACTGTATTCTGCTGTCGAGCAAAGCCTGACTTTAACAATATATTCATTTTTTCAAAAGTGAGCTATTCGAGCAATTTACCAACTAGGTGCCAGAGTGTATATGAGAATTTTTTTTATAGATTCTCACGGTGGCATCACAATTCATCTTCGCCAACATCTTATTATTAGGCAAAATATACATTTATACACTAAAACCTTGATATTTACAATATTAACACCATAAATAAGGACTATTTGTCTGTATAAGTCAATTTATTTTAATTTTATTTTCATTTATTATTAACTTGATCTACTCATTACAATGTTTTTATTTTATGAGTTGTTTTGCAATATGTAGTTAGCTAGCGACCTCGACAACTGATCACATTATTCTTGCCCGAGTAACCGGCAGCAAACTCGACATGCTCCCTTAATTGTCAGTGCTTGCGGTAGCGTCGGCGGTCGGGTTGCCTGCGTCTCTCAAATGTGGCGAGGGGGTAATGGCTGATTGCGTCATGCTCGTGAACGGGTGCTGCTTGTGGTGACTGGTCGTTTTGCTGACCATGGTTTTTTTTATTGATATTTCTATTATATTCTTCTTCCCAGCGAAAGCACTAGGAAGTGGTGAAGGGCGGGCGTTTTAGCGGACTGTCTTATGTACTTTTAACGTTCAAAAAGTGCTGATTCTCAAACTAGTTTCAATAAATGACTTATTTGATTTTGATTTTGCACAATGACGGGTTCCGTAGTTGAAGAAAGAAGAGAAAGAATTATCCCAAGAACAAACGTAACATTGTAGTTGAAAATCATGTTCTCCCATACATTCCAACTGCAAATGTAAGTTTGTACGCACAATATTGAGAGATTTATCAGTTATTTTAAGACCATAGACTTGTTATAAATTTTCCTGTAATCTATAAGTATAGAACTATTTTCTGTATTGATCTTGTTGATGTGCACTGTGACTCACTTGGTAGGGTCCGAAGTATTATGTACAAAAACTTGTAAAATTATTTTAGCGTAAATTTAATTTTGATTTTAAATTTAATGTTAGTATTGATTTTAATTGTCGTGATGATTTTAATTTTTTTTTGTTTTTATAATGATTTTGATTTTGATTGTGGTTCTGATTTTATTTAGATTATTAATTGTGATTTTAATTTTAATGTTAGTGTGGATTTTGATTTTAATTTTGATAGTGATTCTGATTTTATTTAGATTTTTAATTTTGATTTTAATTGTATTTTGGCTTTAATTTTAATTGTATCTTTATTTTTATTTCGATTTTAATTTCAAATTTGGTCGAAAACATCATTTATGTTCGCTGAGCATATGAACTCATCTAATTTTAAATAGGCGCCCGATATCAACCGACAAATAAGTGATGCATGATGTGCTCTCCTGTAAGAGATTGGTACACAACTCTATAAGTATATTGGATGTATCTCATATCTTTGTATCAATGTATTCAGTTGTTGGTGAGCTAAATAAATAAAATAAAATATTTTTTTTTTCTAAATTGTAGGCTCATTAGTTTCGGAGATTATGGCCCCCAGTATCTCCGAAACTACTGAGCCTAGTTTTTAATTTTCTTATTTGTCTCCCAAAAGCAATCTTCTTATTCAAAATTAATGTATTTACATGAAACGTCCGTATTTGGATCTCAGTAATACATATGTCTAACAAATTTCAACTTAATCCGTCCATTAGATTCTGAGCAAATTGGCTGTGACAGACGGACAGACACACGTGTGATCATAAAAGGGTTCTCTTTTTTTCCTTTTGAGGCACGGAACCCTAAAAATAAAGTATCCAAAGGACTTGGTCTTTGCGGGCACTATGGCATGCCAGCGGTGAAGCATTCATAGCTTTCTATTCAAACAAGTTTTACCCTTTACTAAATAAAGAGTTGGTTTGGTGATGTTATTTTGGTAAAGTAGCATAAAAAATTAAAGAGCACGGCCAAAAAAATTTACTGAAAGCTAAGGTCAGGCCTGTATTGATAAAACAAACAATGTGCTAGGCTGTTGCACAAAACATTTTCGTAATTACGTAGTATGTGTTAATGGTTGATTTGTAAGCATAGCATATTGCTTTAGTTAAAGAATAAAGTTATATTTGCGACTGTGTAGGTAAGTAGAAAAGTTTCGACTAAAACCATGGGTACCTACAGCAGTTGAAGACAGAATTATGAAGCACACAGCACGGGGATCGCGATGAACTCTCCTTTATTTATCAAACGCTCCCGACGGCCAGTGTGCACTTAATGTCCCGCGCCACGCGCCCTCTGTTCGGAACGCTTTTATTAACAATAAAATATTTACATGTTCGTGCGGAGGATTAACGTTTATAGGATTGTGACTTAAGGCAAGGTTATCCGAATAAACGTCGTCTTGTATTGTGTTTTATTCGTAGATAACATGGATTAAAATTTTGAAAAAAACATATTACATATTTCACACTTCGATCTAAATATTTCGGCCGGCCGATGCACGATTGCTTGCACTTTACTGCATCCAATTAAATCGCAAAGACAGGTCTAAATTATAGTCTAATTATTATTTCATTTGAGTTATAATAGGCTTTTAACAATAAAATTTATACCATAATAAAGGTCGTATAAAATGTGATATAATTCGGTCGACATAAAGTGAAATATCAAAATACCTATACCATTAATTCCAAAATCAAGTGTTTTCATCTTTTCATGCGCTTGTACCGTATCCCTTAGTCCCGAGCGGAACGTGTTGGAGGTCGGACGTGTGCCAATTTTTTCGAATCCGCCCCCCCGCTAAGTTCTGTTACCGATTGAGCCAAAAATGACTTATAAAAAATAATACCTGAGTATGTTTAGTTTTTAAATAGTTGTAATAATATAGTTAGTTTTTTGGAACGAAGGGTCCTGTTGACTGGCAGAATTCGTCACGTAACGAAAAAGCTTACATACACGTTTAACCCTTTCACGCGAGTTTTTCCTTTAAAATAGAATTTGGTCAAATGAAAATCCAAGATGGCGGTTGTGAAAATTTTCAATTTTTTCATCATGGGTATCGTTTTCATGGTTTTCGAGGGTGCTAAGGTCGATAGTGAAGTCAAAATGAAAATCCAAGATTGCGGCTGGGGGGAAAATTTTCAAATTTGATAACATAACATCACGCCTTGATAAAACAAACAATGTGCCGATGTTGGCAGCCGCTACGGATTGGTAGTCACAATTGGCAGCCGCCATTTTGGATTTACATTTTGACCTCACTATTGGCTATAACACCCTCGAAAACTACACCCAAGATGAAAAATTTAAAATATTCGCAGCCGCATCTTGGATTTCATTTTGACCATATTCACAAAAGAAATAAAAAAACCAAAACTGAGACCGTTTTCTTCAAAAGAAGAAAGTCGCATGGAGGTGGAATTACGTGTATGAACGCTTTATCGTTACGTCGGTATTTCTACTAGTTACCTCCTGCCTCAAGCCGCGTTAAAGATCTTCGTTCCAATAAGTATGCTTATTTTTATTAGTAATTAAGTCCATACCTAATCTATCTGTAACCTTAAATACTTACTACAAAAATAAAAGAAAAAAAAAACTTATACTAATCAATTCAAGTTGATCTACTGCATTGCTCTATTCTGTGACGCAGCTTAGTACCTACTCGAGTTCGTAAACTCAGGAGCGGTGCGCTTGGCGCGCGTCTCCAGTGCATCGTAACTTATTACGTATCGCTAATCCTTGCGGGGCTGGGGTGAGCGTTAAATGCCTACAGCGCTCGGGTTAGCGTCGCCTTAAGTACCGACATGCGGCGTAGCTACACCGTCGTTTTATCTTCCAATCGTCGAGGATCGCCCCGACAATATTTGCTCGTGTGCCTCGCACGACTAATATCTGAGCGTCGAGTCCGTCTCAGACCACGTGTCTCATGTTATATTTCGTTTACATTCTGGATGGTACACACACACAGGTACAGGTTGTCTGCCAAAGGGAAGCTTACAGCATGCAGGCTGCCCAAGCGAATTTAGAATTTGTTTCAAAATCACAAAACAACAGTTATGTGATTGGCAGGTGTGCACGTCCTCTTGAAATAATGATTGGCAGGTGTGCACGTCCTCTTGAAATAATGATTGGCAGGTGTGCACGTCCTCTTGAAATAATGATTGGCAGGTGTGCACGTCCTCTTGAAATAATGATTGGCAGGTGTGCACGTCCTCTTGAAATAATGATTGGCAGGTGTGCACGTCCTCTTGAAATAATGATTGGCAGGTGTGCACGTCCTCTTGAAATAATGATTGGCAGGTGTGCACGTCCTCTTGAAATAATGATTGGCAGGTGTGCACGTCCTCTTGAAATAATGATTGGCAGGTGTGCACGTCCTCTTGAAATAATGATTGGCAGGTGTGCACGTCCTCTTGAAATAATGATTGGCAGGTGTGCACGTCCTCTTGAAATAATGCTTCTTATTTTCTAATGCAGCGCCTACCCTATTTAGATTCCGGTACTGGTAGAACGCCCAGTGCTAACAGTACCTATCTGATGTTCCTTACTACGTCATACGTCACCGAGCGCTCGAGCAATATCACCGGCCGGTAATAACTGAGTGTCACGCGACTCACTCGCGTGTTGGTGCATCTGTAACGATCGAACCAATCGAGCAGTATACCGGAGAGGCTTTATGTTCAGGAGATGAGTTTGTAAGTCGTCTGATAACTGGCAACTTCGCGCCGCCGCGGCACGAGACCGCGTGGCGCGACTGTTGCGCAACATTCTACTGTCACAAAAATGTAAGCACGCGTGACGCTGCGGCTAAACTGTCTTACAATTTACACTATATTTAAGTATCACAGCGACCGTGATGGATAACAACGTAAAAATATCTTTCTTATCGTTTTTATTCAAATCGCTATCCGGAAAGCAGTAGTGAATATTGAAATCGATAAAACTTCCTCGACGGTGTGATGTCTACATACGTACTTTTAAATTAGGAAGGTACGTTGCGGAAAATGAAAATAGATATGCGTGTGAACATCAAAGCTCCCGTGGCGCCATACACAGCGTTGCAGTGCCAATAGACAACGAACAATGGCACGACCACGCCACATCCACGCCATATCTACGCCACGTTACATGTTGTCTCTATCATAGATAACTTGTCAAGAAACAGAGAACCGTGAAAAATTATTTCGTCGGTGAAAAAATCCGATCTTGGGGCGGTGGATACGACTGCACGCAGTCAAGTAGACATTCCCCAGGATCGGCCTCACGCAGCTTAGGTTAAACGGTACTAACACTGTAAGTTTACATTGTTACTAACAAATATGGAAGTAATATTCTGAATAAACTATTATTATTTAAAAAAAAAAATTACTTCTTTTTACATAATACACAGAAATTGAGTGGTTACAACATGAGCTATTATCGTGATACATGGGACGCCTCCGGCTTCAGTAATCCAATTCAGTTTACTCTGCTGTCACTCTCATGTCCATTGATTTGATTATTGTCTGATATTTCCTGCAACTAATTACAAGCCTCGCCCCTTATCATATAGGACTTAAACATAACCGTGGTAATATGGGGGTACTAAGGTACACCTCTGCCCAACCCTTCGGGACAACAAAGCGTGATGTTATGGGTAATTATAACAGTTAATCAGATATGCTGTCAGAGACGATTAAATCACAACAGTTCATTGGAAATGTCTTGAATGACATGTTGTGATAGGTAGGTACCTCCGGTTTGTGGGAGCCCGGCTCTCACGATACACATTAATCTAGCAAGGTTCTAGGGCGAGTAGACTTCGCATTTACGTAATTAAATTGCACTTCTTTCCCAACTATTTATCTTAACCATTCAGCTCTTGGTAAAAATAAATTAAAACTTTCCGCAGCACGAGGCACCTGCAAATTGGAATAGCGGCGATCTTCAGCGATAAACATTTCAAGTTGATGAAAGAAAATCCCGTTTATTCAACAACTTTTTTGTTCCATTTAAACCAGTATGGTTAGTAGACGCCAAAAGATATGGAAAACATTTTACACACATTTTATAGAAATTAATACTTATTTATGCAAAGTGTCACATTCTAGCTGTCTTCCTGAAAGCGCTTTTAAATGGTGTATAATTAAACAAGAACTGAGCTAAAGTAATGAAACGTTAGTTCAATACTTATCTGCAAACATTTGATGACGGTGTTGGGGCGCCAGGTCCAAGGAACTACGTACTTAGGGAACGGGCAGCGAATAGGTAATAACGTGTATCTTTCGACGTAACTTTAAAGTTCCATCGTCAAGCCAAGCACGACCATTTCTTAATTAATGATACGACTTGAGTTTAAAGTTTAAGCTAACTCAAGCAGGGATTTACTGAGTCACGAACGTTAAACTTATGAGTGAAGCTTAAATAAACGAGGTTAATACTAATCTTGGTCTTTTGATTAGGTACAACATAGATGGAGCCTTTCAGTGGTGTCGACTATACATAATTATAATTTTCGGTATTTGATGCTCTGAAAGGCGTGAAGTGTCCCTGACGACGTCGCCATCGCTAAATGTAACGTGTGCGCGCTAACCGGCGCGCGGTCACATTGCACCAGCAGCGCCGCGAGGACGCTCTCGTCACACCACCTCATCACCTCGTGTACACTAATGTTACCAGACAGAATGCGAGACCTCACTAATGCCTCGCGAGACCCCAGTACTGTTCGAAGGCAGCCCCAGAATGCTTCACTACGCTGCAATAAGTCACAGGAAACTTTCCGCCGTACATAATTATGTTACAAAATCTAAATTTGCAACAGGATGCATGTTTGTGTCAGCTGTTTGATGTTTCCTGCAACTCCGAATATGAACTTGTCCTCATTAAATCAGACTAAGAGGTTAGGTTACAAAAATCGTTTGTAAGCGCAGCTGTTCGTCCTGCACGCGTCGCATGTCCACTTCTATCTCATATCTGCAAAGAACAGACATCGTCCTACGAGTATACTAAATGAGCATTCTTTTGTTCATTTTCAACATCGCGCCATAGAAATCTTTCTACACTGTGTCCAGTCGTGTTTCGTTTCTTCCATTTCTGCCACTGTTGTTACCACGGGTTGTTACGGTGGCCATGCTCAGGACCAAAGGCTTAACGTGCTTTCCGAGGCACAAATGTGTTACACCGCCGACTTCCGAAATCCGGGCTCTTACTGAGAAATTCCTGATGGAAAAACCCAATAACACTTCGCCCGTCCTAGGAATCGAAACCAGGACCTCGCTCTATTCATGACCACGAGACAAACGGAGCAGTGAATAAATAATATTATACTGATATAAGAATAAACAGATTGATAATTGCAGACGACGTTAAATCAATGCGGGCTACAATAAATATGATTGAAACATATGTATAAGTATATAAAACGTGAGCAGTATTGGTTGTGAACCAGCCAGGTGCTCCCACGGCTCGCTCGAACCGGCAAAAAGGCATTTCTGCCCGGTTTTCAACTCCATGTCACTACAATTTCATTGTATCCGACGGATAGATTGACAGACCGTCACCGGCGCGCAGGCCGTACTGCCCTCCGCTGACGAACAATAAATCCAATAATTTCGCCAGAAAAAGTCTCGATGACAAATAGAAATTGGTGCAGGCATAGCGCACGTCACGCACTCACGCGTCACTGGTATATTGTCAGTTTCAGCAAATTTTTAAATGTGTTTTTTTTTTTATAAGATTGCAGGATATGAATTGGCATGGGACGTAAACATAACCGACAGTGTGTGCGTCCTACTCACAAGCGTGACGTCACATAACGCACCTACTCACAGCTCCCTCCTCGTCCTGCCGCAACACAAGCGTGACGTCACATAACGCACCTACAGGTGAGTGTGGTGGCACTTCCAATAAATCTTAAAAAGACTTCTATTTATTTTGTTGTATCTCGCCGCTCGTTAATACGAACGATATTCTTAAATAAACGGAGCGAAAAGCGATTCTCGAAAAGAGACAAGAAGGCCAACGTTATTTACTAGAACGTTAAGAGGTTGCTGCAGAGGACTTCGTGACAAAATGTTTGTAAACATTGCACTATAAGTAGTGAAGAAAAACAAGCAAATTAAGAGGTGAGTTCGGCGTCGTTACGACGTAAAAGATGTTAGCAATAAATCGCTCACAGAAGTGGCTGCTGCTGCCGCGAGCTGCCCGCCGCGCCGCGCCGCACCGACTCGCGCTGCGCCGCACCGACCCGCGCCGCGCCGCACCGAGCCTCATCTAATAAGAGACGTAACGAGCAGCCACTTGTAAGTGATTGTCGTCTTTCAAAAGTTTGCAAACTGGAGCAGTTCGTTACTTATTCCAGACGGGCTGGGAGTTTCCGAACTGTTAACGTTTCATGTAAGGATTGATCGAGTCATGCCTCGAACAAGAGGAAACGAGTTGGTTCTACAAACGGAAATTTTGATCAGCGTGTTTAATGTGAACACTCCTTTCCTATTTTCCATTTTTATATGGAAATCAAATTGAAGTTTGCAAAGAACGAATTCGCTTTGTAATTAGATCGGAAGTAGATAAGCGTCGTCAACATTTGCCATTATAGATTGAAGACAGATTCGGCCAGCGAGGCAGTGCGGGCGGCTCGCGGTGTCGCAGCCGCGTCGCCGGTCTCCGCGTGCCGCCGCTATAAATACATCAGCATACAATTTATATTAAGCGTTGCAGATGCGAATGCACGCAGTTTAAAAAAAACGGCAAGCATTTTAATGGCACCACTATTTGGTGTCCGTGATGGGAGCGTACACATCATGATGTAATTCACGGTTGTTGTTATGTCCTACTATAAATTGAGCGTAAATAGAGCTTAATTTGTGCAAAAAATAGTGCCTCTTTAGTTTATGAAATAAAGAGCATTTTTACTGTGAACGATCGAGGTAGCGTACACTTGGCCGTACTTGAAAACAGCTTATTAAAGCAACAAAATTTACACACAAAAATAGTTCTCAAATAGAATTTCATAATGTTCGCTCATAAAGGAAGGAGATATTGAATAAGACTTGAATATCATTCTGACTGGCGTTATGGCAGCGTACACAAAATATTAGCTCTTATAGAAAGCGAACTTTTCTTTTTATATTTAAAAGCTATATCGTCCCCGTAGAGCGCAGTCACAAGTCTAAAAAGACGAATTAGAAGTTTTTCTCAAGTTATAGTTCTTTTAATATAAACTTGGATGGAGATATTGGAGGAAATATCCATTCAAGAATTTTGTCACTACATCTTCTTTTTAACCGCACCGTTGCCTTATCACATCATTCCTCAGTCTATCATTTATAGTCACACCACACATGCTTCGCAAGGAACGTATTTCCACAGCATTTATTCTACTTTCGTGCTTCTTTTGCCACACCCAACATTCATTTCCATACATAAGCGTAAACACCAGCACACCATTGTGAACAGCCAGTCGGGCCTTTGTGGACATTAACTGGTTGGTCACAACCGCACGTATAGCACCATTCACTTTATTTCCCGCATTTACTCTCCTTTCCACATCTTCATCTATCTTTCCATCCCTTGTAAACAGACTCCCCAAATATACAAACTCACTTACTTGCTCCACACTTTTATCATTTAATTTCACATCACACATCGATACGTCCTCTTCTCTTTCAAACACCATGACCTTCGTCTTATTCACATTTATATTCATTCCTTTCATCTTATATGCTTCATCCATGACAGTGACCATGTCTTGCACATGCACTATTAATACATTTAATATTTATAAAAATAAAAGTTCGCTTTCTATAAGAACTCATTTGTGTACGCTGCCATAACGCCAGTCGGAATGTTATTGTTAAATGTTAATGTTATTCAAAAGTCTATACGCTAGTCTATACGCTAGCGACGTCGGTGACGGAACCAGCGCGCCCGGCTGTCTACTCTGCTCCTAGCTAGTCTATACGCTAGCGCCGTCGGTGACGGAACCAGCGCGCCCGGCTGTCTACTCTGCTCCTAGCTAGTCTATACGCTAGCGACGTCGGTGACGGAACCAGCGCGCCCGGCTGTCTACTCTGCTCCTAGCTAGTCTATACGCTAGCGACGTCGGTGACGGAACCAGCGCGCCCGGTTGTCTACTCTGCTCCTAGCTAGTCTATACGCTAGCGACGTCGGTGACGGAACCAGCGCGCCCGGCTGTCTACTCTGCTCCTAGCTAGTCTATACGCTAGCGCCGTCGGTGACGGAACCAGCGCGCCCGGCTGTCTACTCTGCTCCTAGCTAGTCTATACGCTAGCGACGTCGGTGACGGAACCAGCGCGCCCGGCTGTCTACTCTGCTCCTAGCTAGTCTATACGCTAGCGCCGTCGGTGACGGAACCAGCGCGCCCGGCTGTCTACTCTGCTCCTAGCTAGTCTATACGCTAGCGACGTCGGTGACGGAACCAGCGCGCCCGGCTGTCTACTCTGCTCCTAGCTAGTCTATACGCTAGCGCCGTCGGTGACGGAACCAGCGCGCCCGGCTGTCTACTCTGCTCCTAGTTAGTCTATACGCTAGCGACGTCGGTGACGGAACCAGCGCGCCCGGCTGTCTACTCTGCTCCTAGTTAGTCTATACGCTAGCGACGTCGGTGACGGAACCAGCGCGCCCGGCTGTCTACTCTGCTCCTAGCTAGTCTATACGCTAGCGACGTCGGTGACGGAACCAGCGCGCCCGGCTGTCTACTCTGCTCCTAGTTAGTCTATACGCTAGCGACGTCGGTGACGGAACCAGCGCGCCCGGCTGTCTACTCTGCTCCTAGCTAGTCTATACGCTAGCGCCGTCGGTGACGGAACCAGCGCGCCCGGCTGTCTACTCTGCTCCTAGTTAGTCTATACGCTAGCGACGTCGGTGACGGAACCAGCGCGCCCGGCTGTCTACTCTGCTCCTAGCTAGTCTATACGCTAGCGACGTCGGTGACGGAATCAGCGCGCCCGGCTGTCTACTCTGCTCCTAGCTAGTCTATACGCTAGCGACGTCGGTGACGGAACCAGCGCGCCCGGCTGTCTACTCTGCTCCTAGTTAGTCTATACGCTAGCGACGTCGGTGACGGAACCAGCGCGCCCGGCTGTCTACTCTGCTCCTAGCTAGTCTATACGCTAGCGCCGTCGGTGACGGAACCAGCGCGCCCGGCTGTCTACTCTGCTCCTAGTTAGTCTATACGCTAGCGACGTCGGTGACGGAACCAGCGCGCCCGGCTGTCTACTCTGCTCCTAGCTAGTCTATACGCTAGCGACGTCGGTGACGGAACCAGCGCGCCCGGCTGTCTACTCTGCTCCTAGCTAGTCTATACGCTAGCGACGTCGGTGACGGAACCAGCGCGCCCGGCTGTCTACTCTGCTCCTAGTTAGTCTATACGCTAGCGACGTCGGTGACGGAACCAGCGCGCCCGGCTGTCTACTCTGCTCCTAGCTAGTCTATACGCTAGCGCCGTCGGTGACGGAACCAGCGCGCCCGGCTGTCTACTCTGCTCCTAGTTAGTCTATACGCTAGCGACGTCGGTGACGGAACCAGCGCGCCCGGCTGTCTACTCTGCTCCTAGCTAGTCTATACGCTAGCGACGTCGGTGACGGAACCAGCGCGCCCGGCTGTCTACTCTGCTCCTAGCTAGTCTATACGCTAGCGACGTCGGTGACGGAACCAGCGCGCCCGGCTGTCTACTCTGCTCCTAGCTAGTCTATACGCTAGCGACGTCGGTGACGGAATCAGCGCGCCCGGCTGTCTACTCTGCTCCTAGCTAGTCTATACGCTAGCGACGTCGGTGACGGAACCAGCGCGCCCGGCTGTCTACTCTGCTCCTAGTTAGTCTATACGCTAGCGACGTCGGTGACGGAACCAGCGCGCCCGGCTGTCTACTCTGCTCCTAGCTAGTCTATACGCTAGCGCCGTCGGTGACGGAACCAGCGCGCCCGGCTGTCTACTCTGCTCCTAGTTAGTCTATACGCTAGCGACGTCGGTGACGGAACCAGCGCGCCCGGCTGTCTACTCTGCTCCTAGCTAGTCTATACGCTAGCGACGTCGGTGACGGAACCAGCGCGCCCGGCTGTCTACTCTGCTCCTAGCTAGTCTATACGCTAGCGACGTCGGTGACGGAACCAGCGCGCCCGGCTGTCTACTCTGCTCCTAGTTAGTCTATACGCTAGCGACGTCGGTGACGGAACCAGCGCGCCCGGCTGTCTACTCTGCTCCTAGTTAGTCTATACGCTAGCGACGTCGGTGACGGAACCAGCGCGCCCGGCTGTCTACTCTGCTCCTAGCTAGTCTATACGCTAGCGACGTCGGTGACGGAACCAGCGCGCCCGGCTGTCTACTCTGCTCCTAGCTAGTCTATACGTTACGTTACGTTACGTTAGTGACTACCTAGCTTTAAACGCCACCAGTGCGCTCTTGCGTATTCCTTGGAAACTCCAGAATAAACTTAAGATAACATCAATAAAGTTTACTAAATAAGGAAAGCCAGTGTAATAACTGATTAAGTTAATAAACAGAGTGAAGACGTCACGGCGCGGTCCCCGCACGGCGGCGGCGACGGCTCGTCTCAGGGCGGCGACCGGCACCGGGCCGCCGGGCCGGCTGCCGCCTGCAGAAGTCCCACTCTTTCCTACGATATTATTACGAATTTGAAACATTTCCGTGTCTGAATGACCGATTGGCCGAGTGATAACGCACAGAAGGAACCACCGAACAAGATCTACACCCTTATTCTGAGTCTGACAAATTCATTGCACAATTATCAGCACTCTATCCCTGAATGGAGAATCAAGATTGTATGCAAATGAAGTCGTGAGCAAGAGATGTTTATTCCTAAGAAAGTCGGAACTGCCTCCACCCACTGCAAGCTCAGCTATGCGACAGAATGCGCGCGCGCGGTGCTCCTGCATGTCGCGTTGTGCCGCTACATTACCGACGCTACACAAGTATAAGCGAGCTAACATCACTTTGTACTGAACCCAATAACAAATCAACTAAATAAAATAAAAACACAGCATAACTCCAATTATTTACGATACTTAAATTAAGAATAGAAAGCTCGGCGCGACTCGTCTCGACTTCGTGTTAATTAAATAACGACGGATCTTCATCCCGTTTCGATGTAACTAACTCAGCGCTTCCTTTTGTATTTCTTCGATTAAATGAAGTATGGTACAGTTTTCCATTTGCTGTAGGACTGCTTGGGACAGGAGGGATAAGCACCCGCACACAGACGCGACGTGTGTTGGTGTGGTGTGCGAGCACGCGGGCCTGGAGGGGGGGTAGAGGGAGAGCCCTTGGGGTGTGCTTATTATTCCGAGGTACCGCCACACGAAAGAAAATGGCATCGCTGGTTCAGCACCACTTTATGCGAAAAGTTGAAACCTGCGGGCAGATGATTACAATTAGGCACGTATGACATAGGTGGATGTACGAACGAACTCGCCATCGTAATAGCTACGCGGGGCATCTCAGCAGTTCAACTATACGAATAGCAAACATTTTTCAACCTCGAAAGAAGGTCAACCGGGAAAATGTGGCCAAGGCGTTTCTTTTATTTCTCTCGAGATAATATCATATTTATAGGCGCTGCTTCATTCTGTTGACTCTACAAGAAGTTAGGCCAAAATGTGCTACGGACTGTCCAATAGAAGTACAGTAGGTTACTTGTAGTATCTACATAGCAAGTTTGCTTACAACTTAAGTACTAACAGAGATCCCGTCAGGTCTGTTCTCATACTGTGGAAATGCGGTTCTTAGGAGAAGACATGATTGTGTTACTGTAGTATCGGATTGAAAGTGTGAGCGCGCCGGTAAAGCGACCGCCGCGCCCCGTGCCCGCTCCGAGCCGTGCCCGCTCCGAGCCGTGCCCGCTCCGAGCCGTCACCGACGTCGCCAACGTCCGGCACCCTTACGCACTCACTCTTACAGCAGTACCTATTGCTCATGATTCTCTTGATTGCTCAAGAGATACACTGCACCGGAGATTCATTTATAATAAAAATAGTCATAGCCTCCATTATTAAGCTACTAGCGACCCGCCCCGGCTTCGCACGGGTGCAATGCTGATACTAAATACAGGGTGTAAGGGACAGCCCTCCGCTAACTAACAGGGTGCATTCAGCTCCTTATTTTGAATCATATTCCGCCGGAAAATTTCTCATGCAAAATTTCTTTTTTTTATCGTTTTTTCAGTTACTATTCCTTTATTTCATTGTCAAATTATATTCTCTGTACGCAGCACTCCATTTATGTAAATAAAACAACTAAAATAAAAAAATCAGCAATGGATGTTGAAATACTCGGCGACTGAAGGCTCGCTGCGCTACCGTTCGCTACGCGCGTTTTGCCACGGTAACGATACATTGCGTGTGAGGTAATAAAACAAATCAAGTGTACTGGATTCCCATAAAATTTCTGAAATTATTTCATATAACGGTCGTCTTAGTATGATGTACTGAAGTCACCCCATCAGTCTGCGGAGGGCTGTCCCTTACACCCTGTTTACTACAGATAATCAAAAATTCTCAACAACAAAAGATACCTATTCTATTCAGTTCTTTTTTGAATTTAAATACCTTACCTTAAACTACGATTTTCGATAAATAAAAATACTTGCCCTAATACTAAATTGCCTTAACTCTAAATTTAAATCAAGATCATAATAGAAGAAATACTTGAATTGATAAATTATGTTTTTAATCTAATCCTATCCAACCTACTATAAGTGCGGTTTAAAAATTAACCTTAATACCGACTAAAGTACGAACATACAATTTCGTAAAAATGGTCGCGCTGAAAAGCACGTTTTGTCTTAAAAAAGAATTCACTTTAGTATTTAAATACTATCATACAATTTCGAATATACATTTTTTTTTAATTTATCGTAACGTACTTATAAGTACGGATTACGTTGTCGCGCTGCAAAGCACGTTTTTATTAAGTAATAATTGTTATTTTCCTCGCTAAAGCGCTCCGATAAACGCGTGCGATCGCTGCTAATCATAAAGTGCTACAGTGACAGGGCGAAGCGCCTTTTTTTCCTATCTGTGGCATCTCTTAGTTGGCCAAGAGTGGCCGCCGTGACTACTTACCGATTTATAGGCACGCGCCGCCGGCCCCCCGCCCCCCCGCCTGCCTTGTAAATCTGTAATATCTTCGAGAATATTCATTTAAATTACATGCTGGAAAGGGCCATATTGATCTATATTACATGCACAATGTATTTAAGGTACTTAATTGGGTAAGGATTTATGCTGTATTGCTTAAAATCGCTTCGTAAATGAGCCATTATTTCTCGTAAAAAGTAAAGGATAAAAAATGATTATTGTGGGTTATCTTAGGGTGTACAATACTGTAGTACATTATTTTGATCTATCTCGTAGGGTTCAGCCAACGTTTGCAATGTAAGCGTAAAAAAATGTGTTTATTTACGACATCACATTAGAAATCTCTAAAGTTATCAGTGTTTCTCTTCTATATTATGCATGTATTATACATATAAACCTTCCTCTTGAATTACGCTATCTATTAAAAAAAACTGCATCAAAATCCGTTGCGGAGTTTTAAAGATCTAAGCATACATAGGGACAGACAGACAGCGGGAAGCGACTTTGTTTTATACTATGTAGTGATGTAGTGATGTTCAACATCGTTCCTAGAAACCCTTTGAGCACTTCCAGTTTGATGAGCGAGTACTGGCCACAGTGCTCGGGGGCACCAGCACCCACGAGAGGTAAATAGTGAGTGGGGAGTACCCATAGAAATCAAAAGCAATCAATCTACCGGCTGCGACCGATATCTGAATGGCGTCACTCGCCGCGCGGCAACGTGTCGAGCTACTTGGGTACGTTATTGTGTTGGTTGCGTTGTACCCTTTGAACGCGGGGTGCTAACATGTTCGAGCTCGCTTCGCTAGCAGTTCGGTTTTCTGATTCGCCAGCCCAAACTACTTTCCTTCAGACACTAATATCATGTACGTATAAGAACAGAGTACAAAAATTAATCTAAGCTATAAAACAACAGTGCAATGATATCAATGAATTCTACTTGACGTATTTAGATGTGATTTTTAGGGTCATAGAAAGAAGGCTAAGTAAGCCCCCCCCCCCCATTTATGGGCATGACATGAGCACCCTCGAGGCTTTCTAAAAGTCGGCGCCCCTGGCTGGCAATCGCCCCCGCAATGCAAGCGCATTTGTTGTGTCAGTGTGCAGGGACATAGATTTCCTGGAAGCGCCTGTCTGTCGACCGCGCTCCGTGGGTTTGACGTAATGTTCACAACATATTATGTCAACATAAACACAGCTGATACATCTCGTTATGTAACAAAGTAGATTTGTGTTTGTGTTTCATTTACTGGTTAGTTGATTTATGTTAAATAATTTAAAGCTAACCACAGTTTCTTGCAGTAAGTGTAGTTACTACCTAGTCTTGCCATAAATAGTGAAGCAAAGAAAAAAAAAATTCTATTGCAAATAACATTTATTAACAGTGTGTTAGTTTAATAAATAAATATAAAACAATTTAAAATATAAAAAGCTTATTCGAAGTGGTCTCCATTGGCTGCAATACAGTCCTTTAAACGTTGAGGCCAGTTATCAGTAGAAGCACGCACTCTTTTCATGGGAAAATTCTTCACTGCCAATCGTACGGATTGTTTTAGGGACTCCAAATTATCATGGTGTTTAAAGCAAGCCGTACTCTCTAAAACTGACCATAAATCATAATCCAGCGGATTAAGATCGGGACTAGACGACGGCCAGTCTTCAGCTCTGATGAAGTCCGAAACGTTCGTTTCCAACCAAGACTGCGTAGACCGAGCTTTATGACCCGGCGCCCAGTCTTGCTGGAAGGACCATTCTTGGTTATTGAACACGGTGTTGTTAAGGGGCTTCACTACCTTCTCAAGAATGGTATCTTGATACACTTGTGCCGACGTTTTGATACCTTTTTCACAAAAGTATGGCTCAGTCACTCCTTCATAGCTAATACCCCACCAAACCATCACTGAAGTCGGATAGTGCCCACGTTGCACTCTGTCGACTAATTGGGAAGCTTCCTTAGAGCTTTGAGCATAAATACGGTCATTTTGTTTGTTAAAATGTTGCTCAATTGTAAAAATTTTCTTATCCGTAAACAAAATTTTTCTGTGACCGGTTTGCGTACCGCTTCAGTAGTTGTTTCGATTTTACCACCCTATTCTTTTTAAATTATCAGTTAAAAATGACCAGTACGTCTCTTATAGGCTGCAAGTCCTAAGTCATCTTTTAAAATACGCGACATGGTTCTAGGTGCTATCTTCATCTCTCGAGATAAAATCTTTTGCTTTCGGACAGGATTTCTTCGAATTCTTTCCCTTACTGCTTGTACCACCTTTTTCGTACGAACACTACGTGGACGGCCAAATCTTTTTCTGTCACAAACAGAGGAGGTCTCATTGTACCTATTAATAGCCCGGTACACAAACATTTTGCTAATACCAAGCGTATGGAGTTTTAAAAATTGCATTTGGCTCCATACCTACTTTGTGTAATGCAATCACAGCGATTCGGTTCTCTTTATCACCCCACTCCATTTTAATATCGCAAAATATTGTACAATGTATTGGCCCCAAAATGAGAAAACTCAATGAACAATCATATAAAAATGACAGATTCCAAATTCAAATGTAATATTTTGTTTGTTTTTAATTGTAACAGTATTTATGGCCAGACTAAGTATAGTTACGTACCGAATCGTTATCACCGTCATTAACAGATCAGGTTTTCTTTTTTTAGCACCGAACTTTGTATCACTAGTTCACCGAGTGCACGAAGTAGACAAACGGTGTCGACTCTAGACACCAATGTGCAGCTAATAACGGGGGCTCGTAGTGAATAGAGGAAGTGCCTAAGTTAAGTAGGCAGTAGGTGCTTTTTGGGAATTGTGCGCACAGACTGCAATTTCACACATAATGCACAAAAACTGCAAGCCCATTCACAAAGTACGCACAGTCTGCAAACAGACCACAGTCAGAACACTCGTCCGGTCAGTCGCTGTGCCGCCGATAATCGTGGAATAACGCTCGCTTCACTAAACGCTTTCACTCGTTTGAATAACAGCCTTCATTACTGAACCTTGTTATCGAGCACTGGCTTGTGCCCGCTGTGGCGTTGTTCCACTCTACTCGACCACGAAACCAAATACAAATAAAAAAATATACATATTGTTAAACAGAATTAGTTTTTTGGCTCGTTGTACAATAGCCAGTAGTGAAGTATTTACGAGTACAAGGCACTAATGAAGTATTTGCCCTTCGATGCTACTTCCACCTTTACAAATTATACAGGTAAACAAATATTTTCATCAATAACTTTATGTGCCCACTAGCTCCTCCCCCGACTTTGTTCGAGAATACATCTCAAGCCGGCTCAGGCATGAACCTTCAAAAAATCCTCGACCTCCACAATACAAAGCGTAACTAATACTTGGACTTTTAACCGTAATCAGTAACTTGACAGTTGGAGGGATACCAGTTTCCTACAAAAAAAAGACAGTGACGTGAAAAAGAATGAGCGAAATTAAATGAACTTTGTTACACACACATCGAAAGTCACGTTGTTGCTAGGTGCTGAAGCTCCGAGCGGCACTTCCGGTCATTTTAAGAATGTTCGCATTCCAGTCTCAGTCACAATCTGTCAAAAATTGTATAGCGTTTACCTACATTTTTGACATTTGATTGTCGCTGAGATGAGATTGCGACTAGATTTTAAACGTTTTTTGTTACGGGAATTGGGCTTCTGGTTTTTGAATTATATTTTTTGTAACTCCATACTTTTTAGTAAATTTCATTATTTGAAAAGGGAATAGTTTTTAAAAGATGAAAATCTTTTGTCAAGTCGTATTCCTATATAATCCTGCAACGGGTTTGAGGTCAAATCAGTAAAATTTCTGCCATACTTCTGAGTGGAATCTATACAAAAGAATGTGATTAAAGAGAGAAGACGTCATTTCAGCCGAGAAGATATGATCAGAGCCGTGGGAATGTTGGAAGCTGGTTCTCGACAACGTGCTGTGTCAATCGCTCTGTGCACTACGCAGAGTATTATAAGTCGACTTTGGACACGTGACCGCATCACTTGCAGCGTGGCAGAGCGACATGGAGGACGAGCTCGCTTCACCACACGCAGACAAAATCGTTACATACAAATTACTGCTGGACGAAATCGTACAAAGACCGCGATGTTGTTGGTTACGAGGTTTATAGCTCTTCAGGGATGTTACGAAGCGATCAAACCATAAGAAATCGCTTGCATGAAGTCAATCTCCCTTTCTGAAGGCCACTACGTGTACTACCTATTGAGCCCGTTTACAATGGGCTCGTGAATACAGAAATTGGGTAGAAGAAGAGTGGCGTTTTGTTTGTTTTTCTGACGAGTCTCGCTTTAATATGAGGCCAGATACTAGACCTACACGGTATTGGAGAACACCTGGACGTCAAGAACGTTTAAAATCATGCCCAGAAGTCCAGGCATAAAGTGGTGGAAAAATCATGATATGGGCGGGTATTTGGATCGGCGGAAGAACCGAACTGATTCGGATAAGAGGCAATCTCAATGCACAGATTTACGCTGAAACGATTGTATCAGATGTTGCCATTCCTTTGCGGGCTCAATTTCCTGCTTCATTTCTGGTTATGCATGATAATGCCCGTCCACACACTGCCAGAGTCCCTGCAAACACACTTGCTGCAGCTAATATCAACGTCCTACCATGGCCTGCTCAATCGCCGAACTTGAATCCCATTGAGCACGCATGGGATATGCTTCAAAGAAGAGCTCTGCCAAATATGGATGCCGTACACACACCAGAAAATATTTTTCGCCTGTTACAACGGACGTGGGCAGCCATTCCGCAAAGTGATTTGGATGAATTCGTATTGAGTTTGCCGAATCGCTGCGATTGTGTTATACACTTTAACGGCGGACAATACAGACTACTAATTGTTTATTTTACGCAATAAAAACTTTTATTTTTATGTATCTTTTTATCTCGTTTTAATGTCAGGATTAATAACTAAGGTTAACCTTTTGAACGCCATTGTCACATATACGTGACAAGCAAGCGCGTGCCCTGTACGCCAACGACACAAATATGTGACAAAAAATGCGGTGCACTTTATCACGAAACAAACAATTAAATCATTACTTTTGTGTGTTTTTATTTGTATACCTTAAATATTTATCTCTTGTCCATATTTAATTGCTTGAAACGAATTAAATTATACCATGGATATAGAGAAATTCGATGACAAAAAAAGAGAAATTAAACGCGGTGAAATTGTGGCTTGGCGTGGCGGGCACGCGCGTGCGCTTATGCTCTGGCGTTCAAAAGGTTAAAACTCTAGCATGAGCAAAAATCGCGAATTCTTTAATAATGCAAAAGCAGAGAGTACTTCGTCGATCTACATACATACTCGTACATACATTTACGAAAACATTTTGTTTAATCATTGATCTAAATGGACATTTTTATTTAATTTCAACATGGCAATAAAATATTGTTTTTAAATACCTTGTTCCCTAGACACTTTTGATGTGTGTATATGCATAGTTTTAATTGAATTTACAACACACTTTTTTACATTAAAACACATTATATTCGTTTATGACTTAAACAATGATTAATGAAATAACTTATTTAAAGTTTTATAAAAGTCATGGAACTGAAAATGATTTTATGTTTGACCAAGTAATGTTCAAAATTAAAGCAATAGATACCTGTCGTATTATAAGGTTATAAGTCCGGTAAAATAATTATTTGCAATATTTCAATGGGACAAACCAATTTTTTGCGATTTATTCAAATGCCACTAATAATTTTACCATCCATTTTTTTCGCAAATTCGTTCACTAACCAGATATTATAGTTTCAGTATGATAACATTGTTGTGCTTCGAACTGTCAAGTTACTGAATACTATTAAATGTCTAAGTGCTCTTTGTGATAGCAGTAAGTTTTGATTACGAGTTGAATGAGTGCTGACGAGACCGATGTTATAAGGCTCTCCACACAGACATACAGACGCGCAGACGGGACCACGTGGGAAAGGTTGGGTCTAGTCGCATGCCGCGCAGCAGGTAGCAGGTGTCCTCAGCAGCGACCACTCCTGACCTTGAACTACTTCTGAACATCCGCATCCGTGTTACATGGATTCGACATGTTTCAGGTACTCTATCGGAACTTAAAAGTTTTTATTTAGCTCTGGTGTAGTGGTCTGTCTGCATATTGTCATGCAAGTCAATGTTGAACTCGTTTCTGTTATCCGCACAGTCTGACAATTATTAGTTTGTCACGCTGAGTAGGTAGGTGCTGTAGGTACGCTTAAAAACAGATATTCAATAAGTTACGGCTAGACATTGTTTCATTGGTGTTAGGACTGCCGCACGTTAGTTTAAAAGTAAATGTTGGTCTCGTAATATATTAGAACTCCGTAAGTACTACGCTAGGCCAGCTCAAGGACAAAGAGTTGTCACCGACGTGCGGCCGACTGTACTTGTTGTAAAGCCAATAGTTAAATATTTGAGTTTGAGCTTAATTTATTTGCCTCTGTATCGCTAATAAGTTGGTGTCGTCCACACAGTCACGTGTTCCTCAAACAGTTCGTCACACAGTTGGGCACGTCACGTGAATAAGTAAATCCCGTTCACTTAACGTAATGAACAGCGCGGCTCGTAACGTTGCGCGTGCGCCCACGCCACGCGGCGCACATGCACGCCGAGTGTTTACCGATGCGTGTGACGTCACGCCACACCAAAACATACCGACATGTACACCGAGACCGGGTCACCACACGTACACTGTACAGGCTAAGAAGATTCGCTACATTCCCTGGCTGATGTAAATGACAAAAAGGCAGACAAAGCGCGGAATCCAGAAGATGTGGTTCAAAAGGCAATTTTGTTGAAGAGTATTTACTACGTACAGGTATTTGCTGGCTAATTTTGTTCTGCAAAGCACTTTATTACAAGTATGCGTTCTGCGTGTGGTTATTTCTGCCGAGCGGCGCGCGCGCGGCTCCGCCCACTGTCGCGCACCTTGAACCTCGACCGCCGATTACCTCACACTCACACGCACACCTACACTTGCTTACAAGCACGTTTTCTATTATCGTTAGAAAACGAATTTCGAAGACATAATTATACAAACCGCAACATTTGTTTGATAAAAAATCTCTGCGGGTTACAAAGATGCTGAGCACAGAAAATAACAATGTTGGTAAATGAATATTCAACTAACTACATGAAGTGAGGCTGCAATCTGGCTAGTTCTGTTCAACAACCTAGTCAGAGAAGAGCATACAGGCGTAAGTACACAAATGAATTCGGAAGAGAGTGCTCCAACATGCATGTGCATGCAACAACATCCATGTGCATGCTGCGAGACAGGAGCGAGGAAACTACGCAGCAGGAGACAAATATCAGGAATCAGACAATGGCTTACCTACATCATAACTAACATGGACGGACAGACTGACACGAAATAAAATATTCAGGGACTCCGGGAAGCGACGTGCTGACGCTCACGGCCAGCGCGAGGTGCAGGGCAGGCACTGTAGCTACAGTGGGATAACACATCGTATTGTATGGAATCTGAGACAATTCCTTCACTTCCGCTCCATGTACGAGTGTATCGATACAAATAATGTTGTCACCATCCTTTCCAGCGCAGCAAACCATTTGTTACGATCGCTGGAGAAGAGAAACATATCAATCAGCGCGGCGAGGCGCTGACGAGCAGTTCACACTGACGCTAAACACGCACCTTCAAGTTTAACTTGGACTAAGTTGATGGGAAGTTGTGCCCCAATTACAATCCGTTGACATCACCGCAGGAATCATGCACGCGTTTTATTTTACATGAAATCATTCTGTGAAGAATGTATATGGTGAGTTTATTATAAAGGTCGGATGGTGATAAAGGCGACTTTCATGATCGGAGGGACTTAGCAGTAATCCCGGGCGATGTAATACGACGGAACGTTACGGTTCGTCCACAAACAAGCCAAGAGCCGGCTGCTGATATTGTGATCCCTAATGGCAACAATTCTACCGCAGAACATACGAACACCAGGAATATTATACAGTTTGTTTGGTCCACATCAAATATTTGTATTGGCAAACAAACTAATATTGAGATAGAATCCAAAACTTTCACAATTTGTGAAGACACTGCGTGTATTTAGAACAGCGCGCTGAATGTTTATTTTTAAATCCTGAGTTTTTTTTAAATCCAGAAATGATTTTTTGTCCCTTTTAAAATAACTAGCTGTTGTACTTGTGTTATACGTTTATAATATTAGTTATCGGTCTTACTTTATCCGTACGAAGAAGGCTGCAAAAAGCGTCGACCTTCGTCTTTGGCTGGCCTTCACAAGTTGACCTTCGCGCAGACACTAGCGACAAGCGGCCGTATGCTCACCGGAGTGCCGAGCGACAAGCGGCCGTATGCTCACCGCAGTGCCGAGCGACAAGCGGCCGTATGCTCACCGGAGTGCCGAGCGACAAGCGGCCGTATGCTCACCGCAGTGCCGAGCGACAAGCGGCCGTATGCTCACCGGAGTGCCGAGCGACAAGCGACCGTATGCTCACCGGAGTGCCGAGCGACAAGCGGCCGTATGCTCACCGCAGTGCCGAGCGACAAGCGACCGAGTGACGCTACTATGTAGCTAACTTTGTTTTTCAGTCGGAAATCTAATTTTCAAAGCCGGTTTTCTAAAGGATGGCAAAGTTTTATTTATAATTTATCTCTCTCATCTTCTGTAACTTCTAACCGAGCATTGAGCTGAAAGCATTCAAGTGCTCTAGAAGTTAGAGTACTGGATGAATTCCAGTCCTTTACTGAGTCGGAATTGAAACGAGTTGGAAACAAATGGCTTTTCTGAAGCCGTTGGAATCAAAGCTAATCTCTCGGGGGCAGGCGTCGCTGGGAAAGGCTCGAGTGTGCCGGGAGGTGCGCGGAATGCGACGCGTGAGCACGTGCTCCATCATGAGCCGGTCACGTCCCCACACCCTCACACCCGCTCCCCACACACTGTCCCGGACAGTTACAAGTTCAGTCACACCACGCATTCGTTAACTTTAATTCAGCCACTGTTAAGTGTACCTACTTAGTTACAAATTGTTCAATTAGTTGCTTCGTTCACGAGTCGATGTGACAACATTACGTGCGCGTGGTGTGAGGACCACGATGCCACACCCCGAGTGTTACTTAACAGCTCCATATCTGCTAAGCGGTATCACTGAATTATTTATAACTGGGTGAAGTCCTGAGCGGCTGAGGGGTTCTTAAAATTTGCTACCTCAGCTCTCTTGGTATACTAAACAGAACGTTGTCTTTCTGAAAATGTTATTTTTCAGTTTCTCATTTCTATTAATTGATGTCTTCTCTCTATCAGCTTTTTACACTAGGGCTCTGCAAGAATCCGAGCATCGTATTACTCTCATATCATAGCTTCTATTCGAGCAGATATCGAGCGTTTGTATGGAGAGGGTCGCACTCAGCGGCCTCACAGCACCGCGCCCCGGACGCTTCGCAGTTCTGGAATACTTCCTCACAAAAAATCCAATCGCCGAGCGAATACTTTAACGTTTTTACGACAGTTCGCCGGCTCCGGCCCGCCGCCGCCCGGGCTCGGTATCAACGACCGTCGCGCTTCCGGAGCGACGTCTGGAACTTATACTAGTTTTGAACTAGGTAGATACTTGAAGATATCGGCCGAGTTCGAAGCACATTTGTAGTTTCCATAGTAACATGTCTGTGAGTTTGCTGATAATTAATTAAAAGGTTTTCCCAAACTTATTTTGGTTAGCATGGCTTGTTGTTTGTAGGTTTAGCGAATTTTATTGTAACATGAAACTACTAAGTGTTCGTCATCCACTCATCTAACGTTCCCAAATAGGCAATCCTCAGAAATATCCATAGTCTTTATGTTTGGACCCACTGTACCAGTACCACTGTACCAGTACCACTGTACCAGAACCCCTAATGAAATGTCGAAAGTAACTCTGTATGTTACCTTTTCACGCCTAAAGCACCGAACCGATCGCTATGACAGAATGACCTGACAGATGGCCTGAGGCCTGGAGAGGGACACAGGCTACTTTTCATCCTGGATCGCAGACGATGTCACGGACAATAGCTAGCATTTTTATAAATCGACTCGCATTTCGCTATTATTAATAAGACAGAAAATGAATACCTAAAAATAACGTGTAACTGTTTTATGTCCCAATAAAATAAAACAAAATAAAAAATCTAAGTTTGTAGTCAAATTATTTTTTTTTTTAATTCAAGAAATTATGTTGAGATTACTTTGAGGTTGAGATTTTAATTTCTATGGTAGCGAGTATCCGCCTGCCCGCGAGCCACACAACATTGAGTCGACATAATTAACAATTACAATGCGCAACGTCTCAAAAACGTCTGTAGCAGAACATGGCGTCACTGGCACACACAAAAATGTACTCTTTGGAGAGGTAAAGTTTTTGCAGTAGTTTATCATCGCGTCAACCGCACCGCGCATAGGACCCCGCGCTGTATATCTGTAGAGACTTGGTATCACTACCCGTAGGTAAAGCGAGTGTCGCATGTGCAGCTTGGAACAAACCAGTCGCAATATCAGCCCTGGAATAGTTGCTGCCAGCACTTCATAATCATGTTAATCGCTCTGCATGTTCGAGGTGAATGTGTGTCAGCCCCGCACACACACCGGCCGGCGCGTGCGGCGGCGGCCGGTGTGTGTACTACGTCTGGCGTAGAATGTGCGTTAACTACTAATGTCTACGGCGTTAGTTCATTATTAAGTACCTACTCAGCAGTAATATAATTTATGTATAACGTTTATTTGGACTCGATAAAATATAGGAAAAAATATATACTAGGAATTATATTCCTAAGAACTAGGATCCAAATAATGTAAGAGAGCAGATGGCTGAAACTATATGAGCTCCTGAATTCCAAACTAGGTAAAAACCTGTATCTTGGAAATCAGTGCTCTTCCGTGGTACATTAGGTGTCACAACTTACAAATCACATACAACAAGACAACGAAGTGTTAATCATCTAGCAAACCTGACCAAGTCAGTAAATGACGCAGTTAAAGAAGCGCAGGAGCATTCAGCGCAGCTCGGTATCACACGCATGTGACGTCTTATTGGTAAAATAACAGTAGATAATTTTATTCTCGAACGAATCGCTCCACACAATATGAAAATCCGACAATAGAACAAAATGACAAACGCAACGCTATGTAAATGTAAATGAGCGACAGAACAAAAAGCGGCCAGCGTTAGTTACAAGCAGTCACTGTCGGGTCACCGCGCAGCGAGACATGTGAGGTGCGCGCGCGCAGCGCGGCGGCGTGCGGGCGCGTGATTGCCGCGCCGCGCCGCGTCGCGCCGCGCGCTTATCACTTATCACCCGCAACAAGTCGCTCATTACCGCCGCACGTCATGTTTCTATCTATTATTCTGTTATTCGACACTGACGTCAAATCTCAATGTGTTATCCGTGGTCGTATTATCTCCGCGCAGTTTACAAGGAAATGACTTACGAGCAATTAACTTTGTTTGGGAATCTGTTGGGACCCGGACGTTACCGCGCACTTCACTTCGACAGCTTCAGCGTCAATGCGGCGTAAATAAAAATATGGGAATGTTAACGACTCTCTCTGGATAGTTAAGAATTCAGACAGACAGAATGATAAGTGTTATTTACTAGATGTGCTCATAGTAGTAGTTCGCGGGAGCTGCTGCGGCCGACAACAAAAAAAAAGTTTTTTGTTTGTTAATAGGTTCTTTTTTTGGTAACAGTAAAAGAAATGCAGTGCCAATATTTTAATCATTATAAAAACCGTTTGTATGAAATCGCACGAAAGTGTATACTTTTCTCAATAGAAATAATTTTATTTTCCCAAAAATGCTTGGAAGTTCGTGTAATAACCAAACAATCTGATGACGTGCGAGAGAGAAAACAATCTGATGATGTGCGAGAGAGAAAACAATCTTTTCTGCGCTGTCACAGTTATTGTGCTTCTATTTGTTGTAACTACGTATTGAACATTTTTCTGAATAAATTAACAACTTCCCTGTCCAATGAGTCATATATGACTCACGAGAGAAGTTTTCGCCCTACGTCCATGAGTCACATATGAGTCATAAAATAACCAAAATAGGATAAATCTACATGTAATTATGAAAATTATATTTTATGGTATATAAGAATGTTATATATAACTCATCAGAAGAAAAAACTGTGAAAAATGCGTTGTATGGGACAGGGAAGTTGTTAAGTATTAGTAGATGGTGCTGGTATTGATTCGCGGTAGGTACTTTTTTTCGAAACGACGAACGTAACATTATTTTGTCGAAAAAGAAAATTCGGTCGGACTCTACTTAGCATCGACTTTGTGTTCTAAGCACCTACTCGCGTACGTCTGCACTGCTTTTAAGAAAGGAGAATCCTGGTAATCAGCTGCATCTAGTTAGACTGGGAGCCGACCCCGGGACAGGCTAGCCAGGTGATGATCGGTCATCGTGACTAATTATCAACGAGCAGCTCTTATGCCACGTGATAGTTACAGGTCTTACAGTAAAATAATAGGATAAATAACGCCATGTTATGCCTCATTGTAAGTAATGAGGCATCGACCTTTATTTAACCTACGAGTTATGACTCGTTAGTCGCGGAGGGTCAAAAAAGCTATCATCCGTTCAGCCGATCCCGACGTTTATCCGGTTAGAGCTGGAGGCTAATCTAGTTTATATGAATTGTGCGCGGTGGCAGCCGGCGGCGTGCCGGACTGCCGGGGGCGAGCTGGCACCGGCTGCTAACCGAATCCCCCGCCCGCGCCGGCCGCTTGCCGGACAACCCGCCTCACTATAACATTATGACGATATATAGCGGCCGACACCTCTGCAGGACGTACCGATAAACCGTATTTGAATATCACAACTATTTCTCATTATTTTAGGGTTTAGCTACACTGGCAACTGTCGTGTATGCCACACATGGCACGCTGACGAGGTTCGTTCAGTTAATCTAATCTAATCTAAATAGGTGACATAATCTTCCACCAACACCTGAGATTGATTGAAGACTGCGTGCAAGAATAGAAAATGTTCCATCTGCTATAATGTTAATTTTATAATAATATATTTTAAACAGGATTATTGGAAAACCCTAACAACCTTTTAAGGATCATTGTACTCATCATTATGAACTATTTTTACTAAGGGACCAAACCTGACATCGCGAAAAAAAATCAGCTGTTCCCTACATTTTAACGAGTTATGCGAACGTAAATGTAGGGAACTTCTAATTTCTTTTTCGCGATTTCAGGTTTGGTCCGATAATAATATTAGTGTACAATGACCTCTTAAGAGGTTTTTAGTGTTTTAAATGTGTACATGTTGTAATTATAATATATCTATCTATAGTTACTATATCTTTAATAATAACAATTGAATGCTGTTTATTGGTAGCGCATCACTTGAGAACGGCTGGACCGATTTGGCAAATTTTTGTTTAGAAATGTTCGTGATAGTCCGAATCAGGTTCTTACAGAAAGAAAAAAAATTAAAAAGACCAGGAAAATTTGGAAAATTCAGGAAAACTAAAAGTACATTTTCTGTGGGAATTTTGAATGAATTATTGAAATTTGGACAGGAAACGTCAGTCAGGTCAGCTAGTACATACTATCTATACTAATATTTATTATAAAGAAAGGAACTGTCTGTCTGTCTGCCTGTATGTTACCTTTTCACTCATAAATCACTGAACGGATTTCGATAAAATTTGGCAAGAAGATAGATGGCATCCTGGGGAAGACATTTTGTTTGAAAAATAATCGTTAAGAGGACGATATAGGGGACGAAACTTTCTATGGTAAGCCCAGCATTTCCTACGTTAGGGATATGACAATTCAAATTTATGTTTGGGGAAATAAAGTGTTTCAGCGTTTTTGGAAAATCATCCCCTACGGGGCTAAAATAGTAATTAATAATTTTAAAACTCACATTTATTATTGAAATTTTTATGCAACCCTTTTTAAGTGATTTAAGGGATTGGAAATACAGTCATAGTTCGTATCTTTATTTTTATTTTATCTTGAGGTAACATTTAAACATTTTTTCATTAAAATCGGTCCACTCGGTCAAAAGTTATTTACACAACAACAATTACAATTTAAAAGACATAAAATGAAGTGTACGACAATAGCGTGACCGGCATAATTTGAGCTTTCGATTATTATATGGAAAAATAAAGTATTGCAGCAAGTAGAGGGACTCTTTGCTTACAATGCATCGTGACAGCATAGTTCGTATAAACAGTAGGTTTTCAGAAAAAGCACTTCTCCCGCGAGTGTCGCGTACGCGGCGCTCCACGTGCTGGTGTTCCTGTACTCGCATCTAAAAGGACCTACAATATCCTGCGAACTATTTGAAGAAGTGGAACTCATTCTCGAAGTAGTCTAGCTTTATTATTGTACCCGCTTTGTTATTGATTCTGTCATTAACAGGCTTTGTGTGTGTACACATAGACATGGCAGAGGGAGGTCTTCTGTTACAGGTATATGTCTATACATAAAAGAAGTCCTCTAAAATGTATTTGTTAAAATCTGTTGATTACGAAATAAATAAACTTATTATTTAAACTTAAGTAGGTACAAAACGATATATGCAAACTAAAACTATCGATAACCGCGGTAAATTTACGGCCGAGCACAATAACCTATCTATCACCAGTTTTGGCATACTGGAGATAGAAAAACCTATCTATCTATGGTATTAACGTCCCAATAATCTATAAGAGATTATAGCATCTTACCCGCCTGACATAAGGACAGATAGAATTATACTGTCTACCATCAATAGCGATCTGTCTTTTACTGAAAATATGTTATTGTTGTCGGCCGTTAGTAGGATGGGTCCAGTCGAAGAAAACGTGTGCGCTCGGGGGAGCCCCGTCATGACCGAAGTTCCTTCTCACATATGATTTAAAACAAAAACGAGATTTTCGCTGCCGCCATCTGGGATTTACATTTCGGCCTCACTATCGACTTTAGCACCCTCGAAAACTATAAAAACGACACCCATGATGAGAAATTTTAAAAATTTCGCAGCAGCTATCTTGGATTTACATTTTGACGACACTATCGGTTTTAGCACCCTCGAAAACTATGAAAACGACACCCATGACGACAAATTTGATTTATTTTGCAGCTGCCATCTTGGATTTTAATTTTTACCAAATTCGAAAGAAGATAGTCTAATGGAGGGGCATACAAGTATGAACGCTTTTTAGTGTGACGGTTTCTGCCAGTTTACTCCTACCGCAAGCCGCGTAAAAGAACTTCGTTTCGTGTCCAAAAAAGATTATTTGAAAATACTAAGCCGCGTAAGCAGAGCGGAGAGTTTTAGTTTACCAGTGTCTGCGATACATGGCGTTGTGGAAATGACGCGGTTCTCTGTCCGCGGCGTTGTTCTTCTTATTTTCCGCAGGAGAGTGACTTTCATACGAGTACGAGTGACGTGTGCAAAATGTTATTAGAGGTTTTTTGTATATCAATGCCAGTCCACTAAATCTTAATGTTCTAGCAAAAGAAGGCAAAATCAAAAATGTTGTTTACAAAAGTGGCCAGCGGTGCGGTGCCGGGTGGTATCGGTGGTGACCACTGACCACTGACCAGTCCACCACCCTGCGACTGCACCTCAGCGGCTTCTGCCACTTCTAGAGCACTGAACATCTCTAACATCGACTACGCAAACCATTAACCGTCTCGCAAGAAAGAACTATGTAACTACCAAGAAACATTTTTCGCATATTATCTATGTTTGTGATCACATCAGAAGTGTCGTAGTGGCGCATCGCACGTTTATCAGTAAGGCGCGGAGATAAGCGCCGATAATTACTGCGCACGCTCCGGCTACAGAGCCGGCCACGTGGCCGGGTTGTGCCACTGTCGCGCCACTGTTGCGCTGCACTCATCTTCCGTAGGTGCACACTCTACTCAAAACTTGGCAATTTGATTATGCTCCTGGTTCATCTGGTATTAGGTATCCATACAATCCTGCACAAACGACAAACCGTTCAGGAGATGAATGTGATAGTGTAGTGTCACAGGTGTCACTGCGCATGATGGAGTATTTGTCGTCAGTTTGACGCGACGTGAGCAGTTTGAACTTGAGTGCGCTGTTACTGATTACAGACACAGCATGTGCACATCAGGTGCTCCGATATTGAGTAATGTGTGATGTTGACCCCTTAGTTTATCAGCACGGTGTTTATCGTCACAAGTACTATATTTCTGACTTATACATATTTCCATAAATTCGTTTATGAAGTAGAAAAAATGAACAATCTTGTCGTCATATACAATCATAATGTATATCGGTCAAGGTCAGTGTTCGGCGCTCGCCCTCGCGCCGCGCACGCGGCTATTCATATCGCGAGCCTTAGGCGCAGCTCACATGAGATGTAGATGTGCCACCACGCCGCGCGGTGCCGCTGCGGGGTGAGCAGCGCCCGCACGTCATCCACTGAACAGTCCACAGACCGCAAGTTTGGTCGGAAATTCCGTAATATTTTTAATGTTTTTTACCCGTCACTGTTTATATAGGCAACCAGCGAGTAATTTGATATGTCGCGAAGTGGAAATATCTGACAATGTTGTCCACAGTCGTTCAGCTCTTTCAAATATAAAAGTACCTAACCTACCCGTTTACCTGTATTAGCAGGAAAATAATTCCAAAAGCAAGTCTGAGTCAAAAACAATGTCTTTGTCCTTAAACATAAATTATAAAACTTATGCCTACTAATATAAACACAAACAATTCTTACCTACTGCAGGCTAATTCTTACCTACTGCAGGCTAATTCTTACCTACTGCAGGCTAATTCTTACCTACTGCAGGCTAATTCTTACCTACTGCAGGCTAATTCTATAAATAATTTCAGTTCTGTTTACAATAACTTTGAGCAAGTGATTTTATTCAACTAATTTAAAAGTCACGCAGCCGAAATAATTCTGCTTTTAATTTTTTAAATTGTAATATCAGCTGACACCGAAATGTTCCGCAACGACACTTAGTCCCACTCGCTGTGATACTAACTCGCATCTCAGTTGAACTCGGGTCGAAACATGCTCTGATGTAGCGGAAGTGTCGCAGTGTGCTCCTCGCGACTCGCGACACCACCCTTCCCAACATTCGGCTGTCAGAGCTAAGGTCACGGTATCGATCCGCGCCAGCTGGCGACCGCTCCGCGGTACCTCCGCACTCAGCACGACCCTCCAGCACATGAGCACCGAGCAAGCCGCTCGGGCCCGACCGAGCCCCTTCGAGCCCGTTCGAACCCCGACCAGGCGGCTCGAAGACGTCAGAACGCTTCCGATTCCGTTGTGATCGCTCGGCGACGTAGCTACCGCGAGCTATAGGTAAGTTTACACTTTTCGGGAAGCGGCCACCGGGGCGCGGGTCGATCGAACGGCGGAAGCTTCAATGCGGCAAAGCTTATCGTGTGCGGAGATCCGCAGCCGGCCGAGGAGCGGGCAGCGAGCAGCGGGCACCGAGCGACGCCGCTGACCCAGTGCCCGCGTGCGGGCACGCGGCGCGCCCAGCCGGCGCGCGCTTCCGAGCGCGTGACGCGCGCCCAGCCCGCTGCACTGCGACCGCGCGCCGCTGCGCTATATGGCCGTCGAACCCTCGGGACTACAACTCAGGAAGCACTCACCGTTTCCGTTTATGAGGGGGTAGTCGTCGTCGTGCCGGCCGATGTAAGTCTTCAGCGGGGTGTCCGTGAGGGAAGGCGACGATCTATCCCTGTCGCTCATAATAGTCACTTATAACACCGGTTAGACTCGATACAACAACACTGGACGGGGAGACCGGCCCCGCACGCTCGTCTCCAGTCACGACCGACCTCCGGCCCGCGGCTTGCGCGGCGAATAAATAATAAAATACTGGCAACGGCACTCTCGGAGGAGCTCGCGCGACAGCCGCGCAATCAATGCCCCGCGGCGTCGCCTGCCGCGCGCACGCCCTCTGCCAGCTGCCGCGCGCGCGTCATCAGCGACCACAGGTGGCGCGCATGTCAACACGACAATGCAATAAATATTTTGCACATAAATGAGCAGTAGTAATTGACGAGAGCTACCGCAAAAAATTTACAAGAGTTACACAATGTAGCCATGTCTATAGGAGCTCATACTATATGAGGTATTTATTACTAGAACAGGGAGATAACTCTCGTGTAGCGTACGTGCCGCCATCTAGTGAACTGAAACCAACACTTCGGAGGGAAACTCCCGCTTTCAGAATGAAGTTCAAAGATGTTTGAGCACAGTTTTGTTTGACTCAAACCAAAAGCTGTCTACTTTGTAAATGACTTAAATACAAATATGAAGACCGTCTTTTTATATCGGCTTTACGTGCCCGATGTTTATTTTACCTGCTTTGACACAGATATAATGAAATAGCAATTTTTTAAATATGAATTTATGACCAAAATAATGTAGGATATAACGAGTTTAGCCGATGTGAACCAGTGAGCTGCATTGACTGCATCTGAGGCGTAAGTATTATATTTTTGATGTATCGCATTCTGCTTGATAGAATTTACTACTACCAAAAGGTTAAAGCTTACTAAAAAAACCTAACCTAACTTTGGTGAGAATTGATTTTAATTAATTAATTCTTTATTTGTGAGTAACAATGAGACCCAAATATTGTTAGTAACAATAAATAAACTTACAACTATGTTAGTGATACAATTACAACAACAATTACATTAACACACAACAAAATAATCATTGCCTCCGCATTCCAGCTGAGACACTGGAGTAACGATTTACAACACAGCAGTCCAGCCTGTCAGCAATCATTCCCAGGATGCTGTTGGCGTTGGCTCGCACCCTGCGCACCAAGGACGCACATCTTTTACGCATTAATGCATAAAAGCAATCAACACGCATTTCCGCAAACATCCCTGATGCGCTACAGAAGCGAGGCAGCCCCATCAACACCCTGAAAGCATTAATATACTGCACGCGAAGGGCACTGTACGATCTCTGCGTAAAATGTACCCACAGGCTACAGGTGTAAAATAAGGAACAGAAGGTTCTGAAAAGTGTTTTTTTAACCTCGGTAGAAGCACGCTTAAACCTGCGGGCAACCATATTCGCTCTGACCGACAGCGCCCTCCGCTCTCTCTCAATATCGTCATCATCCTTAAGGCTAGTGGTCAAGATATGTCCAAGGTATTTGAAAGATTGCACGGTACACCATTCATCTTTATTGGAGGCACCGTTTCTGGACATTGTCCACCAGCCCCAAACACCATCGTGACACTCTTTTTCACATTATACAACAGGCCATGAGCACTAGCACACCTCTCTCACACACACACACACACACTCACCAGTTTCAGTTTCATTTTATTTCGTGGCATCTATAAATTATTTTGGGGATTTCAATTATAGCTGATAGAATAAACATAGATCCGATTCAAGATGAAATTGAACACGCAATTTATGCTCGTAACGCGAGCGCGGCACACATCACGAGATAAGCTGTTCCTAGTTGTAAGCTATGAGATAGGAAGGCTAATACCCATATTCTAAGTCAAAACCTCATGTTTTCCTCGACTCGACTCGACCTCACTTAGGTAGTTTGATATGCATAGTTGCAATTTTATTCCTCATCTCAAACAGTTTCCTCAGTCGAGGTGAGTTTGAGTTGAGGACCCAACTGTCAATTATAAGGTAGGTCGGCAGCTACCTTGAGGAAGTTATTTTATAACTTTTAACCAAAACTGCGTAGTTTATCCGATATTCGTAATGTCATTTGAAGGGTTTATTGAATATTTGTACGATAATCCATACAATTACATATCGCGACGCTATTTACGAGATGCAGAAAATCCAATTGAGTTTTACAATGAAAATGAATTTAAAATTAGATTTAGATTTAAGGTGCACTGGGGTAATTCCAAAAAAGGGTATATTCCGAAAATCCATAAAATTCTCTTCTTGGGGTAATTCCGAAATACAAAACTCATGATATTTTGTGTAAGGGGTAAATACGATTAAAAAAGAAATGTAAACCTTTGGTCAAAGTACAATAAAGTCGACGTTTAAATAATTTCGGAGTAACCCCAAGATAGTTCGTAATTTCCCGTAAACTAAAAAATTATAATTCAAAAATTCAAAATGCTCTATCTAGTGAATCCAACTACATATTTATGAATCTAATATATCCATTGGTTAAATCTTTTCATTAAGTTAACCGAAGTCGCTTATTAATGGCAGTAAATATGAAACTACTTTACATAACTAACCGGAATGTAGACCTCTAGACATCTCGTAAAAATTCCCGTCGGAATTACCCCAGTACACCTTACTAAAGATATTGTGGTGAGCTTTCTGTTACCACTGTTGCTTCAAGATGTTGGTGGTAACAGACGTGGATTGCCAATTCCACCCATAATCCAAGTATTAGCCGCTTTACGATTTTATGCAACAGGAAACTTTCAAGTAAGTTGTAAATTTTTTTTTGCGCACACAAGAACTTTATGAGTTCAAATTGATTAATTATTTAATTTAATACAGTTGTTAACTATATACTTAAATTGTTTCTTATGTATTTTCAGATTGTTTGCGGAGATTTGCACAAAATCAGTCAATCGGTAATTTCAAGGATTGTGGCCAAAATTTCTAAAATGTTGGCTTTAAAAATAAGACGCTTCATCAAATTTCCTGACGTCGCTGAGCGAGCTGATGTAAAGATCAGATTTCATCGTATTGCTGGATTTCCTGGGGCTATAGGATGCATTGATTGTACTCATATACCAATCAAAAATCCAAACAGACAAAACGGTGAAGTATTTCGTAATCGCAAGGGTTGGTTCTCTATTAATGTGCAAATAGTGTGTGGACCACGAATGGAAATATATGACATAGTAGCCCGCTGGCCTGGATCTGTCCACGACTCCAGAATATTTTCGAACAGCAGGTGTTATATGAGATTCGAAGAAGGGGAACTTGCAGGTTTACTGATTGGTGATAGTGGTTATGCGCAATCTTCATATATGTATACACCTGTGCTTAATCCACAATCCCAACCCGAAATAAGATATAACAGAGCTCACATAACAACAAGAAATTTAATAGAACGATTTAATGGTGTATGGAAAAGAAGGTTTGCATGTTTAAATAGAAAGTTGCAAAATGATTTACCAAACACATGTAACATAATAGTGGCATGTGCAGTGCTACATAACATTAGTATAGAAACTAATCAAGAAATGCATGAACCCATCACGAATATTGACCCTATCCCAGTCTCCTACACTAGAGATACCGCACGAGGTAGCGTTATTAGGGCTACATTTATTGCAAGGCATTTTAGTTAATATTCTACAATGATATGCGTCAGTGGTGGCCGCGACTCACGAGTTGTAGGTAGTAGTTTCGAACCCAGACAGGTGTTTTACTTTGTGTTAATTATTTCATCACCACAGCTCTCAAAACGGTGAAGGAAAATATCGTGAGGAAACCGGCATGTCCTAGAACCAAAAATTCGAAGACATGACATCTACCACCAACCTGCACTGGGCCAGCGTGGTCGATTACGGCCCACTCCCTCTCACCGAGACGCCTGTGTCCCAGCAGTGGGAACATTATAGGCTGATTATATGTGTTTTATGGGTGTGTTACATTTAAGTAGCTTTATTTTTAACTTTCAACTATACAACATATCCCGGAATTAACGCACAACCTCTTATGGGGTCATTGTACTCATAATTATGAACAACTGTTACTATAGGATCAAAACTGAAATCGCGAAAAAAATCAGCTGTTCCCTACATTTATGTTCGCATCTCGTCAAAATGTTTGGAAAAGCTGATTTTTTTTCGCGATTAGCTTATGAGGTTGTGCGTTAATTGCAAGACATGTTGCGTTGTATAATAAATTCTTTAAATAATTACCATTATTCAAATTCTAAAATTAATTATTAAGTATTGGTAAGTAGGGTGTAATATAAGTACCTAGCTTTAGTAGTAATAACCAATATGTTTGTAACATAATATTGTCAAAATTATGTCAAGGACATTGAAATAAATACCATTTTTAAAGTTCTAATTTTTATTTCTAAATTTTGCCAAATGCAATTCAGCCTCTTCCCTCTTAGCTCTATTGCAGTGCAGAAGTTCCTCTGCGGCTTCCCTCTCGACTTCAGCTTTGTAGTAGTTCAGTTCTGCTGCCTTCACCATCCACTCTTTCTCATTTATTCTCAATTTGTGTAGCTCCTCTTCTCTTTTTTGGGATCTGTCATAAGATTATTGACGTATAGAGAATTCCTCTTGGATCACTCGAGACCGTATATTTCTAGATCCTGTAATGTAACAAATAAAATCCATGTTATTAAGTACCTATATTGAACACGAGCTTTTGCCCGCGGCATCGCCCGTGTGGAGGTCGGAAACGGGAAACGTTAAAATTATCCCACGGGAACATTGTAGAAATGACAAAATTTATTTAATTTACTACAGTTCAAGCCTGCACCCTAAATACATAGTGGTAAAAACGGAATCAGTAATAAGTAATAACTGTAGTAAAGGAAATAAATTTACTATCTCCGTCACCTGCCACTCGCACTATACTACACCGTAAATAGTATAACCCAGGTCATAAATCTAGTGTGCTCCATTTCATACAAATCTGTTACGCCGTAGGCGTGATTGATTATAAACATCCAAACTCAACCAAAAAAGTAACTTACAAACATCCAAACATATTTGCATTTAGAATATCAATAGGATTAACATTTCATTAAAGAATAAGAGTGTTTTGATATGTTGCGGCTTGTTGAATCCGTTTAGATATATTCTAATTTCTATACACCTTGTATAACTAGAACAAATCTAGATGGCTTATATTTTGTACTTGAAAAATATATTTACCTAGTGATGGAGCTACATCATAATCAGTTGGACAGGGCTCGGCAACATGAGGAGGAGGAGTTGTATTATGTGCTGTAAAAAATATACATTTTGTAAGTCTAAAATCAATCAACCATTAAATATCATAAAAACATAACATCACGCCTTGTTTTTCCCGAAGGGTTAGGCAGAGGTGTACCTATAGTAACACCCACATTTCGCCAGTTATGTTTAAGTCCCATGTAATAGGGGGCGAGCCTATTGCCATCTACCGGGCACAAATCCAGACACCGGGCTGCTACTGAGAAATTCTAGTTAGAAAAACCCAGTAACCACTGCCCGACCTGGGAATCGAACCCAGGACCTCATGCTTAGCAGTAGCGCTTGCGACCACTAGACCAACGAGGCAGTCGACCATTAAATATCAATCAATACCATTTTATAAAATGTTGGTGCCTGTACCTACCTCTTTCAGTCGCAGACTCGTTTGAAATTTGTGTTCTGCTCTCACTGACAGTATCCCGAACTTGAGGTGTATCTGGCAATATTTCGGTATCAATTTGCACCTCTGTAAAATAAAATAAAAATAGTAACTAGAAATCAGACACTGACAGAAAGTAGTAAGTAGTTAACAACTTATATATATTTACCTGCAATAGAAGGTGTGTAATCACTATCGATAACATCTAATAACTCCACATCGGTTTGTTCCAGGAGAGCATCTTCCAGTATCAGGACTTGACTAGAGGTACTAGGCACATTAAAAGATCCACCCCCTGTCCTCATCCTTTCCCTTTTCTCTTGAGCCAATATACTTTTACGCCGAGTTTTCAAATTGTCCCAACATTTTTTAAATTGAGTTTCAGTTCTCTGATGAAAAAATGTTATATTGTATAAGTAAATACAGTTTACTGAATTATTATTTATTGAATGATGGAAAGAAATTTTTCGATCTTTACTACACTCGTACTTACCTTTGAATTTGTTTCGATAGTATTGTATTCCTCCGTTAAGCGAGCCCATGCAGCTTTTTTAACTGCTGGGCTCCCCATAGTCGTTGCTACCGAGTTTAATTTAAATTTAACAATCAATTCTTGAAGGCAAATCTTTTCAGATTCATTAAAAAACTGTCTTCCAGTTCCAGACATTTCGAACAAGTACAACAAACACACAATACGACGAACCACACAGCACTGATATTTTAGAAATCACTAATAAAGAAGTATTTTTATGTTCCCAAGCCACCCAATTCTCAAGTATCACCTTATTTTTTGCCGAGGACATGGTTTTTTGTTCAAGTGGCTAAATTATATTAAAGTTTGTTTATTTTTATCGCACTACTTTCATTTGACAAATGTGATACTTCAAGTTGAAAACCGCAGATAACGCGCTCACAGACCGGAATATTTCTCCAAATAATGACGTTTTCGTGACGTATCACCTCGACTCACACTCATTCGAGGAACCTCATAATTTCCTCAATCTTACGACTATGAATACCGATTGCGAGGATCTTTCGAAGCATGCCTTGAGCCTCGACTGAGTTGTGAGTCGAGGAGCTTTCGAGGTAAATCATACCTTGCTGTTGCTTGTGATTGCGCATATGCGTTATGATTACTTGTTGTAAACGACAGCAAAACTAAGTTATCTCGCGGTAAGGTCTGCGCTACATTCTTATGACTACAATTGTTATCTCGCGGTAAGTTCTGCGCTACATTCTTATGACTACAATTGTTATCTCGCGGTAAGGTCTGCGCTACATTCTTATGACTACAATTGTTATCTCGCGGTAAGGTCTGCGCTACATTCTTATGACTACAATTGTTATCTCGCAGTAAGTTCTGCGCTACATTCTTATGACTACAATTGTTATCTCGCGGTAAGGTCTGCGCTACATTCTTATGACTACAATTGTTATCTCGCGGTAAGTTCTGCGCTACATTCTTATGACTACAATTGTTATCTCGCAGTAAGGTCTGCGCTACATTCTTATGACTACAATTGTTATCTCGCGGTAAGTTCTGCGCTACATTCTTATGACTACAATTGTTATCTCGCGGTAAGGTCTGCGCTACATTCTTATGACTACAATTGTTATCTCGCAGTAAGGTCTGCGCTACATTCTTATGACTACAATTGTTATCTCGCGGTAAGTTCTGCGCTACATTCTTATGACTACAATTGTTATCTCGCGGTAAGGTCTGCGCTACATTCTTATGACTACAATTGTTATCTCGCGGTAAGTTCTGCGCTACATTCTTATGACTACAATTGTTATCTCGCGGTAAGTTCTGCGCTACATTCTTATGACTACAATTGTTATCTCGCAGTAAGGTCTGCGCTACATTCTTATGACTACAATTGTTATCTCGCGGTTAGTTCTGCGCTACATTCTTATGACTACAATTGTTATCTCGCGGTAAGGTCTGCGCTACATTCTTATGACTACAATTGTTATCTCGCAGTAAGTTCTGCGCTACATTCTTATGACTACAATTGTTATCTCGCGGTAAGGTCCGCGCTACATTCTTATGACTACAATTGTTATCTCGCGGTAAGGTCTGCGCTACATTTTTATGACTACAATTGTTATCTCGCGGTAAGGTCTGCGCTACATTCTTATGACTACAATTTTATAAAAATATAATCTCTTGACCGCGTTTGTGTATTCGCATCAAATCAATTCGGAAAAAATCGTCGTCACCGTTGTCATGCGAACGGAGGCTCCATTTGCACGAACGGGCGACGAGTTTATATAACGCACTAGATTTTTAACTCTTGGTGTTGAGCCGAGCATTGAAAATCCAACAGAGTGCATCCCAGCGGGTCAAAGAATGCACTGTTGGATTTTCAACTTTCGGCGCTAAGCAGTTGACACTTCACTTGTATTTATAAACAAGCAATTACTTGCTGCTATGTAATATCTTAATGAAGTCATTACTTGAGGATAGAATTCTTCATTAAAAAACCTTATTCCATAGTCGAGTAATGTAAGTACGTTACTTACTTGAGTAAATGCTTGAGTAAGAAGCCACGCTTGATAGTTGTTTCCTTCTGGTAACACTCGGTTACTGCGGTTTGTTTCATTAGAAGGCACACGTGAGATGTAGATTATTTTACTTTACCATCTATAATATTACATAAATTTTATTTTACTTTATAATTCTGATAAAATTATCCTATAACACTTTTACTTGTTTATAAATACGGGTGTTAGTATTATATTTCAAGGGTTGAAGATGGGTTTCACAATTTTTCGGGGCATGTACCAATATTGGACGAGCGAAGCCGCGCCGGTCGCTAGGTAGTACAAGTGAAGCTAAACATAAAAAAACTGGGCCGTCTTTTCATCTTACCAGGTTATGATGGATATTTATAATTTTGCGCCGAACTGCCATCCGACCCCCCACCTTATTGACGAGGGAGACTTCTACAAGAGGTTCCCTTTATTGACGAGGGAGACTTCTACAAGAGATTCCCTTTATTGACGACTGCCACTACTACAAGAGGTTCCCTTTATTGGTGACTGAGACTACTACAAGAGGTTCCTTTTATTGGTGACTGAGACTACTACAAGAGGTTCCCTTTATTGGTGACTGAGACTACTACAAGACGTTCCCTTTATTGGTGACTGAGACTACTACAAGAGGTTCCCTTTATTGGTGACTGAGACTACTACAAGACGTTTCCTTTATTGGTGACTGAGACTACTACAAGACGTTCCCTTTATTGGTGACTGAGACTACTACAAGAGGTTCCCTTTATTGGTGACTGAGACTACTACAAGACGTTCCCTTTATTGGTGACTGAGACTACTACAAGACGTTCCCTTTATTGGTGACTGAGACTACTACAAGACGTTCCCTTTATTCGTTCAACTTAAGCTTTTGCTGGCGGCTCTGCTCATATTGTAATCAGAAAACGATGTTATTTCGCAGCTAGATCAAGATCAAGCGGTTCCTATAGTACAAGCCGTATGTCCGATGGGATATCCGTTGGCAACTCCTCAGGAGCCTTAGGGGTTGATTTTCCAAAAATCGATGATACAGTTAACTTTTACTCAGAAACAGAAGAACGTGGAAGTTGATATTTAGGGTCAGTCTCCACCAAGCGGAAAAAATCGAAGAATACATCACGCATTGATAAACGCTTGATGCCAGCGTCGAATTTTATACTTAAAGTCAATATCGATACAATTACTCATTCAGTGAAATTTAAAGCGTACTCGAGCCTCCGCGAGGATTTTCCCGCTTGGTCTCCAACCAGCGGAAAAATCCAATCAAGAGTCAAGTACTCTAAGGGTCAGTCCCTTAGAGTACTTGATGAGTAAATGACGAACTTGCATAAAAACCTTCATCCCTCGTGGTTAAACGGGGATGAACATTAAAGGAATGAATTTTCAGAAGAGATCCTTAGTGCTCACATTCGTTATGGAAATCTTGTACACAATTTCATGCTTCTAGACCCACCGCTTAAGGCTGCGCGCTGTCTGTGATTGCAGTGAATTACCGATTCAACCAGTGAACGACTGACATTATGAAGGTTTGAGCGAGGGTTATGTTATGTGACTTGTGCCTATAGAAAGTCACGAGTAGCGTCACCGCGGAAGCAACTGACGCGATCGTGATAAGAGCTGCACGATAACGAACTGAACCCATTATAACAATTAACTTTAATGGATTCGGTTGTAGAGTCTTAACCGCTGAGGTCTATAAACTTGATATGTCTTCTGTCAAGTGTCGGGCGGAATTCCCGCGGCGCGACATATTTATGACCTTGCTCACAAAAAATGGTCCACTGATGTTTCAATTGGCTCTTGGCACTTATTGTAAACTGTTTTGGGTTCTTGAATAAACTTACCATACTATAAAATCTAAACTATACTCGTATTACGAGAGATGTATTTATAAACAAAATATGATTACAACAGAGTATGGCCAAAAATGTCGTTTGTTTACGTAACATTATTTGCTCAAACAAAATGGTATCCATGATGTTATTTCGTGCAAATGTTATCTAAAACGATGTAATAACTACTTATAAATGAATATTTATCCACTTACCGTCGATTAGACACGAAAACACTTTATTTTCAATAAAAAAACACACGGAGATATCAGTCGCGCCAAATGTCATTGTCAAAACGTCACTTTAATTATTTTTTTCTACGTTCCAAACCGAATCTTATAAGTTTTGAAGCATTTAGTTGACGTGAATATCTACCGGACCACAGACTAAAAATGCCTGCACAGGATATTAGCCTTGAATTATAATTAAAAATGGAGATTTAAAAAGCGCGGGTACGGGTGGCACACTTGAGTGCCAGCGCTGTTTGGAGGTTTGGCGCCGATAGGCAAACAAGAGAGCCATTAACTTTTGCCCGGTTGTTATAAAATACTCAAATTGTACCAGAGTAGCTATGACTTGTTATTTAAATGTGTTTTCAATTACGAAAGTAAGCTGCCATTTTATGTAAATAAACATCTTTTATTTCGGACCTATGGACTATACCTAATAGTCCATTCGCTTAGTATAAATGTCGCAGATGGATTGTAGAATCCACTGTTTTACAAAACAGCGCCGTTATGTAAAACAACTGAACGACTTTTAGCGGTTTTACATAATTGCTAAACTTTAACACGCAGGATTGCTTAAACGTTCAATTCAATTCAATTCAAAATGTTTATTGCTCAACACGGTACATAATCATACATTTCTAGATGTCAAGTGAATGCGCAGTCCACTGTGTTGCACCAATTCAGGCATGCAAAATTATTATTAAAATTATACCAATTTCACAAACTCAACAATAATACCATATATAATGTCATAAATTCAAAACAATAAGTATGTTATGTCAGAGTATACTCATCTAATGTCATAGTTAAGTAATGTCCAACACAGTCGACACACAATTAGCAATACAAATAAAATAATTGTAATAAAATAAATTGGACTCAAGTATTCACCTTAATTATATGTATTATTATTATACACACAAATTTTTGTCAGACAGGTATTCATTAATTGTGTAGTATGTCTTATTTATCAGTAGATTATTGACTAGCTTCTTAAATACATGGATATCTTTAATACTCAACAAAGCATTAGGTAATTTATTATATGTATATATGTGGTGCCATTCCTAAGAAGTTTTTACGGAAAACTGCCTTTTTGTGTTGCCTACTGCTTATTTTATTTCTATGTCGCGAACTGTGCAGTTTTTCAAATAGGTGGAAGTTTGTTTTGACAAAAAAGGCCACCTCATATATGTATAGGCACGGTACTGTTAATATACGGAAATTCACAAAGAACGGTTTGCAGCTTTCCGTGCTTTGAATGCCGCATATCGCCCTCACACACCTCTTTGGAGCTCTAAATACCATCTCCTTGTTAGTGGAGTTACCCCAATATATAATCCCGTATCGTAATGCAGACGTAACATAAGCATGATACGCCTTATCAATGCACCGGGTCTACGAGTAGAGGTATGTAAAACAGCGTGAAATAATTTCACGCTGTTTTTTAGATTTTAGTACTAAATTTTGAAGCTCGTAACTCTGTGTGTCATGACAACAATAATGACGTCCGAAACAGAAATAAATAAAATAAAACGAGTAAACATGCCCCAAACTCGAGTGAAAACAATGATTCGACAATTTTAATATAAAGTTTTCAGAGTTTTATGAAAGCCAGTCCTTAAAATACTAAATAGCCAAGTAACTGCCACTAACTTGGATGTAGCGCTCGCCTTCCGCTCCCGCGGCACCGCTTCGTAGCAGTATTGTAAAACGTAGCGCAATGGCAATCCAGCTGAATTGTTATGTGTGTGCAACGGTGCTGTTATGTAAAACAACTAGCGGTTTTGTAAAACTGCGGATGCTACGAGTACAATCCATCTGCGACATACACACGACTTACAAACTAGTGTTAGTACTTACATCTACCAAAAAAACAACACAAACTATTCATCAGTACGCCACGTGGCATGTAGGCGTATCCAATGTCCCGGTATGGAGCTGTCCCACCTATAGCACCTGCATCAGCTATAGTTATCAGGATGCTGTTGGGGCTGGCGCGTACCCTGCGCATAATGGAAGCGCAATGCTTGCGCAAGATCGATGACGCGAAAGCCATCTATACAAGGTGTAATTGTAATCACCGTTTATCTCGTAATGGGTCATTGAACTCATCATTATGATCAATTTTTACTATGGGACCAAACCAACCTGAAATCGCGAAAAAAAATCAGCTTTTCCCTACATTTATGTTCGCATAACTCGTCAAAATGTAGGGAACACCTGATTTTTTTCTCGCGATTTCTGGTTTAGTCTCATAATAAAAATTGTTCATAATGATGAGTAAAATGACCCCTTAAGAGGTTAACAGTGATTAAAATTACACCTTGTATAGGTAGATAGGTACAAGTGTCCTGATTGACTGATTCAACAACGCAGACCCCAAACTACTGATGTTGGAAACTTGTTTGGAGGGTCGTTTTGTGACGCAGGCCCACTAAGAAGTTTTTTTTGTGTTCATTTTTTATCAGTGCACTACACTCGTACTTAAAAAATCCGATGATCCGATCCGTAAGTATTCCATATACGAGTAGCTTAGGCGAAAATTCATGAGATTCGAGAAAATTCAATTTTTTTGTAGTTTTCTTCCCAGAATTCGTCGCTAAATATCACTTTTATATAAACTCTCAAATTGAATGGCCTTCATTGCTATTCCATTGGGTACCTGATACTTTCTGAAACCTTAAGATGTAACCAGATATTCTAAAACATCAAACAGTTAAAAGTTAAAGGAAGAAGTTTATGTCACCATTTTCAAAATCTACGTACATGAACATTGACACCAAATATTTCAAAAATTTACTACCGCATTTAGCGTATAAATTACGTAGAAGTCATTTTCATTTAATCAGCTATCTAACGAGGCATGAAAGTTTGATAAATACTCAGAGGTGCCGATGAAACCGTAGATAATGCTGGCAAAAGTCAATTTTGAAAATTTTTGAAATGTTTATGGCATCCACAGAAATCTAATTATTATTTAGATTTCTGTGATGGCATCCCATTACTTTCTAACCTCCCAGTAATCTATCACACGTTAAACATGCAGGTCGTCATGGTCACAACAAAACACTAGGTCACAAGCCGCGGAATGGTTTTTAAGTTTTTAACACGATCCATGGTCTACTCGGTCTACTCGCTGGTCACGGTTCACTTGTCGCTTAGGTTACGTGTATTTAAACATACAGCGTACGCACATAATATTCTAATAGTTTGACATAAACCATACCTGACCATACTCCTCTAGATTTTTATGTTTGGGACTATAATATGAAAAGCCTTTTGTACTCAACACCGGTGTCTTCAGTAAAAGCACAAAGGCAAAGAATAATAACAACTAATTTCACCTCAAAAGTTACCAAGACAGAAGTTAGAAGAAGTGTATGTGCTTGTATTATGATACCAAGAGATGCCCATTTCGAACAAAACCGTTAAGGAACCAACAGCTTCAGGTTTTCAATTATTTCAACAATTGCCAATTCTATCTTTTCGGCATTATGGTCTAATCTTATGAGATTACAAACACAAACAGATTATTTTGTTATGACAAATAAAGGATTTTTTCGATGTATGTCAAACTATTAGAGTATGTAGGTACCAGTGTTGTTACGGAGCTTCGATTCCGACTCCGAAAGGTCGGAACTTCCGGTTAATTTTACACCTCCGACTTCGACTTCGGTTTCGATAATTTTGAATCGGAGTTATATCGAAGACCGAAACGCAGCGACGCACGTAACTACAATCCGGCCGTGTCGTCGAGAGAATGCGTTCTTGATACCTGTCAGTTTCATATGAACGAGTAAGTGTTTTGCGAATTTGATCCCTAAAGTTACTAAAAAAGGTCCACCTGACAGATGACAGGAACGCATTCTCTCGACGGCCGGACTGTAGAGCGTGTACAAACAAGTTACAACTTGTCACCCGGTCATTTTTATACACGCTCGCGCTCAGCCTCAGTTTGTTGTTCTGTGTATGTCAGATGCGCTTAATTGTTGTGATTAGTTTATTTCGAAACCAAAAAAATATTTTACTTGGGATTATTTGAATGTAGTTGACGCGAAGTGTAATATTTGTGAGAAAACTTATTCAAGGAAAGGAGGACCCTTAACACATCTTTCTTCTACCTCCGCTTTCGACTCCGGCTCCGGTTCCGGTAAAACAACCTCCGTAACATCCCTAGTATGTACGTGCGCTGTATGTTTACATACACGCAAATTATGTGACAAGAAAACCGCGACCAGCGAGTAGATCGTGAGTCACGTTAAAATCTCATAAATCGCTCCGCGCCTTGTGACCTGGGGGTCTACTCCCTAAGCACGAAGTCCGTGGTTTCGGTCTTCGTTACGGGCGTTTCCTACTCCGTATCACCTTCGGACATTTGCTTCGTTCGCGGCCCGAAGAGTACTCTGTAACGAAAAATGAATGACAACACGATTTGACAGTTGTCCCTACTCCCGATGTGGTTGTGCCGTCCGAAAAATTTAACTTGACACTTGTTACGACGGATCTTTATGTCAGTAGATACGAGATCAAAATAGTTATCGTACTGTCGATGAAAGTTACAAGTTTAAAAAGAATTGGAAACTATGGCTGCTTTTTTAAATGCTGGAAGACGCTCTACAAGAAGAGCGGACGCGACACCGACGATATTTACGCTAAAACTTTCGGTTGGCGAGTATTTCCGACGTAGACTTCATAGGGATCTATAAGCACCCACGGGAATTATTCGCGGACTTTTGTGAGGATATAATACCTCTTTTGCCTGCTGTATTTTACACAATATGTGTAATCAGGTGGACTTAGAAGCACCTTCTTTCAGCGAGGAAGACCTACAATAATTGGAACGCAGTAGATAGGGAGATGAATCTATATCCACTCAACAAGCTCTTCAGCAAGGGCAATGGGCGAGAGACAGATTAATAGTGAAATTGCTGGAAATAAATAGGTACATACAGTCTCACAAGAAAACTTTCCTTACACAACGTTAATAAATGCATAAGGTATTTATTGGAATATGAACATAAACCTAACCTCGTTGTTTCTGGACGATTCGCGCGCCCCTATCATAGATAGTGTTTCTCAACGAACTCACATCTGTCAGCGGTTAACCTTTTTGCCTGTCATTCTTACACCACAAATTGTTGTTGTAAGCCTGACATTGGCAGAATTGTCGACATCGGCACCATTGCCATAGAGAAAAAAAGAATAGAATAGTTGTTGTAAGCGTTTTAAACTAGTTCTAAATACTTTATACCTTTCTATTTTTATTACATTAGTAGACAGGTATTTGTATTTATATTATCTTTATTTCAATTTCTGTATATATTATTTAAATTTTTAAATATTTTTATAAAAACAAAAAAAATACATTTAAAAATATAAAAAATCGCATCGCCATCGGCATCAGGAACAGGGTTCAAGGTGCCGGCGGTCAGGGCTCTAGAGGAACCTCCTCACTATGCGAGCCGTGTCCAGGAGTACTGCTTCCTGGATCAAGCCATTGACCCGATTTATATTATTTATTAGGTTATATAATTTATAAACTTATTTATTTTGCTTACAGCAGGACATAATGAGTGTTGGGACTGGTGGAAGCTTGTGATATAAAAAAAAGATTTCCACAAAAATGAAAGCCTTGTCTTTATTAACAAAATGGTTTCTTTTTTTAAATTTCGCACCTATTAAATCTGAATAAATTTAACAATCAACAACACACTATATCAATCAAAACATAGATTATTCTTATTATCTATTGTAGTCTTAAATTACTGATAATTCAGCTTCTTGCTGAGTTGGCAGCGAGGTGTCACCGAACACTTGGACGTGCACGACGAGGGTTTAATGCTGTAAACAAAAGAAAATGTTTTTTTCAGTTTCAAATAATTTTCTGATACATGATTTACGTAATCTCTTTTCTACTGAACTTTTTTTTTCATTTTTAATTCTATTTGCAATCGGTCGTCAGACCATAAGCGAATTCGCTCCATGTCAAATGGCGTTACAGGTTACTTATATAAGGTAGTTCCTCTTTAGCCTTTTTCCACCGCGCTGTCGGGTTAAACAGTTCAGTAACTAGTGGGTTTGGATGCAAGGTTAGGCGTGCCTTGTGTTGTCTTTTGAACAGCTCGATTTCTGAGTTAACTGATTGCATTTGTCGTGGATTTCGTCGTACCTAGCAAACCAAGGTGCATTTGCTATTGATCTTAGGATACCATTTTGGACTCTTTGCAGGTAGAGTATGTTGGATTTGCTGGCAACGCCCCACAATTGGATTGGATAGGGGCTTCAGGACCGAGCTGTAGATGAGGAGTTTGTTGTCTACAGAGAGTTTCTTCCCATGAGCCAATATAGGTTGCGGAACTTGTAATGTATCTCGTCCCTATTATTTTTGATATGCTGCTACCATGTTAGGCGCCTAGCTAATTGGAAGCCAAGATACTTTACACGATCTGTGTGTGATAGGGTATCAGGACCAAGTCCAACAGGAGGGGTGTTGCCGTGTCTGAGCGTGAAGGTGATATGGTAAGACTTGGTTGCACTGCAAGTATCTGCCACTTACAGAGCCATTTATGAGTTTTGTCTAGCTGTTTTTGGAACCTATTGTTGGCCATTTCTGGGTTTTCATCAACTGATAAATAGACTATGTCGTCTGCATATGTTGTTATTATTATGCCATCCAATGTGGGTAGAGCTGAACCTACTCCTAATCTACTGAACTTTCTACTGTAATACTTACTTCGCTCATTTTGCATTGGCAACTCCAGCTCCGTGGACGTTGAGGGATGCTCAACCCACTCTGGGTCGGCAGGTGTAGCAGCAGATGTATGGGTGGCTGAGATGGCTGCTGGGTCTTGTCTTCCAGGTGGACGCTGTACAACAAAAACTGAATATCATTGACGGATACAACAAATATATAATTAGGTATCTGTATTTTATTATTATTTAATAAAAAAACCACGGCTAAGACTCCATGCAACATAATTATTACCAGTACACTCGTAAGTCCTCCTACAGATAAGTATTTGGAGGATGACTGATTATCATTGTATGCACTTTACTGATGACAAGACTTAAAATCGACATTAATATTGATGAGTAGATATGTATTAAACTCACCCTTTGCTACTGGTCCACGGACTTCGTGCAACTTCTCATTGAATTAGAGAGTTGCACAGACTTTTCCACAGCCGTTTTGATCGTATTTTCCTGTTAGCACCCCTCAATAGCCTGCGAGTCAACTCTTGATTCACAAATTCAAATGCAAATTGAGGAGGGCCTCTTATTTGCGCGTGAGTTGCTGCAGGTGCGGTTGGCGCCATTTTACAAAATGAATCTAATAATTTTCACAAAAATGATGCCTGTCGCAGTTCACTGGACATAGGCCTCTCCCAGGCTGCGCCACAACACCCTGTCCTCCGTTTTCCGCATCCAGTCTGTTCCAGCCACCTTCTTAAGGTCGTCGATCCATATCTAGCTGGGGGGCTTCCCACACTACGCTTGCCGATACGCGGTCTCCACTCCAGAATTCGTCTGCTCCACCGGTTATCGGTCCTTCGAAAACATGACCAGCCCACTGCCACTTCAGTTTGTATACTCTGCAGGCTATGTCGGTTACTCCGGTTCTTTTCCGGATAACTTAATTCCTGATTTTATCCATAAAAAAAACTCCAAGAATAGCCCGCTCCATATCGCGCTGAGCGACCTTGAATTTGTGGACCAGCCCAACTGTCAGTGTCCACGTTTCGGCACCGTATGTCATAACGGGCAGGACGCACTGGTTGAAGGTCTTAATCTTCAAACATTGCGGGATAGGTGACGAGAAGACTTGACGAAGTTTCCCAAACGCTGCCCAACCCAACTGAAGCCTTCACTGTCGGCTTGTTTCTCAAAGTTGTGTCTACCGAGCTGGATGATTTGCCCTAGTTAGACATACTCCTTCACGACTTCGAGAAGCGACCCTTCGATGTGTATTGGTCTCGGCAAGACGTGTGAATTGTACATAACTTTCGTCTTGTCCAAAGCCGCTATCCGGACAAAAATGACAAATATAATTCGGTTCTATATTTAGACATAATAAAAAGTATATTGTTAACAATATGGTCATGTTCTAACTACAACAATATTAACTTTTGTTTAATAAGCTTGAAAACCACAAAATAAGTAAACCGGTAATCGACCGGTAAAATAGCGCAACTTTATCGTTATGCGTCTTTCGTTCACGAATATTGTCTATGATCCCGTTCGAAATTGATGAATCCGAAACGAAGTGATGAACTGATGAATAATTAGGGAGTAGGCTTCGCTCCGACGTTTCGGACTACTGTCGGACGGGCCCGTTACTTCGTTGACGAACTTAGGAAGTAGACCCCCTGGTCATGACGACCTGGGTGTCTAACGAGATGGATTGCTGGGGGGTTAGAAAGTAGTGGGATGGCCTAAAACAGTTAATTAATTCGACAATCACACCATTTATAAATATTTTAATATTTTGTAAATTCGACCTTCGCCAGAATTATCGACTGTTATATATATCTCTAAATATTTTTTTTAAATATTTATGCCTCGTTTAGATAGCGGATTAAATGAACTTGTCTTCCTCGTAAAATATTTGTTTAAGGGCTGATTTCACTAATGAAACTGAACGCGATCAGCACATCTAAACTCTTGAGCTGTCAGTGTCATTATTCCAAAGAAAATAATGACACTGACAGCCCTTAAACGTGCTTTATGTGCTGATCGCGTTCAGTTTCATTAGTGAAATCAGCCCTAATTCTCGCGCGTGTTAATACACTTCTGGACACATCTATTGGCCCACCTTGTATTTTCAGTTTCGTTTGGTCCTAGCTAAAATTTTATATTAGGTCGAGCAAAAAGTTTTTATGCAGTTTTGAACCTGGCACATTCACAATTTCATTCAATAGTCTTTTTTTGAATTTCGAACACAGAATTTAAAGAAACAAAAGACAATTTGGAGCCTGTTTGTTGATATCAAACAATCGAATACTAAGAAAACTTGGTTTTATTGGTTTACTTGGATTTAATTCTTGAAAAAGTGATTGATATCTTTGGTTTTGCAACAAACATTACTTATTCTTAACATTAAGGAGAGGTTCTATCAATAATCTATGGATACTTCACCTGAAGTCGCCGCCCAAGCTGTGGCACTTATTCAGGCTGGACACAGCCAAAGAAACGTGAGTGCTCAACTTAATTTAAGTCGATCTGCGGTCCGAAATGTTTATCGGAGGTACCTAGAGACTGGCGGCTTTGTTCGTCGCCAAGGAAGGCCACGATCTCGGGTCACAACTGAAAGGCAGGATCGATTCATCGTGACGACCAGCTTGAGAAATCGTCACCTTACCTCCATTGAGATACAAAACCAACTTCGCGACTTCCACGGAGTATCTGTGAGCGCTCGAACTGTTCGGAGAAGGTTAAAAGAACGCGATATGGTACCACACAAGCCAGCTAATGGGCCCAAACTAACGCGAGCCCACCGAACAGCGCGCCTTCATTTCGCACGCAGTCATTTAAATTGGACACAGCAAGATTGGAGCCGTGTACTCTTTTCTGATGAGTCTAAAATTGTGTTACATGGCAATGATGGAAGGAAGAAGGTCTACCGACGTAAGGGAGAGCGTTTCGCACAATGCTGCTTTGAAGAGAGGGTTGCTTATGGCGGTGGCTCATGGACTGTCTGGGGCGGTATATCCGCGAGCGGCAAAACTCAACTTGAGGTTGTTACAGGACCACGGCTGCCAACATTAAATGCTGAAAGGTACATTCGTGAGTGCTTAGAACCTCACGTGATACCATACGCGGACTATGTGGGCCCAAATTTCCTTTTTATGCATGATAATGCAAGAGCCCATGCGGCCGGCATCGTCAGGGAAAATCTTCGGGATGTGAACATCACAGTTATGGACTGGCCAGCCAGAAGCCCAGACATGAACCCCATTGAGCACATGTGGGACGAGCTAAAAAGACGTGTTAGGGCTCGTCAGCCAGTTGCCCAGACGATGCAGGAGTTGAAAACTGCCATAGAAGAGGAATGAGAGATGATCCCTCAAAATTTCATAGAGCGGTTGATAAACTCTATGCCTAATCGTATGAGAGCTGTGGTAGATGCCCATGGAGGCAACACGCGTTATTAAATTAAACCTTTATTTGATAAAACATGTTTTTTATTCAAAAATCAATTGCCTTTAACAAGGCGCATATCCGACTTGTTAGGCGTAGCTCCATGTCGTATGGTATTCTGAATTCAAATTTAAAACAATACGATCGAAAAAGATGGTAAAATGTATCAGGTTTAAAACTGCATCAACAGTTTTTGTTCAATCTAGCAATCATATTTCGGTAGGGGCCATCGAAACCTAAACTCTAAGGTGGGCCAATAGATGTGTCCAGAAGTGTATTACCGAGCTCGAAACATAACTGACTTAGAATGACTATAGTGCTGTCCTGTGCCTACCAGTTTGGGGATTTCAGGCGTGATGTTTTACTACATGTGTAAGTGAATATAAAAGTGAAAATAACTACACGGTCATCGCAACTTACAAGTTATACCTAACTACATTTTTGTTGTAATCAAGATGGGTACGAGATGGCAGGCAGCCACACTGCCACAGTCCGCACCGCTATGCAGCTTGCTACGTCCGCACCGCTACGCAGCTTGCTACGCAGCTTGCTACGCCGTAGGCCACACTCAGTGGAATAGCCTGACTACAACGGAAGTAATATTTTGAATATTTCAGTGGATACGTTCTTAGTCCCAAGCTCTATTACGAATAACGATTATTGATGAAGCGAATATGGCCGCGGTGTGTGAGGACGTTAAAGAGAGTACGGTGTTGGGAAATCTTTTGGGTAATTTTATATACGTAAAATAAACGTTTGTCTAGCAGAAAAGTGTTTTTTATTGGTACTCGAGTCCCAAATACTACATAGGTTTCGTAATTTTATTACGAAAAAGCTTTTTTTCACATTCACACGTCACATGTGGCGTGAGCGCATTTTCAAAAATGTCAAAAATTTTTACCAAACTGTCTCCTAGCAACCTGGTTCAATTTTTTAAAATCTTTTGTATAGTTACCAGAGATACCAAAACCTATTTTCTATAATTCCAAAAACCAAAAGTACTTTGGTTCTTGGTAACTAGGTACCAGAATTGAACAAGGTTATTTTGGACGAAGAAGCTTCATCCACCAACACACACAAAGAAATGAGTGCCTTTGGCTAATAATGTTTTTTTTCCAGAAGACATTTAAGATATTGTACTGGAGAGTGGTGTTGATGATGACGACAACGACGATGAGGCAGTAATTAGAAACGATGAAATTTACAGTATTTTGCAAACGTTAACGCAGTTTCCTTTCGTCCAATTTATTAAAAAAGTCCTTCAATTTCAGTTCGATGGTTTCGGGTAAGCTCTTTATTAATTTTATAATAATCTAAGAATTTGAGAGTTGTAAATTATTCATTTGCTCAATAGACGTGAATACGCCGCAATACGATTTTTTAATCATTTTGACTACAGAAAAGTTTTCTGATTAGTAAGGTTCTACACTTAATTTATCTGATAAATTCTTTTTCTACATCTGAGCAACCTATTACACCATGCCCAACAGTTTCCAGAATGCTATGTTACCGATCGATAAAATTTTCAACACGTTCAAAATGGTTTCAATACTAAGGATGCTCACACTAACTTCTGATAACTGATTTATTCGCATCAACTGACCAATGTTCACCTGAAAATAACATTTTTAATTTTCTCAAATGGTCTCTTGGGTACATGCGACGCTACTGGTGTCTGAAAATTGTGTTTTCGGTACCTAAAATCAACCGTTCACCTACATTCTGAAAATCAGACAGATTGCTATGAAACTGTTCGGTATTTTTTTTTTGACATAATTTAAAATGCGGTTAGGTGAGACAATCGCAGAAAATTTCTGAGATTACGATTTTTGGATTCAGAATAACCAAATCTGTCGATTTTATACGGTTTTGGTCGTAAAACGACAAGACAAAAGAATTTCTTGTACCATTTGGGCACCGTAGAAGCTTAAGGTTAACTTGCTACAAACTTGCGCGTAGTGCTGCTACGCGGTCTAAGCTACGCGAGCATTTTCGTAGCAGGGTCGACGGAGGTCTACGAAAGTGCGTTCTACGTCGTAGAATGTCCTTGAAGTTGGTTTTAATAAATAGTTTAAGTTTTTTTTAAGATATGTTTATGTCTTTCCCATACCGAAAACAAGACGTGAGTAAGGTGGGTACTCACTGCAGCCGACAACAAGACGAGAGTAAGGTGGGTACTCACTGCAGCCGACAACAAGACGAGAGTAAAGTGGGTGCTCACTGCAGCCGACAACAAGACATGAGAAGGTGGGTACTCACTGCAGCCGACAACAAGACGAGAGTAAGGTGGGTACTCACTGCAGCCGACAACAAGACGTGAGTAAGGTGGGTACTCACTGCAGCCGACAACAAGACGAGAGTAAGGTGGGTACTCACTGAAATATTTCTATACTCGTATCTCTGGAAACAGTTTATTAAAGCTAAAAAAGTAACATATATAGAAAATTGCAGCCGCGGGGAGTAGTTGGCGGCGATGAAGTCGTTCCACTGCTGGTTGGTGTCGGAAGGCACGGCGGCTGGGGCGAAGGTCGGCGGGGGCTCGTCGGACATGAGCGGCGGTGGCGCGGCCAGCAGCGGAGCGGGCTCCAGCTCCATCTCCTTGCGCGTGCGTCGCGCTCCCAGCGCCCCCAGGGCCGCCTTTAGCTCGCGCTCTGCCACGCTGGCGCCCGACGAGCGTGGCGCGCCCTCTGCACAACATAACAATAGTTTAACGTGACACTGTCAGCGTCTGACGCACGGCGCCGCTCGGTACACGAGCACTCGGTACACGAGCACTCGGTACACGAGCACTCGGTACACGAGCACTCGGTACACGAGCACTCGGTACACGAGCGGCGCCGTGCGCAGCTAATGGATCAGTAGCGGCATACAGAGGCCTACACTTAGCGAGAGATAAACGTCTTTCAATTGAGATGAGTGAATAATCATCTATACTATCCATACTAAAGTTATAAATGCAAAAGTAACTCTGCCTATCTGTCTCTGTCTGTTACCTTTTCACTACTTAATAACTGAACGGATTTCAATGAGGCACAAAGGCACACCATGGAAGGAAGAAAACCAGTTCTACGAATACTAGTATACTAGTTTACCACTAGACTAGTAACTTAGTAGTTTTTACTTGTCACTTCTTCGATCACATCTGGAGAAATAAAAGCATTGGATGGGTATCTAGTTTGTAACTGATGACGACGAACTTTGTAGAATTTAAAAATTGCAGTTTTTAAAATTTTAAAATTTTCCATTAACTACTAATCTTCGTGTTTTAAAATATTTCGACGGACTAGTACTGCGCTCGTTTTAATTTAATGTCGTACATCCAGATCCACGTTGTATCTGGGGGAACGGTAGTGCCCCTGCCAAGTCTCGTGCAAAGCAAGCACGGCCGTACCATCCTTTTCTCGAAGTCATTCTCGGGCTGTTCACCCCCCCTATATCTTCTCTGTGGACAAAGCCAGCAGTTTGAACTTTCGGTTACCAAGAGTACTCTTTATAACTAGTTAAACTTCCAAATTACATGATATTTGAACTTATAGTTTACGAGTTATCATCGATAAAAGTTACATCATTTTGTCACTCACTGACTCACTGAATGACTGACCGATCATCAAAAATCTAACATACTTCTAGCAGACCTAGAACCTGGAAATTTGGCATCAAGATAGATTATTAGGCTGATATAAAGGAAAAATTAAAAAAAAACCCCTAATAAATAGTTAATTATAGAAAACAATATTATATTTGCCTTTTTGCAGGAACATGGTGTATTAATTTCGACTGCATTGTTAACTTTGTTCTTTGTTTACGTACAAAAAATTTTAAAGTGGTATAGATTATTATTTTGTTATTTACCAAATTTAAAAATAAATTTAATACATGGAGTTAATAATTAATTATTATAAATATTAAATGAATAAAGCTAATAAACTTGATAAAAATGACAATCAATGTAATGCAATAAATAGTCTGTGCTCGCTCGATAGATAGCGTTGTGCCTGGTTTCTAAATCGCGCTACGGTTTCGTTACAGGGCGTAGTACAAGTAGTACTTTAGAAAATCATGGATATTTTCGTATGAAAGCGCCATCTATACATGAAAAAAAAACCACTTAGAAACTAAAAATTATAATACAATAACGAAAATGTATATTTGGCGAAACGAAGTTTGCCGCAGCAGCTAGTTATTAGTTACTTAAACAGTTTGTTATTAAAAATACTAATTTAAATACATAGTTAGGTTAAATGTTTAGTTTGTTACTTAATACTGTTAGTTTGTTCTAAAGAAAGAGACCCACCTACAAAAAATAAATGAGATCCCGCCAAAAACGAAGACCTAAGTTTATTTGAAAAGAACATCACAATTATTATCTAAACCTATGTTTAATGAACAAATCAAAAGAACGTAACTAATCCTGTGATATTAAACTTTGCGCGTGCGCTATGCCTCCTCCAAATATGCCGTTTGCTATTTGTTTCTTCTTGTGCTCATTGCCAAGTCACTATAATTATAATATAAGTAAATCTATTGATACAGTCACTAAATGTTGTTATATAACTAACTACAAAATAAATTGATTAGTATTTGGCTTCTATGAGATCTCAAAACTTTTTACGGTGGAAAAATTGCATGGAGAGACTTGGCACTTTTTTACATTTAATGTTTTTGGTGGGAGAGGGCGTTGTTTTTTAGATGTTTTTGTTTGTGTCGGGGTTTTTTTTAATTTTTAATTTAATCTTTGTTTCCTGCTGTTTAAACTTTAAATATTATTAGCAGACGCGCTACGATCGACACGCACCTCTCCTAAATCTGCGTAGCTCTGGGTATTTTTCCCACAGTGTGGTTACTAATTTATCCTCATTTCTCTTTCCTACTCCATCATCTGACCCTGATCACCATCTTTCTATAACCTATTCATTGAGACCATTCCAATGAACCCAAACACGATACCTGTGCTGTAAGTTGGTGAGGGAGTTGAGTATCCTGCAAATTCCAGGTGATGCTGCAGCATCAATTCAAGGTTACACTCTCGATCAAGTCACCTTTCAAACAAAAATAATAAACAAAATCGATTCAGCCGTTTGGGAGCTACGATGGCGCAGACAGACACACAGATACACAAATACAAAAGTTAAACTTATAACACCCCTCTGTTTCCGTCGGGGGTTAAAAATCATGAAAGACCACAAATCGTAAAATATTTATTATTTTTACTACGTTATTTTTGTTTTCAATATCACAGATACTGTACTATTTCTGCAGTAAATACATTACTTCTTAACTACTACCCAAGTTTGTAGTTAAGTGACTGGACAAGCAATGTAAAAATCACAAAATGATACTTTATTTTTCAGATGCATCGCGTAGTATGGGCGACCGGTCGCTGTATCTTGCAACGAGTTAGTGACATGCTTATGCAGATCCACCAACGTTGGCAAGCGACAACAATGTCGATTGCCGAATGAATATATTGCTATAATGCTATTATAGTAATATTCTGCAATTTGTCAACCGTTTTAACCCGGTTGGAAGGCCCATGTGAAACAATGTTTTTTGCTCATTTTGATTTTCTCATAATTATTGTTTAATTTTTTGATTTACTAAATAATATTCTCTTTCAGCTACATATTGTTTATTTATATTAGTATTTGTAAATCGTTTATTATTTATTTTATTTTCAGGAGCCACAAAATGTTTAGTACAACAATAAATGGAAGAATCAATAACTTTCCGATTTAGTCAATCACTATCGTATATCCAAATAAATTGCTTTTGCACAGCACAACCTGCACAGCACAACCTGCACAGCACAACCTGCACGACGAGAGCGACCGATGTGTTCGCGTCAGTTGTACGATGCATGGTGAATGCACGCTGTGTTTGATGGAATAAGGTTATTATTGATTGTGAGTGTGTGCGTGACTTCGTATAATACTTTTACTGAACTGCATGTATAGTTGTGGCCTTGTGGCGAGTGGTGGGGGCAACTTGGAGACCTGGGGTTCCCATATATTTTCAAGTACCAGCCATATCTTCTTCATTCTTATAAACTGTTACATTTTGATCGTTTTATAGCCAGTTGCAGGAACGAACTTTAACTTTTAAAACTGTCATTTAATACTAATCTTCCATTAAATTGTTGCAGAGAGCAACATTAGACTCGATTTTAATGGTTCTTTAATTTTAAATAATGGAAGTGTCAAACGAGGCAATCTGTCACATTTTCTGTTGCACAAAGCGCCATTAACTTATGCTCAAGTTGTTTTGTGCAACATCATTAAATTAAGAAAATCATTAGCGTTCATGATCCATTACGTATTGGGGCATTCATGTTTGTCTTTGTGCAACTGGGTGTAAATCCCGTGGACGGTCGATCCGGTGCATAAACCAATATCGATTTGTAAAGATAAAATAAAAATTACTTTTTCTTTTCAACTCGAATCAATTCTCACATTAGAAAAATCAATGCGAACCATTAGTAGGTACCATTCGAAACTCATTTCGTACCATAGGACGTGTGTGTGGTAGATAACATTCAAAGTGAATAACATTAACACGAACTATTTCACAAATGACGTGTAAGCGCACTCCACGTGGATTCACGAAAGTTAGCCAATTCTAGGCCAAACTCCGTCCCCAAACCCCATTGATTGACAATGCAAAAGGCGCGCTCCCCGCGTACCTCGCGCGCCAAGGGCAACACCTGTTATGTAAGCAATTCAGTTTCTCTAAGATGTCATCAGCGTATCGTTGTTTATGATCCTTGTCGCGTGAAAGTAATGGCGTCTCATATTTACGTGTACTCCAACCTAGAGTTCGTTACCATTGTGCAATTTTTCGCGATCACGGGTTACGGTGCGCAAGCGGCTCGTCGTCTCTAACCACTTGCAATCTTACGGTAGGTATACTCTAAAATCCGTCTGGTCAGATAATTGTGGCAGCTACGCAGCGATTCTTGGATCACGGACAATTCCGTACACCTTCACACGCTCAGGGCCGCGGTCGCCAACCAGTCTACACACCCGAACATCATCAAATTTGCAACCATTTAATTTGTTTACATGAACATCAGCTGAGCGAGTCAATATCCTAAGTTGATAAAGCCGGCGGAGTGTGTAGGTAGTTAGGTGCGTAGGTGCGCGCCGACGAGGACGCGACGCAGGTAAGTAGGTACTTAACTAACTCGCGGCACTACTACTGGTTTCATGCATTTTGCGAATGTTACGTTATCACTTCCTATTTTTTTTAATTTTAAGAGATACAATGTTGTGTAAGTTGTTGATGAATAGTATTCTGTAAGTTAAACCACCCGTCCAAGAGATTAGATCGTTTGTAACGAGTTACTGTACACAGATTTGTAGCGGGGTGGAATAAACATGTGAAAGAAGAACATGCGCGGGCGCGGCTTGGGTTTCAAAGGTGGATCTTACACGGAAAACCTGCATCGGGGGATGTATATGAGAAAATGAAAACATCAAGACAAACATTCAAAACAAAGTTGAAGTGGTGTCAGAACACTGAAAGCCAGATAAAAATGGATATCATTGCAACCCTTCGCGAAGAAAAGAAATTTAGTTCTTGTTGGAAGCAAACCAACTCTTTGAATCCTCAGCCGAGCCTGCCATCGAACGTTGATGTCTTATCACATAACAGTGATATAGCCAACATGTTCATGAACCACTTTAAAGTCGCTCCGCATATAACAAATTCATCTAGGCGAGGCATTCGGACCCCGTGTGAAAGTGATCCTCACGTAAAATTTAACGTGAATGATTTATAAGATGCGTTAAAAAGTATGAAACGAGGCAGGTCACCAGGGCACGATGGTCTGAGTGTTGAGCAGTTAAGGTCCGCTGGTGTACATGTACCTAGGTTACTCGCCATGTTATACAATTATTGTGTGGGTCACTCTTACCTGCCTGACGATCTCGTAAAAACTGTCGTATTACCCATAGTTAAAAATAAGACAGGTGATTCATCCGACAAAAACAATTATAGGCCTATTTTACTGGTTACAGTCATTGGCAAAGTGCTGGACAGCCTGCATGAGAGGCAGTTAAGGATGCATATCAAATCCAACGACGCGCACTTTGGTTTCAGAACCGGTTTGTCGACGGAAAGTGCAGTCCTGTGTCTCAAGCAGACTGTGCAGTACTACACGGACAGGAAGACACCTGTATATGGTTGTTTTCTGGACTTGTCGAAGGCTTTTGACCTGGTGAATTATGACATTCTGTGGTAAAAAATGTCGGATGAAACAGACCTTCCACCGGAGGTTATAAATATATTTAAATTTTGGTATGAAAGGCAGATAAACTGCGTTAGATGGTCAGATGCTCAATCATTACAGTATGCGCTAGATTGTGGAGTGAGGCGGGGGGGGGGGGTTGACTTCACCCACCCTATTTTACTTGTATATAAACCGGCTGGTTGGTGAGCTGAGTAGCTGCATCAGGCCCACCGCATCATCGAACACATAAGCGCTGGCTTCCAGCGTGGCATGATGACGGGTGTTATATACTTCGACATAGCGAAAGCGTTCGACAGAGTCTGGCACAACGGCTTATTATATAAGCTCTACCAACTCGGTGTGCCGGACCGTCTCGTACTCATCTTACGAGACTTCTTGTCGAACCGCACCTTCCGCTATCGCATCGAAGGAGCACTATCCTCCCCCCACCCTATCCGCGCAGGCGTCCCCCAGGGCTCTGTGCTTGCCCCCCTCATCTTCACGCTGTTCACCAGCGACATACCCAGGAGCAAAAAGGCACAGCTGGCTCTGTTCGCAGACGACACGGCCATTTACTGCTCAGGCACCAAACAAGCCTCGATTTCTCTCACTCTCCAAAGAGCGGTCACCAAACTTGGCGACTGGTTCAGGAAGTGGAGAATTGAAGTGAATCCCGACAAAAGTCAAGCGGTTCTTTATTCAAAACCGCGCCATAGCCCCCCCCCCCCCCCCGACCAATCTCCATGTTCGGTAAGCCTATCCCTTGGGAGAAGCGAGCCAAATATCTAGGTGTGATTCTCGATGAGCACCTCACCTTCGCAGAGCACATAAAGAAGGTTCGTTCGCGCGCCGCTTTCGCTCTCGGTAGACTTCACTCGATAATGAATGCAAAAAGCAAGTTGTCACTAAAGTGCAAGTTGCGCATTTACACGGCGTGCATACGCCCTATTATGATGTACGCCTGTGCAGTCTTTGCTCACGCAAAACCTCACCACATCCATAGGATGCAGACCCTCCAGAACCGTGCCCTCCGAATGATCACGGGATCCCCTTTCTATGTCCGGAACGAGATCCTCCATCTCGATCTCAAAATCCCCACCATCCTCCAGTTCATGAAACGTAACTCCAAGCGTTTCTTTGATACCGCCGCCAAACATCGCAACCCCCTAGTTGTCGAGGCCGCTAAATATACCCCCTCCAACATTAGTAAAGTCCGCCGTCCGAGGCACACACTATTAGACCCAGACGACCCTATTACTCTCCTCCAGGAAAGCAATAGGGCTTCTAGTACAATATACAAACACAAAAAACCGACATTCCGACCCCGCCGCCGAGGTCCAGCGCGAAAACCCCGAGTTAATAATTCCCCCCGACCCTTGCTCGAAGAAGCGCCAGCCCGCGCCGAAGCTGAGCCTGTAGCTTTAAATTCCCCAGATAAATAATAATTATCCAAGTTTGATCCAGCCTGTCCCAACTTGCTGTCCCCCCAGTGACGCCCTAAGCCGAGGTTCGTACCCCACAGGGGGTGCCCTTAGCGCGCAGTCACTTAGTATTGTAAGTAACACGCCCCTGGCTGGAGGCTTTGAGTTAGCTTAAGGCAGCCACAGGATTGACCGGTTAAGTAGTCACGGCCACTCTTGGCCAACTACGAGATGCCATAGTTAGGAAAAAAAAAAAAAAAAAGAGCTGAGTAGCACTATGGTTGGTTGTTCTGTGGACGGAAGAATGATCAACATTAGATGCTGATGACATGACATGGTGCTGCTCAGCCCATCAATCTGTGGACCAAGGAAGTTGTTAGCCATATGTGAGAGGTATACGCTTGAGGTATAATGCTACTAAAAGTGAGGTGGTGGTTTTTAAAGTTCATAATAATACACCCACGAATATACCACCCGTGGCGTTACAAGAAACACCATTAAAAGTCGTCACGTCACTCAATTTTAATACGTCGGACATGTGGTCACGGGTTCTCTCTCAGATGACCAGGATGTAGATAGGGAGCGCAGGGCGTTGGCAGCCCGATGCAATATGCTTGCCCGCAGGTTTGCGCGGTGTACTGACGAGGTAAATTGACGCTCTTCAGAGCCTACTGCCAGTCGTTTTACTCGTGCAGCTGGTGGGTTAGGTATACGCAGAAGGCTTACAACGCTCTGCGCGTGTAGTATAATAATGCGCTGAGGATATTATTGTTGGGGCTGCCTCAGTTTTGCAGTGCATCGGGCATGTTTGCGGAAGCGCGAATAGATGACTTTCATGTTCATCGATGTTGCGGCGATTCAGGGAAAGCACTAACAGTATTTTAGCTACACTGGCGGACAAGGTTGATGGACCATTATCAGGCACTGGGCTGGCAGACATGTGCGTGCACATGTTCATGTAGCCAATTAATGTTATAATTATTGTTTTTTTTTAAGTTGTTTTTTTTTACTAACATAGGCTTTTTCATTTAGTAGAGAGCTTACGCGGTACTCCCATATAAATTGTATTAACTTTGCTTTGGTCGTTTTTGAGTTAGCTTCAATAATGCGTACTTTTTCCACTTAATAACTTCCTGGCACTGTTGTTTATATAGCAAGTAGTGGTATATGAATTTGTGTAGGGTAGGTACCACAACTAAAATGCGAAAAATAAAAACTTTTTAACGAAAAAAAAAATCAGACTTCCAAAAAAAAAACTACAAAGTGAAAAATAACTTTAATCTTCAATTTTGGAAGTCGGTGGAAAAGACGAAAATACAAAACCAAATCACATTTTTTTGGGAAGCTGTTATTTTTTATTAACAGTGCTTGAGAAGTTTTTGTGGTCGCTTTAATTTAGTTTGTAATCCAGTTCGTCTATGTTGATGTGGTTACCTTCATATAAAAATATTAAAAACTTTTTATTTCTCACATGAAATAAAAGGTTTATCAAATATTGAGACCGACCGAGTCTGTGCAAATAAAGAAAGTATAAAAGAATTTCATTTTTATTAATTTTGTTTTTTCAGATTTAATAAAAACAAGTTGCGCACGAAGTACACAACAACATAAACAACATCACTTTAAAGAAATAGATAAACATGTAACATGACCCCAACTTGAATGAAGCCGCACGCGAGCTGCGCGGGCGCACCGGCGCGCGCGTCGTCGTCTACGAGCGCCACATCTATGTAATCGCACACCAGCTCGTCCCAGTTGTTGGTGAGATCGTGGATACTCTTAGCTTCAGCCACAAGCTTGTGCCGCATCAGTTTCTTTACCTTTTCGAGGCGCTTGGGTGAGTCATCGGAGAGCTCGCGCACGCGCAGCCACGGGTGCACACTGGTAGGCGGCTCCACCATCACTACGGTGGGCACATACTGCGACACCTGTAGCAGCACCGGTGGCTTCTGCGTCGGTGCGTCCACGTGCTGCCCTTTCTTCCGTTGGTCTTTCTTCAAGATAGACAGTCTAGATTTCTCGGCGAGTGACAGCGCTGTGGCATTAACGGTCGTGGTGCTCACGGTCGTGGTAGTCACCACAGGCGTGGTAGTGCGGGTGCGACGGGTAGCGCTACTCGTGGTGGTAGAGGAGCTGGGGGTGAGCGTCTTGGGGCGGGGACTAGGCACGCGCGGAGAAATATCGACGGGCACCTCGGCGCCGGCCGGTGGCAGCATGCGCCGGTGGTTGGTCCACATCATGTCCAGGTAGCCCGTGGGGGTCGGCGCGGAGGCCGGCTCTGAGCACACACAACGAGCGTTTCGTTAGCTTTTCCGATCTTCGAGCCGAATCACTTACGAAAGCGACAAGTCTACTTAATTTTTAATTTGAAACAGCGTTGCGGATGAAAGATCAGGAAGTTATTACACGGTATGTAATGGCTGGCGTAACCAAAACAAAATAAAATGTATGGGTATAAACTGGCGTCAGTAAATTTACATGTGCAGTTAAAAAGTAAAAGACCTCTGAACTGGATTAGCTTATCATGAAAAATCTGTTTAAAAAATGGTAAACTGACTGACTGGGTGATATAATATCAATGCACAGCCCAAACCGCTGGACCTAGAGACTTCAAACTTTGCATATAGATACCTCATACAGTTTAGGCATCCATTACGGAAGGACTTTTGGAAATTCCACCCCTAAGGATTTAAAATAGGGGATGAAAGTTTGTGTGAAAGTCCAACAGTTTCGAAGTTAGGATCTTCAAATTTTGTGTTTAGGCTGACGATTGAAAATTATTTTATACGTGTCTCAGCGTTTTTGGTAATTCTACCCCCGAAGATGTGAAAAGGGTGATGCAGTTGTGTCTGTAAAGTCCTTCATTTTCAAAGTAAAAATCACATTTATAATAAGTTTATGGTTGGAAGGATTTTTCGAAATTCAACCCCAAGGAAGTTAAATATGGGATGAAAGTTTGAATGGATAATCGCCAGGTTTTGGTATTTAGCATTCTGGTTAAAAATAAAAAGCCATTCGTTACAGCGTTTTTGGAAAATCATCCCCTAAAAAGGGAAATAGGCGATGAAAGTTTGTGAGAAAAAATTGGTATTTATTGGTATATGTATTGGTATTAAGCCTTTTGTTTAGAAATTACGAATGACGTGTTTTGGCGCTTTTGTAAAATCATCCCCTAGGGGGTTAAAAATCCTTACTAACTCATCATGCATCGCTAAAGACACTTTAATAATTCAGAGAACAACTTTACTAAGTTTTGTACCTGTAATTATTTATATAACTATTTTTTGGAAATTTCGGCGGGATAAAGAGGATTTAAATTTTCGCTTGAAAGTTGTCTTCGCGGTAATTTTCCGTTTCGATATACATGATGGATTTTAGAGACGAGGCAGTAATGGTAGGTACCTTAACCGTTGTATAGTTACAGAAAAATGGTCTTAGGAGACTGACCTTAAGTTTTTTTGAGAAATTTTGATTCCCATTTTGAAAAACCTGTACAATCAGCAAGAAAACAGGCAATTTTCACAAAACCTTTATTTTGATGCCAATCGATCCTGTTTCTTTATGGATCAAAAAACTCTATGGGACGAACTGAGGTTTGAGTATTGGAAAAGTAAGAAACCGCAAAAAACGTTTCCCAAACCATTTCGTAGGAAATGAGACTCCCAACTTACTTTTTAGGGTTCCGGACCACAAAAGGAAAAATCGGAACCCTTCGTTGTCCGCCTTTTTGTCTGTTTATCAGTCTATCAAGACGCTTTTTCTCAAGAACGCGTGTAGGTATTAAGTTGAAATTAATATCAAATACGTCTACGGTCCCTTGGAGCTCTAAAAAAATCAAGCTTCTAAGTCGACTGAATAATAAAATACGGCCATTTATGCGACATATTTTCATACCCGCAAATAAATCATAACCTATAGGGATCTATATCTAACCGTTGATCTAGAATCATGAAAGGCAAGAAGCAAGGTCTCACAACATAAGTAAAGGAAAAAGTCCGAAATCTATAATTTGTAGTTTTACCACATAAAAAATGTTATTTTGCGATTACAAACTTAAATTTGCAGCTGGAGAATTGACCGTGACGTATATCGATGTACCAAACATCTTTTTCAACTACAATGTAAGTTGTTGGGATAAATTCATCCCAACTACGGAACGCTTCATTGTGCGTGGTCCGACACGCACTTGGCTGGTGTTTTAAGATGGATAGACTGGCCGCTACAACTCTTAATCTCAACTCTCCCTTACTGCCCCATCTCAAAAATCCTGTATATTCCGTTACTATTGTTAGGTTTTAGGATTTTTTATCCTCCAGCAATCATATATCAATCCGCGCGCCGCTCCTCGGATACTATATAAGCAGTGCGAGAAGACATTCTTTACCTGGATTAACACACAGGGTACTTTTAATCCCGGTAGTACGTTCCCGTGGGATGTTTTCCGACATCCACGCGGATGAAGCCGCGGGCAAAAGCTCGTCAATAATGAAATAACTAGTAAGCAAAAGTAAATTATTTATAATGTTGTAGCTAATGTGTATAAAGCTGCTACATAATTTGTCTCATTGCACTACCCACATACCAACTGCGCGGCCAGCTGGGCGTATTTTTATTAGAGCGTTATAATTAATTTCAGTAAATAACCACAGTAACGCCAGCTGGGTGAAAAGCTAAGTGGATGTTTGTTGCGTGCCTTTTACTCTGTGCTAAATATAACTGTAGTTTCTTTCATTCTTTCAGGGTAAAGTGCTATTTGATTCTGTATTTTATCTAAGTATTCCTTCTCACAACGAAACACTTTAAAGTAAACCTCTAATAAGGTCTATAGTACTCAGTAAGCGAGCAATAACATCCACATGGCCTCACCACCATCTCGACTGTGTCGACTCCAACTAACTTATTTTTTTTTTAATGTGACATGTTAAAATGATTCCGATATCCTGCATAGAGAATTAACAATTTCATTTCATTTGCTTTCATTTGCACATTACAGGAGCGTGCAGACATTACCACATATACCTGACTGGTTTCTAGATGATCCTTCTCATGGCTTGCAAAAGGAACATCATCATTGTGGTATCTATTTAAGAGTGATAGATTCCCAATTGGTAATCTGCAGGTACAAGCTGCTTATTGTACACATTGCAACGCACTTCCATATCGGTAACAGACGCACACAGAACACGGGAACGCCGCGCACCGGAAGCCACTAGAGACGCCAGAGCGGATTATATTCGTGCCCGCGCAATTAGCGCTGAGCGTAAATTTGACTCTCATACAGGCACGAACTGTCACGGGTCCAGTTTCTGTAAGTGAACGGTGACGCTCACTGACACGCTTGGTTTGTATGGAAAACGCTTGGTCTCTAGCAGTGGCTGCTGAGGCGTTTCCGTGCCATGTGTAGACGCATGATGTTCAGTTAGCATGCCCAGCTGAGCAGCTGCTAGTGGCAGGATTCTGATAAACAAATTAAATCACTGAGCACGGTGGCGTGAACGTACCTGTGGTTCGTCGGAGGAGCGAGGGCAGTTTGTTCTTGATGCTGTTGACTCTCTTCATGTCATCGTAGTAATCGTCGTAGTCCTCGAAAGGTTTGTGTTTGGGCTTGCCGAGCGGCTGCACCTTGGTAAGCTCGTCCTCTTCGTCGTCCTGCGGCGGCTGGAATCGCTCGAAGGCGAGACCGCGCGGGGCGTGCGGTGCGAGCGCGCGTGCGTCGGGCGGGTGCGTGCGACGCATGCTCTCCGCCTCGTCGCTCTTCATCCGCTGGTCCAGCTCGTCATCGTCGTTCGCGATGTCGAGGTCACTGCTCTTTCTCTTTACGAACCTATCCCGAGGCTTCCTCCGAGAACCTCGCCTAGTGGTAGCTTCGTTTACAAATTTAACTTCTTCCTCGAATTCTTTACTCTTATCATCTGGAAAGTCATCTTTATCTACATGGAAATAGTCTTTGCTATCTATATCACTAACATCATCTTTCCTATCTCGAATATACTTGGCGGCCCGCCTGGGTGGCTCGTCGTCGCTGCGCACGTCTTTGAGCCGCGAGCGGTGCTTGGGGTAGCGGTGGCTCGTGCGGTACTTGGGCACGTCCTCATCGTCCCGCGCGTACTTGCGCACGGCGTCAGCGGCGCTGTCTAAGGGTGGTCTCATCAGTCCTCTTTGCTTTCTTCCCGGCTTCCGCCACACTTCTGGTTCGTCAGAATCCTTCGCAGGTTTATCAGTTTTGACTGTAAATTTAAAATAAGTTGTCATTTTTATAATGTTTTTGGATTAAGACTGTAGTACTTAGGTATCTCAAGAAGAAAGTTATATTATTACGTTTGTATTTTCTTTTATACCTATTATTAAACGTCTAAAAACGGTTATTCTCCTGAGTAGTGGGTGCGTTCACAAACAACAAATCCCACGCAGATCGAATTCAAATTCAAATTTATTTATTTGCAACACATTGCGCAGACTGCCAAAAAAGTAGCTCAGCTCAGCACGAATAATTTTGACGTACAGCCCGCGCCAAACTTTGTGACCGCCCTGAAACTAGGCTCATTGCATTGCGCAGAACACAAAATCAGGGTATTAGCGGGACGCACAAGAGCTTGGGGGCAGGGCCACACCCCGCGCGCCCGCACCGCTCACCCGCGACGCGCGCTGGCACCCACGCCCAGTGATGCCAACTTCGCAACTTTATAGCTAGATCTAGCTATTATTTGGTGACAGACAGCTACAATTTAATAAAACTTGTAGCTAAACTTTTTAGCTACTTTTTCTAGCAACTTTTTATTTCATCATGAGACGTGAGTCTATCGAAATTCGTCGAGTAGTGTGCCGAGACGAAAGAAAAAAAAATCTATGGTCATAGATGCTACGGTAAGTAAAGGTCGACGCTGGCCGGGAATTCCCCGTTTCCTCTGCGACAGAATACTCAGTAAACCAAAATAGTACGCGCTATTCGTATTCTACCTTGTGTTGTTTTGTTTTATCCATATAAAACTAATTTAATTTAATTTGAAAAAGCAAAGAAACAGAATGAGTTTGATAACTCTGAATTCAATCCTCTGCATTATGCTCAGGAAAAGTGGTAAATGCTGCTATAACTGTGTTTTGCCTAAAGACGTAGGTACTGCATAAAATGGGCACCGTTGAAAAATATTCGAAATTAATGAAAGATACTGAACCCCAGCCATCGACATCTTCCTCTTTAATTGATAATTTTTTTTATTTTATTTTATTCAATTGCGTACACAAGACTTAATTTAACTTCTTGTTGGAAAATGATTATCAGAAACTATCATTTTATTGTAACCTATTTATCTACTGTAACATTTAGCAACTTCTAGCAACTTTTTAGGGTAAAAAAAACTGGAAATCTAGCAACATTTTGAAAATGTCTAGCTACTAAGTAAAGCTAGCAGTTGGCAACACTGCCCACGCCATAGTGTGAGTGCTACGTCCGTACACGAATCACGCACTTGTTGAGCTCCGAGAGTACTGTCGCGTTCAGAATTCGTTCGATCGTTTCGTTAATTTGTTGTTATAGTTTTTAGTTATTGTTACTTGTTGTTATTGTTACTCGTTGTTATTTGTTTATAAACATGCCTACTGGACGTTGTAATGTTTTACGACGCCAGGCTCGTAAAATGGTCTACGATGTTTATAAATTTATGAACAAAGAAGCTGAAGAAGGCCTTAAATACGGTTTGAAGGCAGTACATAAACGGACTGCAGCCGCTACAGGAGTATCAGAAAGAACTGTACGACGTATTATATCGGTTGCTAATGAACAAGTTCCGATTTATTAGCAGTTTTTCGTACACCCGGAAAGAAGAGGCAAGGGGTAAAAAAGGTAACCGGAATTGACAATTTTGACCAAGGTGTCATCAAAAGATGTATCCACAATTTTCATGTAACACAGAAAGAGTTGCCGACAATTGCTCAACTTTTAAAAAAATTAAAAGAAGATATAAATTTTAAAGGATCCGCAACGAGTTTGAGGAGAATTATAAATGAAATAGGATTTAAATGGAAAAAAACTGAAGACAATCGCAAATTATTAATTGAAAATACAAATATTCGCTGTAAGCTAATTGAATATTTGCGTGCAATAACGAAATATCACGTAGAAGGAAGACCGATAGTTTACACTGACGAATCGTATGTCGATTCATCGCATACCACTTCGAAGGCATGGAGTGATAGTAGCACTAAAGGTTTAAAAAAAAAGATATCAAAAGGTCAACGTGTCGTCATTGTACATGCTGGATCCAAATCAGGATTTGTACCCAACGGCCTTTTAATGTTTAAGGCAGGTACGAAAACCGGAGATTACCATGATAATATGAATTATAATAATTATGAAAAATGGATACGCACACAACTTTTGCCGAATCTCCCACCGAGATCGGTTATGGTGATAGATAATGCACCCTATCATAACAAATTAGAGGATGCAGCGCCGACGTCAAATAGCAAAAAGGCAGAAATGGTGGCATGGCTTACGGCAAAAAATATCCCTTGCAGTTCTGACATGCTGAAACCAGAACTGTATAAATTAATTTCTACACACAAAGAAAAATTTTAAAAATTTAATATTGATAAAATTTTATAAGAACACAATCACACAATATTACGGCTTCCACATTACCATCCCGACTTGAACCCCATAGGCTTGGGCATCCATAAAAGGTTACGTGGCGAAAAAATATGTCACAAATAATATAACTGATATTATGAAACTAGTGGAAGAAAAAGTAAATAGCATGGGTGAACAGGAGTGGACTGCACTATGCGACAAAGTTATAAATATTGAAGAAGAATATAAGAAAAGTGATGTCATCATAGATGACCTAACTGAAAAAATAATAATTCACGTGAGCGATAATGAATCAGATGAAGATGATTCGGATATTTTTAGTGAAGAGAGTGATTCGGATGCGGAACCATCCACTATAGTCCAATCAACGAGGATATTGTTGTATGGAGACTTCCGAAAAATTCCTCCGCCTCTGAAATTTGGCATGTGATGAAGTTAGGTGATACAGATTACAGATGTACAATAATCCAACATTTTTTTTTACGAGAAGTTGGGCATTTTCACCCAAACATGAAAATCGCTTATAACTCTCTGTGAATATTTCCTCAGCCTGAAATACTTTCTGTATACGTACGTATGCAGTAGTTAGAACAAGTATGTAAAGGAATCAAACATTTTTTCGATTTCAGAGATACCCCAAAATGAACTTTTAACATTTTGTACTATAACTTCTACAGAAAAATTGCTCTACGAATTTTTATTTTTTAATATGTTTTCATATCATTAAATACATAGCTTTGTTTAGTTATCCAAAAGATTTTCCTTTTTTAACATATTTTTTTTATTTTTGCTTAACTACGTAATGTGAAAAATTGCTCCGTCCATTTTTATATCTTTATTAGTTATATGACTTTATATTATAACAGATTTATTAATTATCCAACAAATTTTCAAACGTTCAAATATTTTTTAGGATATGTCCGCTGATTTACGCTAGAGCGTAAGGGTATATTTATTTATTTATTTAAATCTACTACTATAAGTACTCGATACGACAGTGCGGTCATTCACAAAACCCTTCCGGGGTTGACCTTCACTTCACCGCTCGGAGTTGCTTTGCCACGCAGTTTTGGAGTAGTGTAGGCGAGTTTGCTAGCCACCGTGATTACAAATAATGTTTTATCTTCCTATGCACAACGTACAATGGCGCGGCATTTAGAAATTCGCTTTATATTTAAAAGGAATACTTGTTATATGCATTTAAAATAAACGTTTGATACTTCCTTAAGAACTTTGTACAATATGCGAAAAAAATGTCAATTGGAATAATAATGTTTAATTATGTTGTAGAAAACACTAATATAAATATCAAATACCTCTTGGTAAAATCTCTCAAACATGTGAAATTAAAGGGCTTTGAAGGTCCATGGTAAACCTACTGTCTGCCATTTTGTTTTTTTTTTTTTCAAAATGGGGGCCGTGCATGATATCTATATAAATTGATAGCTGACATCAATGCCAACAGAAAACATAATAAGACCAAACCCCGTAAAGTGTCATATTTCGAAGATATTTTTGAAGATATTATACGTACAAAGTAGATCACGTGACATCTATATTTTTTGAACTTGCTTATATCTTGTTGAATAGATGTTTGAAATAATCACTCTGAATGTTTAAAGTAATCATTTTAGTAACTATATTAAGCTAAAAATTAATAAAATTACTGTGGTAGGCATTATTTGGTTAAGGCTAGTTATAAACTTGCTAACATTCCTTTACAAATAAATTCTTTAAAAAACCCTGGTGTCACTGCCTGACTGACGGCCGTTGGGTCATTGAAGTTCTCGAGTGGCGACCGCGTACCGGAAGACGCAGTGTTGGCAGGCCTCCCACCAGGCCGACCGAGGATCTGGTGAAGGTTAAAACCAGCTGGATGAGGATAGCGTGGGACTGGTCGTCGTGGAGATCTTTGGGGGAGGCCTTTGTCCAGCAGTATTATGATGATGATGACTGCTTTACAGAGCCAGCAATCTACGCGCTAGACTGACTAGTTTAGTTAATGGATGAAAAATTATTATTTTAAACATTCAGAGAGATTATTTCAAACATCTATACAACAAAATGTACACAAGTTCAAAAAATATGGATGTCACGTCATCTTTTTTATTATTGCTAAATGAGCCTACACTTGACCTCGATCACGCCTAATAGAAAGCGATGGATGAGGTCTATGATGGAAAGAGCGTGCCCAAAAGATGCCTGTTGACTCTTATTTGAAGGCAGATGGGTTATATGAGATCAACTTTCAACGTTAATATTCTCGTAAACGTGACGGTTTACGGGGTTTGGTCCTATGATGTCTTTTGTTTGCATTGATGTCAGCTATCGATTTATATACGGTTCATGCGTGACCGCCATTTTGAAAAACAATCAGAATCGTGGACAGTGGGTATAGCAGGCTCCTTTTAAAATCTTCAATACCATTTATCGGTGGACGCAGATGCTGAAAAAAACTGGTATACAGAGTGGAATTTTTTAATCTCACCTGGGGAGAAGTACTCTTAATACTGAATATAGCAAATTGTCAAAGGAATCATTCCTTTACTTTTTAAAAGAAACCAATCTGCATTCGAAGATTTTCGAAATTTCACTTGCTACACTCGGGAATCGATCCAGCTAAAATCCGAAAAAATAACAACCTGGCATCAATCGATAAAATCAATCATAATGATCAAATCTCTCTAATAAACATGATAAATTAAATGAAACGAAATTCATGAAATCTAAATATAATAACCATTGCAATACCTGGATTGGTACAAACGGCACAGATGGCCTGCGAGATCCCCAGACCTCACCACTTTAGATTTTTTTTATGTTAAAAATCAAATTTACCAATAATCCTATGCAACTGTAAACGAGTTAAAAACTGAGGTTCACACTACGATTTTCAATAATCATCACAACTCACTATGTAAAGTTACTGGAAATGAATTCCTTAAAAGAATAAAGGAGAATGGGCACCGAACTATGGAAGCTCATAAAGCGAAGCGAAGCTCAATAGCCATAAGATATATACCAATGGAAAGAGATTTCACCTTTGCTACTAACACGACTTTTGCCAATGGTTAGTAAATTCGGCGATAATGATCTAAATAGGTGAACTTGAATATCGAAGTTAAGGAATGTTCTTGGTGCCCAACAGCCAGAAGTGATTTTTAAGAGAAACATTTGTTACAAAAACGACTTTCCGACAAGACTTGGGGATCAGGAAAAATAAATGTCAAGTAAATGAGCAGCTTCTATTGTGTTGTCGGGATAATCTAGTACTGATGTGGCGACATGTCAAAACATCGAGATATTGTTTATGCACGCACCTGCGATGCCTGCGGAGTAATTATTAGGTTATTTCATCATTTTTACCCATATATTTGGTTGCACAGTTGCAGCACATTTTAAGTAGTTACTGGTTGTTTTGTTATGTAACTATTTATGTACTGATCACTGAACCTGACTTGATTTCCGAACGTCTTTTTCGGGTGACCACTGAAAATCAGCGCTATGCTGTGGGTCCCTCATAGTACAGCATCATGCTGAGTGGAAGCCTTCTTGTCACAGTCATGACGTGCAGTTGCCGACTATTTCTGTTTTGAGCTCGTGATTATAATGTGGATCTATTTTGTTTTATTTTTCTGATTATTCTTATCGTTTTGTATGCACGTGCTTCTGTGACAAATAAACATATTTTTCTTTCTTTCTGATATCTGTGCTATATTTAAATGTTACTCTATTATAGACTTAAACCTTCGGAAATAAGTTTTCTAAATGATCGTGAAGAACTAGATACTAAGAGTAGTTTAGAAGAACTAAGTGACACACAGATACATGAAAAAAGATTTTGTTTTATACTTGTAGATAGAAGAGAACACAAATTGTTCTCTGAAATGGCTGAAGAGGTATTTTTACATCTGTAGCCGAAAAGTAGTTGTACACACGGCTACTTATCAAGCCATACATACCTAGTATAAGCTAATCTCACATTGCATTTCCTTACAATGAGAGGTCAGCATTTACTAGAAACGTATAGCTTGATATGTAGCCATGTGTACATATCCTGTCTGCCTCCCTTTAGCGAATTCAGACGTAATTTTTTTTGTGTTAATATAATGATGATGATGTTTACAAGTTACTGTTTATTAATTAGTTAACTTATGACGAGAATTAAGTGTTGATGTTAACGTCACATTTACGATGATTTAACGCCAAACAAACTAATAATTCAGACAAGTTGTAGTAGTAACAAACGTTCTTCGAGACGAGATCTTTTCAATGGAATATACCTTAACGGTATTGGGAGTTTCGGTAGGTTTAACATGTATGTCCGACCGACTCTTAGGAATATTGTTCCTAAAACGGCATATGATATACTCGTAGGCCATGTTTTAAAGTGGACGGTGATAGGCTTAAAAGATGATGTTTGCAAGGCACAGAAATAGTGAAAGTTAATTAATTGACGAAATACCTGAATTTTAATAATGCTTAATTACTCATATTTATAGCTCTGACGCTCCTCACTGACTAAAATCGAGAGAAGTTGTCGTACCTCGAAATATTCCCCTTGAAAAGATCTTCCCATTGGCATGTATCTTAACGCTATCTAACCGACTCTTAAAAACGTTGTTCCTAAAACGGCATCTAGGAGGCCAATGTTTTAAAATATCCATTATAGGCTTGAAAGATGATGTTTGCAAGGCAAAGAATTAATGAAAGTTAATTAATTGGCGAAATACCAGAATTTCAATTGTACAACAACAGAAGCCTTCATAATAAGAAATATTCTCCTTGATGAGATCTTTCCATTGGTATATGTCTTATCGCTATTGGGCTTCAGGGCAGAATCACCCTATCTCCTGTGTATCCAACAAAATGGAGCACATTTCGAGCAACTAATTAGTTAGTTTACCCATTTTTCTCGTTCAATTAAAATAAGATTTTATGGTTTTCCTTTCATTTAATTCATCATGTTTGTTAGAGAGGTTTTATCCTTAAGATTAACCCTATCGACTAATGCCATAAAAGTACAGGATGTTATTTTTTCCAGATTTTATCCGGTTTGATTCCCGAGTGTCGCAAGCGAATTTTCGAAAATCTTTGAATGTAGATTTGTTTCTTTTTAAAAATAAAGATGTTTCTTTTCAGTAAAATTTGCTATCTCCAGTATTTAGAGTACTTTCCCTCTAGGTGAGGTCAAAAAATTCCAATCTGTATATTGTTTGGATTCAGATACCTTTGAACGAAACTTTTTTTTTCTTAACTCGGTGTCTCCTCAGTAGGTGTCTTTCTAAACATTATTAATTTATTATACTTAGTCCTTAGTCCTTAAGGAAGTATCAAACGTTTACTTTAAATGCATATATTAAATATTCCTTTTAAATATAAAGCGAAGTTCTAAACGCCGTTGTACGTTGTGCATATTAAGTTTAAAAAAAAAATATATAAACGGTGGACAGCAAACTCGCCTACACTACTCCAAAAGTGCGTGGCAAAGCAGCTCCGAGCAGCTTAGTGAAGGTCGACGTGGTGGACGCAGTGCCTATGCAACGAGTCACAAGTACGTGATTTAGGGCTTTCTGTTATCTCCTGAATTGTCGTTTCGCGATCATATAACTAAGACCTGCAAAAGGGTATTCAGAAACTTGGGATTCGTACTGAGACGACAGACACGAGACTTTACCAATATTGCAACAGTCAGGGTCCTGTATGACGCACTAGTCAGGAGTCATCTGGAACATAGTGCTGTCATATGGGCTCCACACGAGGACATACATATACTCTGTAATGTTGGAGCGCGTTCAGAAGAAGTTTATACGCCACTTGTACAGGAAGCTTTATGGGGTATATCCGTTTTACCCGTTGATGCACCCCACTCTATTTGTGCTGGTTATGATCGGGTACAATGAATTGAGGGTACGATGGGAGTTTACACTTGTCTCGTATCTGGTCAAATTACTTCGTGGCATCGAGCATAATCCAGGAGTGCTTCAGCGCTTGAGTTTTTGCGTACCAGACCGCTATTTGTGGAGGCGGCGCCCGCCACTGCAGGCCGTGCCGACAGCCAGGACCAACCTACTCGCCAAAACACCTGTGACCCAGGGAGTTCGTATCATCAACGAACTTCATAGCAAAATTGATGATTTCACGTGTCATTTAAGTGAATTCGCAAGGACATTGTTATTTATTTTAAATTATGAATTAATATAGATTAATGTAGGTAGAATGTTATTGTGTTGTATTGTGTTATAATTCCTATCGTGTTACAAGTTGTATTATATTTAAATTGTAAATTTAAATTGTTAAATTGTGGTTTGTGAATGACCGCACTGTCGTATTGAGTACTTATAGTTGTAGATTTAAATAAATAAATAAATACACCCTTACGCTCTAGCATAAATCAGGGAACATATCCTAAAAAATATATGAACGTTCGAAAATTTGTTGGATAATTAATAATTCTGTTTTAATATAAAGTCATATGACTAATAAAGATATAAAAATGGACGGAGCAATTTTTCACATTACGTAGTTAAGCAAAAATTAAAAAAATATGTTTAAAAAGGAAAATCTTTTGGATAACTAAACAAAGCTATGTATTTAATGATATAAAAACATATTAAAAAATAAAAATTCGCAGAGCAATTTTTCTGTAGAAGTTATAGTACAAAATGTAAAAAGTTAATTTTGGGGTATCTCTGAAATCGAAAAAATGTTGGATTCCTTTACATACTTATTCTAACTGGTACATACGTACGTATACAGAAAGTATTTCAGGCTGAGGAAATATTCACAGAGAGTTATAAGCGATTTTCATGTTTGGGTGAAAATGCCCAACTTCTCGTAAAAAAAAATGTTGGATTATTGTACATCTGTAATCTGTATCACCTAACTTCATCACATGCCAAATTTCAGAGGCGGAGGAATTTTTCGGGTTACTCAAGCCTCGTTGACCGGACTACTAGTAAAGGAGATGTTTTTATGGAAGGTGTGGCCCCATTGTGAATATAGTTTTTATTTATATTAATGTTTTTTATTTACATTTATCCTATTATTACCTAACCTATATGTTTTACAAATAACACATACATTATATATTAAATAAAATAAAATAACCTATGAAATAAACACGAACTTTATAATCACCAAATAAAAATAAATTGACATAATAAAATAAGTATTAAAAATGTTAGAAAACGAAAATTGTTTGGTTGATTACGTATTGTCCACTCGACTGTACCATGCGCAAGTTCGGACTCGCGACTATATTCAAGGCGGTCACAAAGTTTGGCGAGGGCTGTAACTAACGAATCGTTAATAACATAACCTGAGTGATTTTGAGTCGCAATGTGTATGTTGTATAAAATGAAACCAAAATGTAGTAGGACCATTTAATTATCCATTTGTGCTGTTATGCTTGCAGTCCAGCTATATTCGATGGGCGTTTTTTCAAAAGGCTGTATTTTTCCATTTGCTTTCTAGCAGGTCGCTAATTTTGTTTACCAGTAGACACCTAATTCACCTGCCTAAACCATCCAACATCCATCGTCTTCCAGTCTAAACGGATGCATCTAAACATCAATATATCACACGGAGCGACTGGCTTTCTGACCAGCATAACCCAGTTACTGGATAACACGATACCTTGGTAAGACTGGTTGTTATCAATACGATGTATGTACATAGATAACATATAATACGAAGTAGTGTGATGGTGATGGTGGCGGTGGTGACTCACTGCGAGGTTCCTCCTCGTATTTGTAGTCGGGCGAGGCGGGCGCGTCGGGCGAGTGGCCGCGGTAGTCGTCGGACGGCGGCGCGGCGGCGGGGTCGCGCGGCGCCTCGTAGTCGCCGGCGCCGTACGCCGGCATCTTCACGCCCGAGTAGTCCACGTAGCGCGCCGCCGACGCGGCCGCTGCGCACGTCAGCGCCAGAAGCAGCGCTCGTGCCATCGCCCCTCGTCGCACTCGCCCGCCGCGCACTTGAAGCTACTGACACTATATTGATGCCTCGGCACGGTGACTATCTTTCGCAAACCTAAATTGCGGCATATTTTTGCAAATGTAACTATAAATTTGACACTGAAGGATGAACGTGTTTCTGTTTGTCTTTGTTGACATTTAGTAGTACATTTTTACCGGCCTGCAATTTTATTTGCGACACAAAAAATATAATAATCTCTACTAAATCATTTTTGTTTTTAATGCATTGTTGACCTACTTAAAAAATGTCTTAGCTGTTTAGAAATGATATCTATTTAAAAAATAATAATAAGGTAAAAAGTTTCTTAAATTAATGAATAGCACGGGCCGCTCAGAATGGTTTACTCGCAAGTTGTCACTCCTGTCAGTTAATAATTCAATCTGATTGATGTCATCAAAATTGTAACAAATCAAAATAATTTCAAAAAAATAAAACAATAATAATGTGAATCGATTCTTTCTTTCCAAACGACGATGAAGTAACAGTGATATCTACACATTGACGCTATGAGTGGGACCAAAAACGATGACAAGGACGTGGACTGCGCCTGCTACGCGGAGTCCCGCACTAAGAAGACCTGCCCCCCGACGCGCAACGTGACGCACCCTCTGGTACTACACACTCACACACGCCGCATGCGCCCCTCGTGCGCCACACACTCACACAGTGCACTGGTCTGTTGCAGCGGTACTATGAATTCACCCAGGAGGAGATGAAAGCGCTGGAAGAATGCGACCGAGAGAGCTTCTACGGGCGCTGTTTGCCCATCAGCGCGATACTGGCTAGTCTCACATATGCGGCCATAAAGAACGGTAAGATACATGTCGAATGGTTGTATTTAGAAAGTAAACCAAAAAGACAAGGCAAGGAAGGTCGGTGGGGGGACGCCACGAAAATTTTCATAGAAGTAAGAATTTCAGCCAAAATGACTATTGTGAAACTATTATGATATACTTAGCATGTTAACAAATGTTGGTGGTGATTCCTTCCAATAACTTCTTACTTCTATGAATGTTTTCAGACATCATGCGGCCGCACCAGTACTTCGGCGTGGTGCCTAAAATTGTTGCTGCGATAACCGTGGGTTACGTGCTGGGCCGCTTGTCCTTCCTGAGCCGCTACGACCAGCGCCTGCGCGCGCTGCCGCCCAACAGCCATCTCGGCAACATCATGAGGAAGTACCACGCTGACCACAATCCTCCTCCTCCTGAGAAAAAGAAATGATGATAATATCAGATTAACGGTTTGTTAACCAACTCTAATAAAAAGTAGGTACCTACTTTCATTTTCGTCACAAAGGTACAGTGATAGTTAGTGATAGTGCTTAATAACTATAACTAGGTACGCTGGTGCGCATCAAGTTGCGCTAGTTAAGTACCTACTCAGACGCATGCCTCATGTTCGCTGGCAATATAGCACATGCGTCAAACCCTGTTGCACATGCAATAACGCGCACACTCTTGCATCCTCTCCCTAGTTTGTAACACACACGTAATAATAAATAAATCTGTGAAACTACAATGGCTTCATATAATTCTCCAGTAGTATGTTAGATTTTTTTTATTCTCGGGACCCTGGGGTCCCGGACCTTTGGAAGGCGTACGAGGGGCCGAAGCCAACTCGCAGAGGCCCCTTAGATAATTTTAAGTGTTGCGGCACCAACCAACGACTATCCCTGTTTGTTCTATGCAAGTGCACCCAAGGACAACCCCCGGTTGGTGCAGGAAAACGTATTGGGCTATGGGCTTGGGTGGCTGTAGTGGCTTGGTTACCTAGAACTATGGAAGGTCCCCTGCCTGATTATCTAATACACGGATAAAATGGCAGAGGGTGACTTGCACACTCAATAATGGGCTCCCGAAAACGGTCGCTAGCACATAGTGACGTAGCGACTAGGAGGCAACACTTCCTGAGGTGCTTGAGGAATGGGGAGGTATTCCACGGCTATCAGGACAATCACGGAAGTACGGTCAAGATCCCTACCAGCATTTTACTGAAATAATTCCTTCCACGGAGCACGTTTGCTCTTGCGAATCTCCACTCCAGCCGGTCAATCAAGACAATAGGTGGGAGCTCTGTTCCTCGTCAGCGTTCACTCCAGCCGGCCAATAAAGGCAAGCCTCCAAGAAGCAAGGACAAGACTTCTCCCGGGAGATAGAGTCGGTGGGGTTGCTACTACCCAACAGCTCGCCACATGCTGCCCTGCGGGTTTATGTATCTCTCGTGGTCCGGCTCCCCAGTTCCCCACCCTAGACCTGTTCCGGCAAAGTAAACTCTACCGGCACAGACCTAGAGTTCAGGAGCACGCAAGCCCCACCACGACGTAAATGTACGTACGTAGATGTAGATACGGCAGTGGGATAATTATTTTTAACACACTTTTATTAGCTTCATTTGTAACAAACTAACAAAGTAAAAAAATCTTGGAAGCCAAATTTTAACCTACTTATTTATTGTCGTATCGGCATGAAACTGTGTATGTATACGTAGTTCGAAAGACGATGGAGCCAGGAAGTGGATAGTGGAACTCTTCAGTGGCTACTAGTAAACCCACCGAGTTTGGGCTCATATGATTCGGTTTGATGAGTCCAATATGTTGCACTTGGTGTTGAGGGTCTGGATGATGGAGCCAGGAGGTGGGTAGCGGAACTCTTTAGTGTCTTCTATTAAACCGGTCAAGTCATAACTTCGTTGACTTTAGACTTATTAACTAAATGAAGAATATACTAGACTAAAAAGTAAAAATATGTAGTTAAAAAAAACTAATCTTTAGTTTTTGTTTCATTAAAATCAGTCCACTCGGTCAAAAGTAATTACAATTTGAAGTCACAATATAACTTGGCTGACATCGTACACATAGGTACACTTGCGTGGTCAAAGGCGGCGCTAGAGTGGGTATTTCAAATTAATTTTGATATAAAATAATTTACATCTTATAAGTATTTTTGAGTTACATATTTAGAATCATAAAATCCTGATACTTTTTTTTTAAATCTCATAATATTGTGCAAAAAATCGTAAGCGCTGAAGGTGGTTTGGTTTTTTTTTGTATGTCCTGGGAGGTACTGATAAAAATTTTCTTTTAAATCTGATTTAACCCTTTAATGCTAAGGCTACATTATAGCGATAATGCATCGCGCGCTCTCTCTCGCACACCAGTGGACGTCTCGCTGTACAACAGACAGTGCGCGAAGTGTAATTCGCGATAACGCAATCATGTCAAACTCAAACTCAACTCAAAGCATTTATTTCAATTAAACCAATTACAGGCACTTTTGAATTGTTAAAGAGTCAGTCAGTTAGTCAGAAAATTGAAGCTAGTCGCCCATTCCAAAACGTAGATCTCTATGGAGAAGAATGGGCAAGAAACTCCATGGACACTCTTTTAAATCAAAATTATTACAAAATCCTGGGTACATTGTTCTTGTTGCTTCTATATGTGAGAACAATGTAAAAAATAAATAATTAAAAACAATTCAAAATATAAGATTAAAAATAAGCCCTGGCGAGAGATGACCAGTCTCCACTGACGGCGCCCGTTCACGAACATGACGCGTGGATCAATACCATCCAGCTCAACCATTTTGTAGGGAACCGAATGATCCAACACACGCGCCACCATCAGCGAGACATTTAAGTGAGCATGACGCCGTATGAATGTAGCCGTAGCGACACAGTCATAAGGATTTAGCAATTGGACAACGATGCCAAATACTCATAGGTTATAAATAAGTATTATTGGTAGAAAACGCTTTAAAACAAAACAACATTTTTTTTTTTAATATTTAGTCAGTGATTGATAAGTCTTCAAATAGCCTTTGCAAAACCATAGAAATACCTACTTGGAACGCGAATTTTGATTTTTGAGCTGTAAAATATGGTGGTAAGAATATTCAAAGGTTAACTGAAATTCGGAAAGATAAAGGAGTTGCTGTTGCAGTAGTCTACTCTGGAATAGCCGCCACGTTGCTAAATGGTGGCCGAACAGCACATTCGGTATTTAAACAGCTATTTATTTATTTATTAAAGAACACCAACAGCATAAACATTCAACATTGTTTTATAAGAGTATTTAGGAAAGTATTACTGCTAATGTATACACAAATTATAGGTGTACCTACATAACATATTAAACAGCTAATTAAACAGCTATTAAACTTAGCTCGTGAGGAAATGCCAGTTTGAAACATTAGTAAAAACAGCGAGCGGGGACGTTTGTTGCAGCAAACTGTTGGTTTGGAAAGAATGTACGATGTCCTACAAAAGTGTGATCGACGCACTAAATCGAACTATTGAAGATATATAGAGCAACCAAAGTATCACGGAATATAATGATGGTATGTACTGCTAAACGGCAATTTTAGACAGTCTCTAGGGATAATTTCCGACCTCCACACGCGGGCGAGGCCGCGGGCAAAAGCTAGTTGGATATAAAAGAAGTGTCAAGCTGCATAGGTACTTATAACTTAACTAATACAAGTCAATTTAATTATTTTATAATGTTTAGTGCAGGATAAAAGCGTGTTTTTTAGTTTTTTTTTAACTACATATTTTCATTACAATTATTATGTCGTTTATTAATTTTCTTTCTTAACTAATTACATTTTTAAATATTTCTTAAAATAAAAAGATATAAAAATATTTAGAAATATTTAAAAAAAAATAGTTCCTCCGGTGTCGGGAGCAGGGTCCAAGCTACCGGTGGTTAGGGCTGCAGAGACAGGAACCTCCTCACAATACGAGCCGTATCGAGGAGTACTGCCTTCTGAATCAGGCTCTTGATCCAACCGCCTAACGAGAGCCTCGAGAGATGTTGGTCGAGGCTTTCGGCTATCAGGCCATTGGCCGTTACGATAATCGGCACAATGACAGCCGAGCTCACATTCCACATGTCAACAACCTCGTGTGCTAAGTCGAGATAATTTATTTGTTTCTGTTTCTCAGCTGTCACGAGGTTCTCGTCATGTGGGATGGTAACATCGATTATCATCTTATTACAATTATTATTTTCTTTATTTCATTAAACACATATAAATTATTTTTTTAAATATTAGAATATAGATATAAACATAACATCACGCCTTGTTTCCCCGAAGGGTTAGGCAGAGGTGAACCTATAATTTCGCCAGTTATGTTTAAGTCCCATGTAATAGGGGGCGAGCCTAGTGCCATCAACCGGGCACAAATCCAGACTCCGGGCTGCTACTGAGAAATTTCAGATAGAAAAATCCAAGTACGTGTTCTATTAGACCTAAGGCATAGAACCTATGAAGACACTAATACGATTCTAATAGGACACATTTAATAAGCATTGAAATGTCTTGCTCAATCCTATGACAGAGTACTGCGGAGTCCTACTGCCTTTGAGAAAGACAAGTATCGAGTAATTCTCAACGCGTACTAATGTGAATGACACTCTTACGGCGGCCTAGCCCCTATATTTTGAGATACCACAAAACTAGCACAAGCGCACCGTAGACTCAGTCTCTAGCAGAATTCATCGCGATCGCACTTGGTGTACGCCGAAGTGGTATTTGGTCACAACACATTTCCTTAATCTTCCCATTTAGAGGATGCGATGCGGCTGTTAGCGGCACTGCGTCCAAATAGCGTCTCTCGATAAATAGTGTCGATTCAGTAATAGAGCTACCAACGGCCGGGTGTGGGTTTTAGCGTGAGACGGTCCCTAGCGTTCTTAGAACAACTACCAATCCAGTTGAGGGTACTTGATGAAGCCTACCCCCACTTCCGGAAATGTGCGCCAACAAGCCTCACGGAAAGTATCCTGTGGTGAGACCTTCTTGGAAACAGTATCGTCAGTAACGTTTGCTTGATTTATAATGCAATTACAGATTGGCCTCATAGCCTAGTTCGATTTATTCGAAATGTATTTACGGTTCTGCCTTCCATTTGTGGTGCATCAGTTAAAGGTAACAGTCGTCAAAAGTCAGGCGCGTTAGTGCTCAGTGTCAAGTATAGCGGATAGGCCTTCCCCATTTCTCTATAAGCAACTGCAACTGACAAATATATGTAAAGGTACGGATTGGGAGATGGACACATAATACGAGAGAAAATGGCATTAATTGTAAATAACGATACTAAAGTAACAGTAATTACGCCATGTTGGAATAAATGATCATTAATATTAGTTCGTCAGCGATATCGCCTAACTGTTACCTATAAATAACAATACAAATCAAACTGCACATAATGGAAAAGTGCTTAATTACTAAAGATTTAAGTTATAAAGTTGACACTTAACAAATATCTCCTTGAAGAGAGTAAGATTACAACTCACAAAACACTGCATGAATCACCAGTTTCACCTCGGGCATAGTTCTTCACAATTACAGCTTAGACTACGTCTACCACTACTTAAGTGGTCTTAAGCCCACTACCAACTTCAGTAAATCCTACTCGGTCCATTACGACTAGTCTCCTAACTTAGCTTACCTGGACTATGGACTATGAACGTCTGTCTCCTATAGTGGCCTCATACCAACAGTCCTCACATTTCGCATATCCTCCAAATCACTACGCTCAGTCATCCCATCTTCCAACACTTCCATCGGACAGATTTATTGCCGTTTTTGTAACATCGACCCAAACAGTTTTTGGTAATTTCTTAATTGCTTTTAACAGTCCATTTGGTTTGCCTGAACTTAACTTATCGTTGCCAGATGTGGCCCCAGCTTTGTTATTTGAAATTAGAACTCGGATATCACTAGTTTCTTAGAATTTGTACAAAATATCTCATCTTAAGTGACAGTCGATCGCATTGCCCCTAGTAGGTAGTGTTTGCCATGAAATAGAGAATTTATGTGTTTCTAAGTGCCGTTACCATGTGCATGTTTTAACATAAATATAATACTCTGTTATTAAATTGGGATAAGTGAGAGATAGTTACAATGGCACCCAACTCGACAAGGAACCCCTCGAAGTCCGCGAGACTCTTGTTGGGTGAGAAGTACGCTCCAATCGTGACAGTCCCGTCCACGAGGGTGGCCACCCAGCCGTGTCCTCGGGAGGGACTGACAAGAGTCCCGCCAGGTTATCGCGAGGAGGGGGGGGGGGGATATGGCTCAGCGACCACTGCCACGTGGATCGCCCACTCTGACATGCTCATGAGCAATAGATCCTGAGATCTGGCAGAGTAATTGATATTAGCCTGGAGGAAATGGAATTCCATTTCCTCGGCATCTCCTCCTTCCCTGGGTCGGGGAGGCACGCATGTCCTCCGACAACCCTAGTCCTGCTGGCAACTTTTTTGGGCGCTTTGCAGGCTTTCCCGCCAAGTCTGTGCTCCGTAGGCTTTCCTGCAGCTGCGCAAAGACTGCAGTTTGGTGCCGAGGAGCACAGGGCGGCCTTGTGGCCAGGTTGACCGCAGCACTCGATCGATTTTTGCAGTGCATTGTACCTGGACATGCCCCTTTTCTAGGTACTGCACATCCCTTGATAGCAGGGGTTTAACCCTGGCAGATACCCATCACACCCGCAACCGTCCACCGTCTATGACCTTGTTTGCAGCCGCTACCGGGCACCGCATCGTCTGCATCCATACCGTGCCTAGCCCGACCGCGCTGCAGCGAATTATGCCCGCCCGCACGGTATCGGGCGGACAACCGCCGTTTTGGGCGATAGCCGCCACTACTTCCTCCGGGGTCGCGGAATCGTCCAGCCCATCTATCCGTAATCCAGCCGTTTTAGTGGCCCTGGACACCCGGGCATTGTCTGGTTTGAGGACGTCTCGAAGTTTGGCGTCCAGAACATCCGCCCTCTCCTGCCTTGCAGCACACGACACCTCAAACATCTTGGCAACCGTTTTAAAAACAAAGCCAGCCGGGGTGCCAAATTCGCTGAAGTTCAGCTTCTGATTTATTGCCGCCAGGACCGACTTGTAGGTCACACCCCTTTTTGAGGCTTCGGGCTGCAGTGTAATTACTACAGCCTTGGAGCGTGGGGTCATGACCTTGGGTGGCCTCGTGCCCTGGTGCGCCGGGCCCTTAGCGGGTGCCGGTGGCCTTTTTCTTCCGGCCCTTTTTTATTACTGTCGTCCAGGCCCCCTGGGTAGGAGACGCGGTGGCCGGGAGCACGGTTGAGTGGGAAGGGGGCACGGATGCACCCGCCGCAGGCTTTTTGGGCCCCTCCGTGGGCTTTTTGGCCCCCTCCACAGGTTTCTTTCCTAGCGGACCCCTTCTTTCCTCCGCCTATCTGCCGCAAGCGGCGGCTGGAGGATTTCAGCCGGGGGGAGTCGCCTCTCTATAGCCTCCAGTCGGGCACTCACCATGCTCCCATACTGCAACATGAAAACTCTTGCCACCCTCTCGATGTCGTGGTCTGACAGGTCTGACAGGGCAAGTGGAGATGGTGGAGCAGGTGCAGGGGCCGGCGAAGGCGCGGCAGGAGGGGGGCCGGTGGCAATTGGAGCTGCTTGCCGCTGCCAGTCATTCCTCTGAGTGGCAAACTCCCGCTTGAGGTCCTCCAGCTCGGATCGGAGACGGCTGTTCTCCTTTCACAGCTTCGCCGTCTCCTCAGAGGTCGTGCGATCAAGGAGACTCTCCACCGCCTTCCTGATTCCTTCTGCCACCCCAAACCCTTTATAGGGCAAAAACGAAATTTGTAGTTGTCTAGTCTAATTTTCCGGTCGATTTTATCAATAAAAGATCGACCTTAAAGTTAGACTAGTCGGGTGGTTACAGACGCTGTACCGTTTCTGCTCTATAAAGAGTTAAGGGCAGGCGTGAACGAGCCCTTCAGGTTGCCAGACTTAGTAGCAACAAAAACCTGGCGGTTGAGAACCTCTGCCGTTAAGCTCTCTCCTGAAGCCGCCTGGGCAGACCGCTCCCGGGCCTGACGGGCCATTTAGTCGACCTCGTCGACCGCGACCGCTCTACTTTGAGCACGCTTCGTGGCGCTGGCCTCTGCCTTCGTGCCCACAAGTGAGACGGCGACCCCTCCCGGCTCCTCAGTTGAGACCATGGATGAGACCCCGGGGTCACTCTCCCCGCCGATTCCCGGCGTACCAGGCCGCTTGAAGCGAGCCCAATCGTCGTGCCCAGACATTGGAGTGTAACCTCCACCCGCCACCGTGCGACCCCGACCTCTCCTCACTGTCTCCACTTTAGCAGCCGGCAGGTTACCCTCCCTTGAGAAGAGACCCAGGCCCCGCTCGGTCCAATTCTTCGTCGCGCGAACGCTTCCCCCGAAATTTGGAACGCCCGCGCGTGTTCTGGTCGGATATTCTTGTGTCCCCTGAGGAACGGAAGCCTCCTCGACTGTTGATGCCATCGCTGGCAAGCGGTACCTCCGCCGCACGTTGGCACGTTATTTACGTTTTACCTAACCTAACCTATTTAGTCAGGATGCCCTGACTTAGTTACTGCGACCAATTGCTACCGCCAAGACTGTGTGAACCCGGTTGGTAAGTGTAGGTTCATTTACAATTGAAAGAAAGAAAGAAACATATTTTATTTGGGACATGCACAGGAAATACAAGAATAAAAAGAACATTAAAACTAACAATTTATTAAACACAAATAAAACAAAAGGAAAGAAAAAACAAAAGACCTGTGCGAGGCCAAAAAGGCTCCTATCTCAGCATGATGCTGCGATATTTGAAAAAACAAATACCGCAGCGCTGATATTCTAACAAGGCCCACTGTGATGCCACGGACACACAAACGGACATAAAATAAATGAATAAAATAAACAATAAAATATATTATAAAACACAAAATTATAAGCAAAACCGTATTTGATAATAAAATAAAAACTATTACGTTACAAATGGACGGTTTGACATGGATAGATTATAAAGTAGGTATTGAAAATTAATACGTTGTATTGTAAGCAGTATGGTACAACAGTTCACAGTTTATCGACAATGGGGAAGGCAACTGTCAAAATGGCGCTGTTGTAGCCAGTTCCCAACACAAGCCAATAATACAAGGCGTGAGATGGTTTTATTTTATTTTTGCGAAAATGATGCGTTGTTGTGTTACTAAATACTCCGAAACTGGAGTCTACCATTTCCCGAGAGACCCTAAAATTAAAAGATGGTGTCTTAAAGCTGTGTTCGTAGAGATGTTTCATAAGTTAAACAGAGTAGAAACATTTTGAAGAAAGTGACTTTGAGGATATACGAGTATTTATGGTTTTAAATTCTGACACTTTCCATGTCAAATACTTGATTAAAAATATTAAAATCACCGAAAATAACGAAATAGCGAAATAAAAGCAAACTCACGAATGAACGAAATGTCAAATTTATTGTAGGCCGTGGGGACCTAGCTATGACCACGCCATCTACAATTAGCTTTGCCCGACCTTCCCCATTTACAATCTCGCGTGATAGATTATAAAATTATGGTGTTCACAATCTTACGGTGGCATATATGTATATATTTCTTATACCGGATTTTAGACCATTAAGCATAGGTGGATTTTTTGCACGGAGCACCTTACTAAAATGATTCATCATTCACCTACTGCCCTTATTCAACACTTCTCTATTAGTGATCATCTCGGTAGTTACTCCCTTTCCAGCCATATATCATCCTTTCACACAGTCACATCAGTTCACATATCACATTCCCAGTTATCCATCGTTTCTTTGGTCTTTCCTTAGTCTTATAGCCATCCACATTCATATTCAAAACTTTCCTGACGACATTTTCCTCATTCTTTTGCATCACATGCCACGGCATCCGATTTGCACACAACTTTTCAGTCACCGGTGTCACTTTCAGACTTCCTCTTATGTACTCATCGTGTGTGTATTCCTTATTCTATCCATTCGCCTAATACCACACACATCCCTATTAACATTATCTCTGCTGCATACAATTGCCTTTCATTCATCCCTTTTGTGGCCCAACATTCTAATTCATACAAGACGGCGAGTCTAACCATGGTGTTATAAATCTTCCCCTTAAGTTCAAGGGGAACGCGGGAGTTGCAGATTGTTCCTGTGACCTGACGCCATTTCATCCATCCAGTGTTAATTCTTAGCTTAACAGTCCGATCTACTTCACCATCGTTTTACACGAGTAACCCAAGATACCGAAAGTCGGAGCTGACCGGGAGAAGCGTGCCATCAAGCGCTCACCGTTGGTAGTCGCTAAGTCTCCGTCAGGGGGCGCGGCAGGTGGGTTACGGGCATAGCCCCTAAAGCCCCGCGGTCTCATACGGTGCCCGTCAATACGGGCACGTTCGTTGGGGGGCCATGTAGGCCTGGCCTGGAGTAGGTGCGGCGGTAGCGCAATTCGCCTATGTGTGTGGATGCATTGGTATTCAGAAGGAGCGCCACGGCACTGTTCCACAGTACCGCTTTCTTCACGCCACCCGCCGGCGGTCTGTCTCGGTGAGACCTCCAAGACACGGCGGGAGACGACCAGTGACAGAGGTGCCGACTTATGGCGCTCCCTGCTGAGGATGTAGACCTCCGTCTGTAGACGCTTCCAGGTCGAGCCGGTCACGCTACAGACTAAATAAGTGGCCGAATGTGTGTGTGAGCGGCATTGTGTTGTGTTACACCGCTAATGTCAGCGATTGAATTGCGAGCCCGCGCCGCACATTCAACGCGTGAGTTTTTGCGCTTGTGGAGTTGCGTGTGTATGGGATTCGGTGCGCGTCATGCATAAATAATTAACTTAGCACACGACGCACGTCGAGAGCATGTGATGTGTATGGAGTATTATTGTGTGAGTAAGCCGCGTGTAAGTGAGGGTCACTCAGGCGTCAGTCCGGTGGGTTGGGGTTGTCAGCGTCCGGCAATATAGGTCGCGGGGTAGGTGCCTCCTGTCAGATGGGCGCGCATGCCAGGGCGCTATGTGCTTGATGCGAGGCCAAGCAAATGCGTCGGCACGCGCGAATATAGTTGACGCGAGGCGCCTGCACTGGTCGTCCAAGCTCTCGATCCTAAGATCCCGCTGTTCCTCACGTAGCGAGTGTCAGCGGCGCGCGGAGGAGTATCTTGTTGGTCTCACTAGTGACAGCGAGCCAAGCTGGAGCGGCATACGTGAGCAGCGGACGGATATACGTCTTGTACACCCCTGGCTTGGTACGCAGCAGGAGGCGGGATGAGTGCACCGGGTGGAGCACTGCACGGGCTATTCTGCTCTTCGCGGTGACCTTGCGGACGTGACTTCCCATGGTGAGCCGACGATCGATGGTGACCCCTATGTACTTGCTATCTGGCGCGCGCACCATCGACCACTACCCTGAAAGTCTTGTGAGAAAGGAAGGAGGAGACCACCATTACGACGCGACGAGGCGCGTCTGATTTCGACAGATCAGTTCAAGAGCAGACCGGCGGCGTGCCAAATGCGATCAAATGCTTTTCCATGTCGAGGAATACTGCAACTGCGTGTTCTTTCTTGTGCAGTGACGCCGTGAGTAGGTGCAGTACCCTTGACCTTGAACCCTTGAGTTGCTCGAACACCTTGGATATGGTTGGCAGCAGAGTGAAGGGCGATAGCTCCCAGGCTTCAGCACATTTTTTTTCGCCTTGGGCAGCATTATGACGCACCCTTCCTTCCAGCTAGTCGGGAAGACGGCTATGTGCAGTATCCCCGTGTAAAGGCACGCTAGTGTTGCTACCGTACGGTATGGCAAGTGGCGTAGTCTCCCCCCGGGACTCGTGGTGTGATTGTTCCACGCCGGGTGCTTGCAGTTCATGTCACCGGTGAGGACCATCGGGTGTGTTGACCGATGCAGGAGCGCCTGCAGCTCCGCTAAGTCGAGCGGTGTTGCAGGCGAGCTGTAGCACGCGTAGATATCGACGTGCTCGCCAGGCAAGTATAGCTGGACACCCAGCGCGTAAGAGGTGGCCAACGACGTAAGAGGGAGAGCTTGATGTATGACTCTTCGCTTCACCAGTACCGCCAGACCACGGTAGATGTTGCCGAGTGCCGACTTCTCATCCTTCCTGTAAAGCAGGTAACCTGGGGACCTGATTTGGTCCGCTGGTCCCAGGAGTTTCGCTGATGAGCGCCACGTTGATCTTCTGCTCCTTGAGGAGGAGGCAGAGGAGGGCAATCTTGCTCCGGAGGCCGCGGGATCAAGTGCTATGTATGGCCCTAGAAATGGAAAGACCGCTGAATTTGCAGAACTTATATTCCGTTTTGATTCTGCTGATTTTCAAACCAACATTCTCCAGCTTCTGTTGCCATTTCTCCAATCTGCTCTGCATCAAAGTCAAAGTCAAATCGTTTATTTCAAATAGGCACATAAACGCAATTTTGAACGTCATAAGTTAACAAAAAAATAGAATATTCTAGTTGCCCCTTCCAAAAGGTAGTTTACGACCTACACCGACAACAACAATGTCGTCGGCGAAAAGTATACACCAGGGTGCTTCTTCCTGTATCGACTTCAGAACGTCTATTATAATCAACAGGAAAAAGTAAGGACTTAAAGCCAATCCTTGGTGCAAGCCACACAACTCTTCAGTGTTGCCAGCAGCCGACCGGACGTAGGTACGAGGTTGATCACTGTAGATACACGAATTAACTCTACATACTTCCCGAGCAAACCTTTCTCTTTCAAGGCCCACCAGAACACATCCCGAGGTACCCTATCATACGCTTTCTCCAGATCAATAAACACCATGTGCAAGTTGTTCTTGTAAGAGTACACAAACAAGAGCTACAAAGGGAAACCTAAATAACGGAACGCAATCCATGGTAATGCTCCCATCAGGTGAGGAAGAGGTAGCCGGAATATTAATGTCGCTCCGCAATAACTGTGCCGCGGGATGGGATGGGATATCCAGTGACCTCTTGAAAAAGCATGCGGCCGTGATTATGCCTCCGTTAACGTACATATGTAACCTTGCTCTGTCCACAGGTAGGTTTCCTAACGTGTTCAAAAAAGCTATAATTCATCCGATCTACAAGAGTGGGGACAGGAGCCGTGTCGATAATACAGACCTATATCTGTGCTAACTGTTTTTTCCAAAATACTGGAACGGGTTATGAACAGCAGACTTGTGAGCTACTTGGAAAACAATAATCTTATCGCACCAACGCAATTTGGATTTCGCTCAGGAAAATCCACCTCTGATGCGGTCCATGAGTTAACAGACTATGTGGTCACAAACATGGATAGCGGGGATAAAGTTATGGCCATATTTCTAGATCTTGCTAAGGCTTTCGACACGGTTTCTGTCCCAACTCTTTTATGTAAAATGGAAAGCTTAGGAATCAGAGGACTTCCACTGGACCTCTTTAACCCTTTAACCGCCTACGACGGATTAATCCGACAAATATTTTCGTGTCCATTTCGCCAGGGTCGTATATTTACGACCAAATATCGTAATGATTCAAGTTGCCCGGCGCTGGGGGCACGACAACTGATATGAAGTCGGGCGGTTAAAAGGTTAAAGACTACCTGAGTGAGCGTACCCAGAGAGTAAAGATAGATGAATTCATCAGTGAGGAATAAATAACTAACTACGGCACGCCTCAAGGTAGTGTCCTCGGACCTTCGCTATTCCTCATTTATATCAACGACCTAGGTACGCTCAATATTCCCAATGTCAAAATCATTAGCTTTACTGATGACACCGCCCTTTTGTTCAGCGTGAGCTCGTGGGAGGATGTCTATGAGCGTACACAACTAGGCTATAACCACTCTTAGTAACAGATTACGGAAATTAATATATGTGTTCAAAACGCTGAGACATGTAGTCGATAAAAACAAAGAAGTCAGTGTACTATACCCTTGCTCAATCTATAATATGCTACTGCATCACCTCTTGGGGTGGAGCTCCAAAAACGACCCTAATAGAAGTAGAAAGAACCCAAAGAGCTATTCTGAAAGTGTCGTCTTTTCGACCGTATCGCTACCCCACTGAACAGTTATATAAAGAAAGTAAAGTCCTCACAGTGCGTCAACTGTTTATATTGCATATTCTGCTAAAACAGCACACTCTCTTGGTCTATAATCCAACGCTGTCCAGGGGGAAAAGACGATATGACCCAGTGGAGCGCCATCATCTACGTCACAAAACTATGTTTGCAAGGCGTTTATTTTGCTATCTAGGTGGCTACTTACACAATAAAATTAATAAGGTGTTACATATCTTTAGTCTCACAAAGAATAAATGCAAACAGAGGCTAAGTGACTGGCTACTAAAATTAAACTATAATGATACTGAAAACATCCATAAAATGACCTAAACACACAATCACACACTCTCTCACACCCACACAATCACACAGCCGCACAATCACCCATACTACACATCTATTAACATTTGTCTCGCATACTAACCTATATCTTAATCATAATACAAAAAAAATATAAAATGTCGTACGATTCCTTACTACATTCTTTCAGCGCGCTTAATACATAATTTATAAATGAAAATGTAAAGGGGTGGGATCCTGGTGTCCTGAAACACAGTCCATGAGCCTACCTTAGGCACCAGTCTCCCACAATGCATAAGTATATAATTGAATTGTGTATCATTGTCGAAACTGATCAATGTAAAATAATTTATGTATATTGTGGTGAGAAAAATAAAGTTGATTGATTGATTGATTACTGTGGCACGTCTGTACTTCTCGCATGGCCTTCCCATTTTTCGTACTTTGACCTGCCTTTCTTACTTCATCCATACAAATTTCCCTTACCAAACCTATATTTACTTGTACCTCTTTGAGTACACCCTTCCATTCATTTTCTGCGTCCTTTAGCTTTTTAAAGTAAAACTTCCATTGTTCTTTTATTTCGTCATCTTTGGACAAAATCCTACCGGCGTCATCTTTCATACTCATGCGAATTACATCTCTCGTTCTCCTTTCTCTTGCTTTTGTAATCCGGTATAGCTCCTTCTGGCCTCTTGGGCTATCCAGTGAGTCATATAACTTCTGCATCTGCACCTTATCCCTGGAAACTGCTACTGCCTTTTTTGCCTTTCTCTTCCATTCTTTATAAACCCTCTTTTTATCTTCTCTCAAACCATTCCCGTTTTTTACACCCTGCCATTCTTTAAACGCAACTTTATATTCTTTTGCACGTCTTCATTCCACCACCATGTATCATTTTCTATCATAACTTTCTCTTTCGATTCTCCAAACACATCTTTTGCTACTGTCCTTATACAATTCTCCATCTTTCTCTTTCCAACATTCATTCTTAGATTTTCCTTCCATAACCTTCAATCCAATCATTTTATCTACCACTTGACTCTTAAACATACTGGCACATTCATCTTTTTCAATCATATGCCGTTTGGTTTTGGGTAGAGGCTGTTTCTTGTTCCTACTGGTCGAGACACTGTTTTTTACCTCCATTGTTATCAGTCTGTGTTGTGAGACTAAGTCTTCGCCTGGCAGAACTTTACAGTTTTTGACTTTTGTAATTATTAAGGTGTTCGTTTTTCTTTTCAATCCACGTATTGTTTATTGCTAGTTCGAAGGCAGAAGCAGCTAGCAACATTGTTGCGGTCTCCGTATCCTCAACCGCCATTCGCTCTCTCATACATATCTTTCTGTCTTCCTACATGCCCATCAAATTTACACCCCCCACGCCCATTAAAATCAAACACTTCTTCACTCTCTGGCACATCCATTATCAAATGATTGAAGTCTTCCTAAAACTTCTCTTCACTATCCTCACATCCTGACTGGGGAGCATAAACACTGGCGCCGATTCTCTTGTCACAAATGCCTCTAAACTAGACTAAAAATCACCAAAATTTAGTTTATTCCTGTCAAACGACGATTTCCCATTCTGTTTACTAAAGTTACACAACTATATTTTAGTTTGACAGCACTAAGATGCCACTGAGATACTAGTTTAGTGAAAATGGTAATTTTGCTATTCTGAATTTGGCGTTTTTCACCTAAAATTTAGATTTTCTAACTAAATCTGACTATTCTTAAACGCGATGAAAAAGGTGTGGAATAAAATTAGTTGGCATAAACTGAAATTCACACCAACACCTCGACTTCTGGTGCAAAAACAGTACTGTGTCTTTTTTTCTTTTCTTTTGCTGATATCTCGAAAACAATGCGTCCTATCGCAAAAATAATAAAAATTTCGACCCCTTTTACAATATATATATACCACTTCAAAATCAACATGTTGGCATTAATTTTTCATATTTTTCCATACAAAAATTGAAAAATCCCCCCCCCCCCTCCCCCTTCTGGCCCCCAGGGTAGGGCAAACAAGTACTTACCACGTGGAGTTGCGATTGTCAAATTCGATTTTAGTTCTGTCAAAATTATTTTTAAGTTTAGTGATTTTTTTTTTTGCAGAATAGCTTTAAGATTCTCATAAGCAAAAAAAAGTAAGGAATTTTAGGGATGGTTTAGTTAGTTTAGTTCGGTGTACAAGAGAATCGGCACCACTAACTACTTAAAACACCAAAATACAGTCCTACCAACTTATCTGTGAACTGAAAGAGGACGGCACCGTCGATTCAGTGTTGCTAATTAATATAAGGTGCCCAAAATTGAGTAAATTTTCAAGAAGGAAATTTCACATTAGACATAATCGTTTAATAAGAATTACAGTTTTTACAAATTAAAAACAATGATAGCTATATAAAAATAATAAAATAAATAAAAATATTTTAATAATTTACAGTTACGTAAGTATGCTAATAGTTTAGTCTCTCAGCAATAAACAATGTCTTTATCTAAAAAGTAATCCAATGAAGTGGAAATTCAGCGGATAAAATGTTCCACGGGGGGATACAACTTTCATTTAATGCGAAGTTAAGTAGGTACCTACCTTGCAAGAGGTACCTGGATGTCTAGCATTTAGTTATGACCGTACCTAACCCCTAACACCAGATTTGATTAATTATAATAAAATTAGCAGTGGTACCTAGTGGTAGTGTAGTGTAATAAAAAAAAAACAAATTGCTTTACAAGGATTTATTGAAAACCAGGTTTACAGTAAGAGCGAGGCCCCATTAGTGCGTTGCGCTTGCGTTGAGTTGGCGCAGCGTCAACGCAACACAGGTGTGGCATACAATGCGTTGTTCCGTTGCGATGACGCGACGCAACGCAGCGCAACGCACTAATGGGGCCTCGCTCTAATTGTGATCTTTAGATGAACCTGCATATACAACTTCATCCTGGTTGTGAGGCCATACCCCGCTTATTTCCGTACCACTATCATCATTATCACTATCGCTTTCGGTTTCAGTGTCACTTACCACTTCTATAATAAAAGGTTTATCTAAATACAAATCATGTTTTAAGTATTCTCCTTCTAACCTGCGAACGTGTTTACAATGCTGTGCCCACTCATGAACTGTAATAGCGCCAAAAGCTTCTCTAACTAGGCGGGGAATTTCAGCATTTTTGTGCTCAATATTTACATCAGCAACTTTTCTTTTCATTGTGCTCCATGAGTTCAATGGGATTGAGATCACAGTGATAAGGTAGTAAATATATAAGCATTTTTGTCTATTGTCTTCTAAAATTTTTTCAATCTCATATATAGGTTCAGGCTTGTTTCTCTTAATTATTTCTAAAAGCTGAGATTTAGTTAGTCGAATTCTCTCCGTAGTCAATTTTATTTTGGGTCAACCATAATTGCATATCTTTTTTTAAGGAATTCGTATTTGGGACTTTATTAACACAAATACGGTGATAAGGAGCATTATCCATCACTATTATGGATGGCTCTCGTAAATTAGGCACAAGTTTTTCAATAACCCACTTTTTAAAGTTGGTACTATTCATCTCGTCATGATAATCACCACTTTTTGTGTTTGATTTTAAACACAAATAGTGCATTTGTAACAAATCCAGTATCTCCTCCCGCATTAACAATAATATATCTTTGCCCTTTCGATACAGGCTCCAATACTCCGTCTTTGCCAACATTTAGGTACCCGATGTATGCAAAGAGTGAATTTAGGTCTCATCTAAATAAATTATGGGCCGGGGCTGGGGAGATTTATTATTTTTATCCACTGCATGCAAGTACTTAGCTCTCCAAGCTGATATTTCATTACGCTTCATAAGAACCTTCCGATTGGATTGAGATTTTTTTAAAACGAAATCCCACCTTGTGAAGCAGCTTTCGCAGACTCTCACGCTGTCCTGTGTAATTTATTTTGTACAAAATTCATCAATGTATAAAATTCATGTACTTTCCTCCGTATAACTCCCATGTCAAAATCATCAACATGCACAAATCCACTTTTACGTTTTCTCTTCTTGCCTGGTGTCCGAATTTTTGTACCAGTTTCTTCTGCTGCGTGCCCTTCCTTAACTATTTTTGAAATTAGTCCATAACTCACACCTTAGTAGAAATTTGAAATCTGGCAGGTTAGTTTGCTCACTCACTTAGCAGGTTACCTATTAGATGTACGTTACCGTTTCGCTAACCTGCAGCAAGAATAGAAACGAATATTTCGTGGGCTTAAATAATTAGTTAAGTATCGGGTAATTTATAACAAGAAAGTTGACAACACTAACCTGTCACTGCCGAAATTCATTTGTATATTTGATTAAATGGAATAATCGGAGACCCCGCCCGAGCTTCTTCTTCAAAAAAGGTTTTAACCTTTAGAATAATGTTTCGAGCATCACTTTTAATAGCTTTCGGCATATTTAACTTTATAAATTTAGCAATATCACGACAAAACAACCAGAGAACCCGAACTGACAATCGAATGACATTTCAACATGACGGCCGTAGTTCCAATGGGGAAGGTTGGTCAAAGCTAATTGTAGATGGCGTGACCATAGCTAGGTCAAATTTATTGTAGGAGATAGGGATATCTCCTACAATGACATTTCGTTCATTAATTCCATTTCGTGTTCATTCATGAGTTTGGTTTTATTCCACTATTTCTTTATTTTCGGTGATTTCCGTATTTTAAATCAATATTTATTCGACACGGAAAGTGTCAGAATTAAAAACCTTAAATAATACATAATTTCTCGTAATCACTTTCTTCTAAGTGTTTCCGACTTATCCTCAAAGTCAATTGTATTCAAGTAATTCCCTATAAATAGCTCTATGCCACAATCTTCTAAGCTTAGTCTTTCGAAAAATGGTGGACTCCAATTTCTGAGCATTTAGGAACACAACAACGAGTAATTTTCGCAAAAATAAATAAAAACCACCTTACGCCTTGAATTATTATCTTGTTTTGGGAACTAGCTACGGCCGCGGCAGCACCATTTTGACAGTTGACTTCCCCATTTTCGCCATTTCACAGATAAGTTGGTAGGAGTGTAACTACAATCATTCTATCAGCTGTCACTCGCATCACACACTCTTTCATAAGACACATTCTTTCAATTTACTATCCAACACTATACCCATATTGTTTTGCTTGCCATCGCTTCCACAGTAATAAAACTTATATCCTTCTCCTAACTCTCTAGCCTTTGCACCCTGCTACTTCGTCTTTTGCAGACACGCTTTGTTCAGTCGTCGCCTTTTTAAAACACCGGGCTAATAATTTTCTTCCTCTTCCAGTCATCGTTCCTACATCCATTCCAGCTCGCACAACACAATCTAACTTCTTCGCGGGTGACCCAAAAAGTGCTCAAATCCTCGTATACACTAGGTCTCAAACTTCTTTATTCGCCTCTTACGATACCCACGGGATGAAATGGGGTGGCCACATTCATAATCCTGGACCACACGGAAATGACTACGAAAAAAATCGATTTCAAAACAGTTTTTGAAACATCTTAGATTTTCAAATCCATTACCTTGACGGAGGGGTATAATCGTACGAGACGGGTTCTTATGATTATAACGGCCTGGATCACTAAAGCCTAAACAGTGGGATATAAAATACATTTTTTTTTTTACCTCTTCTATGTATTCAATGACACGTCTTACCAAGGGGTATCGTATCACTCAGTTACTGGGTTGTGGAGGTCAGATAGGCAGTCGCTCTATGTAAAATACTGGTATTCAGCTGCATCCGGGTAGACTGGAAGCCGACCCCAACATAATTGGGAAAAGGCTAGGCAGATTGATGGAATTTATTCATTGGCAACATCTATAAAATGTCAAACAAACGTCAAAGATAAAAATAGATGTCATGTCAACGGCATCGGCAAGACGGCAAGTCGGCTAATGTCACACGACCGAAAGGCGAAAGGAGTAATGGTCTAGCTCGTCGAGTATTGTTTTTATTGGTTTTTATCTGATTTTTTGACTTATGTCATTTGTCTGCTGAGAGTATGACGGACCTTAATTCGTATGGGTATCGGGAGAGCGCGACGCAGCTGCCAGCGTCGGAGCGGGCCCCAGGGCAACAGGAGGTGCTGCCGGTAAGGTTATTTGCTTGGAGACGATGTGGTCAGATGGCGGCTGTGCGTAACCGTCGGCTTGTTGGTTCAGTCGGAGTACAAGTTTGCCCCGGACGAGCTGCGCGTGCTGGGTGAGTGCAACCGGGAGAGCTTCTTCCAGCGCTCGCTGCCGCTCGGCACCACGTTCGGAGTCGGGACTTACGTCGCTATTCAGAAAGGTCAGTTTTATCTACTACAATAATCATTATGTTCGTTCTGTGTATTATTTCTTCAATGTTGTAAAATTGAGTTCATTCACCAGTAACGCAAAAATCTCACAACTTGTTTTGTTGAATTTGCGTTCGCATTTCATGAAACCGAGTGTTTTATTCGACAGATTTCATTTTTTTTTTGATAAAACTTCAAATAATTAAACAGGAAAAGAACAATGAATGTAACACATTTTCGGTTCAACAAGTTGTGTGACAATGCAATAGCGGGCACAGAAAACAGAGATATCATGTAATTATCAGCCTTTTATGTTTTGAAATGTTCGTAATAGTCCAAATTAGGAAAGACAAATTGCAAAAGTTTCATGGAAAATTTTAAAATTTGGGAAAAAAATTATGTTCTTTTTTCTATTGTTTTTTTTTTATTAACTATTGAAATGTCTCGGGTCAGCTAGTATCAAATAATTGTTACATGTTGTTGTCAACACTGTACAAAAACATATTCTTTAATGTTGCAACACTTTTTTATTACCTTTCTACTGAGACACTTAGCTGCAAATCACAAAAAAAAAACTTATAATCATCTTAGCAATGCCATTGTTTGCCATCAACACATTGTAATTTAATCATTAAGCATAATTAATTATATGATACAAATATCATTCGAGCTTTCAAATTTGGCAGTTACTTAATGTATCCAAGTTATTTTTTATAATTGTGTAGCTTGCGTTTGACCACTCTCTGTACACAACAGCCTCAGCTACCCAGTCGGTGTGATAATAAATTCCATGTTAATATTATCCCAACTTGAGAAAGTGACAATATTACCTCTTGAGTAATAAACTGAAATGAAATGTTTATTTCTGTAAGTATACATATGTTATATGACACTTTTACACATATTTTTTGGCCAATATTTTAAAACTAGATGGCACCGGCATTTCCTTACTGACTGATCCTTAAGAAGATGTGCTGAAAACAACTCGGATCTGGTGTGATCCTATCCTACTGATTATAACAAATTTTAATCACTCTGAACAGAGCCTAGAGAAGTAGAGAACTTCCGTTTTTGTGATCAATTTTAGTTTAGGTTAGTGTATAACTATCTTGTGTATTTATTTATACCAGGGCCCTATACCACAAAACTTTCCAATTACAATTTACAAATTTGTGAATCTTACATGACATGTGTCTGCCTCTGTACCACAAAACTCAAGCCACATATTTGTAACGGAAAAACCTTATGAATATGTAAATTGTAGTGACAAGTATACAATTTACATATTTGTAATTTCTGTGTTATGCAATATTTTCTACAATTTAACAACTTTGTAGAATTGTAGACTTGGAAAGTTGTATAGGGCCCTGGACTCAGTCTGCGAAGATCTGTAGTCCTCGTCCTAGACGAGGAGCTTGCGCGGGTGCGAAGTATCAAACATAATATGAAGCCGCCGTTTGCGTCCATACTGGGTGGGACTATGGCGCGGACTATGGCTCTGTTACTGTATCTTGTACTAGCCTACCGGGACGCGACTGAGCGCGTCCTTTCTATCCGCTTGTTGTTGCAATGTTGACAGCGACTAACTATTGTTTTATTATGTGGAGACATGTCTTCCCTCTACTGCTGGTGATATGCACTGTAGTCACCTGACTTTTTACGGGTATTACTGAGTAATGGTATCGTACAAAGAACCATAATTGTTTGTGGCATTATTGTTGACATGGTTAAGACCTTTACCTAGTCAAATACCTATATTAAATAAGTAGGTAACAATGTTATGAAGCCTACCCTCATTTGAAAAGGCGTGGGTTTATGTATGTTTAAGAAGCAAGGCAAGTCTTATGTGATGTTGCATGAAACAAGTTATTCTTGCTACTAACTAATCCTGCGTGCAATTGTTTCGAATCATCATTATTGTTGCTACTTCTTTATTGTGAGCCCCGCCCCCACCAGCTTTAACCTTCAGCCTGCTGCGATTAAGCTCGCGACAACCGACTACGCGTTTAATAATAATTATTAGAATTTACATAATATATCGCCCTGAATATTGTCTACAACGCTACAAGGTTTTCCTGACGCGTTCCCAAAATTGGGACTAACGCCGCCATCTCGTTTTGTCAATAGCTACATTTGTTAATTGTTTACTACAACCCCCCCCCCCCCCCCCCCCTGTCAATGTCATTCAGTCGCCACGAGATCCTTGTAGCACTATTTATAAACATGTTGTTTCATTATCTGTCAACAAACGTGTATGTTCGACACTAGGCACCCTGAAGCCGAACCCTCGGTTCGGGCCGTTCCCTAAGGTGACCCTGGCGGTGATGGTGGGCTACTTCCTCGGCAAGCTGTCGTACCAGCAGGCCTGCGCCGAAAAGCTGATGGCGCTGCCCGGCAGCTACATCGGACAGCTGCTGCGGGACCGCAAAGAGGGGAAGCCCGGAGGAGGGTAAGCGCCATAAATTAAAATTTTTAAAAACCCCCGACACCGGCCTCGGCCCCCGATCGGCCCTTTAAGTTTAAAATAAGTTTTTGGGTAATATTTTGATGCAAGCGTCGTCGCGTCGGCGGATGGCTAACGAAGAAAATAGGAAGCTAACAGCAGTTGTCTTTCTACAATAGCATAGGTAGGTACATTCATTATTGCTGGCCATAAGCCTCGTCTGTTTGGCGTTTTCATTAGCCGTCCCCCGACACGACGACGACGCTTGGATCAAAATAATACCAATATTACAATTTATTTTAAACTTAAAGGGCCAATTCATATTTTTTTTTTAGTTTTTAGAGGTTTTTGTTTGCATCCGGGGTTTAAAAAAATTTTAATTTCACTTTTTTTCCTGCTTTTTAATCTTATATTACTAGTACCTAGACACGCTACGATCGACACGTGGTTCGCTTAAATCTGCGCAGTTGTATGTATTTTTACCACAGTGAAGCTAGTTACTAATTTATCCTCATTTCGTTTTGCTACCATCACCATCTGTCTATAACCTATCCATTGGGACTACTCCATTGAGCTCAAAACACGTTACCTGTGCTGTAAGTTAGTGAGGGAGTTGGGTATCCTGCAAATTCCAAGTGATGCTGCAGCATCGGTTCAAGGTTACTATGTCCTTCAAATATCATTGTAGTAACAGAATACAAAATTTTGACTCGATCAGACCTGTGGAAGATGCACACATCCCTTCATCAACTAGAAAAAAGCTGATAATCATCAAACGGCCGAATAGACTTTTTTTGTAATCATAGCTCTCGAGCAAGTCACTTTTCAAACAAAACAAAAAAAAATCGGTTCAGCCGTTTGGGACCTACCATTGCGCATACAGACACACAAATCAAAATCAAAAGTCATTTATTCAAACTAGGCTTAAAATCAGCACTTTTCGAACGTCAAAAATTACATAAGACAGTACCCCAAAACGCCCGCCCTTCACCACTTCCTAGTGCTTCAGCTGGGAAGAAATGGCGCAACAAACTCCCCAGCAGCATAGCTGTCTGTTTAGTTAGAAAAACTTGATTCTATACAATAATAGCATGCAAAATTATTTACATTAGTTAACACAAAAACATTAAATAAAATTATTTGCCATGTGTCAGCTAGCACACGCCAATATACCAATAAAAAACATCGAAACTATACTCTAGCAGAAATGAAAATTAAAAACAAAAAAAGTAATAGAACTATATCTAAATAAAAGTCTCCAGATATAAAGGGCGTGCCCGCTTACATATAGCTATATATAGCTGTAACTTGAAGTCACAAATGATAAACTAGGACCATCGAAGTAAAATAAATAAGCAGTTAATACTAATAACAATAAAAAAACCATGGTCAGTAAGACGACCAGTCACCACAAGCAACACCCGTTCACGAGCATATCGCAAAGATCAGCCATCACCCCCCTCGCCATATTTGAGGTCAGGAGGCAACCCGACCCCCGACGCTACCGCAAGCAGTGACATCTAAGGGAGCATGACGAACTTGCTGCCGGTTGCTCAGGTAAGAATAATATGATCAATTGTTGTGGTTGCTAGCTAACCACATATTACAATACAACTCCTAAAAAAATATTGTAATGATCAAGTCAATAATAAATTAAAATCAAATTAAAATAAATTGACTTATATAGTCAAATAAAATAAACAATTATATGAAGTCAAATAACCTGACAGTAGGTGGTAAGGTAATTCTGGAGAAGGAAAATGAACATTGTCTTGAGTTAATCACAACAACCAACTGTTCTTATCGTTTAAGTTGTCGTTGATAGAATAGTATGCCTTTGAACAAAGGTCGGTGTGGACTTCAGCTTTAAACCTATTAAAGGCAAATCTAGCAAGGAAGAGGGTAGCTTGTTATAAAAGGTTATACCAAGCCCAACAAATGAGTTATGAACCTTATGAAGCCGGTGAAATGGAGCGCGTAATTAGTCCTTATTTCTGGTGTTAATATTGTGAATATCGCTGTTTTTACTGTATAAATCTATATTTTGCCTAGAAAGATATAAGATATATTTGATATAAGATGTTGGTGAAGATGAATTGTGATGCTACAGTGAGAATACCAATATCTTAAAAAAAAAAACTCAGAGAAACTGGCACCTAGCTGGTATATTGCTCGAACAGCTCGTTTTTGAAGAACAAAATATATTTTGAACGTCAGCGGCTTTGCTCTACAGCACAACACCGTAGGATAGGACATAACGCTTTGAAAATAACTAAAACAGACTAACCGAGCTGTATCAACGTCAGTGTATTGTCTTACTTTCCTGACGGCGCAGGCGCAGGCGGCCGAACTGAGCCTTCCCGCTAGGCTTGATATATGTGGGCCCCACGGAAGTTTGGCATCTACTGTTATGCCCAGAAAAACTGTCGAGTCTACCGTTACAAGGACCTCTTTGTCTAAGACGATGTTAGGTCCAACACACGGTAGTTTCTAACATTCCGTAAGGCGAAAAAAAAATAAATGACAAAGCGTTTATCTAGGGGTGATAACTTATCACAATCAGTTTTACTTCTCCCAAACTGCACAGCAGTTTGTTGGCAGATGTAGCTTCCATATTTATACAATTTTTATCTTGGCACTTTTCCATCAATAACAAAACACAAATGGTAGTATGGTAAGTAAGTTATAAGTTACAGGTAAATGAATGAGGCAGGGTAATGATCAGCGAACATTACCCTTCCTGTCTGGTCCCTGATCATTACCCTGCCTGCATTTTGTTGAACTTTATATATTTCCTTTTCTTAGCATTGATAACAAAGTTATTTGTTTTGTAAACCATTCCGTAATCATCCATTGAGACTCCAATCTTTACGTCGTCAATATCTTGTCTATTCCTGTCTACTTTACAAATAAGACAGGGATCATCTGCAAACAGTACAACGTCACAGATACCATTTCAATAAAATGGTAAGTCATTGATATACAAGGTGTAACAGGACGTTTGACATGCCTTAAACCACATAAAGAGAATCATGTTCTTTACCCATATACATAAAATCAATCAAATCCAATGAATACTTTAGCCACAGGAAATTATTTTTTATTTTTATTATTTTTCAACATGATGTAGATCTGAGTCCGTAATAATAATAGGTAAACACGGTAAGGTCAAGAACCTGTGCAAAACATAAATGATTCTATTATCTGCGTCTCATTATGCTTGAAAGACAGAGAAAGGTATTATACGATTCTACTCTGGCACGCCCCGCCCATTTCCACAAAATCTTACAATTATAAAGAAAAATAAATATTACTTATGCAAATTATGCATTAGTGGTGCATAGACAATTTCGAGTGTGTACTCGTGTGTGTGTGTAAACAATTTTTGAAATTTGAAAATTTGAAAAAAATCCGCTCACACACACGTGTGAGCGGATTTTTTTCGGCAAAAAGTGTCGGACTTGATAATTAGGTCAGTCAGTGGACCGGCGCCCTTTGAAGAGAGCACGTGCTATTTTTTATCACGAGACGAGCCGCACGCGCATTGTCGCGATTTTATGAAAAGTTTTTGTTGCTATTGACCTGACACCACTGGTTTTCTTTTTGTGGGGGGCCGTAAAAAACGAGGTGTATGCACGAGAATTGAACACTGTGGACGATTTAAGAATTAAAATAATTAATGCCTTCGACAAACTAAAAATAATGGCAGATGGGGGAGTGTCGCTTGTGCATAATTAACAAAGGACACTTTGAAAATTTAAAAATTTGACTGTATTGATGATGTAAATTCTGATTGTGATTTGATATTATGTGATTGTATTATTGTTTTCTTTGTGTGTGTGTTATATTTGTTTTTGTGTTATTGTATTGTTTTATTCAATCAATAATCTTTTAATAAACAACGCGCAACTTTGAGTTCGTATTGTTCTCCGACTAAAGTAGGGCGCAGGTAGGTAGGCACCTACCTGCGCCCCGCACCGCCGCCGCCACGCACCGCACCGCACCGTTGGTCAGTGACTTTGTGTAGATAAAGCGTGTTTACTTTTTATGCAGTTGACTCTGCTATTTATTTTCTTTGAAAACTGCAATTTTTAAATTTTCCATTAACTACTAATCTTCGTGTTTTAAAATGTTTCGATGGATTAGTACTGTGCTCGTTTTCATTTAATGTTGTAGGGTAGACCGGGGACAATTAAAACAGGTCATGATTACAACAACTTCAATTTCTCGAAAACCATGATACCTACGTATGTGACGCGTCGTTCGTTGCTTCGTCGGGCATGTTCGGTTTTGTGTTAAGTACGGCTCGAGCGAGCGAGCGACGCAGTCGTGTACAGGACGCCTCGACGAATTTCGCGCCAAAAAGTAAGTATTCACGATTTTTGAATTTTTGTTATTTACCTATTTATATATTGTTTTTTGACAGCTTTTCTTATTTTAGAGTAATGTTTATCTGTTTAAGAGTGTTTTTATTATTGTTGATTAATGATAAAGTCAATATAAAACAAAATATTGAGTATTGAAGTAGAAGATGTGAGATGGGTACGTTTGAAACAACCTGTCTGTGGACGTTTGAAACGTTTCAAACGTCCCCGCATATTCTGCATTTTTACCCGACTGCATAGAAGAAGGTTGTGTTTTCTAGAGTGTAAATAACTAACAGAAGATAAAATCGCAACAATTTTTTTTAAATAAAACGTATACGATGAAAAAACTTAACCAATGAAACCACTTTTAACTCACAGTTGCTAAAATAAGACCCTAAAATTTAGCCAGCAACATGTTTTTAAACGTTCACAGACTGTGCAGCCAAGTTCCTCTGTCATACTTGTGTCGGAAATTCAGCATGACCTTACCAGCCCGATGACACCACAAAAGCCAGTCTGCTGCAGGACTTGAAGCCGCTGTTTCATCTTCTCCGATACGCTTAGTGACTCCACAGCTAAGTTCCACTGTCATACCTAACTACACTGTCGGAACTACAGCCTAACCTTACCAGCCCGACGGCGCCACAACAGCCAGAGTCTGCCGCTGGAATAGCAGCACCATCTTTTCCTTCACCAAGCCTTTCCATAGCTTCACAATCAAGTTTTGCTGTAGAACTTGTTCCTCTTGATGTTACCAACTACAACAACCAACCTTCAACAAGTAAATTTTTGCCAGAATGCATCAGACCATTTCCTAAAGCACCACCCAGGAAAACTGCAAGAAACGCAACAAAAAGGAAATCTACTGTTTACACAGATACTCCGGAGAAAGAAAACATCAGAATACAAACCGAAGAGAGGGACAGAAAAAGAAATGCCAGCAAGATAAAGACAAACATGAATATGGAAGAAAAGAAAAAGAAGACGAGCAAAACTATCAAGAATAAAAAGAAATCATCAAAAAGAACCCCAAAGACTTCTACTAGCTCAGAAGATGAAGATACTGACAGAAATTCCGCAATCGCCCGAGTCTGATGATGAATATGACGTCACAGAAGATCTTCAATTTGATTCATCAAGTTATGAATCGTCTGCATCAGAAAATGAGGAAGAGCCTACATATCTTCAAATAGAAGATTGGGCGATAGTTGATTGACCTTCTCTGAAATTAAATTTCAAGAGTCAAACCTATACGGTCAATAAACGATTGTTATGATTGAAACATTTTTATGATTGAAACATTGTCATGATTGAAACATTGTTATGATTGAAACAAGCTGTTTTGTATGAGACTGGATTACCTTTATTTCTACCCCATGTAAGGGCCATTACAGCATGATAGGATATTAAGTCTTTCAATAATGTAAAATAGTATTCAATAGAAATAATTAGAGCACTAAAATTATACAAATATGAGATATTTTGAGTTGTTTATGTTGAAGATGTTTTTGCATTTATAATTTTCGAAATATTGATGTTACATTGACGGAGTTGTCACGATCTCAAGAAATGATTTAGCAGTAAGTTAAATTGTTAAGACTGATTAAAAACCTTCAGTAGTTCCTAAAATATTTTCAGTGTTTCAATTATCCCTATATACTGTTTCAACCGTCCTTGGGGTGGGGTCAATAGAACCACTGTGCCCGGTCTTCTTTAATAGGTGATTGTAGGCTAAGTATTCGAAATAGAGTTAAACATTATGTTTAATTTAGGAACTAGATAACGATCCTTTCAACTATATAATTACGATGGATGTGGGTACTATAGGTACTTCACAGCACACGATTTAAGTAAAATTGTTTCAATTGTCCCCGGTCTACCCTACATCCAGATACACGTTGTATACTAAGAATAAGAATAGACCCAGTATTGAGCTTTGGACAGGTCACAGAAAACTCCAATAGAATTTTGCGAGTTCTCCCATGCGTTATGTGTTTCAGCAGAGTAACACCAGCATCTGTAATCGAACGACCTTTTGTAAAGCCTTATTGTTCATCATGAAGGAGGCTGTTTAAATTAAAATGTCTTAGCAACTGCTTGAGTATTAACTTTTCAAATATTTTGCTAAATGCAGTTAAGATAGGAATAGGCCTGAAATTGCCAACGTCATTTTTATTACCTGATTTAAATAATAGTTTTCTTTATTTCATTTTCTGTACATATTACCTATTTACATTTTTATATAATTTTATAAAAACAAAAAAAAAAACATTAAAAAATATAAAAATAGTGGCCTATCGGCATCAGGAAAAGGGTCAAAGGTGCCGGCGGTCAGGGCTCTAGAGAGAGGAACCTCCTCACTATGCGTGCCGTGTCCAGGAGTACTGCTTTCTGGATCAAGCCCTTGACCCAGCCGTGCAATGAGAGCCTCCTGAGCTGTTGGTCGAGGCTCTCCGCTAGTAAGCCATTAACCGTAACGATTATCGGTACAATTATTGCAGAGTCCACGTCCCACATGTCGACAACCTCGTGTGCTAAGTCAAGGTACTTGATTTTTTTATCTTTCTAAGCTTTGACGAGATTCTCGTCATGAGGAACAGCGATATCAACAATCATTGCACGGCGCTCCCGTCAATTTATCACCACAATATCAGGCTTATTGGCTACAATAGTCTTGTCAGTGATGATAGATCGATCCCAGTACAATGTGGCATGACCATTCTCGGGAACTGTGTCGGGCACATACCTGTAGTATGGTACTTCGGACTCCACAAGGTTGTACTGCAAGGCAAGTTGCTGGTGGATAATCCTAGCCACTAGATTGTATCTGTGCAAGTACTCGCCGTTAGCAAGACGAAAACAACCGGAAACAATATGTCGGATTGATTCATCGGGGCGGTGGCATGCCCGACAGATGTCAACCGTACCGTCCTTGACAATATATTTCCGGTAATTATTCGTCATGATCACTTCATTCATAATCGCACAGACAAAACCTTCGGTTTCCCCGAAGAGGTCGCCGAAACGCAGCCAGGATACAGACGCCAAAAAGTACATCAGGCCCATGGAGGGCCCGGAAAAAGCGTCCGTGAAGCTCTTTGCCTCGCCATACTTCCTTACGATCATTAGTTTTTATTTATTTATTTTTTAATAACCAACTTATATTTACAGTTTGCACCACACATACAAGTTATCGGTCCATACAATTACAAAATTAGTTTAAATTACATAAAACTAGACAAAAGATGAAATTAAATGAAATTAAACAGAATAGGATAAAATTAGGTAAAGTAAGTAAAATTAGACAATATAAAAAATTAGACTTCATTAGATAAAATTAGACAAAATTAGATATAAATTAGAATATGAAACAAAACACAATTTACTTTATTTACTCCCAGGAGATTGTACTGGGAGTGGCAATGGTCTCCAGGTATCGAGTAGCAGTTATCAGGAAACTCAGTTCAGTACTCGCAAAGACATCTGAAGATTCGTCATATAACAAAATGTTGTTAATATGGGTGAGAGCTAGGTACAATGGACTGGTCTTAAGGGTTATGGTACTGGTTTGATGGACTGAGATAGTATCAAGTACTGCAGATTTGCGCCAGTTCTCTTTCGCCAAGGAGAGTGGGGTGAGGCCCTTGTCGGCCGTGACCACATCTCGATGCATCCCCACGTCGGCTACTAGAAAATATTCCCTAAGATTGCATTTCACGCGGTTGTGGAGGATCTTAGCGTTTAAAAAACCTCGACCTCCACACTTTCGCGGGATATACAGTCTCAACACCGATGACCGTGGTTGATGCATTCGATATGCAGTCAGCAGCGTTACGGACCCTCCTATCCAGGGCGTCGAATTCGGTCTGAGTTCATTTGAGTATGCCGAAAGAGTACATCAAAACTGGCACGACCCAACCGTTGTAGGCACGCACCTTGTTTCCGCCTGATAGAAGACTATTAAATACTTTGTTCAGGCGGCCAAAGAAGTGCTCCTTCAACGATTACTTCATGTCAGTAACATTGATGCCCAACGCTTCCGACATACCCAAACACTTGTAGGTTTCGGTTGAGGCGAGGGATCTAAGGTGTATGGAATCCGAGAGTTGGGTACCCACGGATTCCATAATCCCCCCTCGCTTTACATGCATGACTGCATATTTGTCCACACCAAATTCCATCCTGATGGCGCTACTGAAGGTTTCTGTTATCTTCAGTAGCTCCATCAGTCGCAAATTGTTGGGGGCAAAGAGTTTTAAGTCATCCACATAAAGGAGGTGAGATATCACCTGACTACCTCTTCTCAACCTATAGCCTACACCTGAATCCTCCAGCAGTGTGCCTTTAGAATATTCAAGGCTAAGCAAAACCAAAGAAAGAAAGAAAAATATTTTATTTGGGACACGCACAGGAAATACAACAATAAAAAGAACATTCAAACTAACAATATCTTAAACACAATTAATAAAACAAAAGGAAAGAAAATATAACAAAGACCTGTGCGAGGCCAAAAAGGCTCTTATCTCAGCATGATGCTGCGATATTTGAAAAAACAAATACCGCAGCGCTGATATTCTGACAGGGCCCACTGTGATGCCACGGACACACCTACCGGATATAAAATATGTGGATAAAATTAACAATAAAATACAAAATAATATGCAAAACCGTATTTGATAATAATAAAAAATAAAAACTATTACGTTACGATCGACCCACACCCGACGCTCCAACGTCGCTTGTCCACGCTACAGACTATTGTCTATGGTCTGTGACAAACGAAGGGACGCGAGCGCAGGCGATGTACTGTACAATTAGCGGCTGATAATGTCAAAGGAGAAAAACAGAAATATTGATACAAAAAACAAAGGACGTACAATGCAATAAACAGCATCAAAATAAATAAGTAATACTTCAGATTCGAGTGAAAAGGTGGCGCGAATATATAATAAAATGTATCGATAATGTGTATGTATAACTGTGTTGTGATGCGGGTCGGAGGCAAAGCGGACTCAAACTGTCGCCCTGAAATATTCCCCGCTCAATCCTGATCGGTTCATTGATCCTCCGGATCTGTCGACATCCTGGATAGAGAAGGATCGTCCTCCACTACCCCATACATGACATCAAGAAGGTGCGTAGAGTTGCGTCTATTTTGTACAACTCCAGCACATTAATGAGCCATATATGTGGCACCGAGTCATATGCCTTCTTATAATCTATCCAACATGTCGACAGATCCTTCCGGAATCTACGAACCTGTTGGCTTATGGTCATGTCTTTAAGAAGCAGCTCCTTAGTACCGCGGGGCCCGTTCCTACACACATTCTGAGACAGTCATAATTGAGCTACTATCAATGTGGTGTGCAATTTTTGCTCTACGAATGGATGTAAGAACTTTATAGACCGTCGTTAAACATTTAATTGGTCAATAGTTTTTAGGTTGCGCAGTACTACGAGATTTATGGAGCAGGTGGGTAACTCCTGTCGAACAGTGGTAGCGACTCAGTTTCTAAAGATGACTAAGCAGGCGTGTGACCTTTGTAGCCATTTAATTCAGAAATTGTGTAGTCCGTACGGTCCTGGAGATTTCCAGTTAGGTATCGGGCGGACTGCACGGGCTACATCCAGGAGACTAATTATAACAGCCTCCATGTCTGGTATTGAATCACACGCCTGCTCAACAACATACATCCAGTCACCTTCAGTGTGATTGACGGGCACCGACCAAATGCTTCGCCAAAAAGCACTCATGGCCTCAAAAAGTTGTTAAATAATAATAATTATTATATTCTTTATTTTCGGAAAACAATGAGCCTGCGTGTTAGTAAACAATATTATAACTTACTAGCACTTTGTCCGCGTGGATTTTGTATTTTCTCCTACAAAATTTAACATCCCCTCCACCCCTTTTAACCGGTAGTTTTGAAAAATTAATGATTAAGATCCTTTTACTTATTACTAATTTATTTATAAAATAGACTTATTTTCAAGTTTGCTTTAACGCTAGATCTAACCCAAATGGTGAATGTGGCAACGCGGGTACCGGATGTTGACGGCCATACACCCAATTGCTTGGACCTTCTGCTGGCATCTGATCCGGACAGTCATTCAGTATCGGTCTCAACCCCGCTGGGAACGTCTGACCACTGTCTGGTGAAATCCATATCGACCTGCTCTCCTCCAGATGAGAGTCCTAGAGGCACGAGGCGAGTATGGCGATACAAGTCAGCAGACTGGGATGAGATGCGGCACTTTTTTGCGTCTTATCCTTGGCGGCAAGTGTGCTTCTCCTCGCGTAACCCCTCGTGCTGTGCTGACGTGGTTGCGGACGTGATTCAGCAGAGGATGGAGTATTTTATTCCATTCTCCGACATCCCGCTCGGTCACAAATCTCGGCCTTGGTATAATGCAGAATGCGCCCACGCTGAGGCCCGAAAAGAGTCTGCCTACCAAGCCTGGGTCCGCGACCGCAAAGTTAGAGCGCGTAGGGTTCGCGCGAGGAAAAGAGCTTTTAATTCTGCCGCCAAGTTTTGCAAGCGGGTTTTACGTGGGGCACGCTTTGACCATGTCGGACGTATTGGGGCCAAGCTGGCTTCGCACCCTCCGGGTAGTAAACAGTTCTGGTCCCTGTCTAAAGCGGCTGAAGCGAATTTCTGTCGACCCACATTACCTCCAATGATGAAACCTGGTGGGTCGCTGGCTCACTCTGCAGGTGAGAAAGCAAATCTATTTGCATCTCTCTTTGCAAGCAATTCACGTCTGGACGCTGGCTTCAAGCAACCTGTGCCTCATTGTGACTCCTCGATGCCGGAGATCGCAGTTCACATTAAAGAGGTCCGAAGAGTATTTTGCAGTCTAGACGTGAACAAGGCCAGCGGGCCTGACGGCATTCCAGCGAGAGTGTTGAGGCAGTGTGCGCCTCAACTGTCTCCTGTGTTGACACGTTTGTTCCGCCTCTCTCTTAAAAATAGGACGGTACCAAAATCTTGGAAGCTTGCAAATGTGCAACCAGTGCCCAAAAAGGGCGACCGTGCAGACCGATCGCCATTACCTCCATTCTGTGCAAGGTTATGGAAAGGGTACTGAACAGTAAGTTGCTGACCTACCTTGAAAACAATGATCTCCTCAGTGACCGTCAATATGGCTTTCGCCGGGGACGGTCAACTGGCGATCTTCTTGTGCATGTCACGCACTGCTGGGAAGAGGCCATCGAGAAACACGGCGAAGCACCTGCTGTATCGCTTGATATCTCGAAAGCATTTGACAGGGTCTGGCACGCTGGTCTACTCAGCAACAAGCTTCCTGCTTATGGCATCCCTGCTGATTTTTGTACCTGGATATCAGACTTCCTTAGTGGACGGTCGATCAGAGTAGTCGTTGACGGCTGCTCTTCCGACCTTATGGCTATTGATTGAGTTCCTCAGGGGTCTGTTCTCTCTGCAACTCTTTTCCTGCTGCACATCAATGACCTACTTCAACCTGGTATTGTTGGGTACGCAGATGACAGTACTGTTTCAGAGAGATAATTGTCCAGCGCAAAAACCAGTGGGGCCGAAGTTCGTTCCTTAAGAGAGGCCATGGTAGAGCGGGCAGATTTGACCTTAAGTCTTGTCTCCTAGTGGGGTGATAATAATCTGGTCTCTTTTAACGCCACCAAAACACAGGCGTGTCTTTTCACCGCTAAAAGGAGTCGTTTCGATCAAACTCCTACTTTTCGGGTACATCTGTTCCTGTAACTGATCGGCTCGAGCTCCTAGGCATGGAGTTGACATCATGTCTCAACTTCGGTGCCACCATCGAGTACAAAGCCCAAACTGCGGCCAAGAAACTGGGCATCCTAATTAGGGTGAAGCGATACTTTACGCCTGGACAGCTTTTAATTCTCTGCAAAGCGCAAGTCCGATCCTGCATGGAGTAAAGCAGCCACCTTTGGGATGGCTCGGCCAAATACCAACTTGCCGCGCTTGACTCGGTGGAACGCAGAGGCTCATTGGCGACGTAAGACTGGTGGATGCCAAGCTTCACAGCTTGGCTCATCGCCGCAAGGTTGCCTGCTTGACGGTCTTCTACAGATTATACTTCGGGGAGTGTACTCAAGAACTCCACGACCTCATTCCGCCGGCCCCCTTCTATCAGCGGACATCTAGACGCACTGCAGGTTACTCTCCTTACCTAGTTGCTATCCCACCAATTCGCACTAAGTGTTTCCAAATGTCTTTTGTGATGCGCACAGCAAAGGAGTGGAACTCTCTGCCTGCGTCTGTGTTTCCGAACGCATACAACCCCGATCTCTTCAAAGTGAGAGTGAACAGGCTTCTTCTGGGTAAGCTCGCTCCATCGTCGACTTTCTCTGTCATCTCTGACCTAGACTAAAGTCAAGAGCAAACCTATCTCAAATAAAAAAAAACTTATTATTTAATTTATTTATCAAAGGAAAAGTAAAATTTTCAGTTTTGTGTATGTTTTGTCATTAAATGTTTAGATTATTTTGACTTAATCCAGACACGCAGTGATATTCTCCCCCTAAAGCTTAATTAAGTACCACTTGGTAGATTTTCGAAAAACCCAAAAAGTTATGTCCATATTATTTGTCAAAAGTATTAATACCGTTATTCGAGGTTACCGGACAGCGCGTTTAAATTCTGCCATACAAAATTTAGCACCCCTTAAAATCCCTTTTGACGGGTAGTTTTGAAAAACTAAATAATGACAAACTTTATTATTAAACTAGCTTTTGCCCGCGGCTTCGCCCGCGTGGATGTCGGAAAATATCCCACGGGAACGTACTACCGGGATTAAATGGAAACGAGGCGATGATCGCATACCTAATAGCCGAGGAAAAGGTCATTGACTCCTGTCCTAGCCTGCGCCGTCGTCAACCATAATTATTTTGATACGCGTAATTTTAAATCTCTGATGTGTTTTAAAGTATTCATTTAAATAAGACGATGCCAATCTAAATTAAATGTCCAATTTAAATAACATATTTTATTAATACAATACCGGTCAAATAGCTACGGATATAACAATTATTATCAAATTCTGAAAGATAAAAATGGTTAGGTTCCTTAGAAGATTGACATATGGGCTATTGCGGATTGTTTATTTCATAATCGTCCTATTTCAGTCAATTTACACAAAACTGTAATGAATTATCCACCTTTCTCATGAATCAATCCGTCTATTGGTGAAAACCGTTTGCAAATCCTTTCTCGCGTTCAGACAGACAGACGTGGCAGTGGGACTTTGTTTTATAATATATAAAAAGGATTTATTGATTAATTAATTTATATATTTATTAGATCAAAGAAAAATATTTTTTTTTATAGGTCAACGAAATAATATTTTTTTCATACAAACTGTTTTCACCTTTTCATCTCCAATTTCCATTATTTGTCTTATAGGTTATTTATACCAAATTTTGAGTTAATCAAGCTACGCAGTAAAATCCTCCTCTGTAAAATTTACTACCCACCCACCCGTTTTCACCCCGTCAGGGGTAGATTTTCGAAAAACTCTGATACACATTATTTTTGGTTTTATGTACAAAAACTGTAGCTCGGCTATTTCTGTTTTAAGTTTTCGATTTCAACTGTTTGCGTTGTTTCGTTTATATGAATTATATTGGTATTTATTTTCGTTTGTTCAAGTGAAGGTTGTTCTGTTTTCAGGCTTATTTCTTGTTGCAATTTTTGTACAGCTGTATTAATTTCGGATTAAATTGCACTTTTGATTTTTGACAAAATAGATTGTTGTAGATATTCTAATTTTCTATCTAATAGTTGACAAATTTTTTCTAATGTAATCGATTCTGTCTGTAATATGATGGGTGATATGATTGTAGCAGTGTCTATATTTGTTAGTGGTGTGTCATATTTGCCGGTATCTCTCAGTAAGTATACTTTGGTCATCATGTACTTGGTTGTCAATGGATATTATTGTGTCATCAAGTGTCGGTGGAGTTCCTCTCCTAGCAGGTGTATCGTCATTCCTAATCTGCTTCGTAGTAATTTTGCACGATGGACAGTGCCATGAGTTAATTAATTTACTTTTATTTTCTACATAATACGATGAGGTCATGTTAATGCATCGGTAGTGGTAGAGTTTTTGGCAAGTACTGGCATTGGCAAGTAGTATTTTTTTCTTTCTTTCTTTCTTTACTGCATCTTAGTAATTTTCCGTGGGCTATTAGATGTTTACATCCAGCTCAATTCATTTTTGCGGGTATAAAATGAAAATGTTCCGTGCAGTGATAGCTGACTTCGTCGCTAATTGTGTACGTTACGTGGTGACTCAGCTCAGCGTTCTCTGCGCGGCTTGTCGCAGGTCAGGGACACAGTTCGTTCGGTTCATTTTTTAAATGTTTTCACTAATAACTTTTTCCGCTTTTTCGCGTGTTTCCGCGTCGATAAGTTAGTGTGGTCACTCCTTAACTTACACTATCTTACGGTAGTAAGTTACTTTCGTCTTTTGCTTCACTGAATAAAGAAATACATTGATAATAATCCTTATCAACCCTCGATTGTATCACCTGTATGTTATTAGAAATGTTTCTTTAGGAATTTCTCAGTAGCAGCCCGGAGTCTGGATTTATACGGTATATGACAATAAGCTTGCCCCTATTAATTGAGACTTAAACATAAATGGTGACATGTTAAGTCCGGCCGGTCCGGCCCGTAATGGCTAAGCAAATTGACGTAGGGTATCAATTTGCTTAACAATTAATTTCCCTGATTGTGCTACACACCTCAGTCTAACTCTTCAGGGATTCCTTCTTTAATTAAATAAAACTGCTGGTCTACGTGCTGAAGGTGGAGTTTCTTGCCGGCTCTTGTCCATAGAAAACGACTAATTGGAACACTGCACCCAGCTTCTGACGTTTCATAAGTGCCCATGTAGGTTTATGTGAAATAAAATATTTTGAATTTGATGGAAATGCTGATGATTTCAGTCGCAGTCCGATAGTGAAGTCGGGCACGACGATGCTGGGCGCGAACCCGGCCGACATCTACTCGGACGCCGGCCCGGGCAGCTCGCTGGACCTGGACACGGACCGGCCGCTGTTCAACGAGGAGGCGTACCGCCAAGGCTCGCCAGGTAACCCGCTCCACCGGCTCGTCCTATTGTCAGAGCACTACTCTAATACTGCTGATCGTTTTATTACATTTTCATATCACCTGTTCGCTAATGTCATGCAAAACTAATCTGAAGTATTAATTTTCATATTCATTTATTGCATTCCATATTTTAAAAAAGACGTTACAGAAGGCTTAAAGCTAGTTACAACAAAATGGGGACCCCGTGAGGGCAGCAACAGGATAACATTGTTTGTGATTTGTTATGAACATAGATGTTAGTATTTAGAATTATCAAATTAGGATAGGCGCATTGTTCGCATTGGGTTATCTTGTAATGGTAGATGTAAAAAGAAAATAAACAAATAAATAAAAAACATTTAAATTAAATCATGCTAATATAAAAATTAAAAAAATCTAGGTATCTTATTTACCTAAATTACTTAAACAATAAAATAAGGACATATGTAAATAATTACTAAGATTAGATGATCACTAATTATCAGGTTGGCACAAAAGTAACGAGACACTACAAAACTCCATACATTTCCTTTTTCAAGTTAATTGTTTTCGATAATATTCTAGAATTGTAGAACATTCTAGGTACTTGTGATGTGGGGGTATATAGAGCCGCCCCCTCGCGATCGGTTTAGTCAGTTTGAAGAAAAATGGACGAGCGACAAGTTCGAACACTATACTTATACGAGTACTTGTTAGGCCACAGTGCGCGGGCTGCGGCTGACAATATCCACACTGCATTGGGCGCTGGAAGTGCAAGCCATGCGACGGTGTCCCGATGGTTTGACCATTTTAAATCAGGAGACAGGAGCCTTGAAAGTCAGCTACGCTCAGGACGACCACCCGGAGTGAATGATGACGCTTCACGCCGCGAACTGCAGTCGAATCTGGATGCTACCATTCGTGAATTAGCGGAAGCACTTAACTGCAGTCACCACGCCGTGGAATACCATCTGCATGAGCTTGGGTATCGAAAAGTTTTGGCTCGGTGGGTACCGCACATCCTTACAGACGCCAGTCGTGCAGTCCGTGTCGCTATCTGTCAATCAAATTTGTTGCGACCCCGACGTAAAGAGTTTTTGTCTGATTTGGTTACTGGAGATGAATCATGGATTCATTACGAGAACGATACACGTCGTGCTTTTTCGAGAAGAAACGCCACCAACTCAACCGAAGCTGAGTCAAAAGATCCGCTTAAAAGTTCTGCTTTCCTGTTTCTGGGACGCGCAAGGCATGCTGTTTTATGAACATTACACAATGAAACTATAAACGCTTACAAATATTCAACCAAGCTCACCAAACTATCTCCTGCTATCAAGAAAAAATGACGAAGACGAGTTAATGTAGTTTTACTACACGATAACGCTCGACCTCACGTCGCATCTGCCGTTCGCCAACAGTTGGAGAACTTGGGCTGTGAGACGATACCCCACCCACCTTATTCCGCAGACCTCGCCCCATCAGACTATCATTTGTTTAGAGCCCAGAAACAACATTTGCGGGGTAAACAATTTAATGATTTCTCGGATGTAGAGACGGAGTTGAACAAGTTTTTCGAGGCACAGCCATCAGAGTTCTGGGCGAAAGGCATCCAAACTTTGCCGGATCGTTAGCAAGAAGTCTTAGACGCTAATGGTGATTACATCATGGACTAAGCTTTTTGTATTGTAATAATAATAAAAGAAATATTAATATAGTATTTATAAAGCATTGGTCAGGCAGGGGCCATAGTCCTTCCATAGTTTTAGATATCCAGTCTACTTTAGCCACCCAAACCCATAGCCCAATAATTATTTTTGTTTCCATATCCTGCAATAGTCCTACACCAACCGGGGGTTGTCCTTGGGTGCACTTGCGTAGTGCGGAACAGGGATAATCGTCGGTTGTTGCCTCATTTGCATTGAAAGCGTCTAACGGGCTTCTGCGAGTTGGCTTCGGCCCCTCGCACTCCTTCCAAAGTTCTGGGACCCCAGTGTCCCGAGAAATGACAAAGACATAAAAAATATAAAACGTAATAAGTGTCTCATTACTTTTGTGCCAACCTGATATTATACCATTTATTTTCTGAATGTAAACAATTTTTGTTCATTTTTAATTATTTCCGGTAATGTATTATATACTTTACTTCGCCCGCGACTTTCCCCTAGTTATTTTTTAAACTCCCTCCACCCCCTTTAAAAGGTAGTTTATGAAAATGAATTATTACGATCTTATCATTTATTCAGGTGAGCATTCATCTCCTGGCTTTAGTCACTCCGCTAACACAGAAAAAGAACACTAAAACGAGAGATGCAATAAGTCCTCACGAGAGATTGTCGGCAACACTGAGGGTTTAGCTCCAGGTCGCTCCTACGAATGTATGAACTTCTCTACGATAATATCACCACAGTCCCGCAGTCAAATCATTCCTGAAACGCGATTATTAATCTTCTTAACCACTATGGGATGTTCGCATTTGGATCAATAGAATTATATTTTTCAACCAGTCTGAAAGGGAATATCTAGAGGAGGAATATCTATGCAAATCTTGAACAAAATCTATCGTATTTGCGTGATGCTGGAACATACGTTCAGGCACTGTTTGTCCAACAGACAAATATTTGCGTGATGCTGGAACATACATTCAGACACTGTTTGTCCAACAGACAAATATTTGCGTGATGCTGGAACATACATTCAGACACTGTTTGTCTAACAGACAAATATTTGCGTGATGCTGGAACATACATTCAGACACTGTTTGTCCAACAGACAAATATTTGCGTGATGCTGGAACATACATTCAGACACTGTTTGTCTAACAGACAAATATTTGCGTGATGCTGGAACATACATTCAGACACTGTTTGTCCAACAGACAAATATTTGCGTGATGCTGGAACATACATTCAGACACTGTTTGTCTAACAGACAAATATTTGCGTGATGCTGGAACATACATTCAGGCACTGTTTGTGTAATAGACAAATATTCTAAAAACTAATTTTCGGCATTAGAATCGTTCTCAGACCTCGTACCAATTACTGTTATTCAACAATATTCAATGTACAGTTTTGACTTCGTTACGATTTTATTTACACGTCTACTATTACACATCTCGATGTTAAAAAACATGCGAAGTAGGGGTGGGTCGCTAGTCAATACTAAAGTGATGGCAACTGCATAAACATAATGTAACCATAGAGTGCGCGATATCATTCAGCTTACATGCTCATGCTCATTTTAAATGTATGTGATACACCCCCCACAGCTCCACTGCCGTCGCCAGACGCCCAGCCCCACGGAGCGAACCCAGAGCTTTCCTACGACGACTTGCGTCGTAAAAACAGAGATTACTATGCAGGTTCGAAACAGGACCCTTACAGGTGAGCAAACACTGCGTGACTTACGCGTGCTGTTATTGATCGTTTGTTGTGATGATTGAAGGTCAGGGGCAAAAATAAATATGTACCAACTAATATTAGTATGGTGAGAAAAGTGAATCAAAAAACGTGCCTAAAATTTTGGAAAAATCCCATTAGATATTTGGTACGTACATAATGGTTGCCCTTGGCTGTAGTATGTACTGTGTGGTTCGTCCGCTCGAAGTAGGTCCGCCCTCCTTGCCCCCTTGTGTTACGTGTCTATTTTAATTTTATAACTATAAAAAAATAGTTATTTATTATTAGATTTGAACTGTAATTAAAACTTTTTTTTTTGTCTACTATATTACTTTATACATGATAGTTTTAAGCAGTTATTCTGCATACAGGTAAATGTTTCCGGCCTAACTACTTGCTTGCGTCGGAACACGAAGCTATATGTAGTGACACTGAGAGAGAATGGCATGCCCTACGCTAACACAATGTAAAGTGTACAATTTTTGCTTCTCCGTGCCCGTGCTTACAGATTTGCTCAATATTGTCGCTATAATTTGTACACTTATCCATAGAGTAACGGCAAAGGTACAAAAATAATGGACGCACTGCAACTATAACCGATCGGCTTATAGTTCTGTTTGTACAAATCTGTAAGGACTGCTGGTTATGCTTGCTCCATATTTTTCTTTTTGAATATTTTTTTGAATCTCATTTATCAAAACACCATTTGAAATAAGATTAAAAATTTAACTAAACCTTTTTTTACAGTCCCTTCAACCGATTTTAACTTCTATTGCGTTGGTGGCATGACAAATGGCACCTGCAGTAAATGGTTGGTAATGTAACCACGTTTTTGCTTTTAATGCCATCCTTAGGGCTACGGAATAGAAATCAAAACGGTTGAACGGACTGTAAAAAAGGTTTGTTTAAATTTCTGCTCTTAATTCAAATGGGAGTATACACACATCAAAAGTGTCTAGGGATCAAGCACGTTTTTAGTTTTCAAAAATCAGGTTTATCCTGAATTACAGATCACCCAGCTCTTTTAGATATGACATGTTAATTTACAAAATATTTAGAGTCAATGTTTTATGCAGGGTGGCGATTAGGTTATCACATTAATTGAAACCACGCATTCAGTACATGATTCTGGACCCCGCTGCGTAGAAATTTTTCGTCGGTTATTAAAAAAAAAAATTGCTGCTCCATACATTTTGACCTCGTATAAGAGATGTATGGCAGCGCTGTCAGAAAACGAAAAAAGTGACAGGAATAGACGAGATTACTCACGCCAGTGAGTAGTTGTCACGTGTGTCATGTCAGCCCTGCTGGTGTTAGGATGTATCATCATTCACTCTTTTATCGGTCAGTTGTCAAAGCAACAAAAATAAACTGACAATGCATCATTTTAGCTACCTACTATACAGTTTCATTTCGATGATTTTGACAACTAATCATGATTAAATGTCGGAAGGACCTCTAGGGCAGCAATTAAATTTAACGCTACATTAAGACACATTAGCGCTTGGTGAAACACTCGCTACTCTTAATGCGGGACATTAACTTTGTTACCGAGGATTAAACTAACTACCATGGTATGGTGAAACTAGGTCTTAATACCGCAGACGCGATGAGTATCTAACGAAGGTAACTATATCTAAACACGATAAAATAAAAAGATTTGATGTTTTTATTGGGAGGTTAACAACCGCTGTTAGTGTTGTTACTTGAAGCATGAGTTGAGAAAAACTGTTTCTTTTTTATGTTTTATCGTGTTTAGATATCGATATCCATCACGTCTGTGAAGTTTACAACAAAAAAAAACAGACTTGGAACTGATATTTCAAGTTACTACAATAACTGCGGTCGATGACCTCTCAAAAAACTCATCAATTAATTTATTGTTTTATCATGTTAAGATATTGATACTCATCGTGTCTGCGGACTTTAGCTAGCCAACTTTAAATAACCCTGTATAATCCTGCAACGGTTTGGAGGCCAAATCAAAAAAAAACTGCCATACTTATTAGTGGAATCAATACAAAAAAACGTTATTATGGCGAGAAGACGTCATTTCAGCCGAGAAGATATGATCAGAGCCGTGGGAATGTTGGAAGCTGGTTCTCGACAACGTGGTGTGTCAATCGCTCTGTGCACTACGCAGAGTGTTATAATTCGACTTTGTACACGTGACCGCATCACTTGCAGCGTGGCAGAGCGACATGGAGGACGAGCTCGCTTCACCACACGCAGACAAGATCGTTACATACAAATTACTGCTCGACGAAATCGTACGAAAACCGCGATGATTACGAGGCTTTATAGCTCTTCAGGGATGTTAATAAGCGACTAATAACCATAAGAAATCGCTTGCATGAAGTCAATCTCCGTTCCCGAAGGCCGCTACGTGTACCACATATTGAGCCCGCTTACAATGGGCTCGTGAATACAGAAATTAGGTAGAAGAAGAGTGGCGTTTTGTGTATTTTTCTAACGAATCTCGCTTTGGTATGAGGCCAGATACTATAGTCCGATCAACGGGGCTTATGGAACCCAAAAATTTCCCCCGCCTATGAAATTTGGCATGTGATGAAGTTAGATGCTACAGATTACAGATGTAGAATAAGTCAACAAATCGTCATTGTCAAACCAAAATCTGCTATCTGCATAAATTATACTTTTGGAATATTGAAAAAAAGTTCTCCTGTCTAATTTTATATGAAGGTGTATTTTATTAACTATATTTAAAAAAGCTCGTAGATCGTCGTACAATGCTCATGCACTTAGCAGTTTTTTTACACGGTAGATAGGACAGTGAACTATACGTAAAGGTCAAAAAGTAGAAACTTCAAGAAAGTGCACATAGCTGATTTTGGTTTGACAATGACGAAATTTTGTTACGAGAAGTTAGGTATTTTAACCTAAACATGATAATCGCTTAGGGCGCATTCAAATTAGCCGCAAAGTGCCGCGCGGTTGTAGCGCGGCAGCGTTGCTGCCGCGCTGCAACCGCTAGGTTCGAGCATCACAGTGTTGTACATTTAGTTTCACGATGGACTCTGACGAAGAAACACTGCTATTAGTGTTACTATTAAAACGAAAAAAGATTTTGGAAAAAGAAAAAAAAAAGAAAGCATGAGCAAAAATCGCAAAGTCTTTATTAATCCAAAAGCAGAGAGTACTTCATCGATCTACACATACGAAAACATTTTATTTAAGTAATCAATATAAACAGACATTTTTATTTAGTTTCAATATTTAAAAATATACCTTGATCCCTAGACACTTTTGATGTGTGTATTTTTACGTTTGCAAGACTCATTGTAAGTAACATTTAGAGAGGGTTGCTTCAAAAATTTAACTTAAGGAATTAAGTAACTGTAATGTATTGTAACCGTAATGTATTGAGTGGCCACAAAAGTATGTGGTCTAGCGCAGAGGAAATGTGGTAGTAGAACGAATGATCCTTGGGTAGATGGTGAAGTAAAAGAGGTTGTGAGGATGAAGAAAGAGGCCTGGCTTAATGTGTTAGCCTATAAGGGCCAAAATAGGATGAATCAGGCAACGAATGTGACCGATGACTTAGAAAGAGTGAAGAAAAAAGACTCCGAAATGAAAACGAAAGTGAAAGAGATGGTAAAAATGAAGAAGGATGAACAGGAAGAAAAGTATAACAGGAAGTTTCCTGAAAACTTCAGGGCCAATGTTAAGCTGTTCTGCAAACAGGTAAGATTGGCTCGCGGAGTGACAAGAACACCGAGTATGAATGTTATAAGAGCAGAAGATGGATGTTTACCAAGCGAAGAATGTAAGGTCTTGGAACGCTGGAAGGGATACTTTGAAAGTTTATTTAGGTGTCAGGATAGTGTGCAAGGAGTGGGTAATTGGGCAGACGCCAGTTTTGAAGACCCAAGATCAGAGGTAGATGAAGACAATGAAATAGAAATAGATGAGATTGTAAGAGCGCTGAAAGGGATGAAAGTTGGGAAAGCTGCGGGGTACGACAGAGTGTCTGCTGAAATGCTGAAGGGCGGTGACGGGGTGGTAGAAAGTCTGTTGTGCCGGATCTTTAATATGTGTTGGAGATATAATTGGTGCAAGGCTGTAATCGTACCACTATATAAGGGAAAAGGCTCTCAGCGGGAGTGTAAAAACTACCGCAGCATTAGTATTTTGAGTGTTGTTGGTAAACTGTATGCAAAGGTTTTAATAAATAGAGTGATAAGAGTGACAGAGGAGAAAATATGGATGTGCAGGCAGGATTTAGGGAATGGGCTGTATGGATCAGATCTTCTCCTTAAGATGCATAGCCGAAAAACATTTGGCAAAGCACAAGAAAGTCTACTGTGCTTTCGTTGACTTGGGGAAGGCCTATGACGTGTGTGGAGGGAGGAACTGTGGTTGACACTCGGTGTATGGTGTGGATTGGCGCTTGTTACCGGCATTGAAATCTTTATACAAGGATTCCAGTGCTTGTGTTAGGATAAATGGGGCACACACGGACTGGTTCTGCATCTCAAGGGGTGTTAGACAGGGTTGTGTAGCGTCACCATAGCTGTTCAACTTGTACATGGATAGTTGTCTGACAAATTTGAAAGAGGGTGAGTGCGGATTGAGGATGAATGATTTGATGGTCAAATGCCTTCTCTACGCAGATGATCAAGTTCTACTTGCATTGTCAACAGAACAGTTGCAAGACATGGTCACTGTCATGGATGAAGCATACAAGATGAAAGGAATGAATATAAATGTGAATAAGACGAAGGTCATGGTGTTTGAAAGAGAAGAGGACGTATCGAAGTGTGATGTGAAAATAAATGATAAAAGTGTGGAGCAAGTGAGTTTGTATATTTGGGGAGTCTGTTTACAAGGGATGGAAAAATTGATGAAGATGTGGAAAAGAGAGTAAATGCGGGAAATAAAGTGAATAGTGCATGCGGTGACCAACCAGTTAATGTCCAAAAAGGTCTGTCTGGCTGTTCACAATGGTGTGCTGGTGCCTACGCTTATATATGGAAATGAATGTTGGGTGTGGCAAAAGAAGCATGAAAGTAGAATAAATGCTGTGGATTTCCACAGCATTTATTTATCATTTTTGCATTCCTTGCGAAGCATGTGTGGTGTGACTATGAATGATAGACTGAAGAATGATGTAATAAGGCAACGGTGCGGTTTAAAAGAAGATGTGGTGACAAAAATCGAAAAGAGTTGGCTTGGATGGTTTGGTCATGTTGAGAGATGAATGAAAGTAGACTAACATAAGGTATTTACACGGCAGATGTGAGTGGAAACGCCGGGAGGGGACGTCCTAGGAAGACATAGTGATCTTATTGGTGATGTTCTTTAGAAAGGTCAGGTGCGCAGTACTCGCAACCGGCGTGCGTGTATGACCAGATGTATGAATGTAAACGAGGCAAAAGGAGTATGTAAAGATCGTAGCAGGTGGCGTTCTGTAGTTTTTGCCTACCCCCATGGGAAGAAGGCGGAGTTTATGTAATGTATTGAAACGTAGCGCCACATTTGCCGAAATTTAAGCGACGGAAATTCGGCGTGTTTAATTTACAATGCAAATTGTGCGACGTAAGTTTGGCCGGATATGTCGTAGGTTAATTAATGCTGTGCCCCATTATACGCACCCGGCCTCAGACTAAAGTTACGCGTCTACTGGGTCGGAATTGGAGCGTACGTAGCGTACGGCCTTGTTGCTTTGTATTGATTTCTATGGTACAGTCCGCGAGGCCTAAGCTGAGCTTTGCATTTGTGTGAGTGCACATAGAGAGTGTAGGTGTGATGTCGGCCCACAGCGCGACTCGTCCTTTGCTTGGTTTAAACCGGTTTATACAATCGGCCTGAGGCGCGGTGCATCCCTCGCGCGACGCAACTCCGCCGCGCACCTTCCACACTTCACCTCTTGTACTGATAGCAGCGTGTCGTGTTTAATTTTTAGTATTTTGTTTTTGTGTTCGATTTATGTCAAGTGTCACTACATCGGCCCAATTGGTAGCGACATCGACGGGAATTCCGCTGTCCACTGTCAAAAGAGTTTTGTTGGAAGGTAAACGTCTTTTGGAAGACGGAAGCAAATTTAAATCTCCGAAAAAGACCAGATGCAGGAAAAATATCATTATCATCGACGATTTTGATAATGCGGTAATCCGAAGAACTATTCACAACTTTCACATTACTGATAAAGAGGTGCCAACTATGAAGCGAATACATGAAAAGTTGAAGACAGAAATAAACTATCCCGGTTCAATCTGGTCATTGCTTAAAGAATTGTCTCTTTTAGGATTTAAATGGAAAAGGACAGAAGACAATAGAAACATTCTAATGGAAAAACATGAGATACGTTATCTACGTATAAATTTTTTGATTAAAATTTCCGAATACGCATTCAGGGCCGGCCAGTCTTTTATACCGACGAAACATATATAGATACGACTCGCACTTCTTCAAAATCTTATTCAGATGGCAGCACTTCTGGTTTGAAGAAACCAATTTTTAAAGGAAATCGTTTAATAATAGTTCATGCCGGCGGAGAGGACGTCATACCAAATGCACTGCTGATGTGCAAAGCAAATCAAAAGTGGTGATTACCATAACAATATGAATGCAGAAAACTACACGAAATGGTTACAAACGCTATTAATTCCAAATTTAAAGCCCAATAGCGTTGAGGTGGTAGACAATGCATCTTACTACAATTCGATACAAAATCCCGCTCCCAACTCAAATAGTCGTAAACAAGATATGATTCATGATGGCTCAAGTATCGCAATATCGATCACTACATGACGCTTAAACCAAAACTCTATCAATTGATACTGCAAAACAAACAAAGATTTATTGAATCGTCCTTCGTCTACCACCCTACCACCCGGATTTCAACCCAATTGAAAATATATGGGCAATGGTAAAAGGATACGTGGCGAAAAAAAACGTGTCAATGAATATGGATACCATAATGAGGTTAGCGAAAGAAAGAGTCGACACTATCACTGTACAAGTATGGAAAAATGTATGTGACCACGCAATAAAAGAAAAAAAAAGTTTCGTGGTCACGACGCCGTTCCTGATGATATAACGGAACGATTTATTATTGACACAAACGACACATCAGACGAGAGTGAAAATGAAAATGATGAAGATGCAATGTCCGGTGTAGAAGAATTATATTTGAATTTTATTTATTGATCTTTGACTTCTCAGTCACACTTACATATGTACCTATACATACTCAGCAGTCATACATATCATAGCTGGCTTTTATTTTAACAATTTTTGCTTATTTAGTTTTATTTTATTTTTAAACTAGAATACCTCTCTCACTTATGTTACGTACCTACCTAAAACATAATAATAAATATTTTTTTAAAGTTTTTGGTCTGATTCTACTTTTGGTAATCACTCACACAAATGCAAAGCTCAGCTTAGTCCTCGTGGCCTGACTGTACTGCGTGCACTGGATCGGCAAATCTGCGCCTGAGATTTTGTCGACGCTTCGTACTCTCCGATTCCGACCCAGTGGACCTTAAAACGCTGAGCAAACGCTGGACAATTTGGAAGCTTATAGAAATCCTAGGAGTCTATTTGTCCTACGTGTGCGATATTGCATAGATTACCAATACGTTCTATCGTCGCGGACAAATTGTCCATCATCTGCTCAGCGCCTAAACGGCATTGTAGGCGCTTGCGCGTCGAATATCTGTCGCGAGACTTTTAGAGCGAAGCCACACGATGCATTAGAGCGAAGCCACACGATGCATTGCTGGTGCGGATGCCTGAGCAGTGACGCTGCGTCATCCAACATACAAATCACAGTGACATGCTACACGGTGCGTTGCGATGTCGTGCAACGACGCAATGCACGCTTAACGCCAAGGAGACTAGGGGCCCTATTATGAACTCTTATATCCAGGCAGTTTACGTCGTAAACAGAATTGCCTTGCAATTTCGTATTATGAACTCGTTAAACAAGCCAGTCAGCGGTCACGTGACACCCTGGCCGGCTTCTGCCCGAACATTGCCTGGCAGTACCGTACTACGAATGTTCGTTTGACATTTTTCTTTTCGAATTAAAACCGTCAAAACTTTATTCCACAATCCATTTTGTTTACGCTGTGTCAGAGGAGCTTTTATTGAATATCTGTAATTTTTATGGTGTACAATAAAGAGTATTCTATTCTAAAAATGTAAAACTCCTACAATGTTTCCAACTGAACATAAGTTAGGCGCCGGCGAGGGCGAGGACTCTCATCTACTGAACTATAAAATTTAGAATTGCCTATTTATTATTATCATGTTGAAACCTGAATATTTAATAAAACCACCACTCCACAATGTTCATCCATCACCATATCCATATTTTTGTTTATATTCCGAAACTAGTACTTCCGAAGGAACATATACAAACAATACTCTAATGCTAGCCACACACGTACTTAACGATTTACATGCACAAGTAAGTCGTAACGTGTGCGGCTAGCATTTGTTTGAGAAACAATACGTCCATGTATTTGTCAACATTAAGTAGAGTGCGTTAGGAAACTTAATCTCGTATTACAATTTACAAACACAGACAATTATTATAATTAAGTAATTCAATAACACAAAATATACTGTGTTAATATTTTCACGTACCTACTTTTGTACAAGATTAATCTTCGATCAACAATACCAACTAGACAACGGGTCACGTACAAAATCAAAGCTAAATGCTGTCCGCGTGAATTTATACCTATACAGCTACATTCGTGTACTAACGAACTGAGATAAAAGTTTTACAACAGTTTTAAGTTTAACCTAATTACAACCATGGCACCTAGTAATAAAGTCACAAATCTTCAAAATATTATCTTATACTTACGATCATTCGTCACAAAAGACGAGAAAAGCAATAAAATTATTCTGTCACTTAGAAATGAAAAGACATAAGTTAAATAACATTTAGTGTGAAATCAACCTTAGGCAGCAACAAATAAAGTACTTTTTCTTGTTATGGCCTTGCGAGCTACATCGTTTTGTTTCGTTTCGGTTTCCTTTGTCGAATATTACTACAGGAGGTATGGAGTCGCGTTGAACACTAAAATAATTTATAATATGAACGTAAAAGTTTAGTTAAAATTATTTATGTTTTGGGTATCACGTTTGTTAGTATACATACTTATTATTTTAATAGGGTTATGTTTTTGTGTATAATATGTTTGTATAATAATATGTACAAATAAAAATATCACTAGATTCCACATATTTATAATCATCTTTACAATCTTCATAATACAACTTGTACAGTTCAATGCAATTAATAAATCAAAAATCAAAATGTTTATTAACAATTCAACATTGGAGATTTTTTTCCATTCTGCGTACCTGGATTAATTTCCTTTAAATAAGTTGAGTTTGTTGTACAATTGTTGTTTTGATTTGTTTTTCATATCTCCCGTTTCTTTTTTACATATATAATGTAACCTTACGTCAATAAATTTTTCAACTACTGATTTGAGTAAAGTAATTTCGTGAGTGTTCATCTCCTCCAGGAAACACATTCTCGTGAATATATAATTTTAAAACTGTTATACATATAAAGTTGCTATCATACTTTTTGTGTAAAGATTTACCTCCACTCACGCGAATACAATTTCGGATCACGCTTTCAGTTTTCATGCAAATATTAAGTACATCATTAGAGGCATAGAATAACCCACCCATGTCTCTTAGGTCTATTAATTTGTGAAATAATTGTTTCTCTGTTGCACACAAGTTCTTTATACACTGGCCACACTTTAGTTTTTTTACCAATTTACTGACAACGAATCCCGTAATATATCCTACTATTTGCGGCATAATACTAGAAGATGGACTCTCATCCAATGTAGAAGAAAGTTTATTGCAATTTGTTTGATATTTTTGAAAACTTTGCTGTACGTATCTGTTATTTAAAATCTCTGATTCACTTAAGTTTCTCTCTTCACTAACATCAAGACGATATCCTATCGAGATGTTATTAATTTTATCGAGTGATTGAGCTCCAGATAGTATTGGTAATATTATCAACATTTCAACATTTCTTGATAAGTCTATCAAGACGGTCTCGTCTATAGTTTGTTTTTTTTCAACAAATTAACTATATTTTTAATGAACTGTTTTTTTTTACCAGCCTCTTGTTTACTTTTTACAATGTTTGAATCTTTTTTGATTTATTATCTATGATTTTGCGAGCATTGAGTAACTTTTTATTCAGAAACCTCTTTTTAGGTGTTTCACAAACTGATATTAAATCTAATAATGATGCAACAGGAGAGGTCATAACAGAAATATGCTCTGCTTGTTATTGGTTGTAGGTGACTTTTTGTGTGATGTCTAATCCAGAACTCGAAGATGAGGCTGAAAAAGAAAACATTATTTCCTCAGTTAATTATACGAGTATGCAAAGGCGCGAATATATGTTACTGAAATCACAACTACAAGTCTCAACAAAAAAATATCACTTAGAAAAATTGTAAAGAAACAAGAAACATTCAAGTCTAATTTACTGAAATGATTTTGCGTAAATTAAAATGAAATTCTGAAAAAATATATAATGCATAATTTGAATAAAATAATAATATATTACTTCACACACTTTGACGATACCTACTGCTAAATAAAAAATGACTCACCTGCATATCAATATCAGATGCGGAGAGTTTAGTTTCGGTTGCTACCAATTGTGGGTCCTTCGACGGGGGTAGAATCTGTGTTTTTGAAATAACTCTTTATTAATAAATAAATATTAATTCCAACAACACAATGATTTATCGTGTCACAATTTCATTTAAGCAAAAAACAAAAACCAAAAAAAAAGTACATTTCGATTGTGTGAATTAATGTACCTGTAATTTAGGCACTGCTGTTTTAACCAATCGACGTCGGTTAGTATTTCCGGATATATCCGATTTATATAACCGAATTCTTAGCTGGCTTATAAAAGTCATCTCTTCTTTCTCTGGCGACAATCGAGATCCATTCTGCACACGTAAACGGATTGCTAGGAAAGCTAACATAAAAAAAATAAATCTAAGTAACTATCTAATGAGAGTCCAAAACACAGACACAAAAGTAGCATTAAGCAATTTTAAAGTTCTGGTAACAAATTATTTAAAATTATTACAATACAAATCTACTCCATGCATCTACTGTTCTGTTACGCAAAAGTTTGGGCATGTATTGGCCAACCTTGGCCAAACATTTGTAGCGGTGGTTTAAAATCGGTAATTTTGTTTAAAATTTGATATTATTTGCTAGTTTAAAGCGTATAATATAACTTATTTTACATGTACTTACCGAAAGTAAGACACTCCGGCCGATAAATTGCTTTTTCGGGCATTATTTTTGCAACTTTTGAATACACATTGCGGCATTGTGAAACGTGTTTACATTGGCTGTGTTTCAAGCGAACTAAACAAAATAAGAGCTCACGTCTCAAGTGCGCTGTTATTAACCGAGACGTAATTTTTGCGCCGACCCGATATCTAGTTGGTATTGTTGATCGAAGAGATTAATACATGTTTATTATTTTTATCATAAAATACGTGATGAAAATAAAATCGTAACTTTCCGATAAATATTTAATCGTGTTTCTGAATGTTACGACAGAAAATTACAAGCCAGCCGCAACCGGCTTGAAGTTCAATTTCATAATACGAAATTTAACCATCCAGTGAAATGAATTGTCCGGACTTGCCTAGTTTTTTAAAAGTTCGTAATAGGCCCTCTGAGAAACGAAGCGGGAAAGGATTTTGCGCTGCGATGTGGAGCGTCAGAGCGGCATCGCAGAGCAGCGCAGTGTTGCTTGTACTAAAGAAAACTGACTCACCCAACACCAAGCCCTGTGCGACATCGTAGTAAGCGGCATTGCGTCGCGACACCGCATTGCCCGTGTGGCACTCGGTGCGTTGAAATGATAGCGGAGCAATGAGGCAACGCACCGGAACGCTCGTGTGGCCTCACTACGTGCATTGAACATTTTGCTTTATTTGTTCATCACAAACATGCAAGCGAGGGCGCAGTGCGTGCAGCAGTGACGAATGTGGTTGTTGCAGGACCGACCTAGGCCCCCCGCCACCGGTGCAGCGCAGACGCCCCTCGGCCCCCGCATCCTCCGTGCACACCAACAAGTATGGTGACGTCATGGAGTAGTCGCAGACCCGTCTTCGCCGTAGAGTCCACACGTCATACGTTCATAAGTACACCGAGATATTGTACACTCGCAAAGCCTCAAAAGGTACTCTCGTAGAGTAGGCTTTAGCTAGTAGTATGAATTATATCTGTTATACAAACTTACTGCTTCAGTACAATGTGTGAAACTGTTCGAAAATGAAAAAATAATAGTTGAGTTTTCTAAAATAGTGTTTTATTATTATTAGTATACAAACTACTTGACAGCCCAACCTCAACATCAGAATGTGTGCCGTAGGTACTCCCAGCACGATCAAATACACTACCGTCCAAAAGTTTGGAAGCAGCAAGGTAAAATCAAATAAAACAAAACTAAGTCATTTCAATTTCAATGTATTGATAAAAAATTAAAATATAAACAAAAACTAATTTAAGCAGAACAAAAATTTTACATACAATATGAAATTAAATTACAGCTTCATCAACGTGTCCTACTTTTTCCTTTATTAGCTTCTCGCATAGTCTAGGCATTCTAATAATTAATTTATTAAAATAATCTTCATCTAATTTGTTCCATAGCTTCCACAAATGTTCTGAGCTCGGTAAGAGAACGATTTTTCACCCCTCTATCGAGTTCATCACAAACAAGCTCAATGGGAGAAAGATCAGGTGATTGAAATGGCCATTGCATGATGTTTAAGACTTTTTCATCTTTTTTCTTGTTCAAAAAGGTCTGGCACAGTTTAGAAGAATGCTTAGGATCATTATCCTGTTGGAAAATGAATCCAGGACCAATTAGATTTAGTCCACTGGGTACGGCGGAATTTTGGAGAATTTTCAAGTAACCTTCCTTGTTTAGCTTTCCGGTTATCCTCACAAGATTTCCGGGTTTATTGTTGCCAAAACACTCCCCAAACTATGACATTAGCTCCACCATGTTTGATAGTAGGCACAGTACATGCCTCTGAAGCCCTCTCTTCTTTTGACCGGCGTACAAACACACGTCTATTGGTTCCGAAAATCTGAAACTTTGATTCGTCACACCGAAGGACATTTTCCCATTGCTCTATTGTCCAGTTTTGGTGCGCGACCTTCCTCCATTGAACTTGTTTGGGATGAACTCGATAGAAGGGTAAAAATTCATTCTCCTACGAGCTCCGAACATTTGTGGAAGCTATTATAGAGCGAATGGAACAAACTAGATGAAGATTATTTTAATAAATTAAATAATAGAATGCCTAGAATATGCGAGAAGCTAATAAAGGAAAAAGGAGGACATTTTGATGAAGTTAAAATTAAATTAAATTTTGTATTGTACGTAAAATTTTTGTTCAGCTCAAATTAGTTTTTGTTTATAATGTTTTATCAGTACATTGAAATTGAAATGACTTTGTTTTGTTTTATTTGATTTCACCTTGCTGCTTCGAAACTTTTGGCGGTAGTGTACGTGTATACAAGAGGTGGCGCCCAGGGCCCAAAAAGGTCATAACATTGAACATGCCTGAGAATAGAACGCGATATCTGCGCGTCGTTGATTAATAACAGGTTTATTAGCACTCACATTTTATCACAATCATTTTCTCATGCTGTGGATCACCAGAAAACTATTAAATAATAATCATCAATAATAGCGAAAAGGGACGATTTTTGAATTCATACATAACCTCAAACGACTAGTATCCCTTTTTCTCGTCGAAATTTATTTTGGTCATTGAATTATGTGATGTGACATAATAATTATATCGACAATATGTATGTAATACACATATAGAAAAAATAATGTCATAGGGGTATAATGGACGACTATTTTAGCGTCTAGAAAAATGGGTTTATTTCGTTTATACAATCCAATAAATACACCCTAAAGCTGGATATGCGGAGGAAACGTATGTCTGAGAATTCACCCTAGGCCTAGTTGGATAAACGAAATTTATAGGCTTAGGATGGATTCTCGGACATGCGTTTCTGCGAATTCACCTTAGGGTGGATAAATGGAATAACTCGGAAAATTAAAGTATAATTGAAGAGCGGAGAAGCAGCCTTCACATGGACCGGGTTCATTGAATATTTCAGATAATGTATTAAACCTATTGTTATGCAAGGGCCATTGTTATGTTTGGTTATGTTCGCCCTGGCTTCGATATTTATATTTGCTTGCATTTTGAATTTTTTAGATAGACTCAAACTAAACACTATAGCAAAGCAAAAACACAAACGCTTGTAACTAAGCTCACCAACCAACAACGCCATTATTTAATTTTGTTCCAAAGCCACCCTCGATTTTTTTATTATGTGATTTAAAATATTAAATTAAAGATATTCATTCCTCGATATTCGCTGTCTTTTTCTCTGTGATATGCCTTATAGAAGATCTCAAGTGCGATGAGTTACGATGTGGTAGCTTTGTAAGACTGGTACTAGAATTATGACCGCGATCGTATACATAAACGGCCGAACCCAATAACCTATCTATCACCAGTTTTGGCATACTGTAGATAGAAAAACCTATCTATCTATGGATTTAACGTCCCAATAATCTATAAGAGATTATGGAATCTTACCGGCCTGACTAAGGACAGATAGAATTATACTGTCTACCATTAATAGCGATCTGTCTTTTACTGAAAATATGTTATTGGGTTCGGCCGAAAGTGATCAATGAAACTACTAATTTAAACTATTCATAAATTATCAAAACTCAAATCATTTAAGTTAGTCTATGCGCGGAAATAAGTAATTATTATATTATAAAACGAAAAATTCATGCTGCCGCATCACTAAACCGAGCAACAATTTCGAGCCGCCATTGTTGTTTACATGTTTGGCAAATTTAAAAACGCCAGGGTTTCATTTTATCAAACCTAGGGTAGGGAAGAAATGAAACGAACAACATTGTATGAATGAAACAAGATAACCAAATACTTTATTTTAATAAACTGACCACAACTAAACAACAATCAACTCGACAACACGACTAACATGATGTCGCACTATTGTAACTTGCGTTACTGAGCTCCTAAAGACAGAGTATTAGCTCTGGCACAGTACACAGCGACTATTTGTATTGTTTTATGGAGTGCATACGAAGATTATATCTTAATAACACACGTAGACCAGCTGATGTATGATAACTTTATAAAGAATAGACGAGTGAACAATAGTGCGAGCGCCGGACTCCTGCGCCCACTTCAGCTCGATTTACTAACTATCCATAATTTATAATAAACTACACCATGAAATTACATCAACCTACACACTCACTAACATAACATCACGCTTAGATTTCCCGAAGGTTTGGGCAGAGATGGGTACCTATAGTACACCCACATTTCGCTATTTATGTTTTAGTCCCATATAATAGTGGGCGAGCCTATTGTCATCAACCGGGCACAAATCCCGATTCCGGGCCGCTACTGATCAATTCCAGAAAGAAAAACCCAATTTAACACTGCCCGACCTGGGAATCGATCCCAAGACTTCCTGCTTAGCAGTAGCGCTTGCGACCACTAGATCAACGAGGCATCACGACACGAGACAGTCACTAAATACATACAAAATATTGCACATAAACTAATTAATATTCTCGTTTTATAGAAACATGACACATGGTTGAATGATTATAATAAAGTACACAGGCCCAATGTAATTCCGGCGTGTTTACGTTAACATTAGGTATATCATGTACATCTGTATAGAGCATACACTTACGTTTCGGTTAAAAAAGAAGATGGGTACAGCGTTAAATAGTATCGACACTATCTTAAGCTGAAATAAATCATGATGCAACATCACGTTACATACAGGGTGGCCGGAGAAGTGACGTGTACATGTGAAATTTAGATGCATTTTATTACGGGGCATCCGAATCGCCCCAATGTATGTTCCGCGATTATTAGTAGTTTACGAGATATTATTATAATTTTCACCTTACATCGGTTTTGATTTTTTTTTCTCTTTCTATTAGACGTTTGTGGATGTTTTTTTTTATTTTTTTTTTATGAAATTCAACACCATAATCTCAAGCACCACCTTAAAAAATTGTGATTGACCCGGGCCTTATGAAACGTAACTGAAATTGAGTAGAGAATTCAAAATTACTGCTCAAGCTTAATAACCACAAAAGTTCGACTCATGATAAAAAATAAAAAAATGGTGGCAATGGCTTCTAAGTATTTCTAAAAACTGCAATTGACGTTCAATAACAAAAAGCATTTAAAAAACCAGACCTCTATCGGGATTTATTTTCTATAACTAAAAAAAAAATACAAATAATCGCGGAACATATATGGGGGAGATACGGATGGCCCGCAATAAAAGGCATCTAAATGTTACCCGTAGACGTCACTTCTCCGGCCACCTGAATGACACCAACATTTATGCTACAACTAATAACAGTATAATACTCCTTAATAAAAAATGCACAACTAGAAGTTATAAATGACTCACTTAAATCATAACGTTATTAAAATCTATATTATGGTATTAACGACAAAGATATGAAGGTTATTTAAGTTAGATTTTCTTACTTTAATAAGGTATGAGCAAATGATCGATGCAGACACGAGCTGACGAATCAACTGCTCACTCAGATTTCTTTATTTGCGATCTACCAATTGTATTCTGAGCCCATGTATTGGTTGATTTATTTAACCCTTACACGGGCCCCATGCATCTGGATGTGCTATGTAAAATTTGAATACAGTTTCATGTTCGCGAAGCATTGTAGAATACAATACCACCAAAAAAAAAAAATCTATTTAAAAAAAAAACATGTGGTTGAAATTTGCACTCTGCCTGTTTCGTCTATTTGTGTAATCTGGCAGTTTGTTTCCATTCTACCACTTCATTGATTTTGAATTTTAGCTTACTGACTTTCGACGCGCTTCCACCTTTTGAATGGCTGAGTAAACGCGACAAATTTATATTTTTCTCTATAGGTTGCGTAAACCATGTACCGTGGAGATTATAATACACATTATAGTGTAACATACTCGTACTACAACGATAGTAAAATTGATAGCTCCTCTAAAAATACTCAAAAATCTGCGTATAACAGGCCTGTGCCGCGTAGCAAAATATCCTAGATAAGTAGGTATAATGGAAACTGTTACTGTAACTTGCTACTCTTGACGGGCAGAGTGCATATATTTACCACATATTTTGAGACATTATTTACCACTATATCATATACAGAAAAATAAAATGAAGATACGAAATGAAAGGTAGACATTCTAGTAATAAAATAATATTTATTTCAGCTCAAAAATTAGAAGGATTTTTCAGTAAATTCATTTTAATTATGAGGTTTTTAAATAGCCTCTACCTTAGTAAGGGTTAAGGTGTTAAATTCGACAGGCTTAGAAAAGTAATTAATTGAAATAATTTTTTTTAATAGTTAAAACTTATGTTCTCGATGTGCACCGAGACTAGTGATTTGTACAATAAGGTCACTTGACGGAAATATTTACTTTAGCAAAACGTCGCGTCGGCTCATGTCACTAAAGATACGGTTTCGAAGAGCAGTGGCTGTCATATTATAACGGCCGTCAATCGTCATTTTCACCAGAATTTGACATAACGCTCTGTATACAGCCGTTATTGTGCGACCGTTCACCACTTTCATAAGAGACCACATGTTTAGGTGTATCTACCGGGTGAAGCGATGACGAAGACATGCGACGCGATCGAACGGTCACTTGCGAGATAGTGGGCTTGTTCGTCGCATCGAAAGAAAAGCTAACAGCGTCGACTTAGCAATGTTCTCTAAATATGAAATGGACGTGTCAATGCGATGCTTGCACGTTATAACACGAAACTTATCGTTGATAAATAATAACTTAACAATGGTAGCACCTCCCCTCCCCACACACACATCAATACCAACATAGTTTCTTTGTTATTGTTTTATAGATGTAATGGGACTTCAATATCGATACATCATCATCTTCCTGACTTAGATTAAGGGTACGAAGGTTCGTAGAAATATCTCACATAAGTATAATATATCATTAACGAAATAAAATTGATAAAGAAACAACAAAAATATACCTCTTATTGTAAATAATTATATAAATTCTTTATATTGAGTAGTTAGCACTCATAGTAGGGCTAGTAACAATCAAATCGCCGCTCCTAGAGAAAATAAGTAGACGTAAAGAATAGAGATGTAAAAAAATAAGCACGGGTTTGCTTGATTTGCGTTGTTCTTCACCCGCTGTCTGTGTTAAATAGTAATCACAGTTAAATTGTAACAAATACGTTAGCGCCATTCTCCAGCACAGAGAAGCGCTCGCATTACGATTAAGCTGAAAGCGCCACCCTGGCGCTTTCAGCCAACGAAATTTAAATTTTCTAAGTTTTTTTGCAATTTGCAGGTCAATATCAGGTTTTATGTTGATCAAAATATGATTCGCAACACAACAATTATGTATTGACAGAATTTTAATCGGAATACAACTCTCTAATTTTGAATTACCCTATTGAATGACTATTTCGTGAAATCATGACATTTGAGGTCAGTTCTAACTTAGAGAGTCGTATTGATGATTCTAATAACCATAATTATTCCGTCTGTACATATTTGTTACACTGACCTGCAAATGTTCTATCTTTCTATGTAGCGTATCCCCCTTAACACTTGAAGGGACAATAAACGCCCATAGGTGTTTATAGCAATAAAACTTCTATTGTGTCCTTGAATGCGTTAACGAGCTATCATTTGCTTCCGAGGTTTTCGATCCAGCGTTCGTGCTGTGGCTTCGCTGAGCAACGGCGCCATTTAGGGTAGGGGCCAGGGCAGGCCGGAGAAGTTGACGGGTCCGCCGAGGCCGGCGTCGGCTTCCAGCAGGCTCATGATGACGGCCATGGCGGCCTCGCCGTTGCCGTCGAGCGCGAGCGGCGGCAGCGGCGGGCTGGCGGGCGGCGAGGCGCGCGCGGCGGCCGACAGCGGCACGTTGTGGCGCACGTGTGCGCATGCGCCGCCCAGCGCGCTGTCCGCCAGCGACGCCTGCTCGTACAGCGCGTCGGCTTTTAGCGGCCACTGTGTGAGTGAACATGAACATGGGTAGTGCGGAGCTTACAGTCAAGTGAACTTAGAGATTTACGTATTTATTGTCATTGTAACTTATTATTGATTTTCTATACATATTATTTAAATTTTTAAATATTTTTATAAAAACAAAAAAAAAAACATTTAAAAATATAAAAATAGTGGCCCATCGGCATCAGGAACAGGGTCCAAGGTGCCGGTGGTCAGGGCTCTAGAGAGAGGAACTTCCTCACTATGCGTGCCGTGTCCAGGAGTAACTGCTTTCTGGATCAAGCCCTTGACCCAGCCGCGCAATGAGAGCCTCCTGAGGTGTTGGTCGAGGCTCTCCGCTATTAGGCCATTAACCGTAACGATTATCGGTACAATGATTGCAGAGTCCACGTCCCACATGTCGACAACCTCGTGTGCTAAGTCAAGATACTTGATTTTTTTATCTTTCTCAGCTTTCACGAGATTCTCGTCATTATCATTATGTTATGTTTATACGAACCAGAGTTAATTGTAAAAATTTGAGCTAGTTCTGAAATAAAGTTAGGTTCATAAGGCAAGACAATTCTAAATACTTTTCTACAAGATCTTTCCGATTCAAGCTTACGTGACTTCATTGTGTTTATGTATAAAAGCATATAAACGGTAGAAAGCAGCATTAGCGTAAAAAGTTTACTAATGAAAGATCGTGTATTCTATATTTGTGATAACTAGGTTGTAGATGACATACGTTTTGGTTGAAGACGGCATCCTGTAGCAGGTCGGCGGGCAGCTCGGGCGAGAATTCCGCGGAGGAGCGGCGCAGCGCCTCCTCGGCGATGGCGCTGCCGATCTTGTGTGACTCCACTTGCGACTCGATGAGCCGCTGCATCTCCACGTCCGCCTCTGAAACCGCACGAGTAAATGAACACCCGCACACGTCACATGCGGGGAAAATTCTTGATTTGCCTCCCCCTACCCCCCAGGTTGTTTTACCGCCCATTGGACCAAAAGCTGGGTACGCTCATGATTACATCACTACGCAAGCACCCATGTGCATCGCTTCGCGCCATACGACGCGAAGTTGTCAGGAAAAGCACAACAACACTGTCGTAATAATGTTGGGTCTTGATGCCACCTTTTTTTGGACACGTCTAAACGAAATCTAATCATCTTGATGATGTTATAATACTTCCTGTCACTGTTGTTTATATAGCAAGCAGTGGTATTCGAATTGGTGTGGGGTACGTACCTACAAAAAAAAAACTAAAATACAGATTCAAAGACACCGAAATTAAAGATATTTTTCACTTTTGTAGTGTTTTTTTTTTTTGGAAGTCAGTTGTTTTTTTTTTTTTTAAAGTAACAGCAGGGTTGTTGTTTATTCCGTGCTATGTTTGAATCCTCAGCTGCTGGTGACATGACATGACAGAACGCGTGTGCAAGGTGTGGGTACTCACTCTGCTTGTACATGTCGTAGGAGGCGTGCGCGGCGTCGGCCTGCGCGTCCTCGTGCGCCTCCGACACGACGGTGTTGTTGGCCACCAGGCACTCCACGTCCTTCGTCCACGGGTTCCTATACATTCCTCTATTACTATCTCATACAAACACACTTTTAACATCTACCACTATCAACAGCTCATATAAAATACGGCCGACATCCATCCACAGTAAGTTCTCAGTGTAAATGAGTTGAGCGTATCGGCACCGGACGTTATCACGCCACACGATGTGCGCGTGTAGTGCGGACCCAGCACTCGTGGCCCCAAGCCAAGCTTCCCAAGACTTGTAAGTACTATCAACACGTAGATTTGTAACTAGTAGTTATAGTATTCAGTGCGGCCGGGCGGTTCAGCCGCTTAGCAATGGGGTTGTACGAAATAAATGAATGATTTATTGTGAGAAAAAATTGCCTGATAGTCTTGACGGGCGCCGCCGTCAGTAGGGACTGGTCATCTCTTAGCTGCCACCAATGAGGTTATAATATATAATACTAGACGAGCAGCGTCCTACTAACAATTTGAAAAAAAAAACGTTGCCACTTACAAGTTTAAAAACGTAGCTTTGAAACCATAGAGTTAGTGCGTAGTACATATATATCGATGTTTGAAACGGATACATAACTTATGTCAATCTATCAAAATAATCTGTTTGCCTCATTTCTTCTACCGTCAAACTACGTTGGATTGAGACAAGACATTGTTTAGGGAAAACGGCCAGAGTTGCCAATGATCAACACAATTTCCCCAGAATAAATGAAGGTATTTTTTTAATCAATTACTGTGAAAGTGAAGGTTGTAATAGGGAACTTTCAACAGATTAAATATTTACAGAAATTGACAAGGGTTAGGTACATATAGGAAGAAAAAAATGCGTAATCGTAAATATTATATTTCAGCACTATTAAGATTGTGTCAAATAATTATTGTTTAAAATAGAATGATATTATCCGTTCTTTCTTTCTATATTATTTCTATGTTGTTGTATAACAATCATTTATACAAAATAGAATTAATTCTGGTGGAAGAAGTGGTAATTAATGGCCTGCGCAGACTGGCAGGTGGGACGGCAGAGGTTTTTTATATTTATTAATGGAATTTAATACTTATCCCATCGAAATAAGGTATATATTTCAATGCTCGGAGATCGACTCGATGCTCCCGAGAAAACTGCGCTGTTTTCTCGGGAGTATCGAAGAGCACGCTGGAGGATACCGCGGCGGGAGGCGGCGGTATGCGCCGAGCCTTCAATTATTATTGATACGTGTCTGTTTTTCTTCTTCCGCGGAAAGTGATATTAACACTTATGTCCCAATTCGCCATTATGAAATGAAACCTACAACACACCTTTTCAAATGCAACTTTTCGACTGCGTAGTCGCTAGTGGAATAATCAAGTCCCGGCGAGCGGTGGCTACTCGGCGGATGTTTGGGTCCTGTACAGTATGTTTAAACCAAACCGACTATAACAATAATTTAGATTTACAGGAACATACACTTCTGGACACATCTATTGGCCCACCTTGTATTTTCAGTTTCGTTTGGTCCTAGCTAAAATTTTATATTAGGTCGAGCAAAAAGTTTTTATGCAGTTTTGAACCTGGCACATTCACAATTTCATTCAATAGTCTTTTTTTGAATTTCGAACACAGAATTTAAAGAAACAAAAGACAATTTGGAGCCTGTTTGTTGATATCAAACAATCGAATACTAAGAAAACTTGGTTTTATTGGTTTACTTGGATTTAATTCTTGAAAAAGTGATTGATATCTTTGGTTTTGCAACAAACATTACTTATTCTTAACATTAAGGTGAGGTTCTATCAATAATCTATGGATACTTCACCTGAAGTCGCCGCCCAAGCTGTGGCACTTATTCAGGCTGGACACAGCCAAAGAAACGTGAGTGCTCAACTTAATTTAAGTCGATCTGCGGTCCGAAATGTTTATCGGAGGTACCTAGAGACTGGCGGCTTTGTTCGTCGCCAAGGAAGGCCACGATCTCGGGTCACAACTGAAAGGCAGGATCGATTCATCGTGACGACCAGCTTGAGAAATCGTCACCTTACCTCCATTGAGATACAAAACCAACTTCGCGACTTCCACGGAGTATCTGTGAGCGCTCGAACTGTTCGGAGAAGGTTAAAAGAACGCGATATGGTACCACACAAGCCAGCTAATGGGCCCAAACTAACGCGAGCCCACCGAACAGCGCGCCTTCATTTCGCACGCAGTCATTTAAATTGGACACAGCAAGATTGGAGCCGTGTACTCTTTTCTGATGAGTCTAAAATTGTGTTACATGGCAATGATGGAAGGAAGAAGGTCTACCGACGTAAGGGAGAGCGTTTCGCACAATGCTGCTTTGAAGAGAGGGTTGCTTATGGCGGTGGCTCATGGACTGTCTGGGGCGGTATATCCGCGAGCGGCAAAACTCAACTTGAGGTTGTTACAGGACCACGGCTGCCAACATTAAATGCTGAAAGGTACATTCGTGAGTGCTTAGAACCTCACGTGATACCATACGCGGACTATGTGGGCCCAAATTTCCTTTTTATGCATGATAATGCAAGAGCCCATGCGGCCGGCATCGTCAGGGAATATCTTCGGGATGTGAACATCACAGTTATGGACTGGCCAGCCAGAAGCCCAGACATGAACCCCATTGAGCACATGTGGGACGAGCTAAAAAGACGTGTTAGGGCTCGTCAGCCAGTTGCCCAGACGATGCAGGAGTTGAAAACTGCCATAGAAGAGGAATGAGAGATGATCCCTCAAAATTTCATAGAGCGGTTGATAAACTCTATGCCTAATCGTATGAGAGCTGTGGTAGATGCCCATGGAGGCAACACGCGTTATTAAATTAAACCTTTATTTGATAAAACATGTTTTTTATTCAAAAATCAATTGCCTTTAACAAGGCGCATATCCGACTTGTTAGGCGTAGCTCCATGTCGTATGGTATTCTGAATTCAAATTTAAAACAATACGATCGAAAAAGATGGTAAAATGTATCAGGTTTAAAACTGCATCAACAGTTTTTGTTCAATCTAGAAATCATATTTCGGTAGGGGCCATCGAAACCTAAACTCTAAGGTGGGCCAATAGATGTGTCCAGAAGTGTATATTCGTCATTCACTAAACTCCAACAGTCTGGCAAAATCAAAATCCTTTTTACTGGTAACACTGATGGCAAAAACAATGTTTGATAAATTTATTTCTTCTCGCAATGTTTTTTTGGATAATCTGAAGAAAATTGAAAAAATTTACTTGTGAAATGTAACACCACTTGCTTTGTTAATATTTTCAGACCGAGACATACACATTTTAGCCGCTCATTTCACCATTTTTATATTTTTATGGCTGAGCAAACGCTTACTTGACGTCAAGCTGACAACTGAAGTCAGATATGCCTGTGGACCCCTATAATAACATCATTGGCTGCCACGGCTTATTTTAATTTTTGAATCGTTTTTGGTTTTTATCGTTTTGTTGCGGACGCTTTTAACGTGCACGTCTAAATTGCTCTCACATACTTAATTTCAACATGAATGATATAACCAATATTTTGTAACAATATTTTGATTTAAAAGAGTGTCCGTGGAGTTTCTTGCCCGTTCTTCTCCATAGAGATCTACGTTTTGGAATGGGCAACTAGCTTCAATTTTCTGACTAATTGACCGACTCTTTGACAATTCAAAAGTGCCTGTAATTGGTTTAATTGAAATAAATGCTTTGAGTTTGAATTATAGTAGCCGTGCGACCGCAAAACTATTACGCAATTTAGCTCTGATTGCCAGCTCGTGACCATAAAAGGGCTAGCGATCTGCGGCACAGGCGGTTCGCCGAAGCGGTCGGAACCGGCTGCAATTTCGTTGCGGAGTAGTGCGTACAACATGAGCGGTTGTATCTACAAAAAAAAGAAATGATTTGAACCGTGCCGGGATACACGAGGCTAGTCTATCAAGCTACGATAGCAAGCAAGTAATATCCTGGCAACTATCCTAGATTGGCACATGCTACAGCTGTTGTTGTTTATGTCTGTAATTTATGGTGTACATATTAAAGAGGATTCTATTCTAGATAATTTTAAGCCAATAGCATTGCGGTGACTTAGTCTGTGGAGTAAAATGATCAATTATTAAAGCCAGGGTAGTAAAATCAGTGGTGGGAGGCGCTACTAGTTCAAAAAATAGAACTCCAGTCTATAAAACCCCATTTACACGATGCAAGTTTATTGCCTGTGGCACACCATATAAAAGAAACAATAATTGACTGGCACCGTCTAAACAATACGTACAATTTGTAGCTCCATACGAGCAAATTACCGATCAAAACTAGTATTAGTGTACAACAAAATCGCTTATGCAATTCTTGTATGGAAATTGTCTTCTCTACACAATTAAGTTTACCATTTTCAAACATGACTGAACTATTGAACTAAAAAGTAGATACTCAATAAAAAAAATTCAATTCCACTATCAGACCCTGCGGGGTAATTGTGTAACATACTTACACTGGCAATGCTTTTTATTTTCACAATTGAATAACACTGCGTCATTTACGTTGCCTCGTGATGGTTTTTCCATAAAATTCTTCGGATTGTGATTGAAAGTGAGTTACGCAATGGAATGCTGGACTCCATTCAGTTATAAAGTAAAAAAAAGCTCAAACACGACGAGGCTATCGTGTTTTAGTTGAAGAGTTCCGTTTGGTCATCTTCTGTCTGCATCATCATAAGAGCTCCATGGTACCATATTATTGCAATGTCACCGAAATTACATAGGTATGCCAAGTTTCAGCTCAATGGGATGCAAGGAAGTGCTTGGAAAAATTTACGAACGAAGCAAGGTAAAATAAATCTTGAGACGACCAGTAATATTAAATGAAATATTAGTAAGCGCAAATATAGGCATTGCTTGAATTAACGCTTCATAACATGGTACAAGCACATACAACTCTGTGTTTAGACGAGGCAAAATTTAAATGCAATAATCGCCTTGCATTGCCTTGGTGTAAACAGAAGCTGTATACAATTAAGCCCCATGTATGCCCCATATATACACGATGCAGGTTTCTTCTTGCCTGGAGCACACCTTCAATCAAGTTTAAGCAACAAATGACTTGCATCGTCTAAACACTGATAAGACGGTGCATTTTATTATTGCTTCAACTTATGCTATGCCACAGGCAATTTAATCGCACCATGTAAATCCGGCTGTATATTATTAACTTGTGTTCCATTATTATATGCAATTTCATAGAAATCAGACGCGTGTAAACATTTGCGATTCTTGAATGGCAATATTGTACGTGCTTGGCATACAATTATTGCTCTTGAACATTCCAGGCGTCGTGTAAACCATATATATATAGATATCTATGGTGTAAACAAACTTTAAACTATCATACTAGCTTACTATATTTCTCACTAGATAATAGCGTTATTATATTCTGCCTAAAAGGATAATTCTGTGTATACGAGGCCAGAGTAACTATCTTGCCAGCACTTTCTTACTAAATACTTATTCTATCCTGAAATACAAGCCACGTGTAAACAGGCAACTATACATATTATAAATTAAAGTCGCTTTTCGTGTCTGTCTGTGTGACCGCGTTGTTCTTCTAAACTGCGCAACGCATTTGGATGCGGTTTTCACCATCATTTAGAGAATTTATTCCGAAAGGTTTATGTGTACAATACATTAATATGTATTAAACTTACAAGTAAATATTCACTCCAATCTCGATCCGGTCCATCACCACCTTGAGACTGAGAAGCCGCACCTGTTTTTCCTAACGGAGACGAAGATAACAACCCCGTCGGATGTGGCGTATCTCAACTACCCGGGTTACTCTCTTGAACACAGGTTTAAGAAGCAACCTGGGGTCTGTGTGTACGTCCGCGATGACATTTGTTGCCGTTGTCTCCGTTGCTTTGAGAAATCGGGTTTTTCTGCCATATGGCTACTTGTGGACACTGGCGAGGAGAAATCTCTCTATATCGGCGTCTACCGATCGCACAGCGGTGACCAGGAGACAACAGCGCTCTTTAATTTCCTCGTGGAGTCGACTGACGTAGCCCAGCAGCGGTACCCAACAGCGAAGCTCATCTTTCTGGGGGACTTCAACGCCCATCATAAAGGTTCCCGTACCAGAAAACTGACCATGCCGGGTTAGAGGCGCGCAAGTTTGCTTTAACGCTAGATCGGACCCAGATGGTGAATGTGGCAGCGCGGGTACCAGATGTTGACGGCCGTACACCCAATTGCTTGGACCGTCTGCTGGTATCTGATCCGGACAGTCACTAAGTATCGGTTTCAGCCCCGCTGGGAACGTCTGACCACTGTCTGGTGAAATCCATATCGACCTGCTCTCCTCCAGATGAGAGTCCTAGAGGCACGAGGCGAGTATGGCGATACAAGTCAGCAGACTGGGATGAGATGCGGCACTTTTTTGCGTCTTATCCTTGGCGGCAAGTGTGCTTCTCCTCGCGTGACCCCTCGTGCTGTGCTGACGTGGTTGCGGACGTGATTCGGCAGGGGATGGAGTATTTTATTCCATTCTCCAACATCCCGCTCCGTCATAAATCTCGGCCTTGGTATAATGCAAAATGCGCCCACGCTGAGGCCCGGAAAGAGTCTGCTTACCAAGCCTGGGTCAAGGCCCGCGACCGCAAAGTTAGAGCGCGTAGTGTTCGCGCGAGGAAGAGAGCTTTTAATTCTGCCGCCAAGTTCTGCAAGCGGGTTTTACGTGGGGCACGTTTTGACCATGTCGGACGTATTGGGGCCAAGCTTGCTTCGCACCCTCCGGGTAGTAAACAGTTCTGGTCCCTGTCTAAAGCGGCTGAAGCGAATTTCTGTCGACCCACTTTACCTCCAATGATGAAACCTGATGGGTCGCTGGCTCACTCTGCAGGTGAGAAAGCAAATCTATTTGCATCTCTCTTTGCAAGCAATTCACGTCTGGACGCTGACTCCAAGCAACCACCTACTGTACCTCATTGTGACTCCTCGATGCCGGAAATCGCAGTTCACATTAAAGAGGTCCGAAGAGTATTGTGCAGTCTAGACGTGAACAAGGCCAGCGGGCCTGACGGCATTCCAGCGAGTGTTGAGGCAGTGTGCGCCTGAACTGTCTCCTATCTTGACACGTTTGTTCCGCCTTTCTCTTAAAAAAAAGGACGGTACCAAAATTCTGGAAGCTTGCAAATGTGCAACTAGTGCCCAAAAAGGGCGACCGTGCAGACCCTGCCCATTACCGTCCGATCGCCATTACCTCCATTCTGTGCAAGGTTATGGAAAGGGTACTGAACAGTAAGTTGCTGACCTACCTTGAAAACAATGATCTCCTCAGTGACCGTCAATATGGCTTTCGCCGGGGACGGTCAACTGGCGATCTTCTTGTGTATGTCACGCACTGCTGGGGCGAGGCCATCGAGAAACACGGCGAAGCACTTTTGCTATATCGCTTGATATCTCGAAGGCCTTTGACAGGGTCTGGCACGCTGGTCTACTCAGCAAGCTTCCTGCTTATGGCATCCCAGCTGATTTTTGTAGCTAGATATCAGACTTCCTTAGTGGACGGTCGATCAGAGTAGTCGTTGACGGCTGCTCTTCCGACCTTATGGCTACTGATGCCGGAGTTCCTCAGGGGTCTGTTCTCTCTGCAACTCTTTTCCTGCTGCACATTAATGACCTACTTCAACGTGGTATTGTTGGGTACGCAGATGACAGTACTGTTTCAGAGAGATACTTGTCCAGCGCAAAAACCAGTGGGGCCGAAGTTCGTTCCTTAAGAGAGGCCATAGTAGAGCGGGCAGATTTGACCTTAAGTCTTGTCTCCCAGTGGGGTGATGATAATCTGGTCTCTTTTAACGCCACCAAAACACAGGCGTGTCTTTTCACCGCTAAAAGGAGTCGTTTCGATCAAACTCCTACTTTTCGGGGTACATCTGTTCCTGTAACTGATCGGCTCGAGCTTCTAGGCATGGAGTTGACATCATGTCTCAACTTCGGAGCCACCATCGAGTCGAGTACAGAGCCCAAACTGCGGCCAAGAAACTGGGCATCCTAAATAGGGTGAAGCGATACTTTACGCCTGGACAGCTTTTAATTCTCTACAAAGCGCAAGTCCGATCCTGCATGGAGTATTGCAGCCACCTTTGGGATGGCTCAGCTAAATACCAACTTGCCGCGCTCGATTCGGTGGAACGCAGAGCTAAGAGGCTCATTGGCGACGTAAGACTGGTGGATGCCAAGCTTCACAGCTTGGCTCATCGCCGCAAGGTTGCCTGCTTGTCGGTTTTCTACAGATTGTACTTCGGTGAGTGTGCTTGAGAACTCCACGACCTCATTCCGCCTGCCCCCTTCTACCATCGGACATCTAGACGCACTGCAGGTTACCATCCCTACCTAGTTGCTATTCCACCAATTCGCACTAAGCGTTTCCAAATGTCTTTTGTGATGCGCATAGCAAAGGAGTGGAACTCTCTGCCTGCGTCTGTTTCCGAACGTATACAACCCCAATCTCTTCAAAGTGAGAGTTAACAGGCTTCTTCTGGGTAAGCTCGCTCCATCGTCGACTTTGTCTCTGTCATCTCTGACCTAGACTAGAGTCAGGAGCAAACCTATCTTAAATAAAATAAAAATATTATAGGAATCTCGATGTTGCGTCAAGACTTTAAAACCGTGCGAAGCTGGGGCGGTTAGCTAGTTAGGAATAAAAGGCATAATATTATAATTTTCAGATTGTTACTCATATTAGTTTGTATAATGTGACATATTATTTCACTGTAAGTAATACAAATGAATATTAAAAGTTATCTATACAAATAAATAAAACTGAAGTGTCTTTTTGTAATTTTAAAATAACACATTTTTACTAAATGAAAGTATATCGGTACTTATAACAAAAACACATTTTTTTTATTTTTTCTGTCTGTCCGTCTGTCCGTATGTCTGTCTGTTTGTTCTGGCTAATCACCGAAATGCCTGGACCGACTTTGACAGGACTTTCACAGGTAGATAGTTGATGTTATAAGGAGTAACTTAGGCTACTTTTATTTTAGAAAAATAATTAGGGTTCCGCGAAAAAGTATTAAAACCGATGAAATACATAATGAGCAAAATTCGATTCAAATAGAGAAGTATTGACATCCACGCGGCTAGTAGTTAGCGGCAGCTAGTTACAAATACAATCACTTAGTCACACTATCTGAATCCACAATTTCCAATGGGTATTCCAATACATAGACATTACAAATAAAGTAATTTGTTTGTTTGATGTCATTTGCCAGTGTCGTAATACGCACACAGGCAATGTAAATTGTCTTTGGTTGGCCCGGACATCAAGCAATGGACAAAATTGTTTCAACTTTATACGGATTGATATACGGTTTTGGATACTTTGTATGTGTGTATTTTGTTTTTTTTTTTTGTGCGTTTTGTTAGTGCGGAATAAACAATTTTTCTTTCTTTCTAATTTAATCACTGTCTTCATTCACACTTTCCAATGGGTATTCCAATACGTAGACATTACAAATACTCGACTCGCATTGGTCCGGTTTTTAGGGTTCTTCAAACTTATCGAGAGACAATTTGCACTATTTCGATAAAAATTGGAAAGAAGGTACAATTCGGTCCACCGCTAAATAATGGTGTAGTAAAATTACGAAAAAAAATATTAGGGACACGCATGTAACAGAGGGATGAAACAAATATTAAATGCACATAAGCATGGGTTTAGTTGGATCCCATAATGAATGAAAAAGGTGAAGATGTTTCTAAGTGACTTTTGGAACGAGATTCTTTAACTTAGCTTGCGGTACTCCTTGACTGGCAGAAATCGTCACGTAACGAACAATCGGTATGCCCTGTTGATCCCATAGCAACACAAACTTTTGACACTTGAAACATGATATCATACTAGATGGCTCTGTGTTTACATAATAATATACAGCGAAAGCTTATTTTATTTTAGTCAGTAGTTTGTGAGATACTTATGAGATGTTTACGGTTGCAACCACACAAATAACTTTGACTTTCATAGTATTTCCAAAAAATACTTGTTTTTGTGGTCGATAAAATCAGTGCTGTGTAGGTATGCGTAAATATTCATCCCGACTACGGATCCCTTTACTGTGCGTGGTCTGACACGCACTTGGCCGGTTTTTTGTTTACTATCGCGAAGACGCGGGATGCGGAATGAAATTCGCATGGACTGATTATGTCAACTAACTTGGTTCTTTTGTTTTGCAAATACGTAGATTTTGGGTTGATATACAGGGTGTAAGAGACAGCCCTCTGTAAACTAAGAGGGTGCATTCAGCTCCTTATTTTGAATCATATTCCACCGGAAATATTTTCAGGAAAATTTTCATTTTTTAAATCGTTTTTTCAGTTACTATTTCTTTATTTCAATATAAAATTACATTCTCCGTACGCAGCACTCCATTTGTGTAAATAAAACAGCTAAAATCAAAAAATCTGCAATGGATGTTGAAATACTCGGCGGCTGAAGGCTCGCTGCGCTGCCGTTCGCTAAGCGCGTTTTGCCACGGTAACGATACATTGCGGGTGAGGTAATAAAATAAATCAGGTTCATTGGATTCCCATACTGTTCTTGAAATAATTTCATGTACCGGTCATCTTAGTATGATATACTGAATTCCTCATCAGTCTGCGGAGGGCTGTTCCTTACACCCTGTATATATTTTTTTGACTAGTTTGTGAAACTAGCTCGAGTCGAGTTTGAGCTCGTTTGACGATTTTTATTGTTTGTCGCTGCGCTTGATAGTGTACACTTACACGATTCGTGTGAACAAGCAAAGCTCAATTTTGGAGTGGATTTGGCATCCTGAGGTTGTGTGCGGAGTGTTTCAAAATGATCGAGCATTGACTGTACAGTTCCAATCCAACGTAGAGACGTTTTAACGAGCCAACGATTTGATCAAACACGTAAGATTGGAACGAATCCACAGGTTGCCTTCAATTGACACCGTTTGATTGTGTTGGGGTCCCTTATGTATGTTTTTGTTTAGTTAAATACACAAAACGACGAAGCCCCGCTTGCTGGCGCAACTATTTCTGCATAAAGGTCAAAAGAAACTCAACCAAGCACTCCTTCGAACGTAACTTAACCAAGCGGGCTGCGCCACAGGCCAAAAAAGCATACTACGGCATTTTATGGGAAGTTTATTTTGTTATTAATTTTATTTCATTACTGTATTAGAATTTGTTTTGTCATTGTATGTTATTGTAATTAATGTGACTGTGTGTGTTCCTATTATTCTTATTATGAGTCTATTTTACTTGAATTAAATGATTTGAATTACTCTCAGAGTATTTTAAAATAGTTATTTTGGTGAGCGTTTAAATTGTAGCCAAATAATGGCCCAGCACACAATACAATCCCTTTCATTTTGACAATTTTATTTATTAATCTACAATATTCATTGCGCTACGTATGGTGTCGAGTGGACGAATTTTTTATTTCAATGTATTTGGGATCAAACAAGCGATGCTACTAACTTGAAAGGCTTGAAGTGCGTGTGCAGCCTGGCGAGCGAGCCGTCCTTGCGGCGGAAGGCGTATGGCGGCGTGCGCAGCGGCTCGCGGCGCAGCAGAGCAGCCTTGTGCGCGCGCGCCACGCCTCCCAGCTCGAGCCCGCGCACGTACTCGTACAGCGACGTGCCCAGCAGCTCCTGAGGCAGGAAGCCCAGCGCCAGCGTCACCCTGCAAGCACACACGTGTGGGACTTGTCAAAATATAACAAGTCAGCGTAATTTTCTGAGCTAGTTTGTGCAAGATTTTTTGTTAGAGAAGGCGGAGATTAACACTCTCACCGCCATGTGGTACGCCGGCCGCCCACGTAAATTCTAGTGCAGCAAGCTATTATTGATTTTTTGTGGCGAGTTGCTAAAAAAAACTGTATATATGCGTGGCGGTGAGAGTGTTAATAGATATTCAGTGTTGAACTTTTGAACAACACAGAATATAGCGCAAGCTTCTGGGCAAGACCTTATTACAATGCGGTTATATAGGACTAGATCAGCAGTGTACGATGCCAAAGCGTTACTAGAATACGTTGTATATGTCCACAGGCATATCTGACTTCAGTTGTCTGCTTGACTTCAAGTAAGCGATTGCTCAGCCATAAAATATATAAAAATGATGAAATGAGCGGCCAAAATGTGTATGTCACGGTCTGAAAAGATAAATAAAGCACGCTGTAAACGTGCACGTTGCATTTCAAATGTAAATTTGTTCAATTTTCTTCAGATTATCCAAAAATCATTGCGAGAAGAAATAAATTGATCAAACATTGTTTTAGCCATCAGTGTTACCAGTAAAAACGATTTTGATTTTGCCAGACTGTTGGGAGTTTAGTGAATGACGAATGTATGTTCCTGTAAATCTAAATTATTGTTATAGTCGGTTTGGTTTAAACATACTGTACAGGACCCAAACAGTCAATGTAAAAGTAACACATTCTCGTGTATGTCGAAGGTTTTAACTTAATATTCGTCTGGGTAGGACTTTACTTTACCAGCCATCGATTTAAGGGGTGGGAAGGGGAGGGGGAGGGGGTGTAGAACCCCCTGTGAAGGAAAAGTTGCGGAGCAAGTTCCCTTTTTGGGATATGATTTTTTTAATATTCTAACCTAACTCAAATTTTCTGCACTATAACTAAAAGAAAAACCACGTAGCGGGCCTAAATTCGTTTCCAAACAATAATAAGATCAATGACATTTCCAAGGTCAAGGTCAACACCCCAAAAGTCAAAGTTAAATCAAAATATAGTCAAATCTTGGAATATTACCTTTTGACAAGCTCTGAGGTCAAGGGCATCAAGGTCAATAACATACGTCTCAAAGTAAGGCGTGGTCGACGGAGCCCCGCGAACGGGGCTCCTACTTCTGAGTGGTTTAAAAAAAATTACCACGAAGGAGATGGCGGGGTCTTTCAGATCCCACCATCTCCTACTAACCTAACCTGTCCCAAGTCCCAAACTCGCTTCACTCGCTCTTGCGTCCTAAGTTCTCATTTTATACGTAAACGCTCTCAACTGCTAGGGACACACGTTGACTGTCAGGACGACGACCATGTGAAGTGACACTTGATAGTGACAACACAAAATGGCGTAGTTTTACGTTTGGTTTCACATACCGGCAATAATCGGTAAATTATTTATAAGTGTTAATTTAATAGCACTAATTTAAATCAGCGAAATATATGTCTTATAGTGAAATATGCGTAAAATATATCTAAATCACTACAATGCGTGTTTATTTCATCATTAATAAGAAGTAAAACATTTGAGTGCGTTGACCTTGCGTAAAACGAAACATTTAATGGCGAGACAAAATGTCAAGTGACAAAATATTGCTAAATTTTTACGATTTTGATTATTTTTTTCTCGTAAACCATTTATCTCCGCAACTTAAAACTTCACAAGGGGGCTTCTATTAATATGATGATCTTTCTGCAAAAAAAATATGGACTCCCAACTCGATGGCCGGTAAAGTAAAACTTAGCCTTGGGCTGCGCACTCTGGCGGACGGCAGGGGAGAGCATCGAGGAGGATTCCTCTATCCGCCAGTGCACACTTATAAGAAAAATCTTCTGCGATACCGCGAGCGTCCGCCAGCTTATTGGAGCATCTATGCCGCGGTATCTGCCCAGTAGCCACCGCTCGCCGGGACTTGATTATTCCACTAGCGACTACGTAGTCGAAAAGTTGCATTTGAAAGAGTGTTGTGGGTTTTATTTCATAATGGTGGATAGGGATTTAGTGTCAATATCAATTTCCGCGGAAGAAGAACAGACACGTATCAATAATAATAGAAGGCTCGGCGCAACCGGGCGCACACTGCCGCCTCCTGCCGCGGTATCCTCCAGCTTACTCTTCCATGCTCCCGAGAAAACTGCGCTGCGATAGCGCAGTTTTTTCGGGAGCATCGAGTCGATCACCGAGCATTGATATATATCCTTATTTCAATTGGATAAGTATTAAATTCAATTAATAAATTAAAATCCTCTGCCGTCCTGTCCGCCAGTCTGCGCAGGCCATTAATCACCACTTCTTACACCAGAATTAATTCTAATAGCAAAAAAATTAAATAATTTTAATAAAACTAATGTATTAATCTTATTCTACCTTGACATATTAGAAAAATTAATTGTTTGCGCTTAGCGAAAAGCTTGTCCTAAGTCGAACCAATAAAAAACATTTTAAATACAAAAAGTAAAGTACAGTGTTATTCGCACAAAACGCAAAACCTTTTCTTGTTAGCTAAACTTTATTAATACTAATGTATTCCAATCCAGTATTTTCTTGACTTTAAAGTATGTCACGCACGTGTCAAAATTAACTTAGAAACTTATTAATAGAATGTATTAATTAGCTATACGGTAAAGTGCAGGAGTCATAGACTAACATGTTTGCAGTTCGTGCACATATGAACTATCATTGAACTGTACTGAGTGTACTGCTTGTGTGCGACTAACCGTACCCTCTCTTAGCGTAAATTAAAAACTTTTGATTGACTTTGCATTTTCAAACTTGCACTGGGAATATATACGAGTATATTTTACTAGTTTTGTTTTTCGAACACTAAGTGTCGATGTGACTCTACTCAGCATTTCTAATTTAACAACATTTTGATTCAGGTGAACTACTTCAACATGGCGTCAAGTTCTGTCAAGCCTGAAACAGTGCAGAAGTGGATACGTGACTATCCTGAGCTGATTTTTGACGTCGCCAGCTGTACTATTTACTGCACCAAGTGTGAAAGCCATTTATCAGTAAAAAAAATTAATGTTAATCGACACATTGAAGGTGCTCAACATCAAGGAACATACAAACAGCCTCAAGAAGAATTTTATTTTGTCCTTCATCCCCTGGTCGCAAATAAAAAATAATGTCTTCAAAGATTTTTTTGAAAAATACATGTGTGATGTTTGTTGTTGTAATTGCAATAACAAAAAAGTGCCTGACGAGTCGCTATTACGAAAGGTGTATTTAAACAAATTTTATAAAAATAAAATTGCCTCCATTTATGAAAACGTTAAAGATGAGAAACTTTGGATATCGTTAGATGAGACAACTGACTTTTTAGGTTGTTATATTGTGCATTTCTTAGTAAAGCCATGAAATGAAAACTTTTCTGGTCGTCCTTATTTAATTGCCTGTAAAATGCTCGAGGTGGTTAATGGCCAAACTATTTCAAATTTTGTAATTTTAGAAAATATTTGGCAAGACAACTTTGAAAGAAAAGTTGATAATGTGTTAATATTATGTACTGATAGTGTTGCATACATGTTGTCTGCGGGCCGAAAACATTTTTTTTTAATCTCAATTAAACATGTCACCTGTTTGGCACACGCTCTTCATCGCGTATCAGAACAGATACGGTTAGATTACCATGATGTAGATATGCTAATATCCAATGTGAAAAAAATATTTTTAAAAGCCCCTCGCAGAATAAAAGTATTGAAAGATACGTATCCTAACTTACCTCTTCCCCCACAACCAGTGATAACTAGATGGGGCACTTGGCTCGAAGCTGTATCGTATTATGCAAAATATTATGAAGAAATAATAAATGTTATTACTAGATTAAACAGCTCTGATTCAATGGCAATACGTAATGCGAAAAATATTCTGGAAAAGGAAAATCTACGGAATCAATTAGTATATATAGAAAATCATACGATTATTTTATTTTCATTAAAAGAGTTGCAGAAACAAAATTTAGCATTAAGTGACTCGTTTTTGGCTTTTGATCAAGTCAGAGCTGCTTTAAATGAATGTAATTCTGATAGAATAAAAAACAAAATTGAAAAAGTTATGGATAGGAATCCTGACATTGGCATCCTCAGAGAATATGAAGGAAAATTATCGAAAAATGATGTGAATGACGAAATTTTGTCATTTAAATTCGCTTCACTAACATCAACAGATGTCGAACGCTCGTTTTCCACATATAAATGGGTGTTAGATGTAAAAAGAAATAGATTAAAATTAGATAATTTAGAAAAAATAATGGTGATTTATTTTAACTCTGGTCATACTCAGTCTTCTAGTGAAGCTGAAGACGAACCAGACCAATGACATTTTTTGTTTAAATAAGTGAATTATTGTTGAAGCGTATTGATTTTTTATTTAAGATTTTATTGTAAATACAAATTGTTCTATTTGAATGTTTTGATTTTCTGAGGAACAAATAATTTGTATGGTAATATGTTTTTGTACAACTTCAGAATAAAAATGTTTAAATTATTGTTGATTCTTGAATAAGAAATTGTTACGTAAAAAAATATATGTGGTTTAATGAATCAACTTTATCTATTTATTATACTATCCTTAATCCCATCCTTCTTATATTTACCCGTCAGAAAGGAAGTGTAATCTTTCAGAAAGGAAGTGTAATCTTTCATTAGTCCCGAAGGCGAGAATAGTTTTTTTATGATTTTACTACTTAAAAACCAAATCCCGGGACTCGGGGAATATCCATATTATTCTAACCTTTGTCAAGTACATAAAACAGCTCTAACTATTCCGATCTCTGATGATTATATTTTTAAATTTCGGTATTGTGTTTATAAAGTGTGTCAATATAACTGAATATAACTGAAGTTTATAATTCGAATTGTACGATATGAGAGTAATATATTTTCAAACTTCTTTCAACAAGTATTTTCTTGACAGCAATGACAGCCGTCAAAACTGAAAAGCTGATAAACAACTTCCTCTGAAATAAAATAAGATTGAAGTTGCTACACATACGCTGTACACAGTACACTTGATTTTTGAGTTGACATTTTTAAAGAGATTGGGGATATGAATGAATTTTCATTTACTCTGTGTGTTAGGCCGCATTCACCAGGTAGTCAGCGCTGGACGGCGCAGGCGGTTGGCACCGAGTCCTAACTTTCGCTGCACCAGCGCCAGAAAGGTCCAGCCACGACCACGGCCAGTGGCCGCAGCGTCATCATTGTCCCTGTTTATTTGGGGTCGGCGCAACATGTCTTCTTCCATACTTCTCTAGCAGTCCTCGTCTCAGTAGTCACCCCTTTCTATCCATATCATCTGTCGCACAGTCCATCCATCGTTTCTTTTTCTTTTTCCACTCTTATAAGTACGAGCGCCGCAACGACTGACTGGTCGCTCGACATGCGTCAGGCTAGCTGCGGCCAAACTTGTGCACTTTTCTATGAACGTCCGCATTGTTGCCGGAGCTTCTGCGACCAGTGTTGCAACCACAACAAGTCATGATCCCTTAATTTTTTGCGTCGTGTAGATTTTAGAATTGAATGAATATTAAAACCTCTGTGACAGACAAGTCGGCCCACCACTATAATTAACACAATTTAAATAGTAGTGATGGGCCAGTCGGCCCATCACTACAATTTAAATTCAACAAAAAAACCACGCAAAACCCATAGTCATGGGTTTTGCCAATCAGCCGATTAGCTGTAGTTACTTTGATTGGATTTTTGTTTGTAGCGTGGGAACGTCATTATTTAGACGTATTGACGTCCCTACCCTGTTAAAGCTATACCCACATAGGACTCTTTCTGGCGGTGGAGCAACGTGATGAGTGTGGCCGAGAATCGCGTTCAGTGGCGGACGGGGCCTACGTCCAGCAGTGGTCTGTAAATGCTTATGACGATGAGGAAGAATAACTGTGTGCAACCAACCGTTGATCGACGAAGAGGAACTTGCCGTCGGGCGCGTGCCGGGACACGTACTGCAGCTGGCGGGTGGGCGGCTCGGGCGCCAGCGGGGGCAGGGGCGCCAGGTCGGGCAGCGCGCGGCCCACGGCCACCAAGCACGACATGCTGCCCGCGTCGCCATCGTCCGTCACCTCCGACGAACCCGCCTCCGACATCTCCGCCGGGGCCCACGACTTTAGGTAGCCTGAAATATTCATAAAAATCATTTATTAATAATACCTACACTATTTCTAAGATTTATAGGTAGGTACTATATTTATAGGTAGGTACTATATTTTACCAATTTTAGGCTTGCCCCCTATTACATGGGACTTACACAACTGGCAAAATGTGGGTGAACCTACTATAGGTACATCTTTGTCTACCCCTTCGGTGATTATAGGCGTGATGTTATTTATGTTCGTTTACCAATTTTCATGTTTAAATAAATATTGACTATTTTTTATTTAGGCATAAATAAAGGTTCTGCACCTTCATTGTGGAAACGAGGCAAGCTGTTAACTTTGCTTGCGCGATGCAAGATTTGTGTAACGTCAGGTTTGTGATGCGTAGTTCTCATTACATGCCACCACGAGTATAATATTGAGTGGGTTGTCTAAACATTAACATTAGCTAACAATCTCATCTCACCGGTGCATTGCACGACGCAGTACTTTTTCTCGTTGGTCTTCTTGCGCAGCTTAGCGGTGGGCTCAGCCTCCTCCTTGATGGGCGCTGGCTCGGGCGCGGCCTCGGGCGCCGCCTTGCACTTGATGCGGCAGAAGAACGAGCGGCGCGCGCCCGGGCACAGGCGCGACGCGCCCGCCTGCACGTCCGCCTTCACTGGCAGCATGGCTGTAACACAACGGCCATGTTAGCATGCACACACACACTCAAAGAATTTATTTCAATTAAACCATTTACAAGCGCTTTTGAATTGTCAGGGGGTCGGTCAGTCAGAAAGATGAACATCATCGTTCGTCTTTAGGAACCTACTCAGGTTCCTACGGAGAAGCACGGGCAAGAGCTCCACGGACACGTGCGGCACACTAACAGCGTTACCACCAGCTCGCCACGCTTTCTAGCGAAGCGATGTGTGAGGGCGCTCTCCGCGGGTGCGAAGCGAGGTCGCTGCGATTACACGACATGTTCTCTGCGTTTTCACAACATCGCTCACACGCTAGTCTCGCTCTCGTTGCGCACACGCATCGAGCGCGTTAAACAATCTCGCAAATCGCCAGTTGTACAGTTAGTTACGATGGCCGTAAGAAGAAATAAAAATCAATATAGGGTCGATAGTTTGTAATGTTTGAAATAAAATAACATAATATCTGGCAGTGAGGAAACAGTAGATAGACGTCACGCACACAACAATGTAATAAATAGAGGTAGTTACTCTTAGCATCGATGAGCCTCTCGCGCGGGCTGAGGTCGGACGAGGACAGCTGCTCCTTCACCTTGGCCACGTCCTTGGGGTGCAGGATGTCGAACAGGCTCTGGCCTAGCAACTCGCTCTGTGGACAACAGAACCTATCTATGTTACCTACATGACAAGTGACGAGGACAGGGCTTCCGTCCATCCGTAGATACATGGTAGAAGGTGACCAGGGGTTATTTCAAAAGGAAATCATCTCTGGTCTCCCTTACTGTGGATATTCATAACGACGTCCATGTTAAGCTATGCCCAGTTTTATATTTACGAACTATTAACTAAAGACAGATGATAAATGTTTCGACCGCTTGGTAACAACAACATTAGCCGCGTCAACGATGTCAGAGCGCACGCAATAAAACATTATGTAGTCGCATACTGATACAAAGCATGATCGCTGTGCGAGTACGTCACACGACAGACGAAGCGCAGCTGCGCGTGATCACATGAACGTATTTGGAAAACTAATGCATTATTGTTATTATGTAGATACAGCTTAGCATTGTAATACAACTTGTAAACTAACGGCCGAACCCATTACCCTATTTTCAGTAAAAGACAGACGCTGTTGATGGTAAACAGTATAATTATATCTGTCCTTATGTCAGGCTGGTAAGATTCCATAATCTCTTATAGGTTATTGGGACGTAAAAACCATAGATAGATAGGTTTTTCTATCTCCAGTATGACAAACCTGGTGATAGATAGGATAAGGGGTTCGTCCGTACGTAATCGTCGCGACAGTCGGTAACAGATGAAGTCGTGTAAAGCACAGCTCGAATGAAACATAAAAATGTCATGTCATTGAATGTCATATATGCAGTGGTTCAAAACAAAACGCAAACACGGATCCATGGGACAGACAATACTGGAAAACCGGCCAAGTGCGTGTCGAACCAAGCACAATGAAGGGTTCTGTAGTTGGGATGAAGAGAAGAGAAAGAATTTATCCCAAGAACAAACTTAACATTGTAGATGTAAAATCTAGACGCGGCGGCCAAAAGTACTTAAGTCAATATTTGCTCAAAATTGTAAAAAGTCACAGCACCCATGTTTTTGTATTATCCGTCGACTGGAATAAGCACGAAAGTCACCGTCACTTCATTCAGTCGCAATAGTCGACTGTACCATATCACTAAGTCGTATCAACAAATCAAGCGGCGACATAAACCACTTAAGTTTTGCAAGCAATACAATTTGACTTAAGTGCTTATGGCTTCCGAGTCTAGAAATAATGTGTACAATTACGTCGCATATTTATTTAGCACGCTAGCATAAGCATTTTTACTTAATATAAATCGACATTCTTACTAATACCAACTGTTGAGTACAATTTCGACCGCTTTATTTTAAACATGTACAATCAATAAATATTTTATCAAGAAGTCAGCAAGAATAGTTTTCTTCCGTCTCAACATATCACATGTATTAGCAACCAAGTGCTCGTACATAATATGCTCTCCCATACATTCCAATTGTAAATGTAAGTTTGTAGGCACAATATTAAAAGATTTACTACGTTATTTAAGACCATAGGTTTTTTATAGGTTTTCCTGTAATCTATAAGTATAGGAGTATTTTCTGTATTTTTTTTCAAAATTTTAGGCTCAGTAGTTTCGGAGATAAGGGGTATGATTCATTTTCGTCTATTTTCTTCAAGAACTTTAAAACGATATATTTTAAAATTATTTAAAAAAAAAAAGACTATTTGATGAAACCCTCACAGTAAGCCCTTTCATTTCATATGTCATACGGTACAGTTTAAAACATTTTATAGGTATTCATATTCAAAAATTCATCGGTGCATTAGGTTCGGAGAAAACTGGCTGTAACAGACGGACAGACAGACAGACACACGAGTGATCATATAAGGGTTACGTTTTTTTTCCTTTTGAGGTACGGAACCCTAAATAAAGCAAATAAACCTAGCAAGAGTAACATTGATTCGCTTCGAGTTAGTAGATGCAACAGCAGGAAACCGACCTGATCGTAGTGCAGCATCTGTTTGACAGACGCGGACACGTAGAGCAGGCGGCCGCGGTCGCAGCCGACTACCAGCAAGAAGGAGTCATGTGCCGCCTGCAGGATGAGCTGGTTGAGCTCCCGCTCCGACAGGAAGGCGGGCCGCGGGCGCGCGCTCAGCGGGCACGCGGACAGCGCGCCTCGCACGGTGCGCAGGTGCTGCACTGCCATGCGCAGCACCGTCAGCTTGTCCAGCTTTCGTGCCATCGCCCCGCACATCGGGATCATGGCGCTCAGCTCCGTGATGTACGTGTTCATCTTGTCGCGGCGACGCTTCTCGATCTCGCTGTGGTTCTGTCTGCAACCAGCACACCGCAAATATTAGCTTTTTATTTATAACTAGCTGTGCCCCGCGACTATGTTCGCGTGGATGTCGTAAGATACACTATCCTCGAGAACTGGGCTACCAAATGCAAAAAGAATTTTTCAAATCCGACTTTTTGTTCATAATACGAATTACAGGCAAAATTCATTTATAGTGCGTGCAAGTAGAAACTTTAATGACATGTGTAAACGGCATGATGTTGATCCTTTCATGACAGGTGTGTCCTCGGCCAGAAAGTGCCTCAGCCTTAGCTTTTTTAATTAAAAATTTGTATGTTTAAGTTTTTATTAATGTACTGAATATAAAATGTGAATTTAGTTTAAGCTTGAATGTTATATTGTTTTTCTCTCTTTTCTTGGTAGCTGTGTTGTGTTGTTCACGATCTTTGTTTCCAATCTGTTTTTAGAAGTGATGACTTTTAATTGGCTGTCAGTCTCACATACTATTTTTTATTCTGTTTGTGTTAGCTGTAAGTCATCCATAGTAAATAAATAAATAAATAATTTCATGGGTTTTAATTTTTTTGCGCGGAACCTTAATTATTTTTCTAAAATAAAAGTAGCCGTACACCTACCGCCGTAACAGTGAAAGTCCTGTCAAATCGCTCCAGCCGTTTCGGAAATTAGCCGGAACAAACAAACAGACACACAAAAATGTTAAAAATTGCTTTTTTGTTATAAGTACCGTGTATACTTTCTTATGCATTTAGCAAAAAATTGTAATTTTGACATTACAAACAAACACTTCAATTTTGTTTATTTGTATAGACTAGCGATACTGTATGGTGTACCGGTACTGTATGGTGTGTATACCGGTACTGTATGGTGTTGGACGTAAAGAATAGCACCATCCCATATCTTCCCGTGGGTGTCGTAAGAGGCGACTAAGGGATATTTTAGAGACTGTGCATACTAAAGCACCTTAGGTCACCCCGTGGTGGCGGGTAAACCACCAACAAAAGCATGCCCAAGGAGGGTTGGTGTCAGGCTGGCGGCCGACTTTAAAAAACTAGCCAAATCCCCTAGTAACATGTTCGGTCTAAATGGAATGCGCGATAGGGTTAGGGCGTACCCCACAGGCGACGCGCAGGGGCAGCACCCGGCTCCTGTGGGAAGTGGACTAGGGTTGTTGCACCATCTTGGGCGGGTGCAACGTAAGAAGTTAGCTCGGGAAATGAGATTGAGGTATGCAAGTTGGAATGTTGGGACTATGACTGGAAGGGCCAGAGAGTTAGCGGATATATTGAAAAGAAGACGCATAAATATAGCATGCTTGCAGGAAACCAAATGGAGAGGAACAAAAGCGAGAGAAATTGGTGAGGGATATAAGTTCTACTACTGTGGAAGTGATGGAAAAAGAAATGGTGTAGGAATAGTGTTAGACAGTAAATTGAAAGAAAGCGTGATGGAAGTACAAAGAATTAGTGATAGATTGATAGTTGTGAAAGTTATGTTAGAGAATGTGATGATGAATGTAGTTAGTGTGTATGCACCACAAGTAGGATGTGATGAAACGGTGAAAGAGAAGTTTTGGGAGGATTTTGACACAGCCTTAATGAACATCCCCGTTCATGAAGAATTGGTAGTGGGAGGAGATTTTAATGGACATGTGGGAAGAATGAAAGGTGTTTATGAAAGAGTACATGGGGGTGGGGTTTCGGTAGTCCAAACAGTGAAGGAGAGACGTTGCTGCAATCCGCTACTGCATTTGACCTGGCAGTAGCCAATACGTGGTTTCAGAAAAGAGACGAACACATGATCACATACAAAAGTGGTAATCATAAGACCCAAATTGATTACTTTTTGGTTCGGCGCAACCACTTAAAGCACGTCAAAGACTGCAAAGTACTGCCAGGAGAAGACCTAGTCTCACAACATAGACTCCTAGTTATGACATCAGTAATTAAAATACTGTCTAACAAAAACAAAGAACGTCCTCCCCCTAAAATAAAATGGAATATGTTAGAGAGGAATGATTGTGCGAAGATGTTCAGGGAGCGAGTGGTGGACAGAATGATAGAGATGGGAGACATGAATGATCGAAGTATAAATGAAAGCTGGAATGAAATAGCTGAGTGTATCAGGCAAGCAGCGAAAGATATTTTGGGAGAGACGAGAGGAAAGGGCATAATAGATAGGGATACATGGTGGTGGTCGACAGAAGTTCAGAATGTATTGAAAGAAAAGAAGAGAAAATTCAAAGAATGGCAGCATGTAGAGGCAGGAAACGCTAGTTTAAGAGCTGAAAAAAAGAGTGAGTATGACGCTTTGACGAAGAAAGCCGTGGCAATAGCAAAATCAAAAGCCCAGGACAAACTATATGATGCACTGGATAGTCCTGCAGGCCATAAAGAGCTATACCGGCTTACCAGAATAAGAGAGAGAAAGGCGAGGGATGTTTGCCAGGTAAGATGTATAAGAGATGAAAATGGAATGGTTCTATCGGATGATGAAAAAATCAAAAAGAGGTGGAAGGAATATTTTGAAAGATTGATGAATGAGGAAAATAATTGGAGTGGGGTTTTAGAGAATAAACCAGTGAATGTGGGGTTAGTGAGAATGGTTAGTATGGATGAAGTTAGAATAGCCGTAAATGGAATGAAGAATGGTAAAGCCATTGGTCCAGATGGAATACCAGTTGAAGTATGGAAGCTATTGCGAGTGGATGGATGGACGTGGTTAGCTTTGTTCTTCAATAAGTTGTTGCAGGAAGAAGCCATACCTGATGAGTGGTGCAATAGCTCTCTGGTGCCCATTTTTAAAAACAAAGGTGATGTGCTGGAGTGCAACAATTATGGAGGGATAAAGCTAATGTCACATACGATGAAAGCCTGGGAGAAAGTTATTGAAAGGCGACTGAGAGAAGAGAGTGAAATTTCACAGAACCAATTCGGTTTTATGCCGGGTCGGGGTACAGCGGATGCCATTTTCGCTATACGTCAGCTGTGCGAAAAATATAGAGGTGCGCATAAAAACTTGCACATGGTATTCGTTGACCTCGAAAAAGCATACGACCGGGTACCTCGTGAGGTTCTGTGGTGGGCCCTTAAGAAGAAAGGTATACCTGGGAAGTATGTGCAGTTGATCCGAGCGATGTACAGTCGATGCAGTACCCAAGTCCGGTCTACAGTGGGCACCACTGGCAGCTTCAATGTGGCGGTCGGCTTACATCAGGGGTCGGCTCTCAGCCCTTACCTCTTCCTGATGATAATGGACGCTCTGACGTCGGACATTCAGGAAGAGGCTCCCTGGTGTATGCTGTTTGCCGATGACATTGTGCTGGTTTCTGAAAGTGGCCTAGAGGTCCAGAACAGATTGGAGGTGTGGTGGCACAGACTGGAGAGTGTTGGCCTGAAATTGAGTAGAACCAAAACGGAATACTTGTTCTGCGATTTCGGCGGTCTCTCCAATCCAGTGCCTTTAGCTCTCGCCGGAACGCCCATACCAATCTGTCCCGACTTTCGGTACCTCGGGTCGCTCGTTCAAGGGGATGGTGAGGTAAACCGGGATGTAACACATCGGATCAACGCAGGATGGATGAAATGGCGACAGGTCACGGGAACAACTTGTGACCCACGGATGCCTCTCAAGTTGAAGGGTAAAATCTACAAGTCCGTGATAAGGCCTGTCATACTGTATGGATCAGAATGTTGGGCTGTGAAAAAGACGGATGAAAAAAGATTGCACGTAGCGGAGATGAGAATGTTAAGATGGATGTGTGGTGTGACGAGAATGGATAAAGTGAGAAATGAATATATTAGGGGAAGTTTGAAAGTGGTGTCAGTGACTGAAAAATTGAAAGGGAATCGTTTGTCTTGGTATGGTCATGTGAAGAGGAGGGATGAAACGCATGTTGCTAAAAGAGTTATGAGTTTACATGTGGATGGATGGAGAGGGAGAGGGAGGCCAAAGAAAAGATGGATGGATTGTGTGAGAAGTGATATGAAAGAAAAGGGAGTCAGTGATAGTTTGACGAGTGACAGGACAGAATAGAAGAAAAAAACGTGTTGCGCCGACCCCAAATAATACGGGATAAGGGCAGGAAGATGATATGTATAGACTAGCGACCCGCCCCTGCTTCGCAAGGTTTTTACGGCTTAACGAAACATCGAGATTTCTTCGTTTAAGTGATATTAATGTACTATACACAAAACCCTTCCAGAATATATTCTCTAAATGATGGTTATCAAGCATTAAGGAACCACTGTACTTTAACACCCGTCGCTTTTATATAGTAGCTATTTTTTTTGGATAGGTACAATATACCCTTTTTAGTGTATTTATGAAAACCACAAAGTGCGCAAAACAATAGGAACTGAGAAAAAAAAAAAAAAAATGAATTAAAGTAAAAACTTACAATATTTATACTAAAAACCATTAAAATCCGCTGTAACTTTATCTGAACGTAACACGGAACAACAAAGAAGTGAAATTCGTTCATTATGTGTATGTAAAATGTCAATTTTATTGTGTAATTTTGTCGAATTTTCAAAAACTTTAGGATTTATTTTTCTCAAAAACTAAGCGTTTGCGCAGGTGTGATTTTGTGAAAGTGATTTACACGAGGACATCTACACGCTATAAAACTGTGAAGCTTCGGACGCGCGGGTGTTAATGTACAGTGGAGCCATAATGAACAACATTACAACATTATGCGTTGTTAAAGTTATAGGTTGGTCACTAGTACCTACTGATTTATTTTATTTCATTTCGTTTACCACATAGGTACTGTAGAGGTTTTAACCGAGCGTGCCATTAGCATGCAACTTGGCAAGTTTAAACGTTTATTAGTTTATGAAGACAAGCTTTGATTTATTATAAAAAGAGAAGAGTGAACAAACAATAAAGGTCGACAGTCGGCCTCCCGGCCCTGACCGGTGTTGATGTAGAAAGATGTAATAGATTATTTTATGAATAGAAGTTTATTGAAAACTGTTACGGTGTATCATTCATACACACAATTCCCCCATTAGTTAACGTTACAATACCCACATTTATCAATTATCAGATTTATCACAATATACCGACAGGCGTGGTATTTTTTTTAAAATTAGGTAGGTACTTTTAGTGGGTTTGATCATTAACTGTTATATAGGATAAAGGAGATATATTGTAGGTAGGTGACGACTTACTTCTTGTCGGGCAGCGTGCGGCTGGAGCGCGAGTCGTCGCCGCCGTCGTCGTCGTACGCGCTGCCCGTGCCGCTGCAAGCACAAACACAACCAACTGGTATACACTACTGATAGTTTTATTTCTGTTAGTAAGATTATACAAACACTTTTACACGTCAATAATATTTTAAAAACTATATGAGGTCGCTGCTTCCTATACTAGAGGTTAGCTAGGCCATCCCTGGCATCCATTTTTTTTTTGGATGGCAAATCATTAAATGACTTCTCCCGCCCTGGGCGGAGCGTAGGAGGGCGTGTCAGACTTTTACTGACTAAAACCCACCCGTGTTCCTTCAGTTGCCTGTACCGGGGCCACGGTAACTCTTTCGAACATCCTGCGACCTTGGCTGGCATCGGCCCTAGCGGATCCCATCAGTTCGTGCTCATCCCTGGCATCCCTGACCAGATAATCCGGTTATTCAGTGCCTAATCTCCATGTGACAACAACAAACTTAAAGCCCAGCCGAGTAAAAGAAAATAATCCCAAATTCATTAATCTAACTACTCCACGTAAGCCCCAGCAAGTTTTTGTTGCGAGCTCAGATGGGCCTCAACAAATTGATTAAAACACACCACATAGCTACATTCTTACAAACCAAATTCTGATTCTGTTCTGTCTACATAACTGTCACCAGTCGCATCGCTTTGGCTTCTTCATACAAAGTGATGTTGAAAGAGAACGACTTTATAAGAGTTGAAGACTGGCCCTCATCTAGCCCAGATCTGAACCCCTTAGACTACAAATTGTGGTCAGTTTTAGAGGATATGGCCTGCTCTAAACGACACGCCAACATCTCTCAAGAAATCTCTGGAGCAGGCAGTGGCTATATTGCCCATGGAAACAGTGCATAAATCCATACATTCGTGGCCAGACAGATTAACCCGGCGCCAATGACGTGAAAATAATTACGCGGACTATGACATCGGGTCATGGTGACCCGTAATTTATCAGCACTTTTCAAAATTTTATATAATGATAACAGCCTGTTTTAATTATTCGTGTATTAGTTTGTGTTATTATTTACTGGGTAAAATAACAAAAATGCCAATATATTCACAAAATCAACTTTTATTAACTTTTTTTAGAACACATGCAAAATCAACTTTGAAAACACAACTTGAGTTATTACTTAAATTTTCATAAAGAAAACTTACTAAAATAACAAAACAAAAATCTTATTTAGTAACAGAGATCTTATAGGCACTTAGGAACTTCAATTATACTTTATAATAAGTCTTCAGCTTCCTCATACTTAGCCATGGAACTGCTACAATTTTCGCAGTATGGGATGCAATGATCAGGGCATATGTATATCTGGCAAGCATTGCAAGTGTGGCTAGTTTTCTTATCCTTTCTTGTAGGACACACCTGACATCTCCTATGAGCTCCAGAAACCTTCCGGGGAGGTTCTTCAGAGGGTGCCCCCTTGAAATCTGCGTTTCTTTTGCACAATTGCCGAGGCCAATTCACACGGGTTTTTCGTTCCTGCAAATGGTTCTGAATGAGGCTCAAGTCCCAAGCTCTTCAGAAAATGACGTGTTTTTATGTGTCTCGTTGATGACTCCAAGTTTACATTTGTGTGCTTGCATTTTGGGCCGACCTGCTACTTTGGCTGCATTCTGATACGTGATTTTCGTCTTCGTCGTCCGAATCATTTCAATGTTGGAGTGCGATTCCTCTAAGATCTCCAATATTCTTTCAGAGCGGTTTGTGAAAGACATATTTGCTAAATTCCTAAAATAAAACAAGAAAAATTATCAATACACACAAAAAAATACTAATAAAATATGTCACGAAAACAGTACGCCATTGATGACGTTGGGTCATATTTACCCGTTTTTGCTTGACACAAGTGTATCTTCCTGCACAGGCGGCGTAGCACTGAGTTCATGAGCGGTGCGGGTGGAGGGGTATTGTATCTCCAGCTACTAGAACGTTCAAAATCACAAAGCACGTAAAATACAAAATATGGTCGTTTGAAACCACCTCGGGTCAATATGACCCAGCGTCATTGGCGCCGGGTTAAAGGCATGTATCAAAGCCAAAGGTGACCATTTCGAATAGAATTATTTTTTGCTGATAAATTAGTGCATATATGTATGTTTTATTTAGATTACATTACTTTAAAAAAATGCATTTTCATTTGTAACGGAACTTATGGCTGGTCTGTGTATATTATACACAGTCCAGCCATAAGTTCTGTTCAGACAAGTAATTATTATATATTTTATTATATAGTAATTACTAATACCGATATATTATATAATAATTACTTGTCCCGACTGATTCCTCAAGGCAGAGCCTACAAACTTGAAATTTTGGCAATTGATGACTTTTATGTTGCAAGCATCCAATAATAGAGGATTTTTGGAAATTCGACCTTTGGAAATTCGACGAAGGTCTTTGCCCGGTAGATTGCAATAGGCTCGCCCCTATTACATGGGACTTAAACATAACTGGCGAAATGTGGGTGTAGTACAGCTACTACACCTCTGCCTAACCCTTCGTGGAAACAAGGCGTGATGTTATATATATATGTTCGACCTTTAAGGGGGTGAAAAGGGGGATTTTGTTTGTATGAAAAATCTCATTCCTTGAGTTAATAAACTTGAAACTAGGCACGAATACTTATCTAAATAAATTATGAAGTTTGTAATTTTTTGTTTTTCTAAACTAAACCCCTAAAGGTGGATTGGGGGGTGTCAAAGTTTGTATGGAAGAATATTAACGCGAGCGGTTTGATTAACTCGAAACTCAGTATTATATTAAATTACTAGCTGTGCCCCACGACTTCGTTCGCGTGGATGTCGTAAGATACACAATAATATACTAAATTAACAGCCACATTTTAAGAAAACTCCCTCGTCCCCGACCCGTCGCCACAGATTCCCAGATAAATCACTCCATGTACTAACGCTAACTACCTACCGGCTGCCGGGCCGCACGCAGCCCATTTCTCGATGGGTTAAAATTCTTATGATATGTACTTAGTTTAAAATTCTTATGATGGCTGGTTCTGGTGTATTATATGCAGTTGATGGATGTACCACATATTAATTTATGTAACCCAAACATACGTGTTACGGAAATAAATTTTGAATATGGGGGCAAATAAGAAAATTAAAAAAAAAAGTTTTGTAAACTATTATATACCGTGTGACATATCAATCAAATGAAAGGGCTTTCTGTGAGGGTTTCATATAGTTTTTTTTTTTAATATAATTTTAAAATATAATGTTTTAAAGTTATTGAAGAAAATAGACGAAAATTGACCATACCGCCTTATCTCCGTACAGTAAAACCTATAATATAGGTTTCATATTATGAAGTCTATGGTCTTAAAATAACATGGTAAATCCCTCAATATTGTGCGTACAAACTTACATTTGCAGTTGAAATGTATGGGAGAACATGTGTTTCAACTACAAGGTTAAGTTTGTTCATGGGATAAACTCATCCCAACTACGGAACCCTTCATTGTGCGTGGTCCGACACGCACTTGGCCGGTGTTTTGAAGGAGCAGTCGAGGGCAGGTTTATTCACATTTATTCTCTTTCAATTATGTCTAGTCTCTACACTTAGTTTCTTACTAGATAAGTTCTAGTAAAATGATCCCTTTCACCGAGTGCAAGTTTAGCCCTAACTAAGTAGTTTGAGATAAACTTCTATAAACACAAGCTTAGTGATCAATGACAGTGGTGAGGAGAGATGTGCCGAGTCACCATTCGCACACGTGTCCGTGTCCCAAATCTTAGCACATGAACTAACTTATGCCGACCCCCTCGGGGACACAACTTTGATTATTTCTTAATTACTAACTACCCTGTCTCAGTAATCTAAACAAGCATCGGAACCTTTTCAACGTTACCAGAGCCGTCCAATAAATAGAACAGTGAGAAAAATACAAGATTTTCAATGTGATTTTCATCTACTGTGACGTGACGTCCAGGTAGTATCGATGTGCACCGGAAAATATAGCCGTGTAAATTGAAACAACCGTCAAGTGCGGCTCGTGTAAGCTCTGGGGACGGAGGTGACGGCTCGAGCTCTGACGTCACGTGCCGCGACCACTCTCCTGGAGTAATTTATAGCAATGAGAAGCCTTATAACGATTGGAAAGGTAAACGTATTAACTCTTTGGTCACAGACGTCACAGGTGGTTTTTTGGGCATTCCTGGCTCCGTTGCTAGGCAACCCCGTGTTCCCGCCTAATTGGCCGCATTGTAGCCAACCCCGAAGGGTAAGTTCGCTAAGTTTGTATGGGCTCCCTAGCAGACATCAATTGAAGTATACAGCTATTAGGTCACACCGAATATTTTACGGGTCGTTCTTTTGTATTAAAAAAGTAACGTTAAAAAGTTTTTGGGTCGTCTTGGTCACGTCAGAGGGCGAGCCTCCATTACCTGCCTACCCAACAGGGTTTCTGCAAGCCTTGTTTAAATTGTTGAGTTCGAGAAAAACGTTCGACGATCAGACTTGGAGCGTCTATGCCTATCACCATAGATATCCGTGCCTATCGCAGGCAGTCACGTCATCTAGTGTCTCCTAGACCGCCGGGGAAAAGAAACTACATTATTTTGATTAAAATTTGAATTTCGTTCGACTGTTTTGACGATAAGGTACAGTCAGTACTCTGCATAGCCTTAACATTCAGTATTTTAGAGATAAATTGAAATAATTAATTAGATTATAAAAACACATTCCTTTGAACACGTTCGTCAAACAGACATAAATTCAGTAACAGCATGAATGAATGACTCATGAATGACAGTCGTTACAGGTCGTCAGAAGCCCGAAAGTTTGACAACCAGTCTTACCAAGGGGTATGGTATTACCCAGTTACTGGGTTGTGGAGGTCAGATAGGCAGTCGCTCCATGTAAAATACTGGTATTCAGCTGCATCCGGTTAGACTGGAAGCCGACCCCAATATAGTTGGGAAAAGGCTAGGCAGATGATGATGATCGGCATCGGCTTTTTATTCAAAGTATTTTGCACGTCAGATGCTCTATATTTGAGCTTCAGCACAAACATATTTATGGATGAATGCTGACCAACGACTACTACAGTCTATCAGCCTATTGAATACAGTTTTATTAGGATATAGAAATAAAAGTAATTAACAAAAAATATATTATCCGACTTCAAAAATAAATTAACTCAAAATTATGAAATAACTTTAATTTCATTCAGTCGGTGTCTTGGGATCTGTATTTTAGTTTCTAGCCGCCGCGCGCCGACTTCCGAAATTAAAGTTACCTATTTCATAATTTTGAGTTAATTTATTTTTGAAGTCGGTAAATATTTTTTTAAATTATCATACTATTTTATTTCGTAATTTTTAGTTTTAAGTAAAAACTGGAATATCTGTTTGTAATAAGTAGTTAATGGTTTTGTTTTAAATATTGCACTAGAATTTAACCAAGGTTTTGAGATGTTTCCCTTCGACACCCATAGCTTGTATCAATAAGCCAGGCCATCACTTGCCGTCATCTTGAAAACTACTGAACCTATTCTTATGAAACTTGCACTGTTCCCTAAGTTAATGTAAATATAAGCCAATAAAAATGGACCCAAACCGATTTATAGTTTCGGAGAAATGCGTGGACATGAACATATGAACAACTTTTACTAAGGGACCAAATCTGAAATTGCGAAAAAAAAAATAAGCTGTTCCCTACATTTTGACGAGCTAAGCAAACATAAATGTAGGGAACAGCTGATTTTTTTCGCGATTTCAGATTTGGTCCCATAGTAAAAGTTGTTGATAATGAGGAGTACAATGACCCCTTAAGAGGTTGTGCGTTATTTATGTTACATCTTGTATAAGTCATTCCTATTCGCAAATAAGTGAAATACCATAAAAGAAAAGAAACATCAATAAAACTAAATAGGTACTTAAAATGATAACATGTCTATATAAGCATGATGTCTAGCATGATATCGCGTAGTAGGTCCACATGATCATGTCTTTGTAAGCATCATGTCCAGCATGATATCGCGTAGTAGGTCCACATGATCATGTCTTTGTAAGCATCATGTCCAGCATGATATCGCGTAGTAGGTCCACATGATCATGTCTTTGTAAGCATCATGTCCAGCATGATATCGCATAGTAGGACCACATGATCATGTCTTTGTAAGCATCATGTCCAGCATGATATCGCGTAGTAGGTCCACATGATCATGTCTTTGTAAGCATCATGTCCAGCATGATATCGCGTAGTAGGTCCACATGATCATGTCTTTGTAAGCATCATGTCCAGCATGATATCGCGTAGTAGGTCCACATGATCATGTCTTTGTAAGCATCATGTCCAGCATGATATCGCATAGTAGGACCACATGATGTTTCCAAACTTGATTCAAAGATCATTTGTACCAATTTTCGAGTTATCAATACACGCAGTAAAATCCTCCCCTGTAAAATGGACAACCTCTTTTCACCGTTAGGAGCAGTTTTTCGAAAAACCCTCATACTCGTTATTCTTTATTTTTGATCTCAAGTATATACATAGGTCCATATACTGAATTTCGAGTTAATCGAAACTTTGACACACCCCAATTCCCTTTTAGGAGGTAGTTTAGAAAAACTCAAAACAACAGTTTATTAATTTACTTAGATATACAATATGTGTACGTGCAAAGTTTCAAGTTGATTAACTCAAGGAATAAAACTTTTCATACAAACAATATCCTCCCTTTTCACCCCTTAAAGGTTGAATTTCCAAAAACCCCTTCTTGGCGCTCCCCTAGATTATAAAAGGAAGCCGTGTGCAAAATTTCACATTCCTAGTCCGAGTAGTTTCGCTGTACGTTGATATGTCAGTCAGTCAGTTTCTCCTTATCACTATCACTACATAGTATAAAACAAAGTCGCTTCCCGCTGTCTGTCTGTCCCTATGTATGCTTAGATCTTTAAAACTGCGCAACGGATTTTGATGCGGTTTTTTTTTAAAGATAGAGTGATTCAAGAGGAAGGTTGGTTTATGTGTATAATACATGCATAATATAGAAAAGAAACACTGATAACTTTAGAGGTTTCTAATGTGATGTCGTAAATAAACACATTTTTTTGTGCTTACATTGCAAACGCTGGCTGAACCCTACGAGATAGATTAAAATAATGTACTACAGTATTGTACACCTTAAAAAGGTCTACAAAAATGTCCGGGATAGTATATGTCCATCTCTTAGGGATAACCCACAATAACCATTTTTTATCCTTTACTTTTTACGAGAAATAATGGCTTATTTACGAAGCGATTTTAAGCAATACAGCATAAATCCTTACCCAATTAAGTACCATAAATACATTGTGCATGTAATATAGATCAATATGGCCCTTTACAGCATGTAATTTAAATGAATATTTTCGAAGATATTACAGATTTAAAAGGCAGGCGGGGGGGTCGGCGGCGCGTGCCTATAAATCGGTTAAGTAGTCACGGCGGCCACTCTTGGCCAACTTCGAGATGCCATAGGAAAAAAAGGCGCTTCGCCCTGTCACTGTAGCACTTTATGATTAGCAGCGATCGCACGCGTTTATCGGAGCGCTTTAGCGAGGAAAATAACAATTATTACTTAATAAAAACGTGCTTTGCAGCGCGACAACGTAATCCGTACTTATAAGTACGTTACGATAAATTAAAAAAAAATGTATATTCGAAATTGTATGATAGTATTTAAATAGTAAAGTGAATTCTTTTTTAAGACAAAACGTGCTTACAGCGCGACAATTTTTACGAAATTGTATGTTCGTACTTTAGTCGGTATTAAGGTTAATTTTTAAGGCGCACTTATAGTAAGTACATTAGGTTAGATAGGGTTAGATTAAAACCAAAATTTATCAATTGTATTTCTTCTATTAAGATCTTGATTTAAATTTATAGTTAAGGCAATTTAGTATTAGGGCAAGTATTTTTAATTATCGAAAATCTTAGTATTTAAGTTCAAAAAGAACTGAATAGAATAGGTATCTTTTGTTGTTGAGACTTTTTGATTATCTGTAGTATACAGGGTGTAAGGGACAGCCCTCCGCAGACTGATGGGGTGACTTCAGTATATCATACTAAGATGACCGGTATATGAAATTATTCCAGGAACGTTATGGGAATTCAATACACCTGATTTATTTTATTACTTTACACGCAATGTATCGTTACCAAACGCGCGTAGGTAGCGCAGCGAGCTTTCGGCCGCCGAGTATTTCAACATGCATTGCTCATTTTTTGATTTTAGTTGTTTTATTTACATAAATAGAGTGCTGCGTATAGATAATGTAATTTTACATTGAAATAAAGGAATAGTAACTGAAAATACGATTTAAAAAATGAAAAATTTCCTGAGAATATTTCCGGTGGAATATGATGCAAAATAAGGAGCTGAATGCACCCTGTTAGTTTGCGGAGGGCTGTCCCTTACACCCTGTATTTAGTATCAGCATTGCACCCGTGCGAAGCCGGGGCGGGTCGCTAGTATATTATAAATAAATAATAATAGATAACAGACACATTCACACAAAAAAGTGGTAACTTAACCCAACGTAGCTGTTTATCTATTATGACACTTTAGAACAATAAGGAGGATGACAGCGCTGCCATCCAACAGTTGCAGCGCTGCACTAGGTGGCGATAAAGGCACTCACATCACTTCACAGTAGCGCCCTATTACACATATGAATCTAAAAGAAGACTAGCTTTGGCCCCGGCACCACCCGCGAGAGCACAATACCTGGCCACAGGAGCATGCAAAATTCCCGCAAATGAGTAGCTAATAGCTTGAAGACGTTGAATATGATGATCAAAATTCCTAAAAGGTATCAAATTGCTTATAGACAGTCTTGACGACAGCCTCCAATCTTTGAGAGTCCAAAAGAGTTAAAAAGACAAGGTACTTACTAAGAAGATGGCTTTCTCTTACGAGTGGCGCTGGCTGCCGCGTGCAGGGGAGCCGGCGGCGCGCCCAGCGGGCCCTCGCAGCCCGACATATCATAACTCTCCGAGCTGCTGCGAAATAAACACACAAGTTAATAATTCACCAGGGACATGTGCAGTTGTGCACGGAGCACTGGACCTCTGCCACTTCCTCACCAGGGACATGTGCAGTTGTGCACGGAGCACAGGACCTCTGCCACTTCCTCACCTGCTTGTACACGGCACCGGCGTCCCGCGGTGACCGCGAGGCCTCTTCGGCTCATGCCCAAACCCCAGAAAACTTTCTAAATCGTCCAAATGTCCTAAAGACACCTCCGGTTGTCTTTTCGATTCAAGGTCTGATGCTTGTTGGTTCAAGTTATCGAACAAAGAAGTATGCTTGTCATAGGACTCAACAAGCAAGAAAAGGCTTTCATCGTCCCACACGAATCCATGCATGGTTGATGATAATAATAAGAAATACAAAGTGCAAAGAACACAAATGTTTGTCGCCGTAGCTGGTCGCAGACTGCGCCTGTTCCCGCGCCATCTCTCGGTACAGTCACTCCAGCGGCGATGATTGCGACACGGGAGAAGCTCGCAAGGTGCGCGCCAACCCCGCGATGAATATTTATTAACTTTGTGGCTATTACATCAAGCAAAAGTTGTCATTATGTCTGGAGGATTTAAGTTTATGAAAGTCTGTAGGTACCTACTTATGATTTTTCAACCTTGTTAGTGGAGTTTATAGAACAAAATTCACATAATCTTCAGTACTAAAACTATTGAATGACTGAATTATTTATATTAAAAGAAAGAACTTATTTTTTCACAATATACAAGGTAGAACAGGACGATTGACAATCTTTTAAACCACGTAAAGAGAATCATGTTGTTTACACGTATAAAAAAACAATCCAATCCAATGAATACTTTAGCCACAGGAAATTATTTTTCATTTTCTTATTTTTCAACATGATGTAGATCTGAGTCCGTAATAATAGGTAAACATTGCCGCCGCCGCGCCCCGCACCCCGCACCGCACCGTTGGTCAGTGACTTTTCGTAGATAAAGCGTGTTTACTTTTTATGCAGTTAATTCTGCTATGGATGGGTGTTACTATAGGTACACCTCTGCCTAACCCTTCGGGGAAACAAGGCGTTATGTTATGTTATGATTCTGCTATTTATTTTGTTTGAAAACTGCAATTTTTTAATTTTCCATTAACTACTAATCTTTGTGTTTTAAAATGTTTCGATGGACTAGTACTGTGCTCGTTTTAATTTAATGACGTACGTCTGATCCACATTGTATGATTAATTCTTAGGGTAAAAACTCATGTTAACAAATATATTACACTGACTTCACCTACCACTAGATACTTACTGACGCATTGGTAAAGAAAATGTACGAAATCGAAACAAGACTAATTTATTTAACACATATTATGATTGCTCCTAACAACAGATCTAAAGGTTTTAATTTCATGCGTCTATGTCGAAAATGACAGATTTCCATCCCCTATTTCAACCTTTTAGGGAAAGAATTTCGAAAAGTTTATCGCGTTCAGACAAACAGACGCGGCGGGGGGACTTTGGACCCAGCAGTTGAGAATTCGCCAAGTTTCGCCAAGAAATTCTGCTGTTGATCATATCAATAAACAAATATTACAATAAATACTAGGTGATCAAAAAATATATAAATCCGTTGATACCGTATTCGAGACAGAGGACAATATGCATTATCCAGGAATTACTTAATTCTTTTAACCCTTTAGAAGTGCCCCCTCATTCCTAAAAAAATAAAGTCGGTGTTCCAATAATTTTATTGCGAAACCTAAATCCGCCTAATCTGTGCAATGGAACTAGACTACAAGTAAAAGAGCTACGAAATAATATGGACCAGCGGCAGGAAAAGGTCAGTCGGCTCACAATCCCCGCATTCCCATGATCGCTACGGATTAACGTTTCCAATTTAGGCGATTACAGATTCTAATAAAAATTTATTTCACCATCATCACCATCAATAAATCCTAAAGCCAAGAGTACAACTTTACGCATGGACAATTGTATATCGGTCTCTCCAGGTCAAGAAATGCAGAGAATCTATTTATTTTAAAAGCTCAGAAAAGCAAAACATAAAATGTGGTACCATGAAGTTTTAAAATAAAATAAACCTAATATTTAAGATAGATATAGTGATTTTTGAAACACAAATGACACCACATGTTAATTATTAATTTTCGAAAACTGCCTTTTAATGGGAGTGGAGGGGGTGCTGAATTTTCTAGGGGAAAATACGTAATATCTTGCCAGTCTACAAAGGTCTCCTTCAACTTCTCCATTCCTGTCTCTCTCTGGTAGTAGCTACTTACTATTGTGAAGTTTTTGTCTTGCGCGGGTCATGGTGGTGCTGGTGCGAGGACTGCTGCATAAGCGGCGGGTGCTGCGCGTGCGCCAGCGTGCCGGGGGACTCGACGCACGCCCCGCCGCCGCCATCACTGGCACCGCCGCCTGCTGTCAGCTCGTACGCCGATGCCGCGCTCGCGCTCGCCCTGCAAACAAAACACGTCGGTTAACTATTGTGACATCACACACTATAAAAAGGGTGATAGCTCAAAAGCAGATAATTATAGACCTATTAGTCTCATACCAATAATTTCTAAAGTTTTTGAAAAAGTTATGCAAACCCGTCTCTTAGAGTTTATTGGCAAACATCAGATTCTTAAGAAAGAACAATACGGGTTTCAAAAAAGGAAATCAACCACTCTTGCATGCTTCAATCTTGTAAAAATATCATTGATGAAGTAGACCTAGGAAACCGGGTATCTGTTATCTTCTTCGACATGTCTAAAGCTTTTGACTTTGTGTCTCATAGATTGTTACTGTCAAAATTGGAGCGATATGGTATTCGAGGTCTGGCCCTTAGTTGGATTGAAACCTGCCTACTGGGTAGAAAGCAATGTGTTGAGATTCCAAGTATGAATTAGAATAAAGAATTGGAAGGAATTAGGTCTCTTTCAAGATTCAACAACTCGGGTGTACCACAAGGGAGCGTTTTGGGTCCCCCTTTATTCGTATTATATATCAACGATCTTCCTGAACACACACCCAATCCATGCACATTATTTGCGGATGACATCTCCATTATTATGACATCACCAATAAATACTGACATAAATAATTACAGAATTGACATTAACAATACTATTGAGTCAACAGTTTCTTGGTCGAGATTTAATAACTTGCATGTAAATATAAATACAACGAAAATTATTCAATTTAGGACATATGGGCGTAAGCGAGAAAAACTTGACATTAATTATAATGGACAACTTCTATTAGAGGCAGAGGATACTACTTTTCTGGGAGTTGCATTGGATGGCTACTTCTGGAAACCACACGTAGAAAAAGTATGCAGCAAATTAAACAAATTCGTTTATGTTCTCTACACACTGCGAAAAACCTTGTCGCAGAGTACGATGTTGACTGCGTATCACGGCTGCGTTGCTTCGACTCTACAATACGGCTTAATACTATGGGGTAACTCAACAGACGCAGGTAAAACCTTTAGGGTACAAAAAAAATGCATTCGAGCCATTTGTGGCATTCCACCATGGGAGTCTTGTAAACCATTATTTCTAAAATTAAAACTCCTTACTAATGTAACCCCCCAGTATATATATTTTAGAATGTGCTAAATTTGTCCGACAGCACTTTGACCTATTTAAGAAGGCTCAAGACCGTTGCCCTCGGAAAGTAAGAGATCCAGATAGATTAGTTCGGCCTAGGGCACCAAGGACTTCTTTGTATAAAAAGAACTGTTACCATATGTGTGGACTTATCTATAACAAAATACCAAAGAACTTTAAAGATTTACCTAACAATTTATTTTTTATAAAGTTAAAATTATGGCTGCTGGAAAAAAGATTTTATTCTATAAATGAATTTACAAATAATGTTAAATAATCAGCTTGAAATGAATGCGATGATAATTATTAATGAATGTATTGTAAAAATTTAATGAATCCATACTAATATTATAAATTCGAAAGTAACTCTGTCTGTCTGTATGTATGTTACCTTTTCACGTTTAAACCACTGAACGGATTTCGATAAAATTTGGCAAGGAGATAGATGGCATTCTGGGGAAAGACATAGGGTACTTTTTGTCTCAAAAATAACCCTACAGGGGGTAATATAGGGGATAAAAGTTTGTATGGGAAACCCTGCATTTTTTAAGTTAGGGATACGGAAATTCCAATTTATGTTTAAAAAATACAGTGATATCCATAATATGAACACTAGGAACAAACACAAATTTGTTGTACCTACAACAAGGCTCAAGAAAATAGGTGGCTCGTTCAGATGTCAATGTATACGTTTTTATAATAAACTTCCAAGCCCCGTTCAAGATCTGAGCCTTAATAAATTCAAATCATTTATTAAACGTAAGTTGTGCCAGAAAGCCTTTTATACCGTTAAAGATTACATTGATGACAAAAAGGCGTGGGATTGAGCTGCTCCAACAATTTTTTTTTTTTTTATATACATACTGATTTTTTATTTTGTTCTTTTCTTTTAGCTATTTTTTTTTTCTTATATACACATTGTCATGGATGAATTTTATATATACATTGACATGAATATTTACTTTGTAAAATGTAATATTATTTTAATTACTGTGAATGTGAAGACTATGTGGGTCCTTGTTTTTTTCTTTTTCTTTTCTCAGCTTTAATCATAGTTTGCCAGTTTGAGTAAATTATGCGGCCTACCCAAATGTCCTTTCTTTGGTATTGTTCGTCGAATCGTTGAGCTCCTTAACTTTTATGTTGAGCTGTACGATTACTGACAGATGCTTGCACTGACTGGACAGGTCCACTCAATCTGTGTGGTTCTTTCCTCAAAAGATCATTTCAGACACCAACCTACATGGTCTTCACATGATCGGACCAAGATTATGTCTGGACTTTAAAAGAGACTGTGACCTCTGAGTTTGTTTCGGCCTTTCTTCTCAGAGTAGTCAGATAGGAAACGCCGGCCTCATCTAGTTTAAAAAAAAAAATGTTTGACATGTAAAAGTGTTTGTATAAACCTACTTACAGAAATAAAATCATTTATCATTATCATTTATGCTTTTGGTAGGAAATAAAGAATTATGTGGTTCAGCGTTTTTGAAAAATCATCTCCTAAGGGGGTAAAATAGGGGTTGATTTTAAAAATCACAAATAATATTAAAAAATTTGTGTACCTCTTTTTAAGAGATATAAGGAATTGAAAATGGAAGAGATATAAGGAATTGTTCGTATCTTGACTTCTTGAGGTAAAATTTTAGTCTTTATTTTTAACCGACTTCAAAAAAGGAGGAGGTTCTCAATTCTGTTGTAAGTATTTTTTTTAAACCGATTTGGAAAATTCTTTTTTTATATTGAAAGGACATACTTCCAGATTGGTCCTATTTTTATCAAAATCCAGTTCTGATGATAGGATCCATGAGGAATTGAGGGAACTCCTCAAATATTATAGGCATTTAAATAATATTAATTACGTATGTTCATCAACAAGTCAAGCATTTGCATTCAGAAAGTATCATTTGGTGAAGTGGAACTGATGCAGAAACCACATATGTCCACGGGAACTCCTCAATGATAAGTATTTCACGGGTGGCGATATCTCGATTAAGATAGTTAAGCGACTAAGACGAAGTATATTTAAATAAATGGTTCTGATGAAAATGGTAGCATTGAACTGATCTGATGATGAAGCCGGAAGGTAGGCACCGAAACTCCGTAATAAAATAATGTATCCTAGCCGTGTTTGGGCTTATTGGAATTGTCATGAGATGTACTCGGGCTATAAATTATTTTAATGGTAATGTGCTTCAAATTGCGCTACTTGAGTCGTATGTTATGTGTGGCCTTGATTGTCAGAAGACAGATTTGGTCAACGATCTATCGTCGTGTGGTTGACTTAATAATTTGTTGGTGACGGCGTCCAAACCTGATGAAACTACGCCTTCCAAACTTCTGACACGTCGTGTCTAAATATATGTATTTGCCTTTTTGCAAAGTTTTTATTTGAAAGGGTATAGTCCTGAGGTGGTTGCATATAAATTTGGTCAAATTCTGTTGAGTGGTTTTTGAGTTAGCTTCAATAATACGTTTTTTTCCATTTAGTGTATGTTGATGATGTGATAATAACTTCCTGTCACTGTTATTTACTTAGCAAGTAGTGGTATACGAATTTGGGTGGGGTAGGTACCACAACTAAAAAGTGGAAAATAAAAACTTATTTATAAAAAAAAACCACCGACTTTCAAACAAACAGTAAAAAATTACTTTGATTTCGGAAATCGGTGGCAAAAACGAAAATACTAAACCAAAGACACTGACTGACAACATTAAAGTTATTTATCAAAGTTATTTTCGCTTTGTAGTGTTTTTATTTTTGGAAGTCGGTTGTTTTTTTTTTTTTTTTGTAAACAAGTTTTGTCAAAATCGGTTCACTCGGTCAAAAGCTATTTCATATTTGTTATTGAGCGGCATAATAGTTTTGCAAATTCTTTTTGCAAAGTCCTCCCGCCGCGTCTGTCTGTCTAAACGCGATAAACTCTAAAACTACCGAATGGATTTTTATCCGGTTTTCACCAAACGACGGAGTGATTAATGAGGAAGATTTAGGTGTATAATTCATTAAGTTTTTATATAAATTGGCTGAAATATGATGATTGTTGAAGATGTCAATCATCATATTTCAAAAAAATCATGCCGAGTGGGAACTTTCTGGCATCCGCCGCGAAAACCAATACAGTATTACGGAACATAGGGTACTTTTAATCCCGGTACGTTCCCGTGGGATATTTTCCGACATCCACGCGGGCGAAGCCGCGGGCAAAAGCTAGTAATAACATAAACTAGCATTTAAAGCATGCCATTGGACGTAAATATTTAGGTTAGAGTACCTGTAATATTTTATATTAGCACTATATACATTGTACTGTTTGCATGTCAAATATCTGACTATGTATTAGGAACTTAATTACTGAATTTAAGACCAACGCTCTGTACCAATACTTATTGCAAATAAATGATTATGATTATAGGCCGCAACAATCCGCTGGATGCGAGAAGCACAACCGGTCCAAATGGCGGTGCTTCGGGGAGACCTATGTATGTCCAGCAGTGGACGTCTTTCGGCTGAAGCGATGATGATGATGACACTGTACAATTGGTTTTCAAGTCCGAACACGGTAATACGTCTGCCGTTAACTTACACATAGAACAAAACATCACGCCTGTACTCCCCGAAGGGTTAGGCAGAGGTGTAACTACTGTTAGGTTTCCATTTATTAATGTATAATTGTTGGATTTTTTAATGACAACATTAAAGCAGTTTTTATTTAATATATTTTACAACTTAGTGCAAAACAGTTTCATTGTACTGGCGACACCGAAAGATTCGAAATGGGCGCGACAACGTTTAAAGATAATACAATAAATGTACAATCAAAGCAACGTAAGTTCTTGTTCGGGCGTTGATGGCAGGACGACGACGTGCCGAGGGCAGTGTCGGTTAAAATTTTAAAAGTTAAAATTTTAAAAGTTAAAATTTTAAAAGTTAAAATTTTAAAAGTTAAAATTTTAAAAGTTAAAATTTTAAAAGTTAAAATTTTAAAAGAACGCCATAGGATTGTTGGAGATCTACTGTAAATTAAGGTAACCTATTCGTTTTTATTGTAAATATTAGAATACTAAATAAATAGTGATATTATATTGTGGATAATAGGAGATGTGATGGTATGGTGTAGAATATTGAATTTGATGTTGACAAAGAAATATAAATGAATGATAAAATATTATGGTATTTCATATTATTTTCCTTATCCCTGAAATATCGTAAATAGTTAGGTATAATAGACAGTTTATAGTTTGTGATATAACTGGGATCTATTTGGGGATTAATATCTACTATTTGTTACTTAAAATATACAATGTGTCTGTACACGGTGTGGCGAAAATTAAGGGTGAGGTACAGACCATCAAACTGAACATCTTTCTCCTGGGGATCAACATCGTAATCGCAAAAAAAATATCAGTCAGCCCATACATTTGGTGGAGTAGGTATTGAAGTTTTGTATGGGACGACTGATTTTTTTTTTCACGATTACGGTGTTGGTCCCCGGGAAAAAGTTGTTCAGTTTGATGGTCTGTACCTCCCCTTCGTGTTTTGCTATTCCGAAACCGGGCACCCTGTATATTATATTCGGAATTAAATTAGCTGTTTTAGAGCAAGGGTAATATTATACCACTACCTAATAGTACACCCACATTTCGCCAGTTATGTTTAAGTCCCATGTTTTAGGGGACGAGCCTACTGCCACCAACCGGGCATAAATCTAGACTCCGGGCTGTTACTGAGAAATTCCTGATGGAAAAACCCAATAACACTCTGCCGGACCTGCTAATCGAACCCAGGACCTCATCCTCAGCAGTAGCGCTTGACCAACGAGGCATTCAGCCTATTAATATTTATTTATTTAATTAAGTTTATCCGATTGCCCCGCCACTAGGTAGACTTATGACTCGTGAAGGTCGTGGACATCACTGTTGCATCAAGCACACGAACGGTCGTTGTGGCGATGTTTGAGAAGCCTATGCCCAGCTGTAGACCTCTTTCGATCGAACAATGATGACGATGATTCATCAAGTATACTCGCAAATAGCGCAGGAACAGCGTTGTGTAGACGGAGGATTCTCCGTCACTGGCTGAATACAGGGCATTTTTTTACTCACTATCCAAATTTTCGCAGGGTGTTCTACCCATGAATACGAACAACTTTCACTATGGGACCAACTCTGAAATCACGAAAAAAAATCAGCTGTTTCATACATTTTGATCGAGTAGGTATTGAACTTTTGTATGAATCAGCTGATTTTTTCTTCGTGATTTCAGAGTTGGTCCCATAGTAAAAGTTGTTCATATTCATGGGTAGAACACCCTGCGAAAATTTGGACAGTGATTTAAAAAATGCCGTGTATATCAGATGAATACGGCGCAAACAACTCTATCAAACTATGACCACGGGATCAGTCCGTCTTTACTAGGGATGTTACGGCGGTTGTTTTACCGGAACCGGAGCCGAAGTGGGAGGTTTTAAGTTTGATTGATCGGAATCGGAATCGGAGGCGGAGGTAGAAGAAATAAGGGTCCTCCTTTCCTTGAATAAGTTTTCTCACAAATATTACACTTCGCGTCAACTACATTCAAATAATTCCAAGTAAAATATTTTTTTGGTTTCGAAATAAACTAATCACAACAATTAAGCGCATCTGACATACACAGAACAACAAACTGAGGCTGAGCGCGAGCGTGTATAAAAATGACCGGGTGACAAGTTGTAACTTGTTTGTACACGCTCTACAGTCCGGCCGTCGAGAGAATGCGTTCCTGTCATCTGTCAGGTGGACCTTTTTTAGTAACTACTAGCTGTGCTCCGCGACTTCGTTCGCATGGAAGCCGTTAGATACACAATATACTAAAATAACAGCCACATTTTGATAAAACTCCCTCGTCCCCCGACCCGTCGCGTGGCATCGCCCGCCCGCGCTATTACTTCGTTATCGCTTAGTCTCTTTCTGACTTTTTTCTTTTTGCTCGGCTCCTAAGGCAACCCTTACGCTACAACTAGCGTGATATTAAATAGCCTATAACTATCCTCGAGAAATGGGCTACCAAATGCAAAAAGAATTTTTCAAATTCGACTTTTTGTTCAAATTTCATGGGTTTTCATTATTTTACGCGAAAACCTAACTATTTTTCTAAAATAAAAGTAGCCTAAGTTACTCCCCATAACATCAGCTATCTGCCTCTGAAGTCCCGTCAAAATCGGTCCAGCCGTTTCGGAGATTATCCGGAACAAACAGACAGACAGACACACAGACAGAAATTTTAAAAATTGCTTTTATGTTATAAGTATATACATTTTTATGCATTTAGTAAAAAGTTGTTATTAAAATTTTTTAGTTGTTAATATAAAATTGAAGTGTCTGTGATGTAAAATCACAAACGGACTGTTTTTTTTTTTTTTTTTTTTTGTGGATGGGAAATCATCAAATGACTTCTCCCGCTCTGGGCGGAGCGGGAGGGCGTGTCAGACTTTTACTGACTAAAACCCACCCGTGTTCCTTCTGTTGCCTGTGCCGGGGCCACGGTAACTCTTTCGAACATCCCGCAACCCTAGCTGGCATCGGCCCTAGCGGACCCCGTCAATAGTGCTGACATCTCTTTGAGGCGCGCGTGGAACACGACGCGCCGTCGACTCGGGCTTGGTCCTTACCGGGCGGCGAGCTACCCATTGCTCGCCGTCCGCAAGCCCGCGCCTACGGTGGCCGGGAATCGGCTGCCAATTCGCGACGCCCAGGGCGTCTCCTGCGGCGACTAGGAGCGTGAGGGTGCAAAGCTTGCCTCTCCCTCACGCGTCCCGCCTCCTCCTTCACGAGCATTACTGCTTCGCAGGAGGTAATGGCTTCCCATGCACTCTCGCTCCGTACCATGGCCTGGACCAGGGCCGGACGCGAGAGATCGCCGCCGCCGATCGCTTCCGCGAGGACACGGCGGTGCTCCGCCCAAGCCGGGCAGACCTCCACCGTATGCTCCACCGTGTCCTCCGGGCGATCCACACAGTGGTGACACCCGGGCGTTTCCTCCCGCCTTATCCGGAACAGGTACCTCCCGAAGCACCCGTGTCCGGTGAGGACCTGCGTCAGGCGGAAGGTGAGGACGCCGTGGCGCCTCTCCAGCCACTCCTCAAAGAGGGGACTTATCGCCGCAATTGTGGCGTGCCCAGCGCTGGGTTGCGACAATCGCACTCTCCATGCCGCCATGAGATCCTGCCGGAGCTCTGTCCGCCGTGCCACGATTTCTCGCGGCAACAGAGTTACGCCCCGGCGTCCTGCCTCCTCGCGCCACTCCCACATGTGCGCGAGGACTTTTGCCTCCAGATCCCATGGCGGTAATCCGGCAAGGAGGTTCGCCGCCTCCCCGGAGACCGTGCGGTATCCCCGGGCTAACCGGATGGCCATGACCCTCTGGGACGCGTTCAATCGACGTACCGGTCGTCGCCTCACGGAACGCGCCCATACCGGAGCTCCGTAAAGGGCCATGGACCGCACGACCCCCGCGTAGAGCCTCCGGCAGGAGGCGTTTGGACCCCCCAGATTGGGCAGGAGCCGCCCCAAGGCAGCCCCGGCCCACTCCAGTCTGGGAGCCAAACGTCGGAACAAACGGACACTTCAATTATATTTACTTATTATGTGAATAGATAAGGATCAATTTGGCAAAACACACAATCGTTAGTATGAAACTGACAGGTATCAAGAACGCATTCTCTCGACGACGGCCGGATTGTAGTTACGTGCGTCGTCGCTGCGTTTCGATCTTCGGTAAAACTCCGATTCAAAATTATCGAAACCGAAGTCGGAGTCGGAGGTGTAAAATTAACCGGAAGTTCCGATCTTTCGGAGCCGTAATCGAAGCTCCGTAACAACTCTGGTCTTTACGCGACGAGTAGAGTCCTTTGAGGCACCACCCGCCGAATTCGCGGTAAACGAGTGAGGGGAGCTCAATATGCTCACGTTTCGTTTGTGTCTGCAACAACTAAGTGACGTCAGCGGATCAATGATTTCGTACCAGTTATTAATTAATAAGCATTGAGCTAGTGTACCAACTATAGAAGATAGAAGGCCATGTCCATTTGGTTGGAGTTCAGATCAATCAATTGATCAATGCGAATATTGAATTATTTCATCGTAATGTGCTGCCTTGTTTATTTTAGGATAAACAAGCTATGCCCTCGACTCCACTTGCGTTGACTTATACTAAACCTAGTCATAGAACATACCCATGATGTAAAAAATAACATATTAATCAAATTAGTGGTTCTCCAGCTATATTTACGCACTAACGGACATATAAACGTTCTGTTTTAGAAAACGTAAAGAAGCAATGCATAAAAATTGAACACAGCTGCTAATCGAATGAGACAGCGAAGCATAAAAAACAAATACATTAACCTCATTAGAAAGCGCACGAATGATGCTCGCAGACTTAGAATAGCGTCAGCAGCTGGTTCCGCATAGTTGCAGCACACCGCGTTCAGTGGAAGTGGTCTCCGTTTACAAGCGCGGCGGAGCGGGCGCAGCGCGACTTGCGAGTGCGCCCGCTCGACCTTGGCATTGCCGAGCTGAAAAGCGCACACAGACACCCATCATAGATAAATAATAGAACACATGTGTACTGTGTGGCCAATAATAATTATATGTAGAACATACATATTGCGTTTAGCGCAATATGCGGCGGTTCTTCTATGTAAACTAGCAGATGAAATAAAACAGCACTTAGCCACGTGACTTGCTTGCCGGCAATGTTACCCTCAGCTTCGCAACGGAGCTGTCATTAGCATACAGGATGAAATTGAGTTGATGGGCATCTTCTTAAAGGGCCATTATGAACAACTTTTACTATGGGACCAACCCTAAAATCGCGAAAAAGAAACAGCTGTTCCCTACATTTTGACGAGTTCTGCGAACATAAATGTAGGGAACAGCAGATTTTTTTTCGCGATCTCAGGTTTGGTCCCATAGTAAAAGTTGTTCATAATGACCCTTTTTTTAAAATAAATAAATAATAATTTTATTGTACAAAGAGAAACAGAATACATTTAGTCATACACTAAAACATGATTGTACATGTGGTGGTCAAAAACCAGGTTGAACATCCTTAAGAGGATGCCCATGAATTCAATTTCATCCTGTATATGTTTAAAAAGTTGCAACAAATGATCTACTGTAGACATATTTGACCAGACATAATTAGATGAAACATGTATGTATGTACCTAAATCATGTAAACCATCTACTTGTTTGACATAAACCAACAACACAGTAATATAACGATGAGTGTGTGTGACGCGACAGCTACAGACAGCTACTCGTATCTATGCGACGCAGGCACGCACTGCGACGTGTTGCTACGAGAGTATACGTAAGGAGTGCAGTGTGCGGCATTTTCCGGAGGTCGCGGAGAACGCCACTGCACAGTAAGTGCAGAAGTGTCGCGCCTAGCAAGTAGCGCTATGGAACGCACAACCAACTGTCACACAGCGTATGGCAATTTGGTGTCGTGTCGCCCACGTATCACACAGCTTATCGCAAGTTTCTTGAAGTAGATCTTCTGCCTGCAGTTCTGTATCGGCGAGGAGGCCTGCGCCGGCGCAGTTCAAGTGCACGGTTACCGTGGTTGCGCAACCGCACGTTATGCCACCGAACCTGCTTGGATTGCGCGAACTACGCAAAAGTCGTCCACACTTGACGAACGTCTCTACATCCACACTATCCATACTATACTACTTATATAATAAACTTTTACCAGCAGCTTCGCCCGCGTGGATGTCGGAAATTATCCCACGGGAAATTACTGCCGGATACGAAAAGTATCTTATAACCTAACCCGTCAGGACCAGGTCATGGTCTATCCGTATGCCAGAAAAAGTGACTTGCATTTATAATATTTGTATGAATAGTATGGATGGAAGTATGGTTGGTAAAGATGGAAGTGTGGATAGTAAATAAATAATAAATTAATAAATAAAATGTTTATTTCCTCCACCACATAATGAAAAATTAGAACTATACATAATTGCATATACAATATATGTATTGTGGAGCAGGCTCCAGTGAGCCTGTGCTAGGAATACCTGCATTACAGGTCTCCAGGTCTCCAGACTAGACCGACAAGGTAAATTAATACAAACATCTACTAATTAGGTGATAATTTTGGGACGGAAGATTAAAAAAAAACAAGACAAGGAGAAACTAATAATTAATTAGACAGCAAAGTAGGGGAGGGTGGGTGTGTGGGTGTATAGTGAGTGTGTGATATTCAAAACGGGTCTTCTAATGTGGTATACGTAGGACATGTCGAGCTGCTTTTTATGAGATGACTTCTAAGAGTCTGTCTGTGGCTTCATAATCGTGAGATTGAAGCCAGTCTTGGACAATTTTGGAGTTTAACAATTGAATATGGATAAAGAGTAGATGGAAATGGCTTTATTGACATTGTTGTAAAAGTCCTAGGTCCTAGGAAACAAAAGAATCTACGGCTTAAGCTGGTTTTGAAGGGCCTTGTTTACAGATTGTGTGTTTGCGTCTCTTGTTAAGGATTTCGACAGGATTGTATAGAAGTTGAGTATGCCTGCGAATGATAGTGCTTAAGATGAATAATTGGTGAACTGTCAGTACTTAGCACTGCTGGTAGAGTTCTTTCGTAGGCAAGTGAAAGGTTACGACAACTTTAAGAACAGTTCTCTGCGCTCTCTCCAACCTCAGCAAAGGTGTCTTTGGGGCTCCACCCCATGCCGTTTTGCAATATGATAAGATTGACTGAACTAGTGCATAGTATACGGTGCCAATAGTCTTAATTTCTGCCACATGGCGTAAATTCTTGAAAATAAAATAAATTCTAGCTGTAAGTGCGTTTACGTGCGGCTGAAAACTAAGACGCTTGTAGACCCGAATACTCGAATATTTGATAGCAGCCGTTTTTTAAGAGCAGGACATGAGCAAGGATTGTCTTGTAGGAAAGAGCATGTGATGTAATTGAAAGATTTGTATAAGAAGGGATCGCGTGATTTTTTATGTAAAAGGGAATATACATAGATTTCGACATGTTAAGAGTTAGCTTGTTATTTTTTAACCACTCTGCGACCATGTCAAAAACCAAGCTGAGCATTTGAATAGACTTCTTCCCATGAGACTGCGTGAAAAAGCTTAGCTGTGTCGTCCGGGATGGTGATGACACTGTTACCACGCAATTTGAGGTTACAAAGGTCGTTGATATGCGTCAATAATAATGTGGGGCCTAAGATACTGCCTTGTGGTACCCCATACGTGATGTCATGATCATCACTGCACATATCACAAACCCATACTCTCTGCTTGCGATTTGTGAGGTAATCAGAAAATAATTTAAGTTGTGTGCTTCTCACTCTAAACTCCTCCAGCTTCGCGAAGTGTGGGGCAGAGACTATGTCAAAAGCTTTTGGTAAGTCCAGGAAGATCGCCAGCAGTTTTTGTTTACCATCCAGATTTGTGGAAACAAAGTTCACTAGTTCTTGGACGGAATGGAAATAGGTGTAAAGTTCAATAACTTTGAGTTCATTAACATTGAGTTCTGTGTCAAATTATTAAGTGTACTAAGGTATTCGTAGTCCTGTAGCTGGGGGATAGAATGAGTGCGGGGAAGCCAACATTCAGTTAACAGTACGACGAGGTCCCATTCTGTTTGCGATCTTTCCACTAATTTCATTAAACTGGGCAAATTACAACTAATACCTCTTATATTCTGACGGATTTCAATGCTAGAAGGCCAAGCGCTGCAGATCAAGAGTTTTTGTATCCAGATTTTGTAGTTTCTCTGAACCATCCATCCATGATTCCATCTCTTTTTGTAACGTATCAGTTTGTTTTATAGTATCACCATATTGCTTGCTAATTAAATTAAGAGTTTTTCGAATTCGAGATGTGAATTTTGAATTTCCAGGTTTTGCGGTCTATTTTCAGCCATTTGTGACACTAACTTGTTTAAATAAGAAGTTTGATCATCGCAAAATTTGTTAAGATAGGCTTGTTGGCTTTCTAGATTTTACCATCTGATGGATTTCCGTTTTAAAATCTTGAAATTCGGTACCTACCTTAGATGCGAGTACAGGAACACCAGCACGTGGAGCGCCGCGTACGCGACACTCGCGGGAGAAGTGCTTTTTTCTGAAAACCCACTGTTTATACGAACTATGCTGTCACGATGTGTTCTAGGCAAAGGATTCCTTCTTGCTGCAATAATTTATATTTCGATATAATAATCGAAAATTTAAATTATGCCGGTCACTATATTGTTGTACACACTACTTACATGTTAGCCAATTCATTTTTGACTTTATTAAATTGTAATAACTTTTGACCGAGTGGACCGATTTTAATGAAAAAATGTTTAAATGTTACCTCAAGATACGAACTATGACTGTATTTCCAATCCATTAAATCTCTTAAAAATAGGTACTCCATAACAATAATAAACGTGAATTTTAAAATCATCCCTTATTTACCCCCTTAGGGGATGATTTTTCAAACGCTGGAACTCGTATTTCTTTATTTCTTACCAAAAACACAAATTTGAATTTTCATTAGGAAATGCTGGGTTTCCCAAGCGTTTTTACGGGAAACCCAGCATTTCATCCCCTATAGGATTATTTTCAAGACAAAATGTCCTTCCCATGATGCTGTCTAGCATCTCCTTGCCAAGTTTTGTCGAAATTATTTCAGTGATTTAGGTATGAAAAGGTGACATACAGACAGACAAAGTTACTTTCGAATTTATAATAGGTATTAATTTTGCTGCCTCTTGCCCTAACTGTAGCTTCCAATCGGTTTTTCATTGACCTTATTAAAGTAACGATGAATTCCTGAGGGATAACGTCCTACTCCTCTTGAATACCCAACTTTTAAGCTCATCCCACAGGTATTTTATTGGATTGAGGTCAGGGCTCCTTGCTGGTCTATCATATCAGGAATTTCGACCTCTTGTAAATATTTTTGAACAGTTGCGGCAACGTGTGGTCGGGCATTATCCTGCATGAGCATGAATCCTTCGCTAACAAAATCAGCGTGTGGCATAACATGTTGTTCTAGCACCTCCTGGATACAGCGATGAGCAGTCAAAGTGCCAAGACGAGGCCTGGATATGAACTTAAGATAGTTTTTCCATCCAAATAAATACCGCCCCAAACAGTCCACTAACCTCCTCCAAATGCTACTCTTGCCACTATGCAAGCTTGTGGAAATCGTTCTCCCTGTCTACAGCACACTTTTCTGCGTCCACCGTTCCCATGCAGATTTATCCACAATCGTATGGGCCGCCATTGTTCCAGTGACTAATCAACATGAGCACGCACAAACCGAAGTAGCGCTTGGCGATGAGCTGCCGTTAAAATCGGACCAATAGCACGTTGGTATGGAGTTGAACCACCTTCTGCATGTCTCCGTCTTGCAGCCCATTCACTTATTGTGACTCCACGGACCTCTCAAAATCATTGTTGCACTTGACTACCAGTAAGGTGTTGATTTCGCAATGATATTGACACCATAAAACAGTCATCTCGTTCTGATGTACCACGATTTCTTCCCGAACGCAGACTTCTAAAAAAGTTTCCGGTTTCTAGAAACCTTCGGTATACCTACCCGTCTCACCGTAGGAACTTAAGGTGGGTATTCAAGAGGAGTGGGACGGTATCCCTCAGGAATTCATCGTTACTTTAATAAGGTCGATGAAATATCGGATGGAAGCTACAATTAGAGCAAACGTGGCAATACGAGTTACACAAGAAAACCAATTTTATTGTTCTACGGATAGGCCATGACCTGACTTAGGACATGGGGTACCTACATTTATCCCAGTAACACGTTCCCGTGGGTTAATTTCCGACATCCACGCGGGCGAAGCCATGGGCAGAAGCTAGTATCTTTATAATTATGTCAGTTTATCACGCGTCAGGAGTAAATCAAAACAATAATGTTAATAACCCCACCGCCGTATCTCTACGTTGACGTCGTGGTGGGGCTTGCGCGCTCCGAACTCTAGGTCTGTGCCAGTAAAGTTTACTTTGCCAGAACAGGTCTAGGATGAGGAGCCAGACCAAGAGAGATGTAGAAACAAACCCGCAGGGCAGCATGTGGCGAGCTGTTGGGCAGTAGCGATCCCATGGACCCTATCTCCCGGGAGAAGGCATGTTCCTCATCTCTGGCATGCCTTTATTGGCCGGCTGGAGTGAACACTGACGAGGAACTGAGCTCCCACCTCATTCTTGCCTTTATTGGCCGGCTTGAGTGGAGATTCGCAAGAGCAAACATGCTCGGAGGAAGGAAGTATTCCAGTAAGATGCTGGTAGGGGTCTTGACCGTACTTCCGGGATTGCCCTGATAACCGTGGAATACCGCTCCACTCCTCTTAAGCACCTCAGGACATGTTGCCCCCTTGTCGCTACGACACTAAGTGCTAGCGACCGTTTCCGGGGGCCCATTATTGAGTATGCAAGTCACCCCAGCCATTTTATCCATGTATTGTATGTATAAAACATTGGTCAGACAGGGGCCATAGTCCTTCCATAGTTTTAGATAACCAGTCGACTTTAGCCACCCCATCCATAGTCCAATATCTTTGTTTCCATATCCTGCAATAGTCCTACACCAACCGGGGGTTGTCCTTGGGTGCACTTGCATAATGCGTACAGGGATAATCGTCGGTTAGTGCCTCATTTTCATTGAAAGCGTCTAACGGACCTCTCCGAGTTGGCTTCGGCCCCTCGTACGCCTTCCAAAGGTCCGGGACCCCAGGGTCCCGAGATATGTCAATGTTAATAAATTGAATCAGAGCACAACTACATTATAATCTAACGTTTAGCTAGGGGCACAAATTAAAAAAAAAAAACTGTTTCAATACGTAAGAAACAGATAAACTTCACAGATCGGGAAGTTACGGGTCGGGCAAAGAAGGAAGACCCACAAGCACACAGAGCCAGACATTGGCTGTATGGCTACGGCAGCCACCAAGGTGATGTCAATGTATTATGAATACTAGCTATTGCCAACCGGCCAAAAAACTGGACTGCGGGCCAGTGGCGCAGCTACAATTATCATTTGAGGGAAGCCGAAGAAATATATGTTCATTTCTCATAAACTCAGACAAACAAATTTAGGCATTTTTGTAATGATTTTAATTTTATGATGACTGTATTAAACTGGTATTAAATATATACAAGGCTATTTTTAAATCACTAGCTAAATTTTCACAGGGTGTTCTACCCATGAAAATGAACAACTTTTACTATGGGACTAATTCTGAAATCACGAAAAAAAAATCTGCTGTTTCATACACTTTGGCCGAGTACGTATTAAGCTTTTGTATGAAAATGCTGAATTTTTTTTCGTGATTTCAGAGTTGTTCCCATAGTGAAAGTTGTTCATATTCATGGGTAGAACACCCTGTGAAAATTTTGCTAGTGATTTAAAAATAGCCCTGTATAATCTGATGTGATACACAGTTACACACACAGGTGTACATTATTTGGCAATAGTAGACATTAAGAAGAGTGGTGGTTCCGAAGGGAAGCCGATAGGAATCGAATCGGGTTATATGAAGGCTTCGCCACTGCTGCGGGATTCTATAGACCAATTCCTAATGGAAAACCCAATAACCCTACTTTCAGCAGTCGCGCTGACGACCACTAGACCAGCCAAGTACACAGGCGGATTGTGATCACATGATAGTAGGTATTGAATACATATTCCACGAGTTCAAGCGTATTTTCTTACGATACGACTTCGTATTTCCATTGAGTTATGCCAAAAGAACACTCAGTCACGTGAGTGGCGCCGCGGGCACAGCTAGTTATTTATGAATATATTTTTTCAGGACTTAAAATCAGTTTAATGATAGGTACTCGTAATTCCCTAACAATACTGTGGCGTGGCACTACGTCACTATGTCGTACCTATTCCACAATAATTGAAACAAATTCCATTGTATTCGATCAATGTGGCGGGATCCAACCCGAGGTACATAATACGTGAAAGCCTGCATGTTTCAAACACACAGGCAAACCCCGAATTCAAGGGAATTAACTAATCCTATTGAGCTTTCACTGAAACATTTAACAGTTACGAAAATTTTATCTGGTTATATGTATTCGGCCGCTGAGTTATAAGCCTAAACGCCTGGCCGATGGACTGTCAGCTTCACTGTTCGCTGTTCGCTCTCAGTTAGTATTTGCATTGACGTTTAAGACGAGAGGAGTTATGGAAGGCTACTGGCAATGATTTAATAGACATACAGCACATCAACATAACATTAACCACTTAATCGATGTGGTTGGATTCGTCATTTTGGCCCAATTACTTAAAAAGTAGTTCGTTGAACTTCATAAGTTTTCCGACTTTCACGTGTAGGAGTGGCGGCCGCGGCCAAACACCAACTTTGTTTTTAATACACTCCCGGACTCCTACACCGAGCCACCGTGCATTTCTGTTTATAGGCCTAAAACATCAAATAATGATAAGTCAGAGAAAAAGCTATTATGCAGTTTTGAAGCTGACATACTGGCCAAAATTTTGGTATTACCATGGTTCCGAATTTAATAATTACGAATTTGAAAAAGAGAAGAAAATCGGAAATTGTTCGCTCTTAACACTCTCACCGCCATGTGGTACGCCGGCCGTCCACGTAAATTCTAATGCAGCAAGCAACTGTATATATGCGTGGCGGTGAGAGTGTTAAAGAAGCAATTTATTTATTTATTTACGTTAGCCAACAATTGTTTACACAATACATTTAAAATAATTTCCTTAAAACAGAACATTTATAAGTGCAACAATTACTTATAGGCTAACACAACATGCACTTTTTACGTACAAGGCCAAAAAGGATGTTTACAATTAAAGTTATTTAACCATTTTAATTATTGGTACCTAATTGATGTGTAACAATAATAAGAACAAAATTTCATTCTAAATTATTTTAAAACAAATAATATATTGATAACATTAACAAATGAAAATAATAACAACAACCCAATCATTTAATTCAAATATTCATAGAATCTTAAAATTAAACATTCAGTAGTGAGATCAACGGTTATGAGAATAGTGCTCAATAAATTATTGTATAAAATTTCCCTATGCTAGCATGATGTACAGCAGTAAGATAACTGCAACGGTTTAGACTTTTACACAGACGTGAAATCAGTGAGTTAGCACCCAGAACCGCTCTGCGCATGGTGGGTACCAGTGGCGCAGCTACAATTATCATTAGAGGGAAGCCGAAGAAAAAATTGTTCAATACTCATAACCTCAAACAAAAAACTGTAGGTTTTTAATCTTATGATGTATAAAACTGGTATTAAATATAATTATGTAATGTGATGTGATACGAAGTTACACACACAGGTGTACCATATTATTTGGCGATAATAGACACTAAGAAGAGTGGTTGTTCCGAAGGGAAGCCGATAGGAATCGGGTTGTATGAAGGCTGCGCCCCTGGTGGCTATACAGGTGTGATAGGATTTCGCGGATATGGGGCTGGGGCACGAAACTTCAGGAGACTCAGTAGGTTTGGGCAGTCAATTTTATTTCGAAGCAACTTATAGAGAAACAAGGCATCTATAACTTCTCTTCGAGTTGATAACGAGTGCATTTTGAAATTCTAATTCATCCCAATGTGTTTTTATATTTCCTAAAGCGCAATCTTTACTTATTTTTCTCTTTTAGTGTTTTTATAGTTGCTTTATAAAACCATGGGGAATATCGGCAACTCATTGACTTGTAATTTGGGACAAATGTATTTATTGCAGTGTTCAACACCTCATAGAACACTTTTAACATACGAGTACTATCTACATCATTGCTGTTCGCAAATTGTTTAAGCCAGTCATGTTCGTTTATATAAAATGTAATATGTTCGTAATTTGCCATATAAAAGTTTTTCCTCTTGTTGAGAATATTGTATGGGACATTGGATTCTTTTAATAATTATATATAGTAAGATCAAGCGGGGGATGTAGTTTATCAACAGCGGTTAAAGAACAACTATTCCCCCACAGTGCACGAAGATATTGTTGACAAGACTAGATCCAGAATACGCGCAGAATACGAGCTTTGATTAGAGCATCTTTAAGTCGACAGTTATTTGTTTTGTTTTGCATATAAAAAGTATCCAAATTGTTTTTCCTTATTTTAATATCCATTTGGACGTTCAAAAATTATACCTGAAGTAGCTGCGCCACCTCCACTTCTTCAGTCTGCACTGCACTCAATCAGCGAAACGTAAGTGCACGACTTCATGTAAGTCGTTCTGCCAATCGATACCTGGAGACTGGCGGCTCCGTGCGCCGTCCAGGAGGAGCACGAAACCGGGTCACTACAGCACGACTAGATCGGTTTATCTTTACCACCAGCCTGCGTAATCGTCACCTGACCTCAGTACAGGTCCAAGAACAACTTCGAGATTTAATGGACATACTGTTTGCGCTCGAACTGTTAGAAGGAGACTCGGAAGAACATGGCCTGAAACCTCATAAGCCAGCCAACTGACACGAGCTCACAAAATGGCACGCCTACAGTTTGCACGCGAACATTTGCACTGGACTCAAAGTCAATGGAGCCACTGCATAGTAATGATGGACGTAGGAAAGTCTATCAGACACAGAGGCAGGGAGAACTTTTTCAGTAATGTTGCATTGAAGAAAAGGTGAGTTATGGCGGTGGGTGCTTGACAGTGTGGGGTGGAATTTCCACCGAAGGAAAAACGGGCCTTGATTTTGTGGCGGGACTACGGTTGCTACTCTAAGCAGGGACCGATACATTCGTCAATGCAAGGATCATGTGATGCCATATGCTGAGTATGTGGGCCCGCAGGATTTCATTGCAATTAAAAAAAAACTTGTTCGTCGGTTATACAGGATAAGAGATTTTTAAACAAAAATATGCAGTGGCTCGATTAATGTGTCTGGGAGTGTATAATAAAAAAAAACACGGAAGTAGGTATTGTGGAAGGTCGGGAAAGTTTATTTTGTTGTTATTTTATGCCGTAGCTACCGGTGCCCCTTCTGACTCTTATTTACTACTTTTTTCCAACCTTAAGGGATGTCTTATAAGTTCATAACACTCGTTATTCAATTTCTTCAATATGCTCCTATTTTATTCTTATTTAATTATACAGTACTGAAGGTAGGTACGAGTAGGAAGGTAGGTACGAGTAGTAGGTAGGTACAGAATATATACCTACCGGGTAAAGCTGCATGCTAAGCCCTAATTTAAGGAAGGGTTAACAATGGCCCGAGAAGATCATGCTCATATATTTTCACTATTCGTAGTTTGTACACTCATGCTTTATTTGATTCTCGTCATTAAAACCGATCTTAAAAGGTCGGTTAAGGTTAAGCAAGGTTATAGTTTAAGCAGATGTATGTATCAGCACAATAAATCCTCTCGCATTGTACAACTAATGCCCAAGATTTAGAAACAAAAACAATAATTATAGACACATAGGTAGGTAAGTACCCGTTTTCCACTCAGTGAAATATGTGACAAGTTTAATACGTCGATTAGAAGCAGATGAACGATAAAAACGTTAGCACTCGAATGGCGCATATCCCCGTAAGTACCGGTAAGTCTTCCTTAGTAAGATCAAACTCAAGGTTTCGTTACGCTATTAGCTCGGTTAAATCAAGCATTAAATTAAATATACCTCCAGTTCTAAGTAACCCTGGTTGATTAACAATTCAAGTGCTAATTAATTCTAGTTTCGTGTACGAAGCGTTCACATTCCGTCGCTTCATTTGTTTGATTAAAAAGGGCGTAATTCTCTATTTTTCTTGAGCTTCAAAATTCCTGTTTGCTACAGTACAAGTTGTTACAGCTAGAAGGGGATTTATTTAAAAACTTTGCATAAAGTTAAGTAATGATTATCGACTGTTTAGCCATAAATTTTTAACATTTAAACGTCTCTTAACTTTAAGCAACGTTTATAAATAAAGGGGATAAAGTGTAATTAAATTAAACAAGGTTATTTTGTATAGGTGTGTGTTACGCCATTTACGCGCTTTAAGGTTTCTTCATTGTCTAAATCACATTGTGGTTGACGATCAAACATTGCTATAATTCTCGTAGCTACGTAGAGGTCTCTTGGGGCCATGATAGGGCCACTAAAATAGTTGTCACCCGCGACAAGCGTGTACTACTGTGGCGCCTTTCATGCCTTAGTCACCCGCGACAAGTGTGTACTACTGTGGCGCCTTTCATGCCTTAGTCACCCGCGACAAGTGTGTACTACTGTGGCGCCTTTCATGCCTTTGTCACCCGCGACAAGTGTGTACTACTGTGGCGCCTTTCGTGCCTTAGTCACCCGCGACAAGTGTGTACTACTGTGGCGCCTTTCATGCCTTTGTCACCCGCGACAAGTGTGTACTACTGTGGCGCCTTTCGTGCCTTAGTCACCCGCGACAAGTGTGTACTACTGTGGCGCCTTTCATGCCTTAGTCACCCGCGACAAGTGTGTACTACTGTGGCGCCTTTCATGCCTTAGTCACCCGCGACAAGTGTGTACTACTGTGGCGCCTTTCATGCCTTAGTCACCCGCGACAAGTGTGTACTACTGTGGCGCCTTTCATGCCTTAGTCACCCGCGACAAGTGTGTACTACTGTGGCGCCTTTCATGCCTTAGTCACCCGCGACAAGTGTGTACTACTGTGGCGCCTTTCGTGCCTTAGTCACCCGCGACAAGTGTGTACTACTGTGGCGCCTTTCATGCCTTTGTCACCCGCGACAAGTGTGTACTACTGTGGCGCCTTTCGTGCCTTAGTCACCCGCGACAAGTGTGTACTACTGTGGCGCCTTTCATGCCTTAGTCACCCGCGACAAGTGTGTACTACTGTGGCGCCTTTCATGCCTTAGTCACCCGCGACAAGTGTGTACTACTGTGGCGCCTTTCATGCCTTTGTCACCCGCGACAAGTGTGTACTATTGTGGCGCCTTTCATGCCTTAGTCACCCGCGACAAGTGTGTACTACTGTGGCGCCTTTCATGCCTTAGTCACCCGCGACAAGTGTGTACTACTGTGGCGCCTTTCATGCCTTAGTCACCCGCGACATGTGTGTACTACTGTGGCGCCTTTCGTGCCTTAGTCACCCGCGACAAGTGTGTACTATTGTGGCGCCTTTCATGCCTTAGTCACCCGCGAGAAGTATGTACTATTGTGGCGCCTTTCATGCCTTAGTCACCCGCGACAAGTGTGTACTACTGTGGCGCCTTTCATGCCTTTGTTTACCCGCGACAAGTGTGTACTACTGTGGCGCCTTTCATGCCTTAGTCACCCGCGACAAGTGTGTACTACTGTGGCGCCTTTCATGCCTTAGTCACCCGCGACAAGTGTGTACTACTGTGGCGCCTTTCATGCCTTTGTCACCCGCGACAAGTGTGTACTATTGTGGCGCCTTTCATGCCTTAGTCACCCGCGACAAGTGTGTACTACTGTGGCGCCTTTCATGCCTTAGTCACCCGCGACAAGTGTGTACTACTGTGGCGCCTTTCATGCCTTTGTCACCCGCGACAAGTGTGTACTACTGTGGTGCCTTTCATGCCTTAGTCACCCGCGACAAGTGTGTACTACTGTGGCGCCTTTCATGCCTTTGTCACCCGCGACAAGTGTGTACTACTGTGGTGCCTTTCATGCCTTAGTCACCCGCGACAAGTGTGTACTATTGTGGCGCCTTTCGTGCCTTAGTCACCCGCGACAAGTGTGTACTACTGTGGCGCCTTTCATGCCTTAGTCACCCGCGACAAGTGTGTACTACTGTGGCGCCTTTCATGCCTTTGTTTACCCGCGACAAGTGTGTACTACTGTGGTGCCTTTCATGCCTTAGTCACCCGCGACAAGTGTGTACTACTGTGGCGCCTTTCATGCCTTAGTCACCCGCGACAAGTGTGTACTACTGTGGCGCCTTTCATGCCTTTGTCACCCGCGACAAGTGTGTACTACTGTGGTGCCTTTCATGCCTTAGTCACCCGCGACAAGTGTGTACTACTGTGGTGCCTTTCATGCCTTTGTCACCCGCGACAAGTGTGTACTACTGTGGTGCCTTTCATGCCTTAGTCACCCGCGACAAGTGTGTACTACTGTGGCGCCTTTCATGCCTTAGTCACCCGCGACAAGTGTGTACTACTGTGGCGCCTTTCATGCCTTTGTTTACCCGCGACAAGTGTGTACTACTGTGGTGCCTTTCATGCCTTAGTCACCCGCGACAAGTGTGTACTACTGTGGCGCCTTTCATGCCTTAGTCACCCGCGACAAGTGTGTACTACTGTGGCGCCTTTCATGCCTTTGTCACCCGCGACAAGCGTGTACTACTGTGGCGCCTTTCATGCCTTAGTCACCCGCGACAAGTGTGTACTACTGTGGCGCCTTTCGTGCCTTAGTCACCCGCGACAAGCGTGTACTACTGTGGCGCCTTTCATGCCTTAGTCACCCGCGACAAGTGTGTACTACTGTGGCGCCTTTCGTGCCTTAGTCACCCGCGACAAGTGTGTACTACTGTGGCGCCTTTCGTGCCTTAGTCACCCGCGACAAGTGTGTACTACTGTGGCGCCTTTCATGCCTTAGTCACCCGCGAGAAGTATGTACTATTGTGGCGCCTTTCATGCCTTAGTCACCCGCGACAAGTGTGTACTACTGTGGCGCCTTTCGTGCCTTAGTCACCCGCGACAAGTGTGTACTACTGTGGCGCCTTTCATGCCTTAGTCACCCGCGAGAAGTATGTACTATTGTGGCGCCTTTCATGCCTTAGTCACCCGCGACAAGTGTGTACTACTGTGGCGCCTTTCATGCCTTAGTCACCCGCGACAAGTGTGTACTACTGTGGCGCCTTTCATGCCTTAGTCACCCGCGACAAGCGTGTACTACTGTGGCGCCTTTCATGCCTTAGTCACCCGCGACAAGTGTGTACTACTGTGGCGCCTTTCATGCCTTAGTCACCCGCGACAAGTGTGTACTACTGTGGCGCCTTTCATGCCTTTGTCACCCGCGACAAGTGTGTACTATTGTGGCGCCTTTCATGCCTTAGTCACCCGCGACAAGTGTGTACTACTGTGGCGCCTTTCGTGCCTTAGTCACCCGCGACAAGTGTGTACTACTGTGGCGCCTTTCATGCCTTAGTCACCCGCGAGAAGTATGTACTATTGTGGCGCCTTTCATGCCTTAGTCACCCGCGACAAGTGTGTACTACTGTGGCGCCTTTCATGCCTTAGTCACCCGCGACAAGTGTGTACTACTGTGGCGCCTTTCATGCCTTAGTCACCCGCGACAAGCGTGTACTACTGTGGCGCCTTTCATGCCTTAGTCACCCGCGACAAGTGTGTACTACTGTGGCGCCTTTCATGCCTTAGTCACCCGCGACAAGTGTGTACTACTGTGGCGCCTTTCATGCCTTTGTCACCCGCGACAAGTGTGTACTATTGTGGCGCCTTTCATGCCTTAGTCACCCGCGACAAGTGTGTACTACTGTGGCGCCTTTCATGCCTTAGTCACCCGCGACAAGTGTGTACTACTGTGGCGCCTTTCATGCCTTAGTCACCCGCGACATGTGTGTACTACTGTGGCGCCTTTCGTGCCTTAGTCACCCGCGACAAGTGTGTACTATTGTGGCGCCTTTCATGCCTTAGTCACCCGCGAGAAGTATGTACTATTGTGGCGCCTTTCGTGCCTTAGTCACCCGCGACAAGTGTGTACTATTGTGGCGCCTTTCATGCCTTAGTCACCCGCGAGAAGTATGTACTATTGTGGCGCCTTTCATGCCTTAGTCACCCGCGACAAGTGTGTACTACTGTGGCGCCTTTCGTGCCTTAGTCACCCGCGACAAGTGTGTACTACTGTGGCGCCTTTCATGCCTTAGTCACCCGCGACAAGTGTGTACTACTGTGGCGCCTTTCATGCCTTAGTCACCCGCGACAAGTGTGTACTACTGTGGCGCCTTTCATGCCTTTGTCACCCGCGACAAGTGTGTACTATTGTGGCGCCTTTCATGCCTTAGTCACCCGCGACAAGTGTGTACTACTGTGGTGCCTTTCATGCCTTAGTCACCCGCGACAAGTGTGTACTACTGTGGCGCCTTTCATGCCTTAGTCACCCGCGACAAGTGTGTACTACTGTGGCGCCTTTCATGCCTTTGTCACCCGCGACAAGTGTGTACTATTGTGGCGCCTTTCATGCCTTAGTCACCCGCGACAAGTGTGTACTACTGTGGCGCCTTTCATGCCTTAGTCACCCGCGACAAGTGTGTACTACTGTGGCGCCTTTCATGCCTTTGTCACCCGCGACAAGTGTGTACTACTGTGGCGCCTTTCGTGCCTTAGTCACCCGCGACAAGTGTGTACTACTGTGGCGCCTTTCATGCCTTAGTCACCCGCGACAAGTGTGTACTACTGTGGCGCCTTTCATGCCTTAGTCACCCGCGACAAGTGTGTACTACTGTGGCGCCTTTCATGCCTTTGTCACCCGCGACAAGTGTGTACTATTGTGGCGCCTTTCATGCCTTAGTCACCCGCGACAAGTGTGTACTACTGTGGCGCCTTTCATGCCTTAGTCACCCGCGACAAGTGTGTACTACTGTGGCGCCTTTCATGCCTTAGTCACCCGCGACATGTGTGTACTACTGTGGCGCCTTTCGTGCCTTAGTCACCCGCGACAAGTGTGTACTATTGTGGCGCCTTTCATGCCTTAGTCACCCGCGAGAAGTATGTACTATTGTGGCGCCTTTCATGCCTTAGTCACCCGCGACAAGTGTGTACTACTGTGGCGCCTTTCATGCCTTTGTTTACCCGCGACAAGTGTGTACTACTGTGGCGCCTTTCATGCCTTAGTCACCCGCGACAAGTGTGTACTACTGTGGCGCCTTTCATGCCTTAGTCACCCGCGACAAGTGTGTACTACTGTGGCGCCTTTCATGCCTTTGTCACCCGCGACAAGTGTGTACTATTGTGGCGCCTTTCATGCCTTAGTCACCCGCGACAAGTGTGTACTACTGTGGCGCCTTTCATGCCTTAGTCACCCGCGACAAGTGTGTACTACTGTGGCGCCTTTCATGCCTTTGTCACCCGCGACAAGTGTGTACTACTGTGGTGCCTTTCATGCCTTAGTCACCCGCGACAAGTGTGTACTACTGTGGCGCCTTTCATGCCTTTGTCACCCGCGACAAGTGTGTACTACTGTGGTGCCTTTCATGCCTTAGTCACCCGCGACAAGTGTGTACTATTGTGGCGCCTTTCGTGCCTTAGTCACCCGCGACAAGTGTGTACTACTGTGGCGCCTTTCATGCCTTAGTCACCCGCGACAAGTGTGTACTACTGTGGCGCCTTTCATGCCTTTGTTTACCCGCGACAAGTGTGTACTACTGTGGTGCCTTTCATGCCTTAGTCACCCGCGACAAGTGTGTACTACTGTGGCGCCTTTCATGCCTTAGTCACCCGCGACAAGTGTGTACTACTGTGGCGCCTTTCATGCCTTTGTCACCCGCGACAAGTGTGTACTACTGTGGTGCCTTTCATGCCTTAGTCACCCGCGACAAGTGTGTACTACTGTGGTGCCTTTCATGCCTTTGTCACCCGCGACAAGTGTGTACTACTGTGGTGCCTTTCATGCCTTAGTCACCCGCGACAAGTGTGTACTACTGTGGCGCCTTTCATGCCTTAGTCACCCGCGACAAGTGTGTACTACTGTGGCGCCTTTCATGCCTTTGTTTACCCGCGACAAGTGTGTACTACTGTGGTGCCTTTCATGCCTTAGTCACCCGCGACAAGTGTGTACTACTGTGGCGCCTTTCATGCCTTAGTCACCCGCGACAAGTGTGTACTACTGTGGCGCCTTTCATGCCTTTGTCACCCGCGACAAGTGTGTACTACTGTGGTGCCTTTCATGCCTTAGTCACCCGCGACAAGTGTGTACTACTGTGGTGCCTTTCATGCCTTTGTCACCCGCGACAAGTGTGTACTACTGTGGTGCCTTTCATGCCTTAGTCACCCGCGACAAGTGTGTACTACTGTGGCGCCTTTCATGCCTTAGTCACCCGCGACAAGTGTGTACTACTGTGGCGCCTTTCATGCCTTTGTTTACCCGCGACAAGTGTGTACTACTGTGGCGCCTTTCATGCCTTAGTCACCCGCGACAAGTGTGTACTACTGTGGCGCCTTTCATGCCTTTGTTTACCCGCGACAAGTGTGTACTACTGTGGTGCCTTTCATGCCTTAGTCACCCGCGACAAGTGTGTACTACTGTGGTGCCTTTCATGCCTTAGTCACCCGCGACAAGTGTGTACTACTGTGGTGCCTTTCATGCCTTAGTCACCCGCGACAAGTGTGTACTACTGTGGCGCCTTTCATGCCTTTGTCACCCGCGACAAGTGTGTACTACTGTGGTGCCTTTCATGCCTTAGTCACCCGCGACAAGTGTGTACTACTGTGGTGCCTTTCATGCCTTAGTCACCCGCGACAAGTGTGTACTACTGTGGTGCCTTTCATGCCTTTGTCACCCGCGACATGTGTGTACTACTGTGGCGCCTTTCGTGCCTTAGTCACCCGCGACAAGTGTGTACTACTGTGGCGCCTTTCATGCCTTAGTCACCCGCGACAAGTGTGTACTACTGTGGCGCCTTTCATGCCTTAGTCACCCGCGACAAGCGTGTACTACTGTGGCGCCTTTCATGCCTTAGTCACCCGCGACAAGTGTGTACTACTGTGGTGCCTTTCATGCCTTAGTCACCCGCGACAAGTGTGTACTACTGTGGCGCCTTTCATGCCTTTGTCACCCGCGACAAGTGTGTACTACTGTGGTGCCTTTCATGCCTTAGTCACCCGCGACAAGTGTGTACTACTGTGGTGCCTTTCATGCCTTAGTCACCCGCGACAAGTGTGTACTACTGTGGTGCCTTTCATGCCTTTGTCACCCGCGACATGTGTGTACTACTGTGGCGCCTTTCGTGCCTTAGTCACCCGCGACAAGTGTGTACTACTGTGGCGCCTTTCATGCCTTAGTCACCCGCGACAAGTGTGTACTACTGTGGCGCCTTTCATGCCTTAGTCACCCGCGACAAGCGTGTACTACTGTGGCGCCTTTCATGCCTTAGTCACCCGCGACAAGTGTGTACTACTGTGGCGCCTTTCATGCCTTAGTCACCCGCGACAAGCGTGTACTACTGTGGCGCCTTTCATGCCTTAGTCACCCGCGACAAGTGTGTACTACTGTGGCGCCTTTCGTGCCTTAGTCACCCGCGACAAGTGTGTACTACTGTGGCGCCTTTCATGCCTTAGTCACCCGCGACAAGCGTGTACTACTGTGGTGCCTTTCATGCCTTAGTCACCCGCGACAAGTGTGTACTACTGTGGCGCCTTTCATGCCTTAGTCACCCGCGACAAGTGTGTACTACTGTGGCGCCTTTCATGCCTTAGTCACCCGCGACAAGTGTGTACTACTGTGGCGCCTTTCATGCCTTAGTCACCCGCGACAAGCGTGTACTACTGTGGCGCCTTTCATGCCTTAGTCACCCGCGACAAGTGTGTACTACTGTGGCGCCTTTCATGCCTTAGTCACCCGCGACAAGCGTGTACTACTGTGGCGCCTTTCATGCCTTAGTCACCCGCGACAAGTGTGTACTACTGTGGCGCCTTTCATGCCTTAGTCACCCGCGAGAATTAGTGTTGTTCAACGGTGGTGCGTTTCAAGCCTTAAGATGAAGAACACATAAGATGCTCACACTTTCTTCTGCAAAATGATTTATCCGCATCAACTGACCAATGTTCACTTGAAAACCACATTTTCAGAAGGTTTGCTATGGGATTTTTTTATGCCTCATTTTTAATTTTCTCAAATGGCCCCCTGGTTACGTGCGACGCTACTAAAGTCTGAAAATTGTGTTTTCGGTATCTAAAATCCATCGTTCGACTATATTCTGAAAATCGAGACAGATTGCTATGAAATAATTCGGTATTTACATAACATAAACATAACATCACGCCTTGTTTCCCCGAAGGGTTAGGCAGAGGTGTACCTATGGTACACCCACATTTCGCCAGTTATGTTTAAGTCCCATGTAATAGGGGGCGAGCCTATTGCCATCTACCGGGCACAAATCCAGACTCCGGGCTGCTACTGAGAAATTCCAGATAGGAAAACCCAATAACACTTTGCCCGACCTGGGGATCGAACCCAGGACCTCATGCTTAGCAGTAGCACTTGCGACCACTAGACCAACGAGGCAGTATAATTCGGTATTTTTTATTTGAAAATGCGGTCAGGTCAGATGTGAGGCGGAAAATGTCTGAAAATAGTGCGTTTTGGATTCAGAATAATCAAATCTATCGATCTTATACGGTTTTGGTCGTAAAACGATGAGGCGAAAGTTTTAGTCATGGGCTCTCGTACTATCGGGTTATATGGGGTAGTTGACAACCGTCCGTACGTCGTAATTTATAGATTTTAACGGTTCATTGCACGCTCTTCAGTCCGGACAAAACTGTCCAGTTCATTGGCAGACTACCACTGTACGTTCGCTTTATAGTTTTCATACACTTCAGCCGTCTCTCCAAACGCGATCCGAGTCAGTCACGTAACGTCATAATACGAAGGTATGTGTGACGGTGTAACTAGCCACTTACTGTAAACGTTGTTTGTGTCGTCAGTCTCGCTGAGCGGCAACATAGACGCATCTAGCCTTTTCTCACCTATCTTACTGCGGCTTCCAGGCTAACCGCATTCGGCTGAATACCAGTATTTTACATGGAGCGACTGCCTGTCTGACCCCCACAATGTGCCGGGACCAACGATTTAACGAGTTTTGCGAGGCACGGATCGAACTATGCTATCTATATCTATTTCATTTGTGACGTCGACTACTGAATTACTGAAGCCACTGAGCTCTGGGCCGTTTCAACTTGTCAGTGTATTCTACTGTGCCCAAAACATCTCCTGTCCAGGTTGATAGGTATTTTCAGAGCAGTCATATATAACTACAGTTATTCAATACCTCGCTGTAAGTGAAACAGTAGCGAGTCGCGTCGGTGAATGCAAAGGTACGCAGATTAGAATTAATTATGAAACGAGGCCTAAATGCGGTGCACAAACACTGTTCAAATGTGCAACTCAAAGCAAACACATTCGATTGTATAATCCAAGTGTTATTACGTGAGACGGTTGGTCAAGAGATTTAAGCTGAATTATACGATAGATTTAAATTCTGAAAGAGCACAGGAAAGATGCTATTTGAATGTAGGTACCTACTTATATGTTCTGTGCTCTTTGTATTATTGGGGTACCTACACCTCTGGCCAACCCTTCGGGGAAACAAGCGTGATGTTATGTTGTATTAATTAAGCTAGGATTAGTGATAGTCGAAATCAGGAAAACGACATCATAATATCACCGCTAGACGAACATGAATTATCTTTTTGCTGGAACTTTGTGAAAAGTTTTTAATTTTCCCCCTACAGCCCAACCCCCAACTTTATGTCACCATGTGCCGCTGCTAAGGATTGGAAAAAATAATCTTGTATACCATTTATTCGAATATCCACGTAATTTGGGTAATCGAATAATCCGAAAGACGAGTGACATCATGCTAGACCAGATGGGTTTAGCATTATTTCATATATTTTACTCAATGCTGGAAGCACAGATATACATAGGTTTATAGTTAGAGGGATCACTCTTACTACCCGATTTGAAAATAAGTACTACTTTACTATGTTTCATTAAATCAGGAAACGTACCGCTGTCTAAACATTGATTAAATATGCCTGTTAGGACGGGGCAATTGTGTCAATGATATCTCCAATAACCGTAACGGAACTCCTCCATAAGTCTTCAGTGTTTCTTTTGAATGTTTTTTTTAAATTGTGGCAACAGAAATGGGCTTGAATTCAAAACTTGGAATGTCTTTACAGCAGTTTTCTTTGAGAAGAGATTCTTTACAGCCAGGGCTTATTTTTAATCTTATGTTTTAAATTGTTTTAATTATCTATTTTTTACATTGTTCTCACATATAGAAGCAACAAGAACAATAACAATGTACCCAGGATTTTGTAACAATTTTGATTTAAAAGAGTGTCCATGGCGTTTCTTGCCCATTCTTCTCCATAGAGATCTACGTTTTGGAATGGGCGACTAGCTTCAATTTTCTGACTAACTGACCGACTCTTTGACAATTCGAAAGTGCCTGTAATTGGTTTAATTGAAATAAATGCTTTGAGTTTGAGTTTATTTTGAATTGTTTTTAATTTTTTTTTTCATTGTTCTCAAGTATAGAAGCAACAAGAACAATGTACCCAGGATTTTGTAATAATTTTGACTTAAAAGAGTGTCCTTGGAGTTTCTTGACCGTTCTTCTCCATAGAGATCTACGTTTTGGAATAGGCAACTAGCTTCAACTTTCTGACTAACGGACCGACTCTTTGACAATTCAAAACTGCCTGTAATTGGTTTAATTGAAATACATGCTTTGAGTTTGAGTTTGATTCAGCTAATATAAAGGATGAGGGAGAGATTTCGTAACCTCTATTGGGATTTTGGTAAATAAATTTTTTAGTGTTTCAGCAACTTTTAACTTATCTGAAATGGTTTCGTAATGAATTTTTAAAGACAACCATTCTGATCTCGCTGTTTTATGTTTCCAGTTTCTTTGTTAATTACCTGCCACACCGCTTTTATTTTATTATTAAAAATACTAATTTTGTTGCTTAATAATTTCGATTTAGCTTGAGCGTAGACTCTTTTGAATATCTTAGAATAGTTTTTGACATAATTATGAAGGGCTTGATCAGAAGTCAATGATTTCTCGTGGTACAAATTATATAAAATATCTCTGCTTTTTCTAATGCCAGCAGTGGCCCATTCATTAAATTTAGGTTTGATTGTAACGTTTTTTACAAGACACGCTTTATGGAATTCTTGGCATACTGTAGAAAATAATGTACCGTAGTTTATATTGGGGTCTAGTAAATCAAAAGTAGCTGTCGAGGTCAGACCTGACGCCACTAATTAAGGACGAGTCTTTTATTTTACAATAAGTAAATACATTGTCTATGCATGAAGCTGAGGTTGCCGTTATTCTAGTCACTTCACTAAATATACATTTTAAATTGAATGATTTAAACAATGATATAAGTTTACATATATCCGGTGAATTAACTGTTAGATCAACATTTAGGTCTTTAAAAGGTTACTTAGTACCTGTTTCTTCCTTAATTCTTAAAAATGATGAAAGGTTTGAGGTTTTCATACACGTATTATTAGACTAGTACTAGATAATACTGTTTCGTCACTTTACCTAGTCTCAGTTAAATTATCAATAACTATATTGTAAGCTCACAAAGTAGCCAACACATGTTGACTTTTCTCGGGAAGAAACATGTTTCCGAATTAATACAAAATCTCTGACAACATTGTAAGTATCACGTTATCAGTTACGTGTACGCGTAACGAACACACTAGCTGATCCGGAAAATTGCGTTATCCGCGCGCAGCACCACGCTGAGCGTTATCCGCGCGCAGCACCACGCTGAGCGTTATCCGCGCGCAGCACCACGCTGAGCGTTATCCGCGCGCAGCACCACGCTGAGCGTTATCCGCGCGCAGCACCACGCTGAGCGTTATCCGCGCGCAGCACCACGCTGAGCGTTATCCGCGCGCAGCACCACGCTGAGCGTTATCCGCGCGCAGCACCACGCTGAGCGTTATCCGCGCGCAGCACCACGCTGAGCGTTATCCGCGCGCAGCACCACGCTGAGCGTTATCCGCGCGCAGCACCACGCTGAGCGTTATCCGCGCGCAGCACCACGCTGAGCGTTCGTTTACTTGTACATACTGTTGTTAGTATAGTAACCTCCACACGTGTTAAAAGTAACATTCGACGTGTTTTAATGATGTTCACGAATCTCGCGACTAAACAAAACAAAACAAAAAAAATAGAATCATTCGATAGGTACAATCGAATAAATCGAGTGAGTAGTTTAATCGAATGAATATTGCAAGCCCTAGTGTCGAGTGGAAAATTTCGTAACAGATGTAATAATTGTTTTAGCATCGTTTTCTTGTTGGCTGTTGACGAGGAAAATGTTTTATTTTTATTTACGAGTTTGTACCTACTTGTTTTATTTGAGTGTTCTGTCATAAACAATGAATGCTGCAGTTAATTATACGTCTGTGAATAACATATACTGTGGTACATAGATTGCAATACCTTAACTGCCTGATTTAAATGTGCCTTGATCTGTTCATAAAAAGAGCTGTAAATCGTTTATATTGAAGAATCGATAGGATATACAGTGCATATTGAAATATTTGATTATAGATGTAGGTATGTGAGTAAGGATGACGAGCTGCGCCGACCCCCAATGAATAAGGGAAGATGATGATAGCGTAGGAGCGTATGCTTCTAAGGAGTGAAATGTATTTGTAAAGAGTTCTTATATTGACACCTACACGATTACAAGTTGATGATTATTTCGTGGAAATATTTTTACCTCCTTACCATTAAAGGGTTATATCAGGGGTGTAACTAATGTTGCACATCGATTTCTCTCTTTCAGTCGTCAGTAATTTGACTTTCGAAAGAAGAAGACAAAGCGTTGTGTAACTATACAGACGCTATACAACGTTTATTGGTAAGGAGGTTATTCTTTATTATTTATGGGTCAACTACACGCAGAGGGCATACAGCACTGCGCGTTCAATACAACAATGCATTCAGGGTGTTGATGGGGTTGCCGCGCTATACTGCAGTGCTTCTGGCATGTTCGCAGAAGCGGGCATAGATGGCTTTCACGCCATCATGCGCAAGCGATGCGCCTTCATCATGCGCAGGGTACGCGGCAGCCCCAACAGCATCCTGAGCACTGTAGCGGACAGGTGGGACAGTCCTATAGTGCATTGGATACGCCTACATGCCACTGTGGCGTATAATTAATCATTGTTTTGTTTTTTCTAGTAGATGTAAGTACTAACACTAGTTTCTAAGTTGTGTGTTGTACTAACCAAACGGACCTTGTCTGAATTAAAAGAATTTTATTTCTTTATTTTTATTATTTTTATTTATTTATTTATTCTACATAATAAGACTTGCTTACTTGTTGACGAGAATATTGTACTTACAAAGGCGAGCATTTTACAGAACACGTGTACCGTATTTGTGTGGGATACTGGGACCGATCCACGCGTAGGTCAAACCATTAGTGGTTTTATTCCATAAGGATTGGTGCCCGGTTAAAGGTGCTATAAAGTGCTTAATACACATGCTTGTAACTGGCACAAAAATAAGCAAGTAGCTGGCAAGCCATTGTGACATTGATCAACCAGAAGTGGTTATGACACACGGCATGGCAGCTACTCGCATAGTTTTGTGCAAGTTACAGGCATGTATATTTCTGGCTTAATGTTATGCGCCTCTGTCTACCCTTCCGGGGATCACCTCCTGACGTGGTGTGATGATGTGTGACTGACTTTGTTAACAAGTTAGTCGGAGTGAAATGCTTTATGTAACAGAATCAATCAGTGTGGCAGAACTTGCGTTCAAAACGAAGCACGTCCTTTGGTCTTAAACTTCAGCGCTATTTATATAATAATAAACAGTATTTAATAAAGAAAACTTCATAGTTCAAGTTTCAAATGAAGTTGTGATTGCTGCGAACTTAAGAAAGCTTTGTGGAGCACGAGCTTGCAAAGTTGAGTGGTTGAGTGAAAGGTCGGGAAGGCTTACTCAACAAGCTTGAGGACTAGCTCTCTTTCTTTGTACGAGGTGCAGCAGGAGGCGGGGCGAGTGGGCGGCGACCCGACACGCCCACCCGCCCCACTCCCCAGCCTTCAGCACTTATTTCTTAGAAATAGTTAAAGCTGTGCCCCGCAACTTCATTTGCGTGGAAGTCGTGAGTTACATAACACCACGTTTTAATAATACTCCCCCGACCCGCCGCGTTGCATCGCCCGCCCGCTCATGGGTTTTAATGTTTTTGCGTTGAACCCTAATTCTTTTTCTAAAATAAGAGTAGCCTAAGTTACTCCTTAACATCAGCTATCTGACAGTGAAAGTCCCGTCAAAATCGGTCCAACCATTTCGGAGATTACGCGGGAGAGACAGACAGACAACAATTTTTAAAATTGTTTTAGTACCGTATAATATACCTATTTAAGCATTTAGTAAAAAAGCTGTTATTTTGATGCTACAAACAGACACTTCAATTTTTTTATTTGTATAGAGTTTCGGATGAAGGTTACCACTGGCATTGGAAAAGTCGCGTAATAATTAGCCTCATTTCTTTCGTATCGATGAAGGGTTGATTGGCAGGTACAAGGTAATGAGATCAGCTCCATCAATCAACAATCAGCTTATCGCAGTCCACTGCTGGATATAAGCCTCTCCCAGGCGGCGCCACAACACCCTGTCCTCTGCCTTCTGCATCCAGTCTGTCCCAGGGTCGTCGGTCCATCTTGCTGCGGGGCGCCCCACACTACGCTTGCCGATACGCGGTCTCCACTCTGCTCCACCAGCCAACGGCTCTTCTACAAACATGGCCAGGCCACTGCCACTTCAGCTTGTTTACTCAGCTAGCTATGTCGGTAACTCCGGTTCTTTTTAGGATAATTTTATTTCTGATGTTATCCTTCAAAAAACCCCGAGCATAGCCTGCTTCATAGCGCGCTGAGCGACCTTGAATGTGTGGACCAACCCGACTGTCACTGCCAACATTTCGGCACCTTGTGTCATCTCCATGCCACCGTATTATGCTGACGTCGCTACTGCTCATGCGTGGGAAAAAGTATGTACACACTGAAACTGTATACGGATGTAGATGACATTCAATCACTATTGTTTTGTTAGACGTGAAGCTGCGCTACGTTAATTCTATTCCATCTATCTATACCTACTAATATTATAAAGCTGAAGAGTTTGTTTGTTTGGTTGAACGCGCTAATCTCAGGAACTACTGGTTCGAATTGAAAAATTTTAATGTTGGATAGCTCATTTATCGAGGAAGGCTCTATGTTATAGGTATATAGTATAACATCATGCTACGACCAATAGCAGCGGAGCATCAATGAAAAATGTTGCAAACACGGGGAAAATGTATTCCTTTTGAGAGCTCCCGTTGCGTGCGCTGCGTAAACGGTTAAAGTTACGCAAAAATCATGTATGACGCGATTGTTCCTCTTAAAAAGTTCTAAAAAAAGTCGGCGATAGCATATGTACTACCTATAACATTTTGAATGGTAATCAAATTTGTTATAAAATAATGCATTACTTGAGAAGGTGTTTTCATAAATATGGTATTAATCCTTATACAAATAAATAGTTTCGTAATCAAGGTTGATTAAGTACCTACATGTAAATTCCTTTTTAAATTATTCAATTCGGACCTTTCGTTTAGAAATTACGACGGGTTTAAAAATGCTTAAAGTAAGAAAAATGCGCTTAGTCTATTAGTTACCGACACATTTTATTTTTTATTGACTGTTTGAACGCGCTAATCTCTGTCACTACCAGTCGGATTTCAAAAATTCTTTTTGCATTATACTCGTAAGTCCAATTCTTGAGGAAGGTTATAGGGTATGTAACATTACGCTAGGACCCTTAGAAGCCGAGCAAAAGTAAAAAAAATGAAGAACGAGCGCTAAGCGAAAACGAAGTAACAGCGTGGGCAGGCGATGCGATGCGACGGGGTGGGTCGGGGGAACAAGAAATTTTACGCGGACGAAGTCGCGGGCGGAAGCTAGTTATTAATAAATGGCAAGCCTTTGCTTGCCATTTATTCACTTTAGATATTGACAGAATAGTCGACAGGGAGTTGGAAAAACAAGTGTGCATGATATAAAAAAAAAAATATTAAAAGTAAAGACAAAAACATAAATAATATATTCGATTAATACAGTTGAACGCAATGTAGATCTAGTTGGGTTTAAAGCACGGGACTGAAACGAACAAAAAATAAAAATAAATACATATCAACATTGTTAAAACATAAAATATGCGCATACCACAACACTTACACAGACAGAATAATTCATAACTTTAAGTTACTGTGACGGATGAAAATCACCCATCAGCGCCACAAGCAGTTCTGGAGAGGAATATGTTAGTAAAGGAGGGGTATAGTCGGAAGAGGGATCTTAAATTTAGGCAGACGGCCATGTAAAGCTAAAGATGGAACGTTATTCGAGCATTGTGAACCTACTATGTAACCAGCATGTCAAAATGTTAAACTAATACGTATAGGGCAAAACTTGGCTAATTCGTGATATGCAGCTATTCGGTGATAGATAATTGTTTTATTACCAAGTTACTACTGACTTGATAAATGTACATTTTTCAATCATTATAGTATTTGCCACATTTTTAGATATAAGTTAGCAAAACTTATTTTGTCTACTATATCACAGTAAATTTAAAAAATAGTCTGATCAATTAATCGAATTTTACAAGTAAAAAACAAAACTATCACCGATTACCCAAGTTTTGCCCTACGTAGTAATACGTAATTTCGTACGTAACGTATGAACCGGAAATTAATAATACAATCAGTTCAATAATTAACTGGTTAGATAACAATAATTTAAAGATCAACCTAGAGAAAACCAAATTATGTTCTTCAGTCAACGTTTAGAAGCACCAGATGTTAATGTTCAATACAAATCAGCCGTTATTAAAAAGGTGGATACAGCTAAATTTTTGGGCCTAATCATTGACAATCGTCTGAACTGGAGAGCACACACAGAGGAATTAAATAAAAAAATATGTTCTTCTGCCTATGCTCTCTATAAACTAAAACCTATCATAAGTACCAATGCCCTTATAACTGCCTTTTTTTTTGTGGATGGGAAATTCACCCGTGTTCCTTCTGTTGCCTGTGCCGGGGCTGCCTACCATGGTATAGTCGGCTCGATATTGAGGTTTGGAGTTTTATTTTGGGGAAACTGTACAAATAGAGAAATTATTTTTAGGTCACAAAAGAGATGTATTAGGGCTATGTTTGGTTTGAAAATAATTGATAGTTGCAAACAGTATTTTATAAAGTGTAAAATTTTAAGTCTGCCGTCCTTATTTATTTATGAAATAGCAAATTTTGTGCGAACCAATCCTAACCTATTCAGGAAACTATCAGACGTATCTATTCGTAATCGACGGGATAATAATAAATTATGTGTACCAAGGTCAACCACGGCATTGATGCGAAAAAGTATTTTTTGTTTAGCGCCAATCATATATAATAAAATCCCAAAGGGTATTAGACAAAAGCCTACTGCTCTATTTAAAGTACATTTAAAAAAATATCTTGTAAATAAATGCCATTATACCATATCGGATTTCTTAAATGAACGCAATTAATTAACTGTATTTTTCTGCAATTACGACATTTTACAATTTGAGTCTCAAATCTATAAAACCTAATCTGTACATTTTCTTCTTTTTCAAGTAGTATTACGATGGAAAAAAAATTGTTTTGTTGTTTAGACTCAGATCTTTTGTGGTTATTTTAAACCAAATATGTTGTTTTTGTACGCCATTAATGGCAAAACATGCAGATCTAACCATTTGTATAAGACCTTGCACATGTTATGATATACATCATAACATGTGCATGGTCTTATACTAATGGTATTGTAAAACATGAGTACACACTCATGTTTTACAATAAAAATATATTCTATTCTATTCTAATAGTTCTGTGACAGTTGCGCGCACAGCTTTACGCCGGCACACAGAGCGGCCAGAGTCGGTAAAAAACCAGTTTCGAAAAGTTGTAGATAGGTCAAATAAGTTAAGGCTAATATGATTTGAATAGTTGCTTGATCAAAATTCCCAAACATAACATCACGCCTTGTTTCCCCGAAGGGTTAGGCAGAGGTGTACCTATAGTACACCCACATTTCGCCAGTTATGTTAAAGTCCCATGTAATAGGGGGCGAGTCTAGTGCCATCTACCGGGCACAAAACCAGACTCCGGGCTGCTACTGAGAAATTCCAGCTATAAAAACCCAACAACACTTTGCCCGACCTGGGAATCGAACCCAGGACCTTATGCTCAGAAGTAGCGCTTGCGATCACTAGACCAACGAGGCAGTCAAAAATTCCCAAACACGAAGGTAGGTTTATGACAAAATGTAGAATTACCAACAGTATAAACATTCTAAAATCGGTTGAGCGAACATTTTCGATGTATCGAACATTCCTTGTATTATTTTAACCAACGAAATTGCTAGATTCCGATCGAAAACGGAGTTTGTTTTCGACCGATAACCGAAAAGGAAAAAAGGCTTATTTATTTAGCGATAGGTTTTTCTTTAGTAAAAGTAAAAGAAATGCACAATTAATCACAGGAAACTATACTTTTCCCAAATTATCGAATAATCTAATATTAAAGGCAAGTAAATGCACAGCCAGACTATCGTTGACATAAGATGTCCGTATCTTTTCTATCTATTTTAAAAATGAGAGAAGTGACACCAGCGAATAAAATTATATCCGTCTTCGAGTAATCGGGGAACATACATAAAAAAAGATCCCGATGAACTAAGAACCTCCTCCTTTTTTTGAAGTCGGTTAAAAATAACTTTAATTTCGGAAGTCGGTGGCAAAAACGAAAATATAACAGCAAAGACACTGACTTCCGAAATTAATGTAAGTTTTCACTTTGTAGTGTTTTTTTTAGAAGTCGGATTTTTTTTTTTTTTGTAAATAAATTTTCTTAGTTATAATTAGTTTTATTTAGTTATATTATATTAGTTGTTGTAACTATGAATTTTCGCTGAAAAAATTAATTGAAAGTGTTGATTTGCGGCACACCTTATTTCGGCCGTAAATAGCCGAAAACCGAAAACTATAACAAAATTTGGTCGAACTCTAGAAATTGGCAATTTTACCGGTAAGTAGATATTTCGAGGTATTCCACTCTTAGCACCGATTGCAACAGCACTTGACCGAACAGCGCCTGAGCACTTCCACTAACAGCAATGAAACAAAACTTCTGCGAACAGCTTATTATAATGTACCTAATGTGAGTTTCCATCAGAACTACAAAAATAATTGATCGGAAGTTATTTAAAAATTGATGTTTCATTTCGAAATGGAAATGAAACAAGATAAGGTCTAGTGAGCTTCGAGAGATCACTCGGTACTGAATGATATGAGAACCTAGCTGGTAGGTTTACGAAGACATGATCATTGTGGCCTTGTCGGGCGCAGCGAAGTAGGAGAGGGGAAAATGGCTTTAGTTTGACATTTTCACGTAGGTGTCGCTAGCTAAGCATGATTCACTGAAAATATGCTCATTATGTGAGCAGCTGCATATTGTAAGTAGCAGGCATTAGTATCACCGTAGCGACAATATCGTCCGCTACGAAACATCTGCTGTTGTCGGCCAGTCTTGTAGCATCATTCCGGACTACGTTGCTACGCTCGTAGGCAAGGCTACGAGACGCAAAATCCTTTGTTAAAGTTCGATTCCAGGGGAGTTTTTTATTTATAAGAAACTTTTACAAGAAATGAAGCACAGTGTAATATTTAGCGCTCTTTAATTGTTGTGTTATTTTTAAATACTTAATGTACCTTAACATTGTTATTTAAAAATGTTTTATGCGAAGCGGGAAAATCCGGAAGGTAATATTTCTTTGTGTAGATTATTTCAGATAAATACGGACATCAAACGCCTCGTGGGATGGCATATAGTTGAACTCTGACAGAGATTCTGAACCGGGGGATAAGTACAGGTGGGATGAATCTTAATGCAGAATCACCTAATGATGTGTGCAAGATCTACCATCTGATTATGGTTGTAATAATAACCGATCGATGATTAAAACAAAAACAGACAGTTATTACTGAAAACAAAATAACATAATATCCTCAAACCAACCGGTTTTCAAATAAGTAGAAAAAACTTACACTTGTCGTCTTCGCAAACTCATCACTAAAAAAAAAACAATATGTATTTGGTTGTTTTTGCCGTACGTCTATTATCTTAGAGGTTAGAGGTAAATGCTACCTACGACACGCGTAACAACGGATGATGGTCGTCATCAGATACCCAGTATTACTTAAGTGATGAATACACAACAGACCATTTGTGTGAAGTTGAAAATAACTTGTTTGTTTATTTTTAGACGTTGTTGTTGGAAGCCGCAATTATTTTGTTATGTTGAACTTCTTGATGTTTTAGCGAACGTACCCTTATAGTCCGAGACTGCAGGTCACCCGAACAAAGACAGAATCTCGAGACCGAGCGCCCGCGCTAGCTTGCACCGTATACAAGAAACCTACAGAATCACGAAACATGATAAATTATTGAAATCTTTAACTCTAGAGCTTGATAAAATAACTAGAAGCTATGCAAGTACGTTTCCATACTTCCACATTGAAAAAAAAAATATAAAAAAAAAAAAACAAAAGACAAACAACAACAGCATAAATGCGAGTAACTCTGTCCGTTACCATGTCACGCCTAGCCGATGGTTATGAAATTTGACAGATAGGTGCAGGACAGGTCCTGTAACCAGGAGAAGTACATAGGCTACTTTTCATCCTGGATTGGGGAAACATAAAATATACGCAGACGAGGTCGCGGGGAACAGCTAGTTGCTTATATCGGAATGAATCACTAACTACGCTTGCATGTCGAGTTTTTGTGGTGCTTAGGTAATCCTTGCTTATTGTTGTTCGATTCCTGCATCAGTTTGCATCAACTCTTTAGAGTGATACAACTCTGTGAATCCCCATTCCCTGATAAAGTTATATTGACGTTGAGGGTCCTCACTCCTGATGAAGTGCACAAATAAACAGTCTAGTACACATACATATGTAGCACAGTACACAGATGTGTCAGACGGTGCATTCAGTCCTGGGATTTGGGTCAGCAGTGAGTGATGCGCAGTTTTAGTGCACACGTCGACGACCTGACCAAGTAACTGAGATTGGCCAGCTCGCGTGTCGCGATTTAAATCACTTTTGATCTACACTTACAGACACTTTATAATAAGAGCTAGGCAATCAATGAACAGTGAATCTAATCATTGCTTAAGCATCATTTTCATACTTTATGCAAAGGAAACCGAAAATCCAAAAGGTCAACTGCTTAAAATTATGCACTACCGACGTGCATTGTGTAATAATGTTTTGTTTTTTTTTTTCAAGTCAGGGCTTAGGTACCTAAGAACTATACAAGAATACTCAAAAAATTAGAAAGTAATAAAAGTTAAACTATGCGGATATATTTTAATCAATACAATAAAAAACAAATTCCTGACTCACTCACTCCCTCACTGACTCATCAACGCCCGGTCCAAACTCAGGCCCGCGTGTCTCTCTGCTGCAAAGCTGAAATTTCGTACGGTAGGAGAAGTATAGGGCGGACCAAGTCGGTGGCTGTCATCATCTTCCTGCCCTTGTCCAATGTTGGTTGGGGTCGGCGCAACACGTTTTTTTTTTATTGTAATCTCCCCCTGTCAGCCAACACTCTATCATTCAATCCTTTTTCTTTCATATCATCCCTCACACAATCTATCCATGTTTTCCTTGGTCTTCCCTCTTCATCGCTCAACGTTATATAACTATATGATATTCAGCACTCTTTTAGTTCATAATCACTCCCCATCCCATGCCCATACTAACGATACCCTTCAAATTTTCAGTACTGGCCCCACTTTAAAACTTCCTCGAATATACCTACTTACTGATCTCTACTACATGCAGGCTTGTTTCAAGTACTAGTACAATAAATAATCAATAGCGTATCTATCTAGGTATGACAATCACTAAAGAACTGCACGCAATCTAAGTATCTGAGCAAATGCGGAGGCGTCAGGCCGACACGCAACTTACAAGGTGAACGCAGACATTTAAAGCATGATAGTTATTATATCTATAGACATTCGTACAATACATAATATAGGACACTCACAGAAACTTTTTAAAAGACAAAGCAGGCCAGCGAAAATCACTTTCAAACCAATTAGTGGTTATTTTAGTATAATTGTAGTTGAAATAAGGGAGAAATGAGAGCAATTATGGACCGTGCTCGAGTTCGCACCTCGTGTGTATAACGTGTGTTCAAGGTCACAGCAGTTTATCAGGCTTCTCTCTCCTTCTTACACGTGTAGAAATACATGTGCCCCGCTTACCAGTTTCTAGTTCAGTTATATAGTTTACACAATTCCTATATACAGGGTCAAATCAAATTAGCTAGCGAAACTTCGCAGACGTGATGGGTATCTGGTTTTTTGTATTAAACAAAAAGAAATTAATTAGATGCTTTTTTGGGATCAGCGTTGTCTTGTACCTAGTGCAGTTACTTACTTGAAATATCAGTTTGAACATCAGCTTTTTTTATAAACTTCACAGACGTGTTGAACACGACAAAACATAAAGAAAACTGATATTCTGAACTCACACTTCGAGTAACTACACTACCAGGGGTCGTTGACCCCAAACAAAAAATCATCATACCTATTATCTTTTTTATTTTATCGTATTTATTGTAAAATACTTATATTCAGCTGCATCCGGTTAGACTAGAAGCCAACCCATACATAGTTGGGAAAAGACTGGGCAGATTGATTTTTATATATCGATACCCATCACGTCTATCGAAGTTTCGATAGCCAATTTAATTTGACCCCGTCAAATTAAATTGGCCCCCGTCATTTTTAAGTCAATTAAAAAAAATGTGAAATTGAAAAGTTTTTTTACCAGCATTACAAAATTGAAGCATCTTGAAGCGCAACTAATCAGTTGGTTATTCTCATTCTCGAATCTATCGCGTAGGGCTGAAAGACGCGGTCGTCGGCCTAATTTTCTGACAATGCAATTTGCTAGTGTCGGGCCGATCTATTTGTAAATCAGAATAGAATGGCAGCCTATTATAGTGCAGTTGTCGCGAAGTGTTTCGCTGGGCGCGCTGCAAGTGGCAGGAAGAGCGGCCGGCGGCCCGCAGCCGCGTAGACTACGCCCATCGCGCTACGGACAGTTGATCACACAATAATCTATGTCCCAGCGCAATTCGCATAACCCAAATAAAGTAGCATTCATACTAAGAAGTGCAAGCTATTAGATAGGACTTATGGTGCAATGGTTTTTTTTGGGATGTTGTAACGAAAAACAAAATGATCACGTCATCTTCGGAGATCATTAGCTCGGTGTTGGCGACATATTGTTACGGCTGTTTTTATCTTTTTCAAAAACAAAACTCTTCTATTTGGTTGGTAGCTCCTCAAAGTAATTCCACAGCGCACAGTTGGCATCAACTGAATTGTTGTAATTGTCGCAAACTGATTATGACATATTATTATCCTTAAGGGGCAGCTAAAGCTAAGCTAACAACAAATTTCAAAAATAAATGTAAACTATTAGTGTTGGATTACCAAAAAAATGGCACCAAATTACTATAAAAGATGCCCATCATCGTTCAGTAGATGTTTGTATCTGGGTTTATTTTATTTTATTATCTTTTAAATGGCCAGTTCGTGTCCAGAAACTGTTAAAAATCCTTGTTTTTTTTTTTTGTCCTAAATAAATAGTGTTAGTGTATGATCATTATATATTACAATTATCATTTAATCCGTTGTTGCTAAATGTACTGTTTCTTTTCTTTTGTAAACCGGAGTCAAGGGTTTAAGCTGAAAACCAGCGCTTAGCAACCCACTAGGGGACCTAAGCATAATGCTGACGCTTAAACCTTTTGCTGCCAGTATTATAGTTTAGTGTATGTACCAATACTAGCTGTAATACTGGAGACAATAAACGTTATTCTATTCTTCTATTCTATTCTAAAGCACTAGGAAGTGGTGAAGGGCGAGCGTTTTTGGGGAACTGCCTCATGTAATTTTGACGTTAAAAAAGTGCTGATTCTCAGCCTTGTTTGAATAAATGACTTTGAAATTAAATGAATTATGAATTATTTCTTCTATGACATATTAATCAACTATTGGACTGTATTTCCATTGCTAGCGGATTTTGTCAATGTCAATAATGAAAATCAAACCAAATCTTGTGTTAATTTCAAAGCTGTCTGTTTAGGAGCTATGGCGAGTGATTCGAATTCTATACCTTCTGGAAAACTAACTGTATTGTAAGTACGTACAATTGTGTACTATAATACAATACGGGCTATCCACTTGATCATATCGACTAGAACTAGTAACATAATATACTACTTATACGGTAAATAAACAAATAGCTAATGACGCACGCGGAAATACTACGTGAGATCGTGTAAATAATATAGTGTGCATGTGATGTACAATGCGGATACGTACGTAGACTCAGGCCGTCAGACTCACTTTGAAAATATTATAACGACAGAAATAAGAAACTTTAGTTACCTATTTATTACGACTGTATGTGGTCCAACCCTTTGCAGCAAAAGCACAGATTACAAAAGGCAAAAGGCTGCATACAATTTATAAAAGATCGTACAAGAATATAAGTTCATGCAGTAGTGAAATATTAACGTCAATATCAGCCAGAGAGCCTCAGAGCTTCAGTTGTATTTTATCAGGCTAGGTCTGTTGCCATAACTAACAAGTATTTGACAGAACTAAGAAGGTTTTGAAAGTATTGATGAAACTTTTAGTATAGATTGTCACTTGCTCGATAACGTCGAATTACGTGGAAAACATCGTAACTGCGAGTACAACTTCAAAATGCTAATAAGAAGTGCACAGTGTAACTTTGACAGTTTTTTAGTGGCGCTAAAACGTTTAGACATTGAATACAATGTTATTGTATTTTGGAGCTTGGCATCCACCAGTTTTACGTCGCCAATGAGCCTCTTAGCTCTGCGTTCCACCGAGTCAAGCGCGGCAAGTTGGTATTTAGCTGAGCCATCCCAAAGGTGACTGCAATACTCCATGCAGGATCGGACTTGCGCTCTGTAAAACGTTAAAAGCTGTTCAGGCGTAAAGTATCGCTTCACCTTATTTAGGATGCCCAGTTTCTTGGCCGCGGTTTAGGCTTTGTACTCGATGGTGGCACCGAAGTTGAGACATGATGTCAACTCCATGCCTGGGAGCTCGGGCCGATCAGTTACAGGAACAGATGTACCCCGAAAAGTAGCAGTTTGGTCGAAACGACTCCTTTTAGCGGTAAAAGACACGCCTGTGTTTTGGTGGCGTCAAAAGAGACCACCCATATCATCACCCCACTAGGAGACAAGGCTTGAGTTCAAATCGGTCCGCTCTACCATGGCCTCTCTCAAGGAACGAACTTCGGCCCCGCTGGTTTTTGCGCTGGACAAGTATCTCTCTGAAACCGTACTGTCATCTGCGTACCCAAGAATACCAGGCCGAAGTAGGTCATTGATGTGCAGCAGGAAAAGAGTTGCAGAGAGAACAGAACCCTGAGGAACTCCGGATCAATAATCATAAGGTCGAATGAGCAGCCGTCAACGACGACTCTGATCGACCGTTCAGTAAGGAAGTCTGATATCCAGCTGCAAAAATCAGCTGGGATACCATAAGCAGGAAGCTTGCTGAGTAGACCAGCGTGCCAAACCCTGTCAAAGGCCTACGAAATATCAAGCAATACAGAAAGCGTTTCTCGATGGCCTCGCCTCAGCAGTGAGTGATATACACAAGAAGATCGGCAGCTGACCGTCGTCGGCGAAAGCCATATTGACGGTCACTGAGGAGATCATTGTTTTCAAGGTAAGTCAACAACTTACTGTTCAGTACCCTTTCCATAACCTTGCACAGAATAGAGGTAATGACGATCGGACGTGTCAACACAGGAGACAGGTCAGGCGCCCACTGCCTCAACACTCTCGCTGGAATGCCATCAGGCCCGCTGGCCTTGTTCACGTCTAGACTGCACAATACTCTTCGGGCCTCTTTAATGTGAACTGCGATCTCCGGCATCGACGAGTCACAATGAAGTACAGTAGGTGGTTGCTTGGAGCCTGCGTCCAGACGTGAATTACTTGCAAAGAGAGATGCAAATAGATTTGCTTTCTCACCTGCAGAGTGAGCCAGCGACCCATCAGGTTTCATCACTGGAGGTAAAGTGGGTCGACAGAAATTCGCTTCAGCCGCTTTAGACAGGGACCAGAACTATTTACTACCCGGAGGGTGCGAAACCAGCTTGGCTCCAATACGTCCGACATGGTCAAAACGTGCCCCACGTAAAACCCTCTTGCAGAACTTGGCGGCAGAATTAAAGGCCCTTTTCCTTGCGCGAACCCTACGCGCTCTAACTTTGCGGTCGCGGGCCTTGACCCAGGCTTGGTAGGCAGACTCTTTTCGGGCCTCAGCGTGGGCGCATTCTGCATTAAACCAAGGCCGGGATTTGTGACCGAGCGGGATGTCGGACATTGGAAGTTAGCTCTAGTTTCTCCGATTCATAAAACAGGACCTAAGAACTCCCCGGATAATTACAGACCTATATCTCTGCTTTGTATTTTCTCAAAAGTCCTGGAGAAACTAATGAATAACTGTATAGTGAATTACCTAGCAAGCTACTCACTTCTCCCAGAAAGACAATTTGGGTTTAGAAAACTAAAATCGACCACTGTTGCGATCGAACTGCTGACGAACATAACATCTAACCATATAGATAGTGGCGAACGTAGTCTTGGAATATTCTTAGACCTAGCTAAGGCGTTCGTCACCCTCTCTATGTTCTATGTTACGGGACTAGGTTTCCGCACTTAATCATACATATGGACCATTGTACGTGGGCCATGGCGGCTGACAGTGGTTATTCCAACCAGCCTACCTCCCTCCAGAAGTTGATTATGTTTTCTGGTCTGTTTAGAACGTCTTTTAAAGATCTGGGTGACCGGAGGATAATCGTCACCATCTCTTTACTGCGAACGTTGTCTTGGAATATTCTTAGACCTAGCTAAGACGTTCGTCACCATCTCTATTCATATCCTTCTTAGAAAACTCGAAAGGTTAGGAATAAGTGGGACAGCACTTGACTGGCTTCGTAGTTACCTGAAATAGGTGGCAATGCGTCAGAGTTGATAATTTAGTCAGCGACGAACAAGAAATCAAGTTTGGAGTCCCGCAGGGGAGTATACTTGGCCCAACACTATTTACTTTATACATGGACGATATACTCAAAATTACCATCCCAAACGTTGACCTCATTTGTTACGCAGACGACACTGTAACTCTTATTTCATAGAAACGATTGGAAATACTTATACAGGAAAGCAGAAGCAGGAATGATCCAGATCGCTAAATCGCTCACCATGAATTTGCTTACTCTAAATGTCAAAAAGACCAAATACATAACCTTCAGGAAAACTCGGGCTACCAAAGTACCTTTATGGAATTTAAAGATTCATGGAGAAGATTGGCATAACACATTATCTAACATTGATACTTAATGATCATGCAATAACATTGACAGAGTAGATGAAATAAGATACTAAGGAGTTATCGTAGACCAACACCTTTCATTCAAACCTCAAATTAGGGAACTTGTTAAACGCAATCAGAAGCAAATCTACATAATGGAAATGATACGGGGCAGTGAACCAGTGGATGTAAAAAAACTCGTCTATATAGCTCTGTCAGTCGCTGATAAAATATTGCATTGTAATCTGGGGAGGAGCGTCAACAACCCATCTAATAATCCTCGAAAGAGCGCAACGCGCAGTCTTCAAAACTCTGTTACACAAACCATACCGTTTTCCTATAGAAATCCTGTTCGCAGAAGCTTCCGTGCTGAGCGTAAGAAAATTGTATATATTGAGCGTAACAACGAGGACCCACATCAAAACTTCAAAAAGAAGTGATTTAAGTAGTTTACTGGCCAAACGTAGATTTAAAGTTCCAACTCCTCCAGTAAAATCCGCAAAGACTCCCACATTTTCTGCATGTCCACGTATATAATGCGGTTATCAAACAGTGCAATATAAGAAATTGCACTCGCAAACAAATAAAAAATAGACTAACACGGTTACTAAACTTGTCATAAGAAGAAGCAGAAAAGGTAATTACAGTGGTAAAATAATTTTTGCACACACGTTCGGACCACTCGCACGTTCTGTCTTACATACACATACTCTCGCTTGTTTAAGTGAGAGTATGTGCAGTGTGGTCATATGACCACACTTCACACACTTATACTCACACTCATTCACATAATAGTGGTTTTTCTAGTTTTATTATTTTTATTTTCTATTTATTCTCGGTTTCTTTGTTATGTTTTCTTTAATTTTGATTCTTAGGTTTTTATTTAAGTTTTTTTGTACACACACACATACATAAACTCACGCCTTATTCCCATGGGGGTAGGCAGAAACTACAGAACGCCACCTGTTACGATCCTTACATACTTCTTTTGCCTCGTTTACGTTCATACATCTGGTCATACACGCACACCAGTTGCGAGTACTACGCACCTGACCTTTCTGAAGAACATCACCAATAAGATCACTATAATATGTCTTCCTAGGGCGTCCCCTCCCGGCGTTTCCACTCACATCTGCCGTGTAAATACCTTTTGTTAGTCGACTTACATTCATCCTCTCAAGATGACCAAACCATCTAAGCCAACTCTTTTAAATTTTTGTCACTACATCTTCTTTTAAACCGCACCGTTGCCTTATCACATCATTCTCCAGTCTATCATTCATAGTCACACCACACCGCTCGTCGGTTTTTTTTTTGTAATTTGAAGCAAACCTATTTTAGTTTACTTATAATAACGAAAATAAATTTATAAAATAAATGTTTAAATGGTAAACCCTCCATATTGGTGCCCAAGATACAGGCTTGCCTAGTCTGGGGCCAATATAAAACCTGTAATCTTTTTAGCAATAAAGTTTTTTATTATTTATTTTAAAAAGTACCTACAGCCTCAGTTTTATTTTTCAAACTGACAACACCTTGTAACTGAAATTAATTAGCATCGTTAATGGAGTCCAATTAAAAGTTTGAATTTCTTTCTTCTGTTAGTAAGATTTCGGTAGATTCTTTATTTGTTCAGTTTCCTGTATTCGGTGCTTTAATTGATTCGCGATTAAAAACGACGAGGTGACTGGGGAGGCTGGGGTGGCGAACTGGCAGCACCGGTCACGCCACTGGTTGCGGCACCAATCGCTGCACCAGTCGCGGCACCGGTCGCTGCACCAGTCGCGGCACCGATCACTGCACTAGTCGCGGCACCGGTCGCTGCACCAGTCACGGCACCGGTCGCTACACCAGTCGCGGCACCGATCGCTGCACCAGTCGCGGCACCGATCGCTGCACCAGTCGCGGCACCGGTCGCTGTACCAGTCGGGGCACCGATCGCTGCACCAGTCGCGGCACCGGTCGCTGCACCAGTCGCGGCACCGGTCGCTGCACCAGTCGTGGCACCGATCGCTGCACTAGTCGCGGCACCGGTCGCTGCACCAGTCGCGGCACCGATCGCTGCACCAGTCGCGGCACCGGTCGCTGCACCAGTCGTGGCACCGATCGCTGCACCAGTCGCGGCACCGATTTCGGGCGTGATGAATCTGATAATATGCTGAGGCTTTGGAACTTTGGAGTACTTAGTCGGTGAGAGAAAGGTTTAGCGGGATATTCGTCTTGCTCTTCTGTTAATTAGTTGGGTCTCAATTAGTTGACCGAAACCGTCACAATTTTTTTTGCAAATCATCCTATATTTTCTATTTGTTTGTAAGTACCTACACTCACGCGCGGCGGCTACGTGACATCTACGTGTGGATTGGTGGCTGTTACGAATATAAGTATTTCTTTACAGCAACAATTATTGCTGCTGCAAATTGCATTATTCTCAATCAAATGTCTTTAAAACTGATTTCAGTTCACAAAGACAAAGCGATATCAGTGACGAGACTGCACAGGGTCCAAACAAACGAAAATCCGTTTCCGTGGCAACACCGTAGCCACGATAACCGTATTAAAAATGTCCGCGGACCGTGAAGGCATTGTTTCTAGATTATCTAGGCGGGGGCTGGCATCCCCGTTCATCCTGATCCTACACTAGGCTATGAATAGAATTACAACTGCTAATAATTGCTCAACACGGTCGTTTGCTGCACCGCCTCCTCGAAACAGAGTACCTTAGTGGCCCTATAAACATTAAGTTTGAGTAGGTATGAAATTGAATACCTAAATAAATGAATGAAAGAAGTAATTTTATTGATAGGTACATTGAGTAAATTTTTTGCATTGGAACTAATAAAGGAATCCACCCTAAGCCGTACGTACTTCGAAGATTAAGCGACAAAACACAGTAACACGTTCGTAATAACAACAGAAAATATATACAGAATTGGTTCGGATATTAACCAAATCGTCTCTAGAACAAACTAGAGCCTGTCATTGTGCTTCAAAAAAAGCAGATTTAATATTCAAAGTAAAAAAAAGCGTAAACATGGCGCAGACATAATAATTCAGTACTAAGAATAGAATAGAATATATTTATTTGCTTTAAGACATGGTACATTATGGTCTTATATATATAATTATGATCTTACATGTTTCGCCATGGACTGGCATACAAATATTTAAACATGTTATATGAAAAAATTTAAAACGACACATTAATTTTGTTAAATATTATTCTAACATGTCTAATAACACTGGTGAAATAGAAAGAAAAGAAAGAAAAACAGGTTTATTTGTCACAGAAACACGTGAATACAAAACGATAAATATACATATATCAATGGATAAGAATAATCCAAAAATCAGAAAAATAAAAGAAAATAGATCCACATTATAATCACGAGCTCAAAACAGAAATAGTCGGCAGCTGCACGTCATGACTGATAAGAAGGCTTCCACTCAGCATGATGCGGTGCTATGAGGGACCCACAGCACAGCGCTGATTTTCAGTGATCACCCGAAAAAGACGTACGGAAAACAAGTCAGGTTCAGGATTTCTACATAAATAGTTACTTAACAAAACAAAACAACCAGTAACTACTTAACAATATAGATAGATATATAATGAAAGTTCAGTAAGTAACCATAACTATTTATCTGTTACTTTTTTATCAATAAATTCTTTCACGCTATAAAAGCATCTACCAATAGGTAAGCCATTTATGTATGCAGTTTGGATTTAAAGTGTTTAAGAGGAAGTTCCCTTATTTCTTTTGGAATATTGTTGAATATTTTAAGTATTGTGATAAAGCTATTTTTATGGCATAATGTGCTTTTTAGCGAAGGAATTCTTACCTGTGTGGAGTCTCGACGAGTATATTTTGAATGCAAGTCGCATGCTATAAAAAAATTTGAGTGCTCTTTCACAAATACACCATCTTGCAGAAGACCTAGTAGTATTAAAAGTTTAAATTTTTTAAATAATTATAGGTCTGCAGGATGTTAAGTTAATGGACTGTTACCGAAGATTGCTCTTAGGCATTTATTCTGCACTAGGAAGGCTTCATTTACGTTCGTCGAGTTCCCCCAGAGTAGAAGCCCATACCCGTGGTTAGCAGTAAGCGCAACTGCTTCACTAGCGGTTCGTCTTAAACGCATAAGAGCAAATACAAACTGACAAACTACAAAGGAAGATTATTTAAATGAGATGAGTTTCAATTTTCATTGAGCACGAAAGCGTTGTTCAGTACGAGGTAGGTCGCCTGAAGGCATAAGTTAGATACTTACCCGCGACCGCACATCTGAACAAGTACCTACATATGTTATGTTAACATGGAGAGTGTACACTACAGCCGCAATTATTCAGTATTACAGAAAACTCGAGAGAAATTATTTTGGTCTACATTCGATCCATACAGCTTACTTTTGAAGAACACTTTATACAAAAAGCGATTGCACATTGTGCGTAGGTCAGGTTTCTTACATTGTAAATATGGCAATACAGTGCCCTCGGCGCGGGGCGCGGGGCGCGGGGCGCGCGGCGTAGCGAACTCTGTGTAGCGTACCTACTTAAATAAAAAATGTCAAGTTATTTCCGCGGGAATACGCTTGAGTTCCTACGCGAATAGTAACTAGGAACCGGAAAATAAAAATCGCAGCACAATGAAAGTTCGCCGTTTGAGGGCGAATCTTTGAATAAACGTTCAACAACCCTACCAGGGGAACTACACAGGTTTCATCTGTCAAGTGTAAGCGATTGTCTTGTTTTAATAATTTTGCGCCAGTTAAAATAAGAGGTTTCGCACCTGCATTATAATATAATTTAGCACGTCGGTGTATAAACTTATAGACATATTAAGTAAATACCCCACTTACCCCAGTAGTAGCATACCTACAAGTCATAATTTCGGTTTAAGTTTTTATTTTTTTGCTTTTTTGTCCTATAACATTTTTCGGGTCAGAGATAGGTTGGGCATTGCTTTATAGAAAAAAATAGACAAACCATGGTTACATACATTTGTTGTAATAGTTATGTATGACCGATTTTTGCAATAAAATCCCGTGAAAGTTTTAGTTCCTTTCTATAAGACATAGTTAATAGCCTATAAGTAGTTCATGATAGTTCATTCGTCAACTAAATTAAAAAAGGCTTTCAATAAACTGAGCATTGCTTCAAATGTAAGTATATGAGATACATTTGACAGTTGACTGAAAAGTAAAACTCTCTAACAGAAATCAAAGTTTTATAAATGAAATACCCGTAGTATATTATTTCCAATAATTTATGAAATGTCACGAGCTACGGGTCACGGCTTACTTTTCTTGTCGAGTAACCCTGTGGGAAGAGGAATGCTCTGTATTCCTAATTCAAATGTTGTTTTCTATCACATACGGTGTTCCTTTCACAACCAATTGCCGGTATTTCTATTACCATCAATCCGTATGATTCATAATAATATGCGTTTGAAGAGGTTATGTCATATCTATATACATAATATAAATTAAAGTCGCGTTTCGTGTCTGTGTAAATCTTAGAGATTTTTCCCGGAAGTTTTATGTGCATAATACATTAATATCAAACTTACATAAAAGAAATTTCGATGTTTTGTCACGTCGTAAAAACCGTTTGAAGCCAAGACGGATGGCTAGTGCAGGTATGTATAATTTGAACGTGACGTTACATTATTATGCGCGCGCATCCCATAACAAAATAATGGCTCTATTGTTGATCTATTTCACTATGACACAGTAGGGTGCCAGGGGTTCTTTGAATAGCGCAGGATGATGCAATGCGATGCATCTTCAAATATGTTGTGAATCTTCAACATCTCATTTAAATAATGTTTATATTTAGAAGAAGTCGGTGATGGGAACAAGGTGACGCCCCACCCGGAAAGGGCACTTTTGAATTGTCGAAGAGTCGGTCAGACAGTTGAAGCTAGTTGCCCGTTCCAAAGCGTAGATCTCTATGGAAAAGAACGCGCAAACTCCAAAATATAAGATTAAAGATTAAGCGCCTTGGCAGCTAAGAGATGACCAGTCACAACTGACAGCGCCCGTTCACGAACATGACGCATGGATCAGCACCATCCAGCTCAACCATTTTGTAGGGAGCCGGATTATCCAACACAGACACACGCGCCACTGTCAGCGAGACATTTAAGTGAGCATGATACACTCTCAACTGCCATGCTCTTTCAAGTCAAACGCACATCCATACAATTAAATAAAATTGAAGTGTCTGTTTGTAATGTCAAAATAACAGTTTTATACTAAATGCATAGGAAAGTACGGTACTTACGAGTATAACAAAAACACAATTTTCAAATTTTCTGTGTCTGTCTGTCTGTTTGTTCCCGCTAATCTCCGAAACGGTTGGACCGATTTTGACGGGGCTTTCACTGGCAGATAGCTGACGTTATAAGAAGTAATTTACGCTACTTTTACTTTAGAAAAAAATAGGGTTCCGCGCAAAAAAATTAAAATCCATGAAATTTAAGCTGTTTTGCGCTTATCTCTGGATACTACCAGTCGGATTTGAAAAATTCTATTTGCATTTGGTAACCTAATTCTCGAGGATGGTTATAGGCTATTTAACATCCATCCCGCTACGACCCATAGGAGCTGAGCAAAAAGAATAAAAGTCAGAAAGAACGATAAGCGAAAATGAAGTAAATGCGCGAGCGGGCGATGCGATGCGACGGGGTGGGTCGGGGGAACAAGAAATTTCAGGCGGACGAAGTCGCAGTCGCGGCAGAACATAATAAACGGCTCCACGGTACTGTAAACATCAGGAGGATGCCTACAGCACCGGGGCGGGGTGATCGTCTTTGCATTAAAACTTGGATTGTACAAATGGTCATAGGATTCAATCATACATTTTTACAACTAGATTGCTGCTTGTCAGCTAAACTGACAGCTTACTGTTTTTTCCTATTCTCTTTACTAAAATCAATGTCTCGTAATCTAATTATCCACTTGGGGTTGAAACCCTCGGGCCGTGTGGTCCGAGTGCTCATGGTTCGTTCAACGAAATCTCCAAACGGCTAGTTGACACTTCCCGTGACCCATGGGCCGGCTTTTACCTTGGCCAGAGGCTAAGCATTGCCATACAACGTGGCAATGCCGCCAGTCTCTTGGGCACGTTACCAGTCGACAGCTTAATTTTAGTTAACTTGTCCGCATGGAACATCGGTTCATTCTGTGTCTGGAGAAGGGCGTGGCTAGCTGCGCTGCAGTTTATACTTTTGCAGCTATCATCGTTTTACTTGTTGTACTTAGTCCTGTGTTATTGTTCCAAAATAAACTTTATTTTATTTTTTATTTATTTTTAGTTAGGTCAGGTTATTATATATTTTTTTTAATAGTTTGTGCATGTATAAATAGACAGAATAAAATGACTACTACCCAAATTATCCACGTAAGCTCGCGAAGGTTGCATGCTAATAGCACGTCAGGCTAAAGCCTCTACAGTACCACCTGCTCACAATTACAAAATTGACCAAATGCTTCTCATATACATTCCCAACATAAATTGTAGAAACTGTAAAGCCATGGGTATATAGGTAAGCAGTGTATATCTCATTAGCGATCGGCGTGTGGTGGCAGGGATCCAGTACCGTGGAGTAGGTTAGGTACGTAGGCAGCTAGAGTACCTGTCGCGGAGCCCGTGCGTCACGCGCCGTACGAGGCTACTCAACACACGATACCGTAATGACAACCTAATTATGGAAATACCTACTTTATTAGTTAGGTACATACCTGTTTACAAATGTTTCTTGGAATTATACAGAATAGTCTAAAAGTTAGGCAATACTTAATGATTTATTATTCTATTTTTGGGTTATTATAAACTCTACCTACTTGGTATTGTTAATATGTTAAGAGATTTACATGATGTGTCGTTTCAATTAATACAGATAGAAGCATATTGTTAACTTTAAAAGTTTCCACTGTAGATACCTGCTAGCAATAACTGTGCTAGTTCTCTAAAACACGTTTAGAACATCAAAGCTTTTGTATGAACGTTAGCTTGACTGTGATTGAACCTTGAACCCTTACCTGGGCACAATATTATGATTAATACGGAAGGGCTTTTGCCAAAGTGACACTATGTCTAAACTACAGGAGAAGTGAGATAGTTGCACTTGAAGTATTCTAACAATGTGTTATATTTATTGCACTTTTATCATTTTTATGAACACAACCTGAGCTCGTTACGTAGGTACGAACTGGGTAAATAACGATGATGCAGTGTGACACGGGGTGTGCTCTGTGCGCTATGTAACATTAATTAGAGCTAAACTATCCCCAGGCAGTTAACGACTGGCTACCAGCAGTCGTCGTGTGTCCGACACTTCAGGTGGCATACGTCACAGATTATCGCGACCTTGGGAAGTTTACAATGCCGGGGATTCCGCACGGTCACATAGCAGCGGAATTACAGCGCATGAATCACACATACCTAAGTACGATTAGTCATTTATTCGCATTTTCCGGATCGTGGTTGATCCCGAAACAGAGTTTATCTTAGACATTACCGACATCGGTGAAGGAAAAACATCGTGAGAAAATTTATAGTTAATGTAAGTCTGAAATCGCCAACCCGTTTTGAGCAAGCTTGGTGATCAATGTTCGCGCCTTCTCTGTCTGAGAAGAGACCTTTGCTCTGCAGTGCGATAATAATCGGCTGTTTTTTTTATTTTTTATTTAGTATTGCGTATTTATTTCCTTAGTGGCCCACTTTTCACTAACATTACACCTAAATGAATGCTTTAATTGAAACGCACTGTTGGTTTTTCAACAGTGCGCTTTGTTAGTGATAACGAGTACCTAATACTCCCGAATCTTGATGGCATACCTATAATTAAGTCTAAACTTATTAAATGCGACCACGAAGTAAATAAGATACCATTTAGTTCGTGTATTCGACCACGATTCGTCAATTCGATTCGTAATTCGTGTGTAGCGCACTGAAAGTGGTTACGCGAAAATAATAAAAAGATGTTAAAATACAATTACTAAGAGGTGGGAGATTATTTGCAGCAAAATATATAAAAATCTATATTTATTATCAATATTATAATAGTAACTCCGTCTGTCTGTGTCCTTTTTACGCCAAAACCACTGAACCGATCGTCATGAGACCTGGAGGACACAGGATACTTTTTACCTTGCCTGATACCTTTTTACCCTGGATATATGAATTAAAAATAATGAATTACAAAATAAACGCAGAAGAAATCGCGGGCAACAGTTAATTTAGAACAAAAAATTGTGATACCAAGTTACAATAAATTCACTAGACTTAAAATTGAAATAAATTTTAAATTGAGATGCAACAACAACAAATTCTATTCTAATGCTACGGCTACATTGTCACGATAGCGTGTACTACACTTTGCGCGCTCTCACTCGTACACCGGTCGACGTCTCGCTGTACAACAGAGAGCGCGTGAAGTTTAATTCGCGTTATCGCGACAACGCAGCCGTAGCATTAGAATCATGCAGGCGCTCTGTTCCTTTGTTCCTAATGCTACGGCTACATTGTCGCGATAACGCGAACGCGCTCTCTGTTGTACTGCGAGGCGAATAATAATAAGAATGCGATGTTCATTCATAAGAATGAACATCGTTCCAGCCTAGAATCAATCAATCTGCCTAGCCTTTTCCCAACTATGTTGGGGTCGGCTTCCAATCTAACCGGATGCAGCTGAATACCAGTATTTTACATGGAGCGACTGCCTATCTGACCTCCACAACCCAGTAACTGGGTAATACGATACCCCTTGGTATCGTACCCCGTTCCAGCCTAGAATACAACCATAAAAAAGGATGTGAAGTCTGACTAAAGCCATAAATATACGGCTTCATTGTCGCGATAAAGCGGACTACACTTCGCGCGCTCTCTGTTGTACAGCGAGACGATGAGCAGTGTGCGAGAGAGAGCGCGCGAAGTGTAGTTCGCTTTACCGCGATAATATAGCCGTAGCATAGGTGCAACCCCACGACACTTTTGCATGTTTGTGTGGTATAACCATTTTTAAAAGTAATAAAATGTATTTTTTTTAAACGAAAATGTTTAAAAATTGCATACTAGATACCGTAGCACATTTTTCGAAATTTAATAAAAATGGTGATTTTTACTGAACTTACTTTTATTAAAAATAAACTTCATAGTCTTGAACTTTTGTGACATTGATGTAAGCACTATAAAATAGTCAATAATACATTATTTATTTCATAAATAGTCAATAATACATTATTTATTTCATAAAGCTAGCTCCAATGTTTTGGAAGTTATTGGGGTTGGTGTTACCGACCCGCTTTCTTTGAGGCCCAGGGTATTTTGTTAGTTCATTTCGTTGGTATGAGAAGTGTATCTAGTGAATTCTAGTGTATACAAGGTGGACCAGGACGATTGACATTCCTTTAAACCATGTAAGGAGAATCATGTTCTTTAGCCGTATACAAAAAATCAATCGAATCCAATGAATACTTTAGCCACAGGAAACTGTTTCTCATTTTCTTATTTTTCAACATGATGTAGATCTGAGTCCGTAATAATAATAGGTAAATATTGTACTCTACGTTTATATTGTTCTCCGACTAAAGTGCCTGCGCCTACCTACCTGCGCCTCGCACCGACGCCGCCATGCCCCGCAACGCACCGTTGGTCAGTGAATTTCGTAGATAAAGCGTGTTTACTTTTTATGCAGTTGATTCTGCTATTTATTATGTTTGAAAACTGTAATTTTTAAATTTTCCATTAACTATTAATCTTCGTGTTTTAAAATGTTTCGATGGATTAGTACTGTGCTCATTTTTATTTAATGTCGTACATCCAGATACACGTTGTATATTTTTATCGCAATGAAAACTTTCCATTACAGTAAGCTAATAAATAGTAATGAGAGAAAGAATAAAATTAAAATACTTGTATTCAGCTGCTTCCGGTTAGACTGGAAGCCGACCCCAACGTAGTTGGGATAGGAAGGTGGTGTATTAGCTATACCGAGTGTTACTAGTAGTATACAAGGTGTAATTTTAATCACTGTTAACCTCTTAAGGGGTCATTTTACTCATCATTATGAACAACTGTTATTATGGGACTAAACCCGAAATCGCGAGAGAAAAATCAGGTGTTCCTTACATTTTGACGAGTTATACGAACATAAATGTAGGGAAAAGCTGATTTTTTTTTCGCGATTTCAGGTATGGTCCCATAGTAAAAGTTGTTCATAATGATGAGTTCATCGGCCTCTTAAGAGATAAACGGTGATTAAAATTACACCTTGTATACATACTTGATAGGAAAGTGGTGTAATAGCTATACCGGGTGTTACTAACAGTTTGCGCGTCGATGTCCCTTACAACCTGTATATACTTGATAATGACCAGTCATTACCATAAATAATGCAAAATTAAATGCTTTTTCAGAACACATAAATTACAATTAAAATATTTTGTTTGACGCCACGCATTTTCGCTTTGAGCTGTAGAGGTACTAAAAAAAATCTTAGTAAAGTGATTATCATGTGTAAATATTATGAGAGTTTCTTGTTATCTGCATATGCTCGTATGAACATACAGTCATAATAAACGGTACATAACAGATCTATAAAAAAATATAGGTAGGTACCTAGGTATACCTAATTGTTTACAGCAACTCCTTAGGTAGATCAAGTTGATGGACACCGCGCTTTATAGGTACAAAATACGTGTTGCCTTGCACTCTATTATGGTTTTTTTTTGTGCATCATGTTTCGCAGGTCAACCTAGGAGGCTGTCGGCTGCTTAACCGGGCTATCCTGTGGGTGCCTTAATATAATACATTAAGGCCTCCAGCCAGGGCAGTGTCTAAGCTGTTTGCACAAAGGAAAGTCCAAGAAAAGGGGTTTAAATAAGTGTTTTTTCACGATCGCGGTATCTCGGAAATACAGAGTGTAACTAAACCTACTATATAATACTATAGTTTTGTAGTGTATTTAATTTTATTTAACTTTAAAGAATTGGTTTCAAGTTTTGTTATGTGTGTATATCTATTTATTGTAACTTATTTATCTTAATTTAAAAATTATATTAGAAACATAGGCATTTTTCTGTATATTCTGTACATCTTGTTGCAAAAATAAAAGATTCCGACGAACTGAGAACCTCCTCCTTTTTTTGAAGTCGGTTAAAAATAAGTACATCATCATCATCATCTGCCAGCCTTTTTTCAACTACGTTCGAGTCGACTTCCAGTCTAACCGGATGCAGCTGAATATCAGTATTTTATATAGAGCGACTTTATATAGAGCGACTGACTATTAAAATAAGTATCTATTAAGTATTAATGTCAAATAAATGCAAATGCCCTAGTCCTAGTCTATGCCCTAACAGGCATAATATGGACTGTATATTAAACCACTAACTTTGACAACTGGTAACACTATATTTACTGCAAATAAATAATTAATTAATTCTTTCTTTAATAAGTTAACCCAAAATAAGTTGCCTACTAAAACCTACTGCCTATATCTACTATTTTAATTTGTTTTCTATTTTGAAACTAAGTCAAAGTCAAAGTTTTTTATTTGTTAAACATAGGTGTAAAATAGGTGTTATAAATAAAATAGGTGCACAGGTCTCTATGTTTTGCCGTTAACGGCGTACAAATATTAGATACGAAATTTTTACAATTTAACAGAATTTTTGTTAAAATTGAATGACAAGTAAAATCAAAACTTTAACAGTACCTACTCTTGTCAAATCAGTATATAATCTTTATATCAATATGGATAAAATCAAACACATTAAATTAAACAAAACAGATAATACTTAGGTTATGCGAAATAGGAATTGCTCGGAATACACATAATAATAAATTAAAAGGTTTACCCCAAATTAATTAAATTAATTCAAATGCACGTGTGCAGCTCACCCACTCCCGCAATTTATATTATACCATAAGGCATGGGTTAACGCTCATACCAGTAATTACCTGCTGTCATGTAATATCAACTAAGATAGTTAATGTTTTTTTTGAATGGCTGCACCAAAAAAAACTAAATTATAAATTATTTTGATTCCTTAAAATGTTTGAATAAAAGTTTGACAACTTGGTGATCATTTGAAGAGTAGTTGCTTATTTTTGATACGTCCCATAAACTCGTCCACACGTCGCACAAAAACGACGTAACTCTAGTTATTAACACTATAAAAATGTAACTATGTATATTCTACTTGTAAGTAGTGACAGTTTTCCGCGTAATTCCGTAGGAGCTCGTGTAGGCGCGGGGAGACGTGTAAGGGTGAGTACTCACTGGTGCAGCTCATAGTGGTGGTATTGAGGCGCAGGCGGCTGCAGCTCGTGCAGCGGCAGGTAGAACTCGTGCACTCGCGCGAACTCGCGCGCCATGCCGCGGTGACGCGACACGCGACCGCACCGCGACGACGTCTCACACGACTGACGACACTAACAATACGCTACTCGCGCACAGCACGCGTCTATCGACACCAGCGGAGCCAGCGGCTGTTCGAATACTCCGCGACGCGGCGATTAACAACTACCCTTTGCCTATACATTTTGAGTCCCACGCACACAACGATCACTGTCAGCTACACATAGGAACCGAGTTTCAAATTAAGAAAATCAATCAGGCCCAGATTTGATTGAGGAAATAACCTGCCGATAAATTATTACCATTAAAAGTAATGACTGAACAAACGCACACCAGCACAAATAAAAATCGCACTTGAAAACTTTTATTGAGATTCTGTAGAGAAACTAGCGCCGCCCACTTCTAAGCAACACGTGACGCCCCTCCCCGCCCTAATACTTCCGAATTTATACCAAAATATTCAGAAAAATATCTCAACAATTTAGGTCGCTAATCGGTATCGATATACCCTGCCGACCACTACTTTACAATAATCAGTTGATGATGCTTTTGATCGGACACTCAATCGCCGCCTGTGACCTCCGCGAGTCCGCGACAGATCGGTGGGAGCGACCGGGACGCGTCTGCACACCGATGTAGTCGATGGAAAACAATAGTCCGCGGCGTGCTGTACTGAAGTGCGATGTACTGCGTCGTGTGCGCGGGTCGCGGGTCGCGGGTCGCGCCTGGCCTTCAGCTGCAGGGTTGCGTTGATCCGGTTACAGCCTCGCTTCGTACTCACAGCCACGACGCTAGCTATAAACCCCTATTTTCATTTATGTTCACTATTTGCTTCACAGCTAATGAAATTTTCACAATGTTCCGAATACAAATTGACTTCTACTAATTGGTACTAAATGTTATGGCGTTTCCAATTGTAACGAGTACGCATAATATACAGACGTAAGGATTACAATCAAAGACGGAGAGGAAACGCAAATGCTGTAAGTATCCTCTGGCACTGACTTACACACACAAAACACATTGATCGACTCAATTGTTTCTCAAAATTACATTCAATTGAGTCGTCGTTACAATGAGAGGCGCGCGCGATTCCACTTCCTACAAACTGGCGGGCAATATATGCTGCACTCGAGCGCAATCACGAACGGCTAAAAGTGCATCGCGATGACGCAGCGTGCCCCTGAACCTGCCCGTCACCACCTCGGCCGCTAATACCCGCCGCCGCCGACACATTACAAGTGCAGCTAATCCACCGCTCGGCCGCAACAGAACTGTCACCGCTAGTCTAGCATCGAACAAGTAATGGATAGGTAATGCGGATACTTCGCGATCTCGAGACTTCAAATAGCTCGCTTACACGTGCCGCCGCTGCAGCTAGTAAACATAACGTAATATTATGCAACTGAACAAAATGCACCAAGTCTTGTATGTACGTAGGTACGGAGGATTTACTCAGATCGCGTGATGACATTGTTAACGACGGTATAAAGAGTCCGTCGGGCCGACTCTTGTGGTGCATATTTACTCCAAAAACAAATGATCGAATAGCTTCAGAGTGCCACATCCACAGTTTATCTTCACGCAATTGCGTGTGGCTAAAGGGTGCCAGTTCGCTACGGGATGCGGTCTCTCTGTGGCCAGCTCGCATCTATGCCGTACGTCACCTAACCTTACCTTTAATAAATACTTAGCTGCATGTAATGATTTTAATTTTGTTGCAAGTTTGTCTACTACATACTGCATACAGCGATGCTTCTTGCATCGTTCGAATGGCTCGTAAATATACTTTTATAAATGACAGAAGTCTTGTAAAACTTTATTACTAGTGCGCGTAGTAGTTATACATTTAGACAAATCTAGGTACTTTGATTTTGAATATTATACCTATGTAAAACGAGGTTTTATAAATAACTGATTTTTTTTTTGGAACGAAGTTCTTTTACGCGGCTTGCGGTAGACTGGCAGAAAACGTCACGCGAAAATGCGTTCATTTCATACTTGTATCCTCCTCCATACGACTTTCTTCTTTCGAATTCACACTCTCTCTCGATAGCTCTCGATAGAGAGAGAGATAGAAAGTGTGAATTTAAACTCTCGCTCTTTCTCTTTTGCATTTTTTTTGTTTTTAGTGTGAATTTGGTCAAAATGAAAATCCAAGATGGTGGCTGCGAATATTTTCAAATGTTTCGTCATGGGTATTATTTTCATCGTTTTCGAGGGTGCTACAGCCTATAGTGACGTCAAAATGTAAATCCATGATGGCGGCTGCAATTTTTTTTTTTGTCATGGGGTATCATTTTCATACTTTTCGAGGGTGCTAAAGCCAAGTGTGAAATCAAAATGTAAATCCAAGATGCGAATTTACTACGAATTTTTATTTTTATTTTCATCATGGGTATCGTTTTCATGGTTTTACTCGCGCAAATCCGCGCAATTAGTATGGCGTACAAAAACAATGACTATATATTTTGATAATCTTCGTTCAATCTGCACCTTATTTATATATATTTTTTAAGAAAGAGAGACCTCCGAGGTCTTGGTGCAAGTTATGTTATCCTATACAGGCTGGTCCAAATAGTGACGTCAATAAAAAAAAATCGATTGCTCATACCTAGGGGTATCTGAAAATACCCCATGTATGTTTTGCGATTTTTGATATTTTAGGAGATATGAATATTTTTTTTTTAATTTTTGGGGAAATTCAGGGGACATCTTTAAATTTTTAATACTTTTTTTCGACAAGCTCTTTTTATGATTTTTTTTTTGACTACTATCATGAAATACCTTTTCATGAATAAAAAAATATCTTCCTAATATTAGTGCAAGATACAATTGCTTTTATCGAAAGTGAGAAATTTACATTCTTACGATTAAAAGTTGGTTTTCTTTTTCAATTTTAAAAATGTTAACAAATGTTTCAGATTCAACAAGTAATTTCAAAAACTGAGGAAGAATCTTAACTTCTATAATAATAAAAAAACACTTTAGCTGCGCATTTTGCAGATATTCATTGAATGCGGTGATGCGGAAATCACCTTAATAATAATTTGATCTTTAAAATTATTATTACCCATTTTTATATGTCGTAAACGCTCTTAAGTGAATTCAAATGAAACAATTTTGAATGATCTTCCTTAGAAATTACTTCTTTTTGAAATTACTCGTAGAACCTGAAACATTTATTAACATTTTTATAATTGAAAAAAAATCAACTTTTAATCGTAAGAATGTAAATTTCTCACTTTCGTTAAAAAAATTGTATCTTGCACTAATGTCAGGACGATATTTTTTTTAATACATGAAAGGATACTTTATGATAGTCCCATCGCACAAAAGAACATAATAAGAACTTGTCGAACAACAGTTATAAATTTTTAAAGATGTCCCCGAAGAATTTCCCCAAAAATTAAAAAAAAAAAATCTTATCTCCGAATCTATCAAAAATGGCGGAATGGTATTTTCGGATATCCCTGGGTATGAGGAATCTAATTTTTTTTTATTGACGTCACTATTTGGACCAGTCTGTATGAAAGAGTTCCGTCGGGTGGAGATCAACATAAAATCATCACTACTGTTTGTACTAAATAAAATGTTCCTAGCCTAGACAGCCCCGGCAGTCTTTCGTATATTTTTGACAGTCGTTAAGTTAAGGATATTCATAGGCCCGAAAGTCTGACAGTCAGTCTTACCAAGTCGCGTTACGCAGGTACTGGGTTGTGGTGGTCAGATAAAATACTTTTGTTCCATTCAGTTGCTCAATGTAAAATACTGGTACTCAGCTGCATTCAGTTAAACTGGAAGCCGACCTCAACATAGTTGGGAAAATGCTAGATAGATGTTAATCTGTACTAAATGAATATACTGTCATAGGGACCGAACGATTATGCAAATTGCTAACCTGATATAGGAATAGGAAGTAGTGCAAAATTAGCTTGCGCCCGTGCGAAGCCGGGGCGCGTCGCTAGTAATAAACGAACCTGCTTACGTAATAATAATTTGATGGATTTGCTCTGCTCAATATGAAAGAAGGCGATGATATACATTTACATATTGCAAATTACACACTTGCAACCCATTACGTTAGAACAATCGAAGATCCCAGTTCATGTATTCTGGTTAACAATAAACATAAGTCTTGTGAAAAATACTCAATTTAAAAGAAGAATGCTGTCAAAGAAGACTGATTGTTGTGTGCTCAATTAAAAAATTATTTAAAAAAATTTATCGACTTCAATAAGAAATTAACTCAAAATTAAAAACAAAAAAAATATATATTTGTGCTCTACTCGATGAGTTCTAGACAATGGCACCCGGGTAAGAAAAAAAATGTTCAAAATCAAAAGTTTATTGTATGAGGACCCTCTTTTATTTTTATCTTTATTTCATTTTTATTATTTGTTGTTATAGCGCTCATAGAAATACAATGAATCTGGGGGCACGGTAGTGCCCCCGCCAAGACGAGCCAAGCGAAGCGCAAGGGCACTACCTACCTTTTCTCGAAGTGTTTCGTCGTTTTTTTGAACCCTCATAGAGTTGGTTACCGATGTACCAGATAGTTCATATTCTCAGGATATGATGTCAATAATAGACTAATTAAACATACGAAGTCTCAATTGAATAGCTTTAATACTTTAGATTTTATTGATATCTAAAATACACCGATTTCGTCACTGACACACTCACTGATACACTGACACACTGATGATCATCAAAATGTTAGGGTACTTCCTGAAGTGCTAGAAAACTAAAATTTGGTATGTAATCTAAGTTTAATATACAACCAACAAAAAAATTCATAAACTTATAACTTTCGCCCCCCATCCCCTAAAATGGGGGGGGGGTGGAAGTTTGTATGAGACTTCAAAATGTTAGGGTACTTCCTGAAGTGCTAGAAAGCCGAAATTTGGTATGTAAACAAAGTTCAGTATTTACAAGTTCAGTATATACAAGTTCAGTATTTACAACCATCAAAGAAAAAAGGCAAAGACAGAGAATGGGCTATGAAAACCGGCACTGCTGATGTGCAAGAAATACACCCCAAAAAAAGAAGAAAAAGGAAGCACTAAAAAGACTGCCTAGCAACTTACAAAAAGAACTGAAATCCCACCAAAAACATTTCATGTAAAATGTTGCCAAGACGACCACATAAGGTTTGCCCTGTGAAAAAGATATCAGATCTCATGTAGAGCCAAGCTTCTGAATCTACACGGCCTAACTCTACCGACCCTAACTTCACAAATTCTACAAATCAGTAAAAATGTATGGCTTGGCTGTTTCGTTACTTACTTCAGAAACTAAATATTCGCATCACCTCCACGACGGTAGCGAAACGGCGAAGCCATACATTTTTACTGATATGTAGAATTTGTTTGGTCGCATCGCATCGCCTGCCTGTTACTTCGTTTTCGCTTAGCGCTTGTTTTTGCTTGGCTTCTAAGGGTTCTAGCGTAATGTTACATACCTTATAGCCTTCCTCAAGAATTGGGCTATAAAATGCAAAAATATTTTTTCAAATCTGATAGGCAGAGTGACAGAGATTAGCGCGATCAAACAGTCAATAAAAAATAAAATGTGTAAATAACTAATAGACTAAGCGCATTTTTCTACAAACATTTTTATACCCGTCGTAATTTCTAAACGAAAGGTCGGATTCGAATAATTTAAAAAAGGAATTTGCATGTACTTAATCAACCTTGATTATGAAACTATTTATTTGGATAAGGATTAATACCATGTTTATGAAAACACCTTCGCAAATAATGTATTATTTTATAACAAATTTGATTACCATTCAAAAAGTTATAGTGAGCAAACCTTAAAAGATAGACATATGCTATCGCGGACTTTTTTTAGAACTTTTTAAGAGGAACAATTCCGTCATACATGATTTTTACGTAACTTTAACTGTTTACGCAGCGCGCGCACCGGAAGCTCTCAAAAGGAATAAATCCCCGTTTTTGCAACATTTTTCATTAATGCTCCGCTCCTCTTGGTTGTAGCGTGATGTTATATAGCCTTATAGCCTTCCTCGATAAATGGGCTATCCAACACTAAAAGAATTTTTCAATTCGAACCAGCAGTTCCTGAGATTAGCGCGTTCAACCAACCAAACAAACAAACTCTTCAGGAACAGGTCAACCACTGCAGGGTTAGATAAATAATAATAAAAAAATTGTGCCGATATGGATATAAGTATAAGTAGTGCGGGATAATCTAAAACCACACTTACCCCTAGATCTATAAACGTTACTTAGCATGTACTTACTAAGCGTTATTCCTGTCACTGTGGCAAAACTGTCAAACACAAGTGCGAGCTAACGTTTATAGATCTCGGCCTAAGTTCTATGAAATGGCAAAGAGTCGGCTTCTCTCTCGCTAAACAAGGCAATTACTAGTCTATTATTTCGTAGAATAATTTCCCACAGGTAACTAGTCACAGCGGCTTCCCTTCGCAATAGTTTCACCCTTTGCCACGGCTACAATGTGTTTCCGCTAATTGGAATCGGGCTCAAGCCAGGACCGCGAGGGAGTCCGCTCCAAAATATTACATTAATTGAAGTTTATTAAGAATACAGCTACAGAGCACCGACTTGCTAAAAATGCAATCATCAAGCAATCAAAATTTCATTACCTTTAAGTATATTTTAACAACTTGTGCTAAGTAAGTGGTATCGCCATGCCACACCCACACTCTTGCTGCGGACGCACCTACGCATGCAGTATGCGCCTGATTACTCGATCAGTAGCTAATAACAGGTTCCTTATCAGCACACGTAAGTGGTCAGTAATCGATCCCAATCAAAGGTGCAAGTGATACAAAGCTAGAAGATAATTTATTATCTGACACGTGTAGCGAGAAACAACCCTCAAAACTACGTCATCTTAGGTGGTCAGTTATGTTATTACGTTTTCTAAATAATACAGGGTGTAAGGGACAGCCCTCCGCAAACTAACAGGGTGCATTCAGCTCCTTATTTTGAATCGTATTCCACCGGAAATATTCTCAGGAATATTTTCATATTTTTCATCGTATTTTTAGTTACTATTCCTTTATTTCAATGTAAAATTATATTCTCTGTACGCAGCACTCCATTTATGTAAATAAAACAGCTAAAATAAAAAAAATCAGCAATGGATGTTGAAATCGTTCGCCACGCGTGTTTTGCCACGGTAGCGATACATTGCGTGTGAGGTAATAAAACAAATCAGGTTTATTGGATTCCCATAACGTTCCTGAAATAATTTCATGTACCGGTCATCTTAGTATGATATACTGAAGTCACCCCATCAGTCAGCGGAGGGCTGTCCTTTACACCCTGTATTGTTTGATTGAATTGTAACGTATGTTTCGTGCGAAGTTGAATTTATTGCAATCATTTATTTTATTTTCCCTTGACAAATTGATGTCCCAGGAGAAGTTAAAATCACAAGTATCCTACGATTGAAGGCAGATTCGGAAGCTGTTTTAAACTTAAAAATGGATTGCAACTGGGAAACGGAAGCAGGCATGCAATACCCGTCGCTGAATACCAGTATATTTTGATCTTGTTATCTAGCTGCAAATAAATATTGTGTAGTTCCTTATTCGTGATGTTCTTCAGAAAGGCCAGATGCTTTGTACCCGCAACCTGCGTGCATGTATGACCGATAAGAAAGTGTGTGTGTAGATGTATAAACGTAAACGAGGCAAAAGGAGTAAGTAAGGATCGTAGCACGCTTGCTACGATCACGCCACCGCGTTCTGTAGTTTCTGCCTGCCCCCATGGGAAGAAAAAGCGTGAGTTTATGTATGTACCATAGTTATACCTCAGCTCAAGTTTATTCTTTATCTCGCTCGCACACTACTGCTTAAAAAAAACCGGTCAAGAGCGAGTCAAACTCGCGCACCGAGGGATCCGTACCATCATAATAAATATTTTGGATATGTTACTTTACGTACAGTCTTCCAAAAGTAGGAATTTTAACACTGCGGTGTAGGATATTGCAGTTTTAGGTCAGCGCCACCTCTTGACCGATAGTGGAACAAATGTATTTAGAGACATAGTTTTATTTTTCCTGTAATATTTACACAAACTTCTATCACATAGAATAATTTCAGATTTTTCTCTATTCAAACTTCGGAGATAAGGGGGGAGGACGGTATTTTTTTTACATTTTTCATCAAAAGTCGAAAACTATGCGGCCTAAAAAAAGAAAAAAAATGTCTGAGAATGTGCAAACAGCGCTCTTTCATATGATACTCCACATACCCTAGTTAGCCCCATTTCGATTTTTTAAGGACTCAAAGGGCTTGACTTTTTTCAGTACCTGTTGCAAAAAAAAAATTCTTTCTTATTTGCAAATTTCAAATCGATAGCATTAATAGTTCTTGAAATATCTAGCTGTGACAGACGGACAAACAGACAGACTGAGTCGCACCATAAGGGTTCCTTTTTACCATTTTGGTACGGAACCCTAAAAACAGTACCTACTTTATATTTAGTTCAGTTATTAATTATTATGCAGTTTCATGATCTAATTTAAAGTATTTTGTTAATACTAGGAGTTTATTGTTCGATTTGGAGGTAACTTTGTTATTTTATCTGTAGAGAAAATTTTAAGGAATCGTGTTTTCGTCAAACATTAACATTAATCCTCAACTTTACCATAAAAATTCAAAATTAATGCTGCAGTATATTTCGATATAACGGATGAGCATGCAAAGCAATCTGTGGTAGCAGGTTCTTCAGGCGCTCTGTAGTTTCTGCCTGCGCTCATGGGAAAGAGATTATGTACGCATGTATTTGTATTATTTCATACAGGAGTTCAGTCGCGTGATCGTCATACCATTTTCTCTGCCCACGTGGCGTGGTCGCTGGCGACTTGATCCCCTGATCACTGCATGAATAAAACGGCTTCCGTCTCATTTAGCGCACTAAACTGAATCGATTACTGTAACGTATGCAGCGAATAAGTTAAGCTTCTTTCTATATTCGCGGTCTCGACTGGGACTCACGTTCCCTCTCGACTGGTTCACTCCTCTAGCCGTACGTAGCTTCAGCCTCCTGACTGCATCCCATATTATTTTTGAACCAGTGGAAGCCCTTGTTTATCAATCTCTCTATCCTACATCTGAGCGATCATTGAGTAGGCTCAGTGACGCTGCATTATTTTGTCAGCATAGTATACGTGAAACAACAGTGAAATACTCAGAATGCAAAGTCGTATGTAAGACCTCAGATTCCCTAATACGCTTCCTGTACGTCATGCACCTCCAAGTTGATACATATATTGTACCTAAACCTCCACCACATCCTCCGAGCCCCTTCTCAAGTGTGTTGTGTCGGCTTTCCGTCTAGCCAGACAGCTGAATATTGTTGAGTACCTTACGGAGCCAAAGCCTCCATTTCAGCGAACCAATTACGGGGATAGCTCGAATTACTCTTCATCGAAGACTTAAGGGGGAAGCGCTAAGGTAGCCCGCGAAATTCAAATTTTCTTACGATTTTTGCGATTTGCAGCTCAGTGTCTGGGTGTATGTTGATCAAAGTATGATACGCGACCGTAACAAATATGTATTTACAGAATTATAATATTAGAATTAGTAACACAACTCCTTAAGTTAGTATAATCCTGAAATGTTAAGATTTCATGAAAAAGTCATTGAATGGACTTACTTTGTCTTAGAGAGTTGTGTTGATGACGTTAATGAATATAATTCTGTAAACTCATATTTGTTACGGCCGCGAATCATATTTCAATCAACATACAACCTAATACTGATCTGCAAATTGCAAAAAACGTAAGAAAATTTGAATTTCGCGCTACCCTGGCGCTTTCACCTTTAAGCACAGATCGGCAATTAAACTTTAGAGACTGACTTATGGTAATATATACGTATTTTATGATATAATATAATCACAAAAGCCACGAGTAACATCCTAAAATATGCTTAGGTCTAAGCACTAATTAATTCTTGACCTCAATCATTAATCGTCTGGACGAACTCACAAGGGTATTTATTACCTGCTAATACACCACAACTGGGGGCCAACCGCCACCTCTTAAAGCAGTATTATTTTAATGTTACTTCAGTGTGAGTAAGAGATGAAGCTATACAAGACGTCTAGCTCCATCCCTTTCCCACACTCAAGTAAGATTACAATAATACTGCTTTAAGAGGTGGTGGTCTAGCTCCTAAACTGGTTGCCGCACAATGTTCATATAAGTACAAGATATAACATAAATAACGCACAACCTCTTAAGGGGTCATTGTACCCATCATTATGAACAACTTTTACTATGGGAAAAATCTGCTGTTCCCTACATTTATGTTCGCATGAATCGCCAAGATGTAGGGATCATCTGATATTTTTTTCACGATTTCATGTTTGGTCCCATAGTAACATTTGTTCATAGTGATGAGTACAATGACCCCTTAAGAGGTTGTGCATTATTTATGTTACACCTTGAATATATTATTATGTTGTTAGTCGATACACATGGTATAGACTAACAACTACTATTATTGTTAGTGTGATACACATGTATGAACATTTGCGATATTTTTGTTTATTCCTGAAATAGTGTTCTGATGAAATATTCAAGAGTATGAAAATAATGTCACGAGTCACGACTCACGAGTGGCAGCATGTGCGTACGCAGGCGCCGCACTCCATGAAATCACGATATTATGCATACGACAATACATTTTACTTTCAATCCTTTTTTTTACACAGTACACACACCATTGAAGAGATCCTTGTGCAGAACTGCACTGTTTACAGAACATGTAAACAAAATACTGACGTTCCATTAGAAATGGCTCACAACAGGAAAATAGAGAATTAGGTTAACAACCTAAATCGCGGAAAATATTACATTATCGGCGCGTTCGGTCAGTGCGGTGTTACTAGACACCGGGACTAATCACCGCGACACCGAGTGTCTGACGCCGACGCAATCTTGGCGGACACTCGACACCGGCTCCCGGGGCATTGCGTCGTCTGCGTCCCACAGAATTGTATTAATTATTCGACTTTAGTTTTCATCGACAGATTTCCTCTCGAAATATTTTCCATTGCTGCACACCGTGAAGATCCGATACACGATTTGATATTTATATATGTATACTTAAATTGTATCGTGTTGGGTTGCATATTAACACTCATCGTCTGTGATTGTTTTATACGAGCAGACTACGAGCGTAATCGATATTGATTTTTAATATTTTTTTATGTTAAATGAACTTGGCTTGGTGCAAACAATTTTGTTTTACATTGCAAAGGCATAGTCAAATATCTAGACGCATTAAATAAATAAATAAAAAACTTTTATTTCAGGTAAGTATCGCCCATAATGAATAACGAAGAAAACTACAACAACATAAAATAAAATTGACATTAATTCGTTAAATTAAATTATTCTTATCGTCCATTTACACGTGTTACGAAAAATGAATTCATTTTTTGTTGTCATTTTTTTAATTTATTATACGTTATGCTGCGGAAAGACGAAAATCTATTTTTAACCGACTTCAAAAAAAGGAGGAGGTTCTCAGTTCGTCGGAATATTTTATTTTATGCGTGTTCCCCGATTACGTGAAGACGGCTGGACTGATTTGGAAAATTGTTTTTTTGTTTTAAAGGGCTTCCCAGATGGTCCCATTGTTATCAGGTCAGAATCTGATGATGGGATCCTGGAGAAATCGAGGGAACTCTTCAATTATCATAGGCACACCTATATCAATTTGGGTATTTTTTTTATAGTAACTTGTTCATTTCCTCTCGGAAAGCACCATTTGGTGAAGTGGAACTGATGATGAAGACCACAGATGGCCACCGGAACTACTCAATAAGTATTTCACGGGTTGCGATTCGATTACTTTAAAATAGTTGCTAAGCAAATTATGCTCGTCACAATGCATATGGAGCTGATGGTAAAGTACCAGGAGAACTCCTCAACAATTAACGTCCCTGCATCGGGATAAGCAATATTTGTAAAAGGTGATGAGCAGTTGTCATTAGGCTATTGTAACTTTGATAAATTACAAACCGATCTACTAAAAGGCGAAATAAAAAACTTTTTTGCAAAAAAAAAAAACGACTGACTTCCCAAAAAATCTTCGAAGTGAAAAATAACATTAATTTTGGAAGTCAGTGGCAAAAACCCAAAATACAGATCAAAGACACCGACTTCCGAAATTAAAGGTATTTTTCACCTTGTAGTGTTTCAAACACAATGTGAATTGTTCCTGAATAAAATTGAATTGAGTGTTCACCGATTTCTCCGTCAATTGTGGACCATTTGGGTATTTTTATAGTACCTAACTCATGCATTTGCTCTTGGAAAACACCATTTGGTGAAATGGAACTGATCTTGAAGAACACAGAAGGCCACCGGAACCTCTCAATATTTCACGGGTTTCGATTCAATTACATTAATATGGTTGCTAAGCAATTTATGCTCGTCACAATGCATATGGTGATGTGGAGCTAATGGTGAAGTCACCATCAGCTCAAGTTCTTCCGGTTCGTACCGAGAGAACTCAAAAATTAACCCTTTAACCACCCGACTTCATATCAGTTGTCGTGCGCTCGGCGCCCGACAGTGCATTATCACGGTGTTTGGTAGTAAATATACGAACCTGGCGAAATGGATACGAAAATATTTGTCAGATTTATCAGTAAGCGTAGAGGTAGTAGGCGATTAGTATCGAGAAAAGCAATATTTTGTAAAAGGTGAGGACCAGTTGACAATCAGGCTATTGTAACTTAGATAAATTACAAACTGACCCACTAAAACATAAAAAACAAAAAACTTAAAAAAGCAACCGACTTCGAAAAAAAAACACTACAAAGTGAAAAATACTTTAATTTCGGAAGTCGGTGGCAAAAAACTAAAACAGATTCAAAGACACTGAATCCATAATTATTTTTCACTTTGTAGTTTTATTTTTGGAAGTCGGTTGTTTTTTTTTTTGTGTTATAAAAAGATTGTATCGAAACTTAGCGTTCGCATCGGTATCTACAGGGATCTACGCCGCTTCTATGCTGGCCTACGCAGCTGCTACGAAGCGACTACGTCGCGTCGCTTCAGCGCTAGCCTACGCAGCTGCTACGAAGCGACTACGTCGCGTCGCTTCAGCGCTAGCCTACGCGGCTGCTACGAAGCGACTAAGTCGCGTCGCTTCAGCGCTAGCCTACGCAGCTGCTACGAAGCGACTACGTCGCGTCGCTTCAGCGCTAGCCTACGCAGCTGCTACGAAGCGACTACGTCGCGTCGCTTCAGCGCTAGCCTTCGCGGCTGCTACGAAGCGCGAACATCGTTGTCTATAGGAACGTTCATTCGTATTTTTGTTAGTTCGCAAACGGTAGGTATTACTTGAAGTTCATTTAATTTAAAGTTTTCAAAAGTTTATAATGAATATTTATACATACTCGTGTGGGCAGAGTAATAAGCTAATACTTAACATATAATATACGCTTCGACTTAGAACCTCCTTCTTTTTTTCGTCAGTTAAAAACGTAAAAACGGCCAGAATTGCTTTTAAGTGCGTTTAAACGGATAAAAATTAAAAAGCAATGGACTAGGCGAAGTAAATATATTATGTTGACTCCGTGAAGTCGAGGTTCTTAAACAAAAGCACAACTAGTAACGCAATATCTGCGATGTTTACGTATAACCGGCCGAATATTACTTGTTACAGAAGTTGAAACAACTTGGTAAGAGGTACACCGCAGCGCCGGCGCGCCGAGCGATCCTAAATAGTTGAACTTCCGGTGATAGTCGATGTTTGAGCAACAGTCAGGCAAATAGCTCAGCAAACCCTATGCAAACATCTCATAATTTAACTAATTTTCATTATAAAAACAAACGATACTTTTTCTCAACTAACATGAACTTCTCCCTCAAACACGAATACCATAGAGATTTCCAAAATGCTATTGCCCCGAGTAGGCTGGGAGCCGATAGATGATGATGACTTTCCTCGTGTTCAGATAAATGTGAAGCTGGGAGGCGTACAACAGCACTAAGTATAAATCATTACCTAAATATATAGCATATTAAGCTACTAACTTACAAAAGGTTTGTGGATCCATTTCATAACTACTTTAGGACAGATGAAAATAAGCATGGATCAGGCTCCATTAAGTAAGCACAAAATAATACAGATAGATTGTTTACAATTTTGTGTAACTCGCCGGCAGACAACAAAAACAATACCTGTTGCGTCTGTGGGTGACACCACCACCCCCCGTAACCCCCGTCACCCTGTGAGGGCTGGGGGCTCGCCCGCACGCAGCTAGGACCCCCAATGTCGATAGTTTCCTAAATTGTTACCACGGGATTTAGAAAGGTATTCAATGTTGTGTGTGATTTGTCTTCGAGTGCTTACAATGTAGGTGTCCTCTCTGCTGCAATTAGAATTGGTATTTTGTACCGAAGCAGGTAACGACGCAGGGGGGAGGGAGGCGGTCATGCACTTTCATAGTCCATGTTTATATTAATTATTCAAGATTGTTGCAATTTATTTATATTTTTTTATTTTTTTTTTTTTGAGATAGGTTCGCTCTTGACTCTAGTCTAGGTCAGAGATGACTAGATGACAGACACAAAGTCGACGATGGAGCGAGCTTACCCAGAAGAAGCCTGTTAACTCTCACTTTGAAGAGATCGGGGTTGTATGTGAATATGAAGTAAAAATATATTTATTCTATTCGCTGAGATCGTTTCCGTGTTTCTTCTCAGAGTACTGTCTAGGAAACACCGACCTGTACTTAAATTTGAAAATTAGTTAGACTTTAAAAAAGAACACAAGAATCAAAAATCGAAAAGTTTGTTATAACCGATTTACAAAATAAATATCATTTATGAATCGGATTTCAAAGGCAAACGAATTTAGAACCGTGATTTCGCCAAGTAATCGCTCGCTCGGCTGGACAGCAGCAAAACTCATACCTACTAGCTAGATTTTTTTGTGGAATGCGGTCTAGGCGAGTGTCTGACATTCAGCCAATGAAGGCTAATCTGGTTGTATTCTAACTTTATCGCCATCGCCGAGACTCCGTAGTAGCTAGCAGTGAACAAGTAGCGTACGCACTTGATACAGATTGCACATATTATCATCGCGCTGTCACCCGCAGCCCCACAGGCCGCCCCCCGCCGCCTGCGACTACGCTGTCATTGCCTCCCACAGCGCAAAACATATCGCAGCTTCCAATATAAAAAGTCTCAATTCTATCGTCCAGCATTTACCATACGTAACAAAGAAAATTGAATGCTCTGGATATCACAAACTAAACAAAGGATAGAAGTTCTCAAGAACATCTCCAATCTCAGTTTCTATAGCATACATATAAAGCTCAAAAAATAAAGTGATAAATGATTTTATTTCTGTAAGTAGGTTTATACAAACACTTTTACACGTCAAACATTTTTTTTTTAAACTAGATGAGGCCGGCGTTTCCTATCTGACTACTCTGAGAAGAAAGGCCGAAACAAACTCAGAGGTCACAGTCTCTTTTAAAGTCCAGACATAATTTTGGTCAGATCATCTGAAGACCATGTAGGTTGGTGTCTGAAATGGTCTTTTGAGGAATTTTAAGTGGGCAGACTTGACAGGGTAGACTTGACAATGTACAATCTTTTATTTTATTTGTTGAAATTGTACACTGATGTGTAAAGTTTAACAAATAGTTCTGCCAAGACTCCATGTTGGCGTAGAATATTATTAGTAATCGCTTGCTTTAACTTTACAACAGAATCCCATTAATATATGCAGGTGCCCTTGACAAAACTCCAAATATTAATTAAGTTGAGACTCCTCGAAAACTTCTACGGCCCATTGCACGCATCATCATCAGACAGTTGATGGTAATATTTATTAGCATTCAGTGGCGTAGCCTTCATACAACCCGATTCCTATCGGCTTCCCTTCGGAACAAGTCTACGTCAAGTCAAGTCAAGTCTAAGTCTAGTCTTCTTAGTGTCTACTATTGCCAAATAATATGGTACACCTGCGTGTGTAACTGTGTATCACATCACATTACATAATTATATTTAATACCAGTTTAATGCATCATAAGACTGAAAACCTACAGTTTTTTGTCTGAGTTTATGAAGACTGAACATTTTTTTCTTCGGCTTCCCTCTAATGATAATTGTAGCTGCGCCACTGTTAGCATTGGATGTAGCTAGGTCGACCGTTATGGGATTGTTTTGTTTAAATCCGTACTCTTGCATTGGATGGACTTGACCGCCGACGTCTCGTTAAGTAGTGGTCACGGCTGCTAAGCACGGGTCCTGGATTGGTTGGGCTAAGTTTTCATGAACGTTTTCAAATAGGAAATTCTCAGTAACCAGCCGGAGTCAGGATTCATAACTCTCTTTTACAAAAGTTGGTGTCGAAAAGTTGATGAGCTATAGTACACATCTGCCTACCCTGGGAATACAGGCGCTATATATGCGATATTCACCCGTATAATTAATTATACCTAAACTATGCAAAAATCGATGATATCTAAGTTACTGGACGTAAATATTGGTGAGAGTTCGTACAAAACAAGCAACACGCGGGCCTCACTCACACACACGTTCGTTTTAAGCGGATTACTGATTAGCCGCCATCAGATGTCGCCACCCACCGCGTAGCTACACATATACAGCCAGTTTTTACGTACAAATCACGTATATACGGTGACAGAATAAAATCAGTCAATGAATGACTGTGACTTGGATATTTAACTTAAGAAGAGGTATTTCAATGGCAATGCGAAGTATTATGTATTCGTCAGAACTATTTATTTGGGCAGTACTAGCGAGTATGTAAATTGGAGAACCTCCCGCGTGACCTTCGCTATTAAAATAATTACACAAAAAGTCGACACACGCTTAATATAAATATCTGCAGACGCTTTAATCCGGTTTTTGAGCTAAATTGACAGACTTGAATTTTAATTTTTCTATTTAGCATTTACTTTTTACTTCCTAAACCGCAGTCAAAACAAAGTTCTGTGCGATTAATTGATGAGAATAAGTAGGTAACATAAAGAACAGTCTCCTACATTCTGAAACGTACACAAAACAGAGAAAGTGTGAATGGCAGGTCGTCGATTCTCTAAGCGGCAGTCTATGACGCAGCCTTAGAGGAAGGACGGCACTGGGGAGGTGTACCTGATGTGTCGGTAGCGCGTCATGAGCACGCGCCGCCCCCGCGGCCGCTGGCGCCGCCGTCACCTGCAACAGACCCCCAGTCAGTAGCTGGCGACCTCGCCGTGCAGCGACGGACACACGTCGGACAACAACAAAATATACTTAATTACTTAAAGCTATTCTAAATACTAAAACCGCCTTCCATAAGAGAAGGGACAGTGAAAATTAATAAAATTGACCAAAACTTGGAGCAGCTTTCAAAGTTTATGAGGGGAAACATCTCCGTCCAGTTCGTGCAGAACAAATATTGTACTGACCGGCTCTTTACTGTGACGTAATTGTGGTGTTATCTAAGCAGTGCAGTTGCAGTATGTTCTACTCCCGTCTCTTTTCAGCGAATATTTTTTTAACTCACATACATAGACTTGAGCACTTTTTTGGTTTCTGTGGTCAAACAAAGAAACCTTATAGCTTCACTGTCCGTATGTCCGTCCGTCTGTGTGTCACAGGCTGCCTTTAGTTAGATGTTATATTTAAAGCTGAAATGCGGCAGGTAGGTATGGATATTTATTACGAAATAAATGAAATATTAAAACATAATATTAAGTATACAAAGAAAAACTTTTTGCAAAAAGAACAACCGACTTCCGAAATTAAAGTTACTTTTCACTTTGTAGTGTTTTTTTTGGAAGTCGGTTATTATGTTTTGCAAAAAAGCTTTTTATTTTTCACTTAATAATGACAACTGCTCATCATCTTTTAAACAATACTGCTTTTCCCGATGCAGGGACGTTAATTGTTGAGTAGTTCTCCTGGTACTTCACCATCAGCTCGCAGTTCACCGTATGTATTGTGACGAGCTTATATTGCTTATCAATCATTTTAACGTAATCGAATCTTAACCCATAGAATAGTTATTATTGAGTTGTTCTAGTGGCCATCTGTGGTCTTCATCATCAATTCCACTTCATCAAATAGTGCTTTGCAAATGCACAAGTTAGTATAAAAAATACCCAAATCGCTATAGGTGTGCCTATAATATTTAAAAAGTTCCCTCGTTTTCTCCAGGATCCCATCATCAGGTCCTGACTTGATGACAATGGGATCACCTGTGAAGGGACCCTGGGACCTTTCAAACAAAAAAAGAATTTTCCAAATTGGTCCAGCCGTCTTCGAGTAATCGGGGAACACACATAAAAAAATTAAGAAAAAAGATTCCGACGAACTGAGAACCTCCTCCTTTTTTTGAAGTCGGTTAAAAGCTGTCATATTAAACATTTGCCGCATAGTAAGAAGATTTTTCCAACTAGACTTGATAATAATTTCACTGCAGTACAGAGCAATTTATCTTCTCACAATAATAACTAGAATCTCACCTTGGTTAACACCCGTGTGATTCTGAAAATACCAATACTTGAGAAAATTAAATTTAAAAACCAAAATAATAATGACCCCACCGCCGTATCTCTACGCTGATGTCGTGGTGGGGCTTGCGCGCTCCGGATTCTAGGTCTGTGCCAGTAAAGTTTACTTTGCCAGAACAGGTCTAGGATGAGGAGCCAGGCCAAGAGAGATATAGAAACAAACCCGCAGGGCAGCACACTATGTATACAAGCATATTATAGGTTGAATGATTATATCATAGATAAAAATGCTTGGCTAAATGCTGGTCCTGCTCCACAGCCACTTGGGCTTTGTTAATATATATATTTTTTTTTTAAGAAATGCGTGCCTTTTTTCTGACATTATGACTTTATTGTTTACTAATCTTTTAAATACAATCATTGCAAACTATAGTTTTGTATAAATTAGAAGCATTTTTTCAATTTTGTAAGTGTGAGTACCATGGAGCGGTTTTATATTATGATGTAGGTATGTTGACTTGAAAGAGTATGGCAGTTGAGAGTATGTCATGCTCACTTAAATGTCTCGCTGATGGTGGCGCGTGTGTTGGATCATTCGGTTCCCTACAAAATGGTTGAGCTGGATGGTGCTGATCCACGCGTCATGTTCGTGAACGGGCGCCGTCAGTGGAGACTGGTCATCTCTTAACTGCCAGGGCTTATTGTTAATCTTATAATTATTTTGAATTGTTTTAATTATTTATTTTTTACATTGTTCTCATATACAGTGCATTTTTTAATCACTATCCAAATTTTCACAGGGTGTTCTACCCATGAATACGAACAACTTTCACTATGGGACCAACTCTGAAATCACGAAAAAAAATCAGCTGTTTCATACATTTTGGTCGAGTAGGTAATGAACTTTTGTATGAATCAGCTGATTTTTTCTTCGTGATTTCAGAGTTGGTCCCATAGTAAAAGTTGTTCATATTCATGGGTAATAATTTTGATTTAAAAGAGTGTCCATGGAGTTTCTTGCCCATTCTTCTCCATAGAGATCTACGTTTTGGAATGGGCGACTAGCTTCAATTTTTCTGATTAACTTGTGGCGGCATCGCCACAATGGAACGCGTCACACTGACGTCACGCAAAATCCTGCATCGCGCAAACAGAGTTTACCGCGCGACTAGCATATATACAACATCCCGACATCAACCGTCGCTCCAAGTTTTGATCCAGCCTGTCCCAACTTGCTGTCCCCCCAGTGACGCCCTAAGCCGAGGTTCGTACCCCACAGGGGGTGCCCTTAGCGCGCAGTCACTTAGTATTGTAAGTAACACGCCCCTGGCTGGAGGCTTTGAGTTAGCTTAAGGCAGCCACAGGATTGACCGGTTAAGTAGTCACGGCCACTCTTGGCCAACTACGAGATGCCATTGATAGGAAAAATCAACCGTCGGGCAGTAGCCACCAGACACAACACCCGTCTGGTCGGAGGATCCTCCCTTTTCTATGGAGGATGAGTGAACTTTACACCCTGTTCCTCATGCCTCTAAACTGGTGACCCCGAACATGAACGTCAGCGCAGCCTTCGTGCAACTACTACAGCGTGACGTCATCAGCATCACTTCCTCGAGCTTTCGAGCAGCGAGTCACACAGCCAGCCAGCACCCAAGGCTTCAACGGGTATCCTGACCACCAGCATGCAGCGACCGCGCATACCTGGTCATCACCCTCAGCCTCATCAGCAATCTTGGCACAGCACACTGCACTCTCGGCCGGTCAAACAAGCAGAGCCCTTCAAAACCTCTCCTGGTCGACGCCAGCAGTCAGCCTCAACCCGGCGCTGTACCACATCCGACGCACTGGAGCATAACGCAGCGCCACCCCGACTCACTGGGGGCATCTCCGTAGACAGTTCCGACTCACCGCGAACTATGCGGCATCCGGATCCGACTCACTGGAACCTCAACTGGCCCTGGCAAGCATCGCAAGATACACGACTCTGCCCACTATCGACCTCCGGTCTCCGGAGGGGAGTGATGTGGCGGCATCGCCACAATGGAACGCGTCACACTGACGTCACGCAAAATCCTGCATCGCGCAAACAGAGTTTACCGCGCGACTAGCATATATACAACATCCCGACATCAACCGTCGGGCAGTAGCCCACCAGACACAACACCCGTCTGGTCGGAGGATCCTCCCTTTTCTATGGAGGATGAGTGAACTTTACACCCTGTTCCTCATGCCTCTAAAAACTGACTGACTCTTTAACAATTCAAAAGTGCCTGTAATTGGTTTAATTGAAATAAATGCTTTGAGTTTGAGTTTAAGCTCGTAGATAAATAATATTAGGTACTATACAATATACATAGAAGGTTCCAACAGTGTGCGAGGTAGTAGCGGTCGTGGTGCGGTCGAGCGACATCGAGGAAGGGACGGATGAACATACAGGTAGTTGCAATACGAGTGAAAGGTTTTATACAGAACAGTGGCAGCTAAGAGTATTAGGAAAAAAATAACAGCGGAATAGTCCACCAGTAGCAGGAAACGTTCACCACCAGCATAACAAGATAACGTTTTTCTGAAGCTGGGGCCTACTCCTAAGTCCGGCGACGAAGACACGGGCCCGTCCGAAAGTGATTTGAAACTTCGGAGTGAACCCTACACCATTGTTGTTCGGAGCCTACACCCGATTAATTAACTTTTTCGGACAGGAAAAAACACATCGAGAGTAGGGATAGCTGCCAATCGTGGTGTCACTGATTCTTAGGTCGGGCCCCAAACTATTCTTGTCCGTAAGTGATACGGAGTAAGAATCGCCCGTAACTTCGGCCAAAATTACGGATTTCGTGCTTAGAGAGTATCCTCGTGATGTGATAGGAAGTAGGTGTGTAAGTACTGGTGTGTTTACAGATAGTTACGAATCCCAGAAACATGACAATTGACGAACAAAATCAGAACTCGGGTATGTTGTTTTGTTACCCGATTGTATCCGCGACTGATTGCCTTGCTATAAATGGGGTTAATCCTGCAGCCGGCATGCGATCCGCGTCGCTCGTTAACGGGCGATTAAACTCGTTAACTTGCCGCGCCAAGTTTAACGAGAGCGTTTGAATAATAGGAGCAACAGGTCTGTGCCGCTCCCCTGTGCAAGCGCAAACAAAACAGTTGTAGCCAATCGTGAGACTAGCTGGTTTTGCATTTTCCGTTTTGGAAAAATTTCGACGTTGCTTGCTTGTTAAAGTAAACATTTATTTGCATGGATAACGTTTGGTGATGGTACGGTAAATAAGATGTGACAGCTAAAATATGGGCGATCCTTGTACAATCTACCTTACATTAGGCAAAACATTATTATAAAATGTTGACCGGCGAAAATACGCGCGCGAATTTCCCGCATTTTTCCGCCAAGATTTTCCCGTAGCTTTAAATTTTATCGTGCGTGATTCCGGCACGGGATATATTTACCCGGCGTTTTTAGTTTTCAAGATATTGTTAACTGGACACTTTCAAGTCTAGATCTACATCGGTTAAGCGGTACAATCTTCTGCTGCTGTTTCAATTAGATTACATAACATCACGCCTTGTTTCCCCGAAGGGTTAGGCAGAGGTGTACCTATAGTACACCCACATTTCGGCAGTTATGTTTAAGTCCCATGTAATAGAGGGCGAGCCTATTGCCATCTACCGGGCACAAATCCAGACTCCGAGCTGCTACTGAGAAATTCCAGTTAGAAAAACCCAATAACACTTTGCCCGATCTGGGGATCGAACCCAGGACTTTATGCTCAGCAGTAGCGCTTGCGACCACCAGACCAACGAGGCAGGCAGTTAGATTATCACCCAGTTATTTGTTTTCCACACCTATAAACAAAAATAATTTTCATGACTGTGGATATAGGCATAGAATAACCTATAAATCGGTACCTAAAACCAGCAAGCATAAAAAATAATAAATTGAGCTGCGTTGCAGGGCACTGGTCGCCAGCGACGTCACGCCTGACGGAGACGTTGCTCCCTGTGAATGATTAAGTTATTGAAACATACGGCAGCCGTCAATAATTCGACAGACGTGGAAATATACGGAATTGGTAAACCTTCTTACAATAATTCAGATTGTTCCATGTATACCTACAATAGCGTCTGAAATTGTGTTCAAAAACATGTTTTAAGTGGAGAATGTTTAGTGAAGTCCTTGAGCGGAACGAACAAATGAACAATATTCATCATGTCTGTGTTCGTCGTATCGCTACGTTTTATTTATTGTTTGTATAACATATTCTTGTTGATGGAGACTTATCATGCTGCTTGTGAGATCTAAGTTGAAATATTTCTCTATTCATTACTTAATTCAACTTTTTCATGAATGAAGTGAATTGTTTTCTTGTGTTTCCTACACATAGCTGATGGGACGTTTATATGTTCCTCGCCAAAGAACACTATTTAATTCCTATAAAACCAGTTCCTTAATATTACCTACAAGGCTTTAAGTATTACATTATTATTAACTTCAATCAGAGTTAACCGGCGAAAGTATAATGCATATAGGACAGATTTCCACACACACATACACAGATATGGTACAGATGTGTGTGGAAATCTGTAGGCGTGAGATTACTGTCGCCTGTATTGATTCATGGTTAATTTTATCTTTACGGCTACACCTACGCCTGAATTTTTTTTACTTCTGGATAAAGGAGAAACCCGTTTCTGGGCCTAACCGTTACACAAATCAGATATGTACCAAAAAATTCCTCTATTTTGCTTAATTAACCCATTTAAATCTTAGCCTCAATAACAATGGCCAAATGTAGAAAATAAGTTGATTTCTATGTTTGTTTTAAACAACCTTTGTAAACCGTTACAACACTTATTTCATTATACGTCACTAACTTCACAAACGCTAGCATTATATCAATAGAGCGTACCCCAAGAATACGATCGATTTTGTGGAAATCGATAGTTACAGATAGGTAATTAAATAACACTCCATTGTTTTAATATATTTGTTTTTTTAGGTATTCGAATCAACGTAAAATAAAAAAATCTGGAATCAAATTGATTTTTAACGTATGCACCATTAAAAAATCATTAAAAGAAATACGTAATCGATAAAATCGATTGCACCACAGAATGCAATAATAAACATTAAATGTCAATGCCAACTTCTGTCAATTGTCATGGTTGTAATGTCATGTCATTAATGTCATTCGCTTTTTGTATTTTTGCGCGAGTGAATGTGTTTTTCTTTTCCTCTGTTTTTTCCGTATTTCTCGGGATTTATTATTTCATAAGACCTCTGCTCGAATACTGGACTCCGAAATTGATGGCCTTCTGACTGACTCTCGCTTGAACATCGGACACCGTACCTTGCCACTCCTGCTGTCCTTTGCTGGAAAACCGGATCTGTTTTGTTTTTTTGACGACTGGTTAATAATGGCATCATGAGCCTGTGCATTAATTGCGGAATAGCAACGGATCGCTGCAATACAATAGGAAGGCGAATATTGGCAGATGAAATGATTCTTTCAATAGTACAGGAATGGGTCGCGCCGTTCCTAAGAAGTCACTCCCTAAGCGTCATCGTGATAGGCTGCAGGCGCTGCAGCACAGCGCACGTGCGTTCCAGACTTACATAGGAAACATAACCACAAAAATATCATTTCTTATTTAACAGTTTAAGTCCCCAGCACCCGGCTCCCGGATCGAACGATAATTCGTTCGTGTGCCCGCAACTCGGCTCCCGAGTTGTGTCAGCTATAGATGACATGTGACCATGCCCAGCACCCGCCTACCGGGTGCAAATCAAAACACGCTACTAGGGCTACCAAAAATAAACTAGGTGAGAATGAAGGATTAAAAAGTTGGTACATTTGAGTAAGTCTTATAACAATTAACTATTTACTTTAATTATGCCGCAGATATACTCAATAATAAAAATTATATTTTCGTAAAGGTTAACTTTCTACACAGGTGCCGATTCTCTTATCACAAATGCGTCTAAACTAGACTAAAAATCACCAAAATTTAGTTTATTCCTGTCAAACGACGATTTGGCATTCTGAAATTGACTAAAGTGACACAACTTAACTATATTTTAGTTTGACAGCACTAAGATGATGTTAATTTAGTGAAAATGGTAATTTTGCTATTCTGAATTTGACGTTTTTCACCTAAAATTTAGATTTTCTAACTAAATCTGACTATTTTTAATCGCGATTAAAAAGGTGTGGAATAAAATTAGTTGGCAGGAACTAAAATTCACACCAACACCTCGACTTCTGTTGTAAAAACAGTACCTACCAGTGTCTTTTTTTTCTTTTCTTTTGCTGATATCTCGAAAACGGTGCGTCCTATCGCAAAAATAATGAAAATTTCGACCCCTTTACTAAATTCACAAACCCCTAAAAGTCAACATGTTGGTAATATAATTTTTCATATTTTGGATACAAAAATTAAAATCCCTCCCCCCCCCCTTCTGCCCTCTGCGCGCCTCGGGCTCAAAAAAGTCACGGGGTAGGGCAAACAAACACTTACCACGTGGAGTCGCGATTGTCAAATTCGATTTTAGTTCTGTCAAAATTATTTTTAAGTTTAGTGATATTTTTTTGCAGAATAGCTTTAAGATAGGCAAAAGTAAGGAATTTTAGTGATATGTAGTTTAGTTAGTTTAGTTCGGTGTACAATAGAATCGGCACCTACGTTTATTTTGTTCTATAATAAATTTTGTAGCTGACGGTCAAGGGCATTTGACAACCCTATACCTGGCTGGCACAGAGTGGGCGTGGCTTAGTGAACTCGACTACCGGGTGCTTGGGCATAGGGTATCCGTTACGTAACCATCGCGCCGATGGACTCGACTGACGGGTTGTTATGTTTATGCGAGACACATTTTTGGGCAAGCGAATTTGCATGAAGTCTATGGACTTGGCAGTGAAAGTGTTAAACATAACATAACATAACATCACGCCTTGTTTCCCCGAAGGGTTAGGCCGAGGTGTACTTATAGTAACACCCACAATTTTTTTTATTATTTGAGTTATTTAAATAACTCAAATAATAAAAATAACCTAAAATGTAAACATTGTCTGATTTTACCAATTTGGCCATTGCTGGGACACGTCAAAATTGGGGTCATGAGACCTTCCTAAATGCTCTTATTTATAGCCAAATTCCAGCCCTGTAACGCCAGGCCCAAGTTTCTGTAGAGTTTGGGTTTCTCATTTGAACCTCCACCAATCGATAGCGGTACATCGCCCCGCACTATCAACAGATCTACCGGCTGCGAGGGAACAGATGTAAACTTCCAAGAGACTACATCCCTATACAAACAAAACTATAAGTTTTCCAATATTCTAGCCGGCTGGCAGGTCGAGTGGTTCAATATGCAGGCGGAAAGTAACGGAAGGCTTCAACAAAGTAAGTATGTGTGTTACTGGAAAATATTGAAGTCAGTAAAATGTGATGGTTTTTTTTATTCCAAACATTTAAACAACATTATAAAATTTACGCGCATCGTGTATATTAAATTAATTGAATTTTGATATTTTCCATTTGTTTTTATTATATTATTATGAAAAGTTTACTTCAAATTGGTAGTTTTATTGATAGATCGCTCTAGGTTTATGTAGAAAAACAAAATTGCAAAATTCCCACGCCAAGCGCTTCTTCTCCGTTCTTCTGTTACACCCATTTATTCTTTCAGACACAATAGTCTTCCCGTAAACACCTTAACATGATTATTTTTTCAATAAATGTGTATTAAATACTCTTTGTACATAATGTCGATAATTATTATTATGTCACATCACATTTATAGCAATGACAAAAATATAATTGATCAATATAGTAGTATTCCCATTTAACAGTTTTGTGATGAATTCACAGGATAAAAAAGCGGGTGTAAAAATAAGTGATTGTGATCCGTAATTACGTAGTTACACGAAAAGGATCCAATCCACACAAAGTCATGTGTGGATTGGATCCTTTTCGTGTAACTACGTCCTTATGTAAGTACTACGTGTGGACGGCAGCACATCAAACTACTACAATCTGCCAAATTTCTTTAATAGATTTTCAACTTTATCGCTAAAGCATTAGGTTCTAGGTTGATTGGGAAAATTTGACAGTTTCGGATAGCTTGACCTGCTGGCGTCTGTACATATTTTATTATGTGCCTTTAGGCGCGTTTCTAATCAGCGACGCGCCGATATCATGTTCTATTCCCAGGCAAGTTCAATGTTATTGCTTTTGGTCTCGGGTTTAGAGTCTGAACGAAAAATCTTTGTATTTTTGGCCGAAAACGAAAACAAAATTCGGCTCGATTTGTTAACACTAGGCGACAAAAGTATAAAGTGGCATCGTCATCAGTCTCTATTTGTTAACACTAGGCGACAAAAGTATAAAGTGGCATCGTCATCAGTCTCTATTTGTTAACACTAGGCGACAAAAGTATAAAGTGGCATCGTCATCAGTCTCTATTTGTTAACACTAGGCGACAAAAGTATAAAGTGGCATCGTCATCAGTCTCTATTTGCACGGAGATAGTTACGCAGACACTGACAAACACTTGCTATGTTTTAAGGACTTGCGAGTGACGTGACTAGTACGTGTTGCATGCAGCCAGATGGCCGCTAGGACATGACATGAGGCTGCAGAGTTGCCGACGGCAAGACGCGCATAGATAGCAACAGTGACTGGAGAAATTAAGATCCGTTCTTTATCTAATCACTGACGTCGCGGGGTGTTGTCAGGCAGCAGCGGGTGACGAGATAATAAAATCACAGTTTATCTGGAAACAACGACTCGACTATGGTTAGATTATGCATTCAAAGGCCATACAGATTCAATTTGTAGATGATGTTTGTTCTCCGAAGCGTGAAATGTGAGAAGTCGGCTATTTGACCACACAGTAGTGGCTCGGCAGCGGCTAGTTCTACACTAAGCCGTCTGTCATTTTTTCAGTTCAATTGACCATCCATAATTTGCATTGGCTTTCAGATGATCTTGAAAAGTAGGTACTAACCTAACCCCCGAATCCTTTCTGACATACTTTAAATTGTCGCAATGAAACCGCAAGTCTGTGTCGGTCCTCACACTCACCCACAACGTCACAGGTGTCCGGCACGGCCTTATAGTGGAAGCAGCTACGCCACTCGCTCAGTAGCACATGTAGCCTCGCCTCGCCTCGTACTTATCTGTACGATCAGGCCATCAAGGGATCAGGGGCATCGATAAGACATCAATCTTGTTATAGAGTAGGGGAAGAGCAAAGAATCGATGGACGGACTGTGTGAAAGATGATATGGCTAGAGAAGGGGGTGACTACCGAGATGACGACTAATAGAGAAGTGTGGAAGAAAAAGACAAGTTGCACCGACACCAAATAAATTGGTATAAGGACAGGAGAGTCCTGACATCAGTCTTGTAATCTCACACGGGCGTGTGTGCGCGGAGTAGGACTCACTGGTTCGGTGGGTCTTGAAGAACGCTTTGATCAGCTAAACACCCGGTCCTAGAAGTTCTAATCGACGCAAACATTAGCAAACATGCTGCCAAACACCTGTTATCTACTGTGACTGTACTGTGAACCTCTTGCTATGAGTTTGACAATCTGTACAAGCAAATTGTTGTATAGAAACCGGGGAATGTTCTGGAGCATTGATATTGGTCAATAATAAACAGTACTTAATCTGACCGAATGGCTCACGCAGACGAGACGTCGCGAGCGACAAGCGGACAAGGCTGGCCTAATCAATTTATTATTTCCTGCCATATCAATATTATCTGGACATAATTATGATAAAATAGTATTCATGAAGTCAAAACTATACATAAAATATTTTTGAAAAAATGCATTTGTGGTAAGTGTGGGAACGAGTGTCACGCCGAAAATATAGTTTTAAGATTTTTTGTCTGTTTGTCTGGATGTATTTTTTGTCTGTTTGTCTGGATGTATTTTCCGGGTCGGTGCAAAAACGGCTGAACGGATTTGAAAATCGAAATCAACTTATTGATTCTTAGAGCCAAAAAGATTGTCAGAACGCTTAATTGATTATAGATACTTAAGTAAGTTCTAATAATAATCCTGCTCCACAACCAGTTTGGCCTCACTTGGCAAAGTATTAATATTTGGAAGAAATGCGTCCCTTTTTTCTGACATTACGATCTTTGATGTTTATTTTTTATGTTTATTTAATAAAGTTTTAGCTGTTGAATACTTCACTAAGTAGGATTTTCTTTCCTTTTGGTAGTATTTTTTAAATAAGTACAATCATTGCAAGCATTACTTTTGTATAATTTAGAAGAATTTTTTCAATTTTGTAAATGTGAGTAAGTACCATGGAGCTGTTTATTTACGTTTGTTATGAGAACTAAGTATGTTGACTTGAAAGAGTATGGCAGTTGAGAGTATGTCATGCTCACTTAAATGTCTCGCTGATGGTGGCGCGTGTGTGGATAGCGGTTCCCTACGAAGTGGTTGAGCTGGATGCAGCACCATCCACGCGTCATGTTAGAGAACGGGCGCCGTCAGTTGAGGCTGGTCATTTCTTAATTGCCAGAGCTTATTTTCAATCTTATGTTTTGTATTGTTTTTAACTTTTTACATTGTTCTCACACATAGAAGCAACAAGAATAATTTACCCCGGATTTTGTAATAATCTTGATTTAAAAGAGTGTCCTTGGAGTTTCTTGCCCGTTCTTCTCCATAGAGATCTACGTTTTGAAATGGGCAACTAGCTTCAACTTTCTGACTAACTGACCACTCTTTGACAGTTCAAAAGTGCCTGTAATTGGTTTAATTGAAATATTATTTTATTAAATTGCTTGTATTTAAATTCTAACGGTATTAGCAACAACTACCTACTTATTTATAAATTTGCACATAGCACCCAAACAAGACCTGCTGACCTTTAGAAACCGTTGCAAAACTTCGGGTCACCTTGGAAACATGCAACTAAACAACCTAGTGCTTGTAGCTGCAGTTCGATATCATTCGAACGTTCAACCTACTGCCAATATGAAATAGTGGTTTCTATGACGTGACGCCGCTGATCTGACGGGACTATCGCCAGGCCAGCCACTCCATCGACGACCAGTGACTGCCGAGCAATTGTATGCGGTATGTCCGCATAATTAGTTCGCCAAACCAGTGACCACTGACTTTTAATTGAGGGTCGACGGATAAGTCCTAGAGAGCAGTGGTGGCCTAATGGAAACGGCAGCGACTTGCGAGTAGTAGGATTGATTGAACTCAGGCAGGCACTTTATTTTGTGTCAATTATCACCATTGCTTTCAAAACCGTGAAGAAAACCATCGTGAGGAACCTGTCCTAGACTGGAACCAAAACTTCTAAGACATTTGTGTCATTGACCAACCCGCACTGGGCCCGCGTGGTGGTTTACGGTGCACGCCCCCTCACAGAGAGCAGGCCTGTGTGTGTCCCAGCAGTGGGAGCATTATAGGCTGATTATGCGTAGTACCCGGACACCTGGTTGACGTTCGCACACACCAGGGAAGCATGACACAATGAGAAGGAGGCGTATTTATTCTCAGCAGTGGGTGGACCAAGGCTGCCAACAATGATGAGCTAATCATAAAAGTGCCGTGGCCTGTGGCCGGTGTGTGAGGCTGATCGCGGCCACTGGTGAGTGAACTATTTACCGGCGCCAACGGTAAGTAATGAATGAATGTTCAAAACAGAATCACTTCTCACGTCCTGAGGCAATTGAGCTGATTAAATAATTGCTTGTTGGTAGTAAGCCAATAACGAGTGACAGACAGCTCCTCATTGTAATACTCATAGAATTGATGCATCCACAATGTGATACGCAAACGCCTTATCAAAAACATTTTAAAGACAATAATCTGCATTAAATTTATTCATACGATACTACAGCTGGCGTCCAATTAGAATGTTAGGTATTATCTATTGACTGACTGTTTGACTATGCTGTTATTATTGAATCTACATAATTAATAACTTGCTTTGAACCGACTTCAAAAAAGGAGAAGGTTATAATATGTTCGTCTGTATGTATTTTTTTATTTTTCATTTATGTTCATCAAAAAAATAAAATACAGATTCAGACACCGTCTTCTGAAATTAAAGTTATTTTTGACCTCGTAGTGTTTGTCTTCTTTTGAAGTAGGTTGATTTTTTAAAAGTTTTTTTCTTTAAAACATTTGTATGCTAGTCCAACGCGAGACATGTAGACCATAAAACTAATATTAAAACCAATATAATTAGTACTATGATAATGTTAATAAAAAATTCTATTCTGTTGTATTTTATTTGTATATATAGTTAGTGATTGTCTATTGTATTTAGGAGTTGTGAAAAACAAAGGATTAAATCACTTTAAATTAGTTTAATTGAATGACAATTTTTTTTGCCACTGACTAACACTATATTTAATAATTACAGAAATTAACATCCAGATTTCAGATAGTCGTTAGTCGACGTGGACTCTCGTTTTGAATGTTTTTAGAGGAACTAAATAGCAGCTTGTAGGATGTCGCCACACAGAAATACTGCATGTTGCAGCAAAACATGGTAATAAAATTCATGGAACACGATAAGGAAGTTATTTTATTACTGTTATAAACTTATGTAAGTAAGTATTAGAAATAAATACCTAAACAAACAAACTTGTATGTATAGGTCATTATTTTCAATAAAGTTAAGTTAAGTTTGGAGTGTTTGGCACCAACAAGAATGTTATTTGTAACAGTTTTTCCAATCTTCAGCTATAAGTGTGCCAACAGAGAAAAAGTTTCTACGTAAACACAGTTATGTGGTGGTTGCCACATACAGGTCAAAGTACTTCGGTAACCCAGGTACCATCCATGAGATTGTCAGCAACAGCAAGACGCTGCTGGCCTTCTTTTAATTATTCCCACCCGTACGTAAAATAAGCGCTTTGGTGTGGTGTTGCGTACTAACACTAGCCCATCTTACCAATACCAATACACAGTTATGGGCAACAAACGCAGAGCAGATATATTCATTTGGTGCATATCACATAGCAAAGTGAAGTTCCGAGTTCAAGTCACTTGCAAAGACATTCTTCATTTAACTTTTATTTCACTATTTCGTAATCTACAAGAGATCATCTCTATGACTAACATAGCTTGAAAAGGGGCTTAATAAAATGGTGACCAACCATTGTATTGTATTTTATACAACAAGATACATTACGGACAACTTTTTGGCACAACTAAATTAATAAACCTTTACAACTACCCCCTCCCCCCTCCATAATCATTTCCAATTCTAATACTATTTAATTGAATATGTAACTTTAAAATTAATAATTAGTTTTTGAATTTAAAAATGTCCTACTGTTCTGAAAACAGATTTTTTTTAAAAGTAAATGCGTACAGTACCTATTTACTTTTGGTCAAATGGCAAAAGGGCAACCAGAGAAACACTGTTATTGTAAGTCCTTTGACAGCACATTTAACAAGGTCGAAAGGCTTGTGTTCATGCTCAAATTCACTCCTTGTATAAAATATTTAGGGTTACAAACCATCCAGTCTATTAGTTTTTAAACTTTTAACTGTGTACAAAGTTTTCAAATGAAAACCTACTTATAATGAAAATAGAATGGTTTCACCAGACTGTTCATAATCAAACAGTAAAGCAGCCATTAAAATAAACATTGGTGTTAATGGTACATATTTATATTCCATCACAAAAAAATAACAAACCTGGCATTAGGATGTATCGTTCACTCCTGTATTGGTCAGTTGTCAAAGCAACCAAAATAAAAAGTCGCAATGTCACATGTCAATGTTCACTGACAATGCATCAGTTTAGCTAGTTGTATATCATAGATTCGCGTTTTTTATTTAGATGATTTTGACAACTGACTAAATGTTTGTTAGTAAGTTAATGGACCTCTAGGGCAGCAATTAAATTTAACGCCTGATTAAGACAGATAAGCGTTTGCTGTAACACTTGCTACTCTTAATGTCCCGTTAACTTTTGAACAGAAGATTAAACTAACTAACATGGTATGGTGAAACTAGGTGTAAAACTAAATGTCTGGACTGAAAGTGTGTTTCTTTTTAAATGGTTTTGACCAGAAAAGAGTTTTGCCTGTACAGCAAATATTGGTTAAAAGTACAGAGATAATGTTTCAATTTATCAATCAACTCAGCTGATCATACCGTGAACATAGCCAAACCCTAGCCGCGGCACAAGTCTACAGCATACATTTCTATCCACACTGAGACTATTCATTAATAAATAGATACAAGCATTTACTGCTAATAAACACACTTACTTCATACTTGCCATTTGGATTAAATAAGTGAACCGGTGTCAAAATAGTTGTCAACTATTAATTAAAAGTTAACATTGCATCCGTTTCAATGGGCAGACTGATAGTAGTTAGTTTATTTAACGTGAACTTCGTTCCAAAGAGATCATCACAAATATATAAATATCCCTGAATTACACTTCCTGAAATCGTGTGTATAAATACTGGCATTACGATCAGGTATGCGTGTGTGGCGTCTAGTGTGCTGGGCAAAGTAAACATCTGAATTATAAGTAAGTACTCACTGGTAACACTGTGGAGTTTTAGGTTCGTTGGGAAAATCTGCCATTCCTTGATGAAAACCATGGAAACTTCAAGAACTTAATAATTCGTCGGATTTTTACTACACAACTGGCTAAAACTTTAAGAAAGTAGCACAAATAGCTCCAGAAAAGTTTTAAATAGAGTTTTAGTATGCTGGACTTTAAACCACTTCGACAAAAGCACTAATCAAAATTTTATATAATTAAAACTGACACAAGTACGAAATGATGGAAAAAACACTTGTTGGTGGTCGTACTCATTGCACACAAAGTCACAAACGCACTGACACACGCACACAAGCTTAAAAGTTTATGAAGTTTACTTCAAACGTCAAACGGAGCGCGTTTCGTACCGACTAATTTACAACAGTATACATCATAAGCATAAAAGTGTTATTCTTATACCTTCCGCCAGATAATCTTGGGAAAAACGTCGTTGACGCCTTCTACCAATGTATTCCAATATTTCAAAACGATACGAAAAAATGTTTAGGCTGCGTCGCTAACACGATCAAAACAAAGTAACGTATCACGGTACGAGGCGTCCTTGACGAGTGCACGTGGCTTGTTTTTCGAAACTTTTTAGTACAAGTGGGGCAAAGTGGGTTAGCTGGCGTAAGGTATAGTTCCTTTCCTAGGAGTAAAATTAATTGAATCGCTTGTTTTCAAAACAGCACATGTCCAAAATTTTGAATATAAAAAAAAGGGTAAAAATATCATTTTTTTGGTACGACTTTACTTTACCTACCATCGATTTAAGGGGTGCGAATGGGTGGGGGAGGGGGAGGGGGGGATGTAGAACCCCCCCTGTGAAGGAAAAATTGCGAAGCCCCCCCTTTTTAAGATATGATTTTTTTAATATTCTAACCTAACTTACAAACTGCACTATAACTAAAAAAAACACGTAACGGATCTAAATTCATTTCCAAACAATAAAAAGATCAATGACCCTTTCAAGGTCAAGGTCAACACCCCAAAAGTCAAAGTTAAACCAAAATATAGTCAAATCTTGGAATATTACCTTTTGACAACTGAGGTCAAGGGCATCAAGGTTAATAACATATGTCTCGACGTAAGGCGTGGTCGACGGAGCCCCGCTTTGCGGGGCTCCTACTTCTGAGTGGTTTAAAAAAAAATAACCACTTCTAACCTAACCTGTCCGAGTCGGGGTGCCCCAAGTCCCAAACTCGCTTCACTCGCTCTTGCATCCTAAGTTCTCATTTTATACGTAAACGCTCTTAACTGCTAGGGACATACGTTGACTATCAGGACGACGACCATGTACAGGAGTATTAGTGTTCTGTGACCATGTGAAGTGACATTTGACAGTGACAACACAAAATGGCGTTGTTTTACGTTTGGTTTCACATACCGGCAATAATCGGTAAATTATTTATAAGTGTTAATTTAATAGCACTAACTTAAATCAGCGAAATATATGTTTTATAATGAAATATGCGTAAAATGTATCTAAATCACTACAATGCGTGTTTATTTCATCATTAATAAGAAGTAAAACATTTGAGTGCGTTGACCTTGCGTAAAACGAAACGTTTAATGGCGAGACAAAACGTCAAAAGTGACAAGATATTGCTAAATTTTTACGATTTTGATTATTTTTTTCTCGTAAACCATTTATCTGCGCAACTTAAAACTTTACGAGGGGGCTTCTATTAATATGATCTTTCTGTAAAAAAAATATGGACTCCCAACTCGACGGCAGGTAAAGTAAAACTTAGCCATTTTTTTTATTATTTTATTTGCTTAATCATTAAAAATATATATTTTATTTGTTCTCAATTGACAATAATCATGGGTCATCCTGAAAAATATTTTGCTATCTTGTTTTTTGTTCCTGCTGTAAAAACACAGTTTTGGACAAGTGCTGTTTTGAAAACAAGCGATTCAATTATTGTTTGAAAAGTAAGTACCTAACAAAAAAATTAATTCCTGACAAAGATTTCTCTATGTGTATACAAAAGTTCAGACCAAAAAAAGTAAAAACCAAAAAAAAAGGGTGTTCTCTCGTGGACCTACTTAGGCTCAACTCACACTGGCGCAGAATCGAAGCGACGCGACGCGTCATGTTTTGCATGACGACTCGCGAATCCACTCGACTCCAGCTGAACGTCGAAGCGCGAATGTGCGTGTCGACGCGGGCTTCCATATTTGCATAGCACAAATTTGTACTTAAATAATAGAATAATAGAGATGAATATGCTTTAGGCGGAAAAATATGACGCGTCGCGTCGCTTCGACTCTGCGCCAGTGTGAGCTGAGCCTTATTTGTCCACGAGGGTACTAGTGTTATTTTTGCTGGTTCCACTGTGTTGAAACCAAAAAGCACCTCCTGTGCATAGATATTCCCAATAAGTCTGGTCAGTCTGTAGGCTATAAATTATCACGCTATTTGCTATAGATGGGTGATGAGCAAAATTGCTTTATGTCCATTGACCGTATTCTTCTATGGTAAACCGCAAATTGTAAAAAGACGAGCCAAAATGTTCTAATATTGCAAATATGTAGTTACTGATTTAAATTTTTATATGATTTCTCATCACGCTATGCCTTTACGGAGCAAAACAGTCAATCATGGCAAATAATAAGAACGGCTATTTTAGTCCAAAAAGTCTAGTACCTACTAATTTAAGTTCGATTCTCAGTCATTGATACTTTTTGTGATTCTTTTATACTGCTGCTACAATAGTGTTGTAGGTACTCATCATTATGAACAACTTTTAATATGTGACCAAACCTGAAATCGCAAAAAAAAATCTGCTGTTCCCTACATTTTGACAAGATAAGCGAACATAAATGTACGGCATGCAGGGGCGTAGCGTTCATACAAGTCGATTCCTATCGGCTTCCCTTCGGAACAACCACTCTTCTTAGTGTCTACTATTGCCAAATAATATGGTTCACCTGTGTGTGTAACTGTGTATCACATCACATTACATAATTATATTTAATACCAGTTTAATGCATCATAAGACTAAAAACCTACAGATTTTTTTTGACGCATGCTTTCAAATGATCTTCTGAACGGAGTTATTCTTCGAATGGGCCAGTCTAACTAGGTAGGTTTTCTGTTACCGCCATTCTGCAAGAGATAAACTGATGAAGGGCCTTGCATGAATAGAATTGGCCACAACGATGTGCAAGACAAAACTTTTGATTATAACCTTTTATTCCCGCTAAGGCTAACTGTATATCGCCCATCTGTATACTTGCGAAACTGCCCCGTTGGTCTCGTGATCGCAAGCGCGACTGCTGAGCGTGGGGTCTTGAGTTCGATACCCAGGTCGGGCAGTGTTAATGGGTTATTCGGAACCGAAACCGGTATGATCAATAGAGGTATTTTAAAGGTTACCCTAATTCTAAAAAGGAATACTACCGGTATTTATAATATGTACCTACAGGTAACCTAAATAAATATTACCTTTAGAATAAGAATAAGAATAATATATTTTATTTTATTTTATTTTATTTATTCGGGACAAAAAACAGTTACACGCTACAGATTATAAAGAAATACTTAAACTAAGATTAACAAACATGTAACCCACACCATTGTCCTCATTTTAACTAAAAATTTAACAGCAGTGCTGATAAAAGAAAAAAAAAACAAAAAGGAAAAGACAAAACAATACAATAGTCGCTACAACAATAGCGCTGTTGCTAAGATTAGCTTAACATAACTTATGTCACTTCGCCAGTTAAAACATTAAGAGCCATTTTCTTAAATAATCGCTTGGATTGAAAAAATATATCTAGTTCCATAAAATACGTGTTATAAGTATCAACAAGGCGACGAAGAGGTGCTCGCTCCCCAGCGTTGGTCCTGCATATGTCTGTATGGAACAGTTGAGGGACGCGCACCCCCCTTCGAATAACACTTCTAGGTACCCTGAGACACAATTTGTTTATTAGGTCCATACAGTCCAGTTGGTTATTGCATATGCCGTGTAGCGTCATTACATCGAGAAACAGCCGCCTGATTCCCAGATCCTGAACTTCATACCGTTTCAATAGCTCCACGTAAGGCACCTTTGAATGGAAGCACTTATAGTTCATAGACCGTAAGAACTTCTTCTGTACCATTTCTATTCTAGTGCCGTATTTGTTGTAGAATATTTATTTGCATAAAACATGAAACTTTATCTTACACGTGCCCCTCGGCACTTAGTCAAAGGTGCGCGCAACGCTGTGTGTGTCAGAGCAATTCCGGACCTGGCTGGCTGGCGACATTCCGTTTCTTACTCGTAATCAAGGTCACTTTTAGGTAGCCGGTATTAAAACGGTAACATAAATAGAGGTAACCTGTATTTTTTCTTCTTGGTTAGTTACCCAGATAGCGGTAACCTTAGTCGTAGAGGTAACCAAAATACTTCGATACCTGTACCGTAATTTATAAAGTATTTCGGTCCCTGCTTAGTAGATAGCCCGGAGTTTGGAAGTTGTCGGTGTGAAAGGCACGGGCTTCGGGGGCCTCGGAAATCACGTTAAGCCGTTGGTCCTGCGACTGGTCTCTCTCCGGTCGTGTCGGATTGCCGTGATGCCGTCCCGTTTGACTATGAGAGTGAGGGATGAGAGAGTGCACCTGTTTCTGCGCACACACGCCTGCACTATGGGCGCCTTCAAATTTGCTGCAAAGTGCCGCGCAGCGGCAGCACGGCTGCAGCGCGGCCAATAAATAAAAAACGCGCGACTGCAGCGCTACACCCGTGCTGCGGCGGCGCATCAGTTCATTGATCGACTAGTGACGATGCGCACTGAACGAAAATCAGGTTGAGAGTCGTCCTCTCAACCTCATCGATAAATTCACGAATATCAGGTTGAAGAATTTATCGATGAAGTTGAGTCGTCCAGCGATATGGTAAGTAATTGGTAATTATGAAATTGTTGATCACAGTAGCCTTTTACTTTATGAAATTCAGTTCGTTGACTTGTACAAAATAACGGCAACGTTTTCTTAGGTTTTTATTTGTTTTTCTTTTTTCAAAATCGTTTTTCGTTTTCTTAGTAACACCAACAGCAGTGTTTCGTCGTCAGAGTCCATCGTGAAACTAAACGTACAACACTGTGATGCTCGAACCTAGCGGTTGCAGCGCGGTGGCAGCGCTGCTGCCGCGCTGCCACCGCGCGGCACTGCGGATAATTTGAAGGCGCCCTATATCTCTCGCGTCGATAGTTAGTCTACGTCTAGTCTCCGATAAGATTGGCCACCATTCGGTCTGGAGGACTTTATTTACTTGCGAAAACACCTAGAAAATGTTTTAATTTGATTAGGTATAGCACGGAGGGCTTCATTTGTTAGGAAAAGGCTACGATACGCGACGAGACAGATCTAAGCTATAATGTGATCATCTGCGCAGCATTTTCTCAACTACGGGTCGGCTTCCAGTCTAACTGGATGCAGCTAAATATCAGTATTTTACATGCTGCGACTGCCTCATGCCTATCTGACCTCCACAGTCCAGTACTGGGTAACACGATATCCCTTCGGTATACGGTGGTCAGACTTTCGAAACATTACCCGTAATGACAGTCATACAGGTATAAGATGAATAGTCACCCATCCTCGGGCCGACCGCGGAAAGCGTAGCTTCACCTTGATCCATCGAACCGTGCGGTTGTTTTTCTTTCCGACTTGCTAGACAAAATTGTGATAGCTCGGTTAATAAGCATGATAATAGTTATTTATGATACTATACGTAACTTAGTGCGGTAAGTAGGTTTTTACAAACGAGTAGATGAATGTAAGTAAGCCCGAAAAGTCGAGGGCTTAATTACCATAGTCACGAGTTTTCAGCGGCGGCCGCGGTGGCTGGATGTTTTCGCATGAGGTAGAAGGGCGGCGGTTCTACAGCATCTACAAGGTGTAAAATAATTAACGCACAACCTCTTAAGGTGTCATTGTACTCATCATTATGAACAACTTTTACTATGGGTCCAAACTTGATTCGCGAAAAAAAAAAAACAGCTGCTTCATATATCATTTATGTTCGCATAACTCATCAAAATGTAGGGACAGCAGATTTTTTTTTCGCGATTTCAAGTTTGGTCCCATAGTAAAAGTTGTTCATAATGATGAGTAGAATGACCCCTTAAGAGGTTGTGCGTTATTCATGTTACATCTTGTATACAAATAAATAAAATGGAAGTGTCTGTTTGTAATGTCAAAATAATAACTTTTTATTAAATGCATAGGAAAGTATACCTACTGTACAATGTAGGTACATATAAGTACTTAAAACAAAATGTACTTATAACAGAAAAGCAATTTTTAAAATTTTTGCGTCTATCTGTATGTTAGTTCCGGCTAATCTCCGAAATGGCTGGACCCATTTTCACGGGCCTTTCACAGGTAGATATCTGATGTTACGGCGGGTAACTTGGGCTACTTTTATTTTAGAAAAATAATTAGGGTTCCACGCAAAAAAGTTAAAACCCATTAAACTATGAACAAAAAGTCGGATTTGAACAATTATTTTTGCATTTGGTAGCCCAATTCTCGAGGATGGTTATATGCTATTTAACATCACGCTACGACCCTCAGGAGCCAAGCAAAAAGAAAAAAATCAGAAAGAACATTAAGTGAAAACTTTGATATTTCGGCTATAACAAACAAAATAAACGAATTTTATGGAGTGAAAAAACAAGTCCCAACACTGAGAAGCCTGCACAATGAGCCGAAGGAAGCTGTACGGGCAGCAGCTCCGCATACTGAGATGTACTTAGATGGACGAATCAAACGGAATGTGTACAGGAAACAAAATCACTGTTTTGTGTCCGTTAATGATCGACATCTTATTAGGTAAACATTCAAATATATAATACCTAAAGTAGGTGACTTGTGGCGGGCGTAACAGCCTAGTCAGCAAATGTACATAAATCGGTGAAATTAGCAACTGCTTGTTCAGGTGAACACTAAACCTGGCGATGCTCGTACAGCCTGCCAGCTATAAAAGTACAAATAACAAGTAAAATGCATTATCAAAAGTAAGTAAAGTATGTAAAGAAAGTTATTAGAAGGTTCTACGCTCGCCGCCAACTGATATTGGCGACGTTTCGCGATCCACCTTGTTGCTGTTAGGAACATGTCCGGGGACCTCTTAGTGCCTTTGTTTGTCCTTTCCCAGGAAGATCCCGTTGAGTATGACTTGGTACCATCTCAATCTCTTCCTTGTGCACCTGCGTTGCTGCTCTTCTTACTTGAGGTAGACGGAGGCAGCGTGCTTTTATTTGAAAGTATACCCATATGCTGAATATTGTTGCACAGGTTAGGATCATACAGCCGTACAGGACGTAGTCATGTTGCTCCGCCTCCACGGAATTAGCTATTTGGATGTCCTGTTGTTCTTTAACCAGCTCAATTTTTCTTTTTTAAGACCCTTTAGTTGTTCTTCATGTGTTTCAATTTCCATTTCCTAAATCCATTGTGCTTTGCCGATTGTAGTGCGAATGAATTAGATGTTCATCGCCGCGCATCATGCAACCTGTCGCTAAGGTGAGTATGCCTGTATTTTGTAGTGTCTGTGACGTAATTCCAGCCGGACAGAAAATGCGCATAGTGCATTCCTCGCAACACGTAAACAACCAAGCCCCCTTGTTGCGTAGTTTTTTCCATTCATTGCTGCAAGTTGACACCTCAGTGCGGCAGTTCGATACTCCTCGATTGTTTATTGTGTCGGCTTCGCACATTGTTGTGGCGGTTTTATTATATTATATAGGTAGGTCAAGGTTACATAGCAGCAGCTGATTCGTATTTACTTGTGTGCATGATGAAACATGTCGTTGATCCAGTGGTATCAGCATGTCCATTTTCAAGTTTACGGCTATGTATTGGGTTGTTGGTATTATGTTAAACATGGAGGCTCCCTGTATGTTGCGGATTGGGATGACTTCGGTTAGTTTATTAGCTGGAAACATCCTTACGTTCCTGTGTAGGGCTCACCCGACGTTGTCGTTGTGATGTTGATGAAGTCGCCTCTGGTTATTTATTGCTCGAGAGTTTCGTTGGTTTGTTTTTGGTATAATTCCCTGTTTCAATGGGTAACCGGGACAATTTTGTTACGGGTCTCTTCATTATGTTGGATTTAGTTTTGAGCATGACGACTCGTACTAAGTTATTTGGTCCAGGATGCGTCTCTATCACTCGCCCTAACAACCGTCGCGCGGGAGCCACTTGTTCTTCCTTTATCAGGACGACGTCGTCCAGTTCAATGTTGCGTGTTGTGGTTTGCCATTTTCCTCGTAGTTGTAACGTTTGTAGGTAGTCTTTGGACCAATTCTTCCAAAATTCCTTGTACACCTTTTCTGTCAAGCGCCATCGTAAAGTTAACTGGCTGTTATCACCCTCTGACGTCATCGGGAGTGCCAGTACCGGTCCACCGACTAAAAAGTGGCCTGGTGTCAAGTAATCGCTGTCGTCGAGGTCATTTGTTAGAGCGACATATCCATAGAGCGATATATCGTCAGGAAAAAGACACACTATTGTGCATGCAGGATCGGAGGGAGGGTTTGTGCCAGATGTCAGGTGCATTATTGTTATTCAGTAAAAAATCCAAATCAGCCGACTACCATGATGATATGAATGCTACCAACATATGAAATAGTTTGAGGAAATGTTGATACCAAATCTCACTAAACCTAGTGTACGTGTGATGAACAATCCAAGTTACCATGTGAAACAAGTAAACAAACCCCCAACTATGTCTGATTCTAAAGCTAATCTCCGAATATGGCTTCAAGAGAATAGTATTCATTTTGGTGAAAAAAATGTGTTTGGTGAAAGCTAATAAACCTGTAGTTGTTTATGAAGCAGAAGTACTTCTAAAAAAACACAGTCATACCCACAATCGCGAAATTATGTTGCTGCCATCGTATCATTGCAACCTCAATGCAATTGAGCTTCTATGGAGTCAGGCGAAGAGAAAAGTAGCAAGCAAAAAAACTTTTTTGCAAAAAAAAAAAAACAACCGACTTTAAAAAAAAAGCACTACAAAGTGAAAAATTACTTTAATTTCGGAAGTCGGTGTCTTTGGATCTGTATTTTAAGTTTTTGCCACCGACTTCCGAAATTAAAGTTATTTTTCACTTTGTAGTGTTTTTTTTGAATGTCGATTGTTTTTTTTTTTTGCAAAAAAGTTTTTTATTTTTCGGCTTTTAGTGGGTCGGTTTGTAATTCATCTAAGTTACAACAGCCTACTGACGACTGCTCATCACCTTTTACAAAACATCGCTTTTCCCGATGCAGGGACGTTAATTGTTGAGAAGTTCTCCTGGTACTTCACCATCAGCTCTACTTCACCATATGCATTGTGACGAGCTTGTGACGATTGCTTAGCAATCATTTTAAAGTAATCGAATCGCAACCCGTGAAATACTTATTACTGAGTTGTTCCAGTGGCCATCTTACCATCTGTGGTCTTGATCAGTCCCACTTCACCAAATGGTGCTGTCCGAGAGCAAATGCACGAGTAATTATAAAAGATACCCAAATAGCTACAGGTGTGCCTATAATATTTGAAGAGTTCCCTCGATTTCTCCAAGATTCCATCATTAGATCATGACCTGATGGCAATAGGACCACCTGGAAACTATACCCTTTCAAACAAAAAAGAATTTCCAAATCTGTTCCGCCGTCTTCGAGTAATAGAGGAACACACGTAAAATAAAACAAATACAAAGATTCCGATGAACTGAGAACCTCCTCCTTTTTTGAAGTCGGTTAAAAATGATTTATTACCAGAGTTCATCTCATGACAATTCCAATAAGCCCAAACACGGCTAGGATACATTATTTTATTACGGAGTTCCGGTGCCTACCTTCCGGTTTCATCATCAGATCAGTTCAATGGTACCATTTTCATCTGAACCATTTATTTAAATTTGCTTCGTCATAGTCGCTTAACTATCTTAATCGAGATATCGCCACCCGTGAAATACTTATCATTGAGGAGTTCCCATGGCCATCTGTGGTCTTCTTCGTCAGTTCCACTTCATCAAATAATAGTTTCTGAATGCAAATGCTTGACTTGTTGATGAAAATACTAAAATCGCTATGTGTTTGCCTATAATATTTGAGAAGTTCCCGCAATTCCTCATGGATCCTATCAACAGAACTGGATTTTGATAAAAATGGCACCGATCTGGAAGTATGTCCTTTCAAATAAAAAAAACAATTTTCCAAACCGGTTTATAAATGACGAAGTACTGAGCTAACAAACATTAAAAAAAAAATCATACAACCAAATTGATAACCTCCTTTTTTTGAAGTCGGTTAAAATAGAGGAATACTAGGGACTGAAATGCAAAATTTAATAAAATAATGTTTTCTATCCATGACTGCTGATGACTGGAAGAAGTACACAGACCATCTACTAAATGTTGAACATCAGTACAAATTAAGGGACCGTATTGTTGAAAACGAACTTGAACGATTCATAATACCTACACAATAGCAGTAGCAGCGAAGAAAGCAATGAAGCTGATTCAATATTATCAGGTGTAGATTTTTTGGAATCCGATTTTGACTATGACCCCTGTTTTGTTTTGATTTTATTGTGTCATCCTCATCACATCAGTGGTCTCTATTCCATTAAATAAATGTATAGTAATAACTTTTTCTTTAATTCAACCTTTTCTGTATAAGGCTGTGCCAGGAAAGTTGAGCTGTGAACTTCAATATGCAGAAGTTAAAAAATGCCAAGCTAGTTTCGTTTAGAGCTTAACTTTGGTACTGATAATGATCATTCTCACGGCGAAATATTGTAACGCTAACTTGCTTATCCACCATTGCGCGAATACATAATGTTGGTTTAACAGCTCCAAGTAAATATCAAGGGTAATAAGGATATTATGGTTTAAGTACATAAATATGAAATACTGATCTAAATATCGCATAATATGTCTTGAATTATAAATAGTATCAACTCTGTTTAAGCAGAGTATAGCCTGGGTTGACAGCTCTTGATTTTTAAAAATTCCCGCCTTGTTTCTTGGTCAGCTTTCGTTGGTCAGACTACATTTTCAGAGAATGATTGAGTATTTCTTTGAGGTTTCCATGCTAAATATAAAATTATTGTAAATCATTAAATAACGCTCTCGCAATTTTGGCGCCAAGAGGGCATTCTCTGCAATTTGCGCCCCATTCAAAATATCAGGTGGAGTAGAGAGAGATATCGGATTCCTGGATTCCTCGCTTGAACTCATATTATTATTATGTTTTTATTTAGAGTCAGAAAGTCGCAACAATCTTTGACGTTTCTAATAAAAAAATGGCGCGAATTTGCAAATGGCGCCATGTGCGCGTGGTGAAAATTAGAACTACATCTTTCGTCTCATTTTCTCTTTAGTATCAAAGTGAGACAAACACGCTTCCAGTAAAAAGTTGAGCAAAAGCGCTTCCAAGGAGGTTCGATCATCATCTGCCTAGCCTTTTCCCAACTATATTGGGGTCGGCTTCCAGTCTAACCGGATGCAGCTGAATACCAGTATTTTACATGGAACGACTGCCTGTCTGACCTCCACAACCCAGTTACTGGGTAATACGATACCCCTTGGTAAGACTGGTTGTCAGACTTTCGGGCTTCTGACGACCCCTAACGACTGTCAAAGGTCAACGAATGACAGCCGGGACCAACGGCTTAACGTGCTTTCCGAGGCACGGAGGAGTCTCGGTATGTAAAGATGGTCACCCATCCACGGACCAACCCCGGCAAGCGTAGCTTAACCTGATGGATCGACCCATGCGGCTGTTATTACTTAGCCACGAGCTCCAAGGAGGTTCGATCATTCAGCTTTTTTAATCTCGTAATGTGAAACGCTGGTGGAATCTTTATATTTTTAACCGACTTCGAAAAAAGGAGGAGGTTATCAATTCGGTTGTTTTTTTTTATTGTTTGTTACCTCAGTACTCCGTCATTTATAAGCCGATTTGGAAAATCCTTTTTTTATTTGAAAGGACATACTTCCAGTTTGGTCCCATTTTTATCAAAGTCTAGTTCTGATGATAGGATCCATGAGGGATTGAGGGAACTCTTCAAATATTATAGACAAACACATAGCGATTTTGGTATTTTCATCAGCAAGTCGAGCATTTGCATTCAGAAAGTATCATCTGGTGAAGTGGAACTGACGAAGAAGATCACAGATGGTCACGGGAACTCCTCAATGTATTTCACGGATGGTGATAAGATATCTCGATTAAGATAGTTAAGCGACTATGACGAAGCAAATTTAAATAAATGCTTCTGATGAAAATGGTACCATCGAACTAATCTGATGATGAAGCCGGAAGGTAGGCACCAGAACTCCGTAATAAAAGAATGTAGCCAAAATGTAAAGCCGTGTTTGGGCTTATTGGAATTTTCACGAGATCCACTCTGGCTGTAAATGATTTTTAACCGATTTCAAAAAAGGAGGAGATTCTCAGTTGGTCGGACTCTTTTTTTATTGTGTGTTCTCCGATTACTCGAAGACGTCTGGACGGGCAATATAAGCTTGTCACAATGCATGTAGTGGAGTGGAGCTGATGGTGAATTACCAGGAGAACTCCTCAATAATTAACGTCTGTGCATCGGGAAAAGCAATGTTTTGTAAAAGGTGATGAGCAGTTGTCATTAGGTCTGCCGTGTAAATACCTTTTGTTAGTCGACTTTCATTCATCCTCTCATCATGACCAAACCATCTAAGCATACTCTTTTCAATTTTTGATACTACATCTTCTTTTAAACCGCACCGTTGCCTTATCACATCATTCCTCATCCTATCATTCATAGTCACAGCACACATGCTTCGCAAGGAACGCATTTCCACAGCATTTATTCTACTTTCATGCTTGTTTTGCCACACCCAACATTCACTTCCATACATAAGCGTAGGCACCAGCACACCATTGTGAACGGCTGTTCACCCGACTGCCCGACTGGCCCGACTGGCTAGTCGGGCCTTTGTGGACATCAACTGGTTGGTCACAACCGCACGTATAGCACTATTCAATATATTTCCCGCATTTACTCTCCTTTCCACATCTTCATCAATCTTTGCATCTCTTGTAAACACTAAGAAAGATGGAAAATTATGTTATTTTGAGATTAGATTGCAGACTTCGTGAAGAAAGAAGTCATTTTATTCCAATAATAAATAATAAACTGAATGTTAAATGTGAAATTCATTGTTTATTTTGTATCTTAATCTACTTTCGACAAGATGCCTAGGGCCTAGGTAATCCTGACATCTCACCTCTTTAGATCTCAATAAAACTTAATGAGATTTATCATAGAGTCGTGGTGGAACCTTTATAAATCTGCTTGTAGTCCAGATAACGTCCATCCTGATTTTTTTTCTGGGTGGCGTATGACACGCGGGTTGTTTCATTTTTAAAATTGTTATAACTCGCTCAAATTGCATTTTGGAAGATCCACCGCAAAATATTCATTATTTTGCAAGTATGTAGTTCACCTAGCAGATACCTACAACCTTCGTTTCTTGATATTTTGTGAGTTTGAATTTTTTAGGGGTTGACCACATTTTTTAACTTGTGGATGGCACTCTTTTTTACCGTGCGAGTTTTAAATCATGTTGTCAAAAAATACTTTCTAATAAGTAAATAACAAATATGTAAATAATAGCACTCATGGCGATCGCTCACGAACTAATTTGATTTAATTCTAAAAAAAAAAATGGAAAATCATTTCTACGTTACATACGGGGTGTAAAAAGATACATCACATACCCGTTAACTACGCATACTGCCCATCAAACTAAGTAACATAGGGTAAAAATTATTGCTGGGAAACGACTTTCTTTTTTGGTGTGAAAAATCACTTTTTATGGTAACACGCAATGTAACCGATTTGAAGTACAGTTATAACATTTAAAACAGCTTTCATAAAATAACGTAAGTAATAAAAAGTTGGAACTCTGACCTTCAATGCTTCCGTAACCGGAAGGTTCCCAAGTATGGTCCAGAAAAAAAAATATCGCAATGATGGGAAGAACATGTAATTTTCAGCTTCGTTAGGCATCTTTTTACAGCCGATATAATAATAATAACAAGGTGCGCGCCTTCAACGGTTGGGTCATGCCGGTTATGATGTACTCTTTCGGCATACTCAAATGGACTCAGACCGAACTAGACGCCCTGGATAGGAGGGTCCGTACGCTACTGACCGCAAACCGGATGCATCACCCAATGTCCAATGTCGGTGATGAGACTGTATATCCCGCGGAAGTGCGGAGGTCGAGGTTTCTTAAATGCTAAGACCCTGCACAATCGTGAGGTATGCAGTCTCAGGGAATACTTCCTAGAAGCCGACGTGGGGATGCACCGAGATGTGGTTTCAGTGGGCAAGGGCCTCACCCCGCTCTCCTTGGCTAACGAGAACTGGCGCCAACCTATAGTATTAGATACTAATGACCGCAGGGAGGTATGGCAGAGTAAAGAGCTTCACGGACGCTTTTACCGGGTCCTACATGGGCCCGATGTAGACCTCTTAGCGTCCGTATCCTGGTTGCGATTCGGAGACCTCTTTGGGGAAACCGAAGGTTTTGTCTTTGCGATTATGGACGAAGTTATGATGACGAACAACTACCGGAAATATATTGTGAAGGACGGCACGGTTGACATCTGTCGGGCATGCCACCGTCCCGGGGAATCAATCCGACACATTATTTCTGGCTGTTCTCGTCTGGCTAACGGAGACTACTTGTATAGGCATAACCTTGTAGCCAGGATTATCCACCAGCAACTTGCTCTGAAATACAGCCTTGCGGAATCGGAAGTACCGTACTATAGGTATGTGCCCGACCCAGTTCTCGAAAATGACAATATTACGTTGTATTGGGATCGATCTATCATCACTGACAGGACTATTGTTGCCAATAAGCCAGACATAGTGGTGATAGATCGAATAGAGCGTCGCACAATGATTATTGATATAGCGGTTCCGCATGACGAGAACCACGTGAAAGCTGAAAAAGATAAGCAGGTTAAGTATCTTGACCTGGCTCGCGAGGTTGTCGACATGTGGGATGTGGATACAGCAGTCATTGTGCCGATAGTCGTGGCGGCAAATGGCATAATAGCCAAGAGTCTCGACCAACATCTGAGGAGGCTCTCGTTAGGCAGCTGGATCAAGGGCCTGATCCAGAAAGCGGCACTTCTCGATACGGCACGTATCGTTAGGAGGTTCCTCTCTCAGGAGCCCTGACCACCGGTAGCTTGGACCCTATTCCCGATACCGGTGGGCTGCTATTTTTTATATTTTTAAATATTTTCTTTTTTAATGTGTTTATAAAAATATTTAAAAATGTAAATGATATGCTTGAATGAAATAAAGAAATATAATAATTTCACACTGGTACATTTCCCACAGAATACTCAGCATAGCTACACCATATTGAGAAGTCTCCGCGGTAACTTAGGTTTCGTAGAATAGTCATTCTCCCCGAATAACATTTGTAAATATCCATGAATCATAAACCTTATTTTTTTCCAAGATAAGGTTCTTGATTCTTCGATATTTAGAAACGTTATTATTCGGTGAAAATTTAATTGAATAAAACTAATGTTTTTCAGGGTGATTTAGCTGTACAGTACATATTTAAATAAATAAAAACAAAAAATAGTACAAAAGGTTTGTAATACCTGCATAAAAAAGTTACGTTTCCTCCATTTCAAGGAAAAGACGCAGAAAAATAAGTAGTTAGCCACTTAAAACAACGTATCCTTACGTATCCTACAACTGATGTTTGATGTCAACTAAACTCAAAAAAGAATAAAAAGGACATTTTCTTTTACACATGGCTGATGGCACAATAGGCGTGTCATCAACTTCTGTGGCGCTTGCCACGACAGGTGTTTCCCGAAATATTTGTACGCCGCCATAGCTAGAAGTTTTCGAAAACGGGAGCCGCAACGAATCGGTTAAGAAATCAGGCATGCACTCAGATTTTTATTTTTTACTTTTCTCTATCCAAGCTCTATTATTCTTATAGACAACCCAAATTCATTATGTGGTGCAAAACGATAAGTTATTTCTTTTCGTATATCTTATTGCTCTTTATCACAAACAGTTTTATTTGTGTTTGTACGTACTTACATAGTAGGTACCTACGCTGCACAATCAATTCATAATCAACTTTTGTATATATGACCCAGTTTTTAATACTGTAATCTACGAGTGACGATAGTAGGTCAAGCTACCAGTTTACATAATCCCATTCATTTGAAAACCAGGAAAATAGCTATGTACCTAAATGTACAAAAATTAACCTAATTTTCAATACCCTTAGTGTGGTGCTTGGATCATGAACAAAAACGTAGATCTACGCGAGACAGTCGTCCTGTTCAAAATGTGGGCACGACACATATGGAACCGTGTCTTGGTGACCGACAACGTCATTTAAATTGCCAACGCTTAAGGAGCAATCATGGTGGTCAAAAGATCGTCCACTTACCTACTGCGTGAGAAATGGCCTTTATTAGGACAAAATACTGATAGTTATACAGTGTGATTGACATTAGCATAGCCACCATCAGGGATTTTAATTTTGATAACACAATAATTAGTCGCTAATTATTCGAAATTTGTCGCCAAATATCAGAATTTGTCGGTCACAGTTCAAAAGTTAGGTGTAAGAGGTTATAGGTGGCCGATCTGCAGAGCATGTCCCCACCATGGCCCAATTTAAATCTCAAAAGATAGCGCACCTAGCGAAGATCTGTTTTCTCCCAAATTTAGTCGCTAATTAGTCAGAATCAGTCGGTCGCGAAATATCACAATCTGTCAGTCACTGGTTCAAAAGTTATAAACGTTTCTAGGTGGCTGACCTGGGAAGAATTTCCCCAGCTTGGCCACATTTATGTCTCAAAAGCTAGGGCACCTACCGAAGATCTGTTTCTAAGTTTTCGCCAAGTTACAGATTTAGTCGGTGTGTAATTAAAAAGATATTAAAGAATTCAATTTCTTCATACATTGGTACAAGCAAGTACAAAATACGTACGTAGTTTCTAGACAGTATCTTTGTTCAGCCGTACCACAGGCAAGTCCGTGGTGCCGTTGCCCGGGGTGGACCACTAGGAGGTTGATCCCAACCACCCCAAAATCTATCCATAACATAACATAACATCACGCCTTGTTTCCCCGAAGGGTTAGGCAGAGGTGTACCTATAGTACACCCACATCCATCTATCTATACATATATGTTTAATTTCTGGATTTTTCGGGAAACTGAAATAAAATGTATTAATTCTTGTAAAACAGGTTCTCAAATATAATTTCTTGTTTCAACACTTTTATCGATAACCATGTCTCAGTGCTGCCTACCACTAAAGCATCATTTTGACATGCGTCAGTTATTAGAAAATATTTCTGGACTATGTACACATGAGGTATTTTAGATATTTGTAAAATCCTTAAATATTATAATTAAAATGCAGTGATTTTTACTTACCGGTGGTAGGACACGCCACTTGTCTTAAGGTTTGTTGTAATTGTCCTATTTTTACAAATAAGCACGGAACAATTCGGCATTTTGTAAAAATACGAAATGACACTACACGTTCCGATGGAAACATACTACTAAACGATGCTCACCGCCAGTGGTCTCGAACGTCATAGAGCGAGATCGGTGGAGTTGCCGTATATTTGTACCCAAAATCGGTATTTGACAAAAAAATAAAATACTCAATCAAATTCGTTTATTTATTGAAAAAAAAAACTTACAGACTAATTTATAACGAGAGCCCATATCGGTAGAAATACCGAAAAATCGGTAGGTCGAGACCACTGCTCACCGCCGTCGCGCGTACTTAAGGTCGGTTTGACCGCATGAAGGCGACATGTGCCACGCCTCCAAGCCATATCCCTCGATATCCGTGGTCTCCTAAGACCGTTCTCATGTAGCTTACCGCCCCACCCTGGGTACCTACTATAATACTAATACATTGCAGGGACGTTTACTTGATGTTTCCGATGTTTATCTTAAGTTTGAGCAATATTTAAAACGTGTTATTAAATTTTTTAGTTCAATATCAATTTTGTTTATTTTGTAACCGTTATCACACGAGTTATTACTAATTATAGCTCGCTAATTATTCGATCGCCATTCTCGAGAGTAGGCGCTAACGACGGTTTTATTCATTACTGTTGTATTATCTTCTATTATTATTATCTCTTCTTATTTGTATACCATCACATCGGGAAAAAATAAAACAAGAATGTCAGTTCAATGTGTAGTTTGGCATTTATTGGCCGTATCAATCACAATCTTTTTACTTATCTAACTTTTTATTATATTCCAAACCGTCTATTATAATAAATAATATCTGGAAATCCTGAAATTCGAAATTCTAGCAAATAATTTGGGCCAATAAATAATTCATAATATCCCGAAACATTTGTTATTGGTGTACACAAATGAACCCTTTATTTAACATCAAGAGCTTGTCTGAATACAATACAACGATTGCTGGATTTAGGGATACACTTAGATTTTGAAGCAGTATACAAAACGTGATGTCTGAAAGGTAACGACCGGGCAACAGTATGTCTGATCTGTATCGACACACCGTTGTATCACTATCCAACAATAGAATAAGAAGATCATAATCTAAGTCCACATTCATTCTTCGAAAAAGACACAAATTGATCACAATAAATGCATTTGGAATGAATATAAAATAACATAAGACTATTTAAAAATTTATGATTTTTGGTTAAGTTTTAATATAAGATTGTAGTTGAAATAAATGACTGAATCAACTTGTCACGTTTAATGTGATAAGATCATTTACTTGAAATAATTCATAGTCAAAGATGAAATTTTAAAATGACAATCAAAATGATCAGGTAACGAAGTATGGAGTGTGGTGATCCCACGACGAGGTGCGAGAGAGAGGAGCACGTTACGATACACAGCGGTATATACTGACGAGACTCATAAGAACGGATACTTTAATATTCACTAATATAATTCGTCACCTAAAATAACAACTAAAAACTACACTTTATTGCATTTTAAAATCAAATTATTGCCAAAAGTGGAGCAAAGCGGTAAATACTTAAAGCTTATAGATTTCCAGTGTAAATAGTAAAATAAATTAGAAATCGAAGCTAACATAATTCACTTCATATTAAAATAATTAATTAAATTCATGAGTCAATTAGATAATAGAAAGTAAGCCTAGATTAAAGTAACAAAACGACAATTATATTATGTCAGGCACTTGTAGCGACGGACGACCATCTTACTCGTAGCCTCCATGTGCAGCACTGGCCGCCGGACGACGCACAGCAGCACAATAGTCGTCAATATGTAGATTGATAAGAACTAGTAGTTATGTATCAGGTAAACGAGGCCGTAATACTTTAAGAAATATTAGACCCTATTTATTAGCTTTCTAAAATAGTTAAATAACTAAGTATGTAATTTTGATCACAAATATGTAATTTATACGTTATGTCAGTTTTTAACTTGAGGTCCGGCTAGCATTAGGCCGCGAACAGAACATACTGCAACTAGCACTTAATGTAAATATATTATGTACAATTAGCGATCGGTTGATAATATAATAAAACTACATCGTATCGGTACAGGAGACGAGCGAGCCAGCACGTAAACAACCGGCAGAGTCGAGTGGGTTCACTTCTTGGCGTTGGGATCATGCTTGAAAGGGCGACTTTCCTTAGTCGGGATCTGAAACAACGAGAACAATCCAATCATTTCACGATAGCTAGATCTGATTAAAAATGTAGTTGAAACAGAATGTTGTATTTACCGCAGCGCGCTGATCTTCCATTCTGCCACCTTGGGCGCGCATCAGAAACACAAAGAACTCTTCGTCCGGGACGGTTCCACGGTTGCGTGGCTGCTGGTCGTTGCGCGGGCGCACTTGCTGCAGTTGATCGTTGCGCGGGCGCGCTTGCAGTTGTTGTTCGTTGCGCGGCTGTTGCTGCAGCTGAGGGCGCGGCTTGGGCTGCTCAAGGTAAACGCGGGGCAGTTCGGTGCGTTGATCTTCTAGGCGCGAGCCCTGAGAAACGTGACATTTTATAATTGTGTCTATGTGTGTAAAACCAAAATGCCGAAAATCAAAGCCAAAATGGAATGTCTTTATGGAGCACTGCGGCAGGTACCTGCACGCGGGCAATCATTTCGAGGAAGTCATCTTCGGGCTTGGTGCGCGTGGTGTGCTGGGGGCGCAGCCCGGGCAGCGAGGTCCCCGGGGCGGGCTCCTTGCCCGGCGCCTTCTGCACGGGACGGAGCTCCGCGCGCTGCGAATCAATTCTCTCCGATTGCAGGCTGTTTATCATGTCGAGCATGGAGTCGCTGGACCTGACACAATAAAAAATAGCTCGTCACTCACTTTATCAAACTATTGACATCATAATATGACAGATAAAAACAGTTCAGATTGACAGGAACTTGAAAATAGGAAAATGCAAGTGTTTGTATTAGTTACTGATTATCGAATGGAGCTGGCGCAGCCCTCGATGTCAGTTGTTTGGATATCCTAAAATCCACTAATAGTAATTGGGGGACGAAGGCATTATACTGTCAGGCTTCAATCTAGGTTTCGACTACCCGCGACCGTCATATTTATTCGTAGGACAAACGAACAGTCGTCGATGACACGGAGAGAACGCTGAGCCGTGTGCAACGAATGCTCACCAATATAAGAACATGATACATTCGCCAAATGACAAGTAAATATAAGCCTTATGTGTTATGCGAGGGTCGCGGGTGGACTGTTGGTCGACCCGTACAAGTCCGTCATATTGATGCCGATACCCTAATTTATTGTCTAAAATTCTGCCATTGCGCAGCTCTATTTACAAGACGAGATCCACGAAACCTTTGTTTATAAAAAAATAAGAAACAAAGATAATTTCGACACCAACTTTGTGAGTATAGATTCCACTCTATATTGAATATTTTTCTTTCATAAAGTAAGCACCGCACTGACAGGACAGACCACGCCGTACGTGCACTGATGTCTCGTTATATACCACACGCCGTACTATGTAGACACGCGTCAGTATAATTAGCGCCGCTTGAGATACCATTCGTCAAAGGGCTCAGATCTCGCGACCTTACACACACCTTGCTAAACAATCGAATTTCCTTCATCGTATTTGTATATTTTTTTACTTACTACAAGTTTACATTTCAGCTGAAAACACTTAATGTTGAAATTATTTTCCGAAAATGTTATACGAGCAATTTCTTCCGAACAGTGAAATTAAATTAAGAACCGTAAAATGTTGAAATTAAAATGATCCGAATTTTGTTACGTTAACTACGCACCCCTTGAAATCTCCGTCGTAAGCCTTCATTATAAAAGTTTATGAAAGGTACGAAACCAATTCTTGCCGCGGACACTTCAACCCACGCGATATAAAGATGAGACAAAGAGTTTGAAAGTGGCCTTCATGTCGAAAGATATTGTATCTGAATAAGTAACACGCATAAACAGTGACGTCACTCGCGGCGGCGGCAGCGAGAGGCGCGCGTAGTTGGAAATAGATAACTGAGTGGTGTTGCGAGTAGATATGGAGATCATAATGAGATAAGCGACGAGTGTCCGTTTTCGGCAGCTAGATAATGAATTCGGTCGAGAGAAAAACGGCACTAGCAACCGGCACGATGCAGGCACCGCTTTTGAGACCTACGATTGTGAAAAGGGATGTGGTTGTACAGCTGATGAACTCGCGGAACTGCTAATGGTAGGCGTAGCTACCGGCGCCCGCCTCTTTGAAACAAGAGGTATGGTGCTTGTATACAGCGTGTTACGGAAAGGGTATATAATATCAAGGGCACGAATTCATTTGGTGATAACAAAAAGGTGTACATGGCATCATTTTTTTGATAAATATAATACCTACATAATCATAAAGTTAAGAAACATTTAACTAAAAATCAAATCACTAGACCAAGTCAGCTGATCGGTGTCAATAAACTAGACACAAATGAACAGCTCCGTAAGAGATTTGTTTCTCCTGGTACTATTTGCGAAATGGGTCCCGCATGTTAGTTTTATTCCACAAAATATCAAACACTTGAACACAAATGAATTACTACAAAAACCTTATTGCAACTTGGGAAATAGTTTTTGTTTTTTTTTTAGTAAAAAAAAAACGTACTGCCCAGTATGTAACTACTACAGTAGGAGTAATTTTTTTTCTTTCATAAAATCATACTTTAAATATCAGATAATAAGCACTCCTAAAAGCTATAGCCCAAATGTTCTAAGAATTAAATGACTACACGTAACAGTTATCCAACTAAGTTCAAATTTTCTAGCTCAGCAATTAACATTTTTCGTGTAAATGTCAATATTTGAATTAACATAAACATCCTTCTTTTGTATTTTTGGCAATGTAACTAACTGAGATAAATGGCTGACAAAAGTGTGTTAAATTTGCAATAATAGGAAACTACAAAAGTACTCAATACAAAAAAAAAAGGTTAAATTAATTTGAAAATGAACCCTAGAAAACTTTCCTACGTAAAACTCACACATGGTACACAGGGTTCAGCACTTAATTTTATTTTAGTTTTTCATTGATAAGTAGTACTGTTATTGGTATTGATAAGTAGTTACTTCTTAACATCGCTGACGCCGCTAATAACATCAACAAGAAATAATATTAAATGTATCAAAACACGTCACTTTGTAGGCGCGTGCGTCGTGTTTGAACAGGGAGGAGTGTTTAAATTTTCCGTAATCGCGAATGTCTAACTATGCAAGAGAAGTTATTAAAGTACTAGGACTTCATGAGTAACGGAAATTGTCGCACAATAATAATACTGAACCCTAATTTCTCTACTTTTACAATCGTGTAGGATAACAAAGATTACTTACACAGTGATGTTTAGTGGTGTGTGTTTGTGTGTTTAGTAGGGTCAATGAGGTAGTTATCTATCGGTACTTTTTCATTTTGATATCTAGCTTAAGCAAAATGCTTATGTTTTATGCTCAAAACTTTTGTTTATTTCCTGATTATCCCCAATATCCAAGTAAGCAAAGATTACAACTAAGACTTACTTGTTCATCTCAAAATAAACCTTTAATGAACAATACTTACAATGTTTGTAAATATTGTTCAATTAATTAAGGTCCTATCATTTTTTTAATTTGTGATTTCAATACATTAATATATTACATAACAACTTATACCTAATTAATTACTAACAAACTAACTAACTATACAAATAAATATACAAAACAAAAGGAAACTTAGGCGTCGAAGTACTCGTCCGCATCGCTGTCATCCGGAAACGTGCCCAGAAGACTGGCAGCATTGCCACGTTGAATGGCAATGCTAATTCTTTGGCCAAAGAACGAGCCAGCCCTCTGGTCACGTGAAGTGTCGACCAGTCGGCGAGAAATTTCCTTAAAAAGGAGACGCGCACTCGGGCCCCATGACCCGAGCGTTTCGACCCCAAACGGCTCAAAACTGTAGTTACCGATAAGGTTACAGTATTTGCGCCGCTTAAGGGTCTCAGCAGCCGCAGCAGCGGCGCCAGCACAGCTCGCCGTGCTTGGAACATGAGATGGCGCAAGGGTGTCGACACAGGTTGCGTCCCACACCAGAGGTCTACCCACCTTCCAAGGCAACAACGTCATGCCGTCTGGTCTCTTAAGGTTAATTTTCAAATAGGTTTATCAATTTCGCGTATTAACGGATGAGAGATGCTTCTTAAGACGTGTTTGGTATCGTAAGTAAGTCAATTTACTTATTTTAATTAAATAAACAAATATCGAAAGCAATAATTGAGTCAGTTACCTTAGTACCAGGATAGTCGGATGTTCGACTTTTGTCGTGTGCTTGTCAGTCGCTCTCTGTCCGTATCGGTGCGAAGTTGTGATTATCAGATCAGTGATCGTTGTGGGATTGTCATGAAAATGTCGTCACGCAGTAATAGCGAATACTATGAGATGAAGTTATGTGTTGGAGCAACGGATGGTATCTGCGAGCTGCCCGAGAGCTGTATCGTCAGCGATTCATCGGCGGAAGACCAGTTACTGAGCGTCAGCCGCTGCCATCGAGGGCATGTTTCAGCCGGATGATACAACGTCTGTACTCCCGGGGGTTCATTCCATGAGCCTACATCGGAAGGTGGGCCAAGCAGGAGGGATCCTGGATTTGAAGAAGCTGTGCTAGAATATTTTGAACGTACTCCACGCAGTAGCACAAGCCGACTGCATTAGTGCTGGGCGCTGAGAACTATGTGGAGATATGGCGTGTGCCGCGCCAAGACCATCAGCATCCATATCACTTCCGCCGCGTTCAGGAGCTTACGCCAGGGGATTTTTGCCTCGCGTGAGTGACTTTTGCGACCTAAGGCAGACAGACACCTCGCCGGGATTTAGTTTAGTAATCGTCTACGTTGATGTACCCACCGCGACCGTACCTATCAAGATTCACGACAAAATTTAATTCATGTTTCATACCTAAACATAAGAGCGGTCAGAGTGCGTGTACTAGGCGCACAGACTTTCGGAAGAGGTAGGAACTGGCAGGTGCCTGTGTGTACTAGGCGCACAGACTTTCGGAAGAGGTAGGAACCGGCAGGTGTCTGTGTGTACTAGGCGCACATACTTTCGGAAGAGGTAGGAACCGGCAGGTGTCTGTGTGTACTAGGCGCACATACTTTCGGAAGAGGTAGGAACTGGAAGGTGTCTGTGTGTACTAGGCGCACAGACTTTCGGAAGAGGTAGGAACTGGCAGGTGCCTGTGTGTACTAGGCGCACATACTTTCGGAAGAGGTAGGAACTGGAAGGTGTCTGTGTGTACTAGGCGCACAGACTTTCGGAAGAGGTAGGAACCGGCAGGTGTCTGTGTGTACTAGGCGCACAGACTTTCGGAAGAGGTAGGAACTGGAAGGTGTCTGTGTGTACTAGGCGCACAGACTTTCGGAAGAGGTAGGAACTGGCAGGTGCCTGTGTGTACTAGGCGCACAGACTTTCGGAAGAGGTAGGAACTGGCAGGTGTCTGTGTGTACTAGGCGCACATACTTTCGGAAGAGGTAGGAACTGGCAGGTGTCTGTGTGTACTAGGCGCACAGACTTTCGGAAGAGGTAGGAACTGGCAGGTGCCTGTGTGTACTAGGCGCACAGACTTTCGGAAGAGGTAGGAACTGGCAGGTGCCTGTGTGTACTAGGCGCACATACTTTCGGAAGAGGTAGGAACTGGCAGGTGTCTGTGTGTACTAGGCGCACAGACTTTCGGAAGAGGTAGGAACTGGCAGGTGTCTGTGTGTACTAGGCGCACAGACTTTCGGAAGAGGTAGGAACTGGCAGGTGTCTGTGTGTACTAGGCGCACAGACTTTCGGAAGAGGTAGGAACTGGCAGGTGCCTGTGTGTACTAGGCGCACATACTTTCGGAAGAGGTAGGAACTGGCAGGTGTCTGTGTGTACTAGGCGCACAGACTTTCGGAAGAGGTAGGAACTGGCAGGTGTCTGTGTGTACTAGGCGCACAGACACAGTTAATGGATAATGACCCTCGTAGTGCGGTGACACGTTTGTTATGATTTAAATTTAATAAACTATCGAAATAAAAAAATATTAAGCATTTTCAAAGTTACTGCTTTTGAGAGATACACTCTTCACCCAGTTATTTTAGTTAGCTTAGCTGGCATAGTTTACGGTGGACGCACATGTATGAAAAACTGGCTCAACTATGAGAGATAAACTAAACTAACTTAGTTTAGCTGGCGGTGGACGATCGGCTTTATAGCCGAATTCCTTAGCATCTTCCAGCGGTCGGGCAGAGCACTACTAAACTATGACATGTTGTTAGACGAACGAGACACTGCTTTGAGAGATTAAACACAAACCCATCAACCCCTGGACTTTCGAATAAGCAATCGTATTCACGACAACAAAACAATGACATGAAGACCGGGCCGTCGACCGATGCGGATAAAACAGAATGCAGACTAACGAAAGTAATAAAAAAGTACGCAAAGTTTCGAGAGTTCGGACATTCGTACGAACTCAGGTGATCAATCACTAAGTTTGTTTGGGATGTTGTTAGGCTAGATACTAGTACTGTAAAACAAAGTTTGCAGCTTCGAAAGCCCTGCGCTACCTGCGCGGCGCTCGGAAAACCTTGAAATTTCCAGACTTCTTTCAGTTTTTGACTTATAACGGCGACCTAACGCGAATTTTGTGTCTACGGTGACTGGCCTAGACAGTACCACTAATCGTTGGAAAGCAAAATAAAGCGAATCAGTGCATCACGGCACAGGAGTGCTGCCAGGTCCGGTGAGTGTACTTACCCTTTGCTGGGCACGGTGGCGGGGACGAGCGCCTTGGTGGTGGTTGGTGGCTTGGGCTTAGGCCGGTTCTCCTTATTGTTGAGCGTGGCGCGCTGTTCATTCATTCGTTCCGACTGGCAGCGCAGCACCAAGTCGAAGAACGACTCGGGGTTGTCCTCCGACTCGGCGCGCTCGATCTTCTTCTTACTCTCAGTTTCCACCTCCTCCTCGGCTCTCTTAGGGTCCGGAGTAATCTGTGGACAGAAATTTTATTAAAATATAACATCACTGGTCCTGCGAGGTAAGTTGTGAGACATTTTTTTATTTGAGATAGGGTTTGCTCTTGACTCTAGTCTAGGCCAGTGATGACAGAGACAAAGTCGACGATGGAGCGAGCTTACCCAGAAGAAGCCTGTTCACTCTCACTTTGATGAGATCGGGGTTGTATGCGTTCGGAAACACAGACGCAGGCAGACAGTTCCACTCCTTTGCTGTGCGCATCACAAAAGACATTTCGCGTCAAATAGGTACCAGTTCCTCCTTTACCCTAATTACTTAATTTTTTGTTTTTTATTTTATTATATTGTATGTATTGTGTGTACCTACCTATGGACAAACGTCTGAAATAAAGGTTTATTATTATTATTTCCTTTATTAAAATAAATACACATAAATTATATTTTTAAACATTAGAATATAAAGATTATAAAAAAAACATTTAAAAATATAAAAAATAGTAGCCCACCGGTATCGGGAACAGGGTCCAAGCTACCGGCGGTCAGGGCTCTAGAGAGGAACCTCCTAACAATGCGAGCCGTGTCCAGAAGTACCGCTTTCTGAATCAAGGCCTTAATCCAGCTGCCCAACGAGAGCCTCCTTAGGTGTTGGTCGAGGCTCTTGGCAATTAAGCCATTGGCTGATACAACTATCGGCACAATGATCGCTGAGTCCACATCCCACATGTCGACAACCTCGCGGGCCAAGTCAAGATACTTGATTTGTTTATCTTTCTCGGCTTTCACGAGGTTCCCGTCATGCGGGACAGTTACGTCAATAATAATTGCGCGCCGCTCTATTCGATCCACCACCACTATATCAGGCTTATTGGCAACAATAGTCCTGTCAGTGATGATGGATCGATCCCAGTACAATGTGATGTGTCCATTTTCGAGAACTGGGTCGGGCACATACCTGTAGTACGGCACTTCCGATTTCACGAGACTGTATTTCAGAGCAAGTTGCTGATGGATAATCCTGGCTACAAGGTTGTGTCTATGCAAGTACTCTTCGTTAGCTAGACGAGAACACCCGGAGATGATGTGTCGGATTGATTCTCCCGGATGGTGGCATGCCCGACAGATGTCAACCGTGCCGTCCTTCACAATAAATTTCCGGTAATTGTTCGTCATGATAACTTCGTCCATAATTGCACAGACAAAACCTTCGGTTTCCCCAAAGAGGTCACCAAAACGCAGCCAGGCTACGGACGCTAGGAAATCTACATCGGGTTCATGTAGGGCCCGGAAAAAGCGTCCGTGAAGCTCCTTACTCTGCCATACCTCCAGGCGATCGTTAGTGTCAAGCACTACAGGCTTGCGCCAGTTGTCTTTAGCCAAGGAGAGCGGGGTGAGGCCCTTGTCCACTGCGACCACATCTCGATGCATCCCCACGTCGGCTTCAAGGAAATATTCCCTGAGACTGCATATCTCGCGATTGTGGAGGGTCTTGACATTTAAAAAGCCTCGACCTCCACACTTTCGCGGGACATACAGTCTCATTACCGATGATCGCGGGTGATGCATTCGATATGCAGTCAGTAGCGTACGGACCCTCCTATCCAGGGCGTCTAGTTCGGTCTGAGTCCATTTGAGTATGCCGAAAGAGTACATCAAAACCGGCATGACCCAACCGTTGAAGGCGCGCACCTTGTTTCCGCCTGATAGAAGACTATTAAATACTTTCTTCAGGCGGCCAAAGAAGCGCTCCTTCAACGATTGCTTCATGTCAGCAGCATTAATGCCCAACGCTTCCGACATACCCAAATACTTATAGGTTTCGGTTGCGGAGAGGGCTCTAAGGTTTATGGAATCCGAGAGTTGGGTTCCCTCGGATTCCACAATCTCCCCTCGCTTTACATGCATGACCGCACATTTGTCCACACCAAATTCCATCCTGATGGCGCTACTGAAAGTTTCAGTTACTTTCAGTAGCTTTATTACCATTGTTGCATATTAATGTTAAAAATACTAGAAAAATTAATTTGGAGAAGAAAAATTCTGACCGTCAGTTTTGACAGTCGGGCCACATATTATTATTATTCCCTTTATTAAAATAAATACATATAAATTATATTTTTAAATATTAGAATATAAAGATTATAAAAAAACATTTAAAAATATAAAAAATAGTAGCCCACCGGTATCGGGAACAGGGTCCAAGCTACCGGCGGTCAGGGCTCTAGAGAGAGGAACCTCCTAACAATGCGAGCCGTGTCCAGAAGTACCGCTTTCTGAATCAAGCCCTTAATCCAGCTGCCCAACGAGAGCCTCCTTAGGTGTTGGTCGAGGCTCTTGGCAATTAAGCCATTGGCTGATACAACTATCGGCACAATGATCGCTGAGTCCACATCCCACATGTCGACAACCTCGCGGGCCAAGTCAAGATACTTGATTTGTTTATCTTTCTCGGCTTTCACGAGGTTCCCGTCATGCGGGACAGTTACGTCAATAATCATTGCGCGCCGCTCTATTCGATCCACCACCACTATATCAGGCTTATTGGCAACAATAGTCCTGTCAGTGATGATGGATCGATCCCAGTACAATGTGATGTGTCCATTTTCGAGAACTGGGTCGGGCACATACCTGTAGTACGGCACTTCCGATTCCACGAGACTGTATTTCAGAGCAAGTTGCTGATGGATAATCCTGGCTACAAGGTTGTGTCTATGCAAGTACTCTTCGTTAGCTAGACGAGAACACCCAGAGATGATGTGTCGGATTGATTCTCCCGGACGGTGGCATGCCCGACAGATGTCAACCGTGCCGTCCTTCACAATAAATCTCCGGTAATTGTTCGTCATGATAACTTCGTCCATAATTGCACAGACAAAACCTTCGGTTTCCCCAAAGAGGTCACCAAAACGCAGCCAGGCTACGGACGCTAGGAAATCTACATCGGGTTCATGTAGGGCCCGGAAAAAGCGTCCGTGAAGCTCCTTACTCTGCCATACCTCCAGGCGATCGTTAGTGTCAAGCACTACAGGCTTGCGCCAGTTCTCTTTAGCCAAGGAGAGCGGGGTGAGGCCCTTGTCCACTGCGACCACATCTCGATGCATCCCCACGTCGGCTTCAAGGAAATATTCCCTGAGACTGCATATCTCGCGATTGTGGAGGGTCTTGACATTTAAAAAGCCTCGACCTCCACACTTTCGCGGGACATACAGTCTCATTACCGATGATCGCGGGTGATGCATTCGATATGCAGTCAGTAGCGTACGGACCCTCCTATCCAGGGCGTCTAGTTCGGTCTGAGTCCATTTGAGTATGCCGAAAGAGTACATCAAAACCGGCATGACCCAACCGTTGAAGGCGCGCACCTTGTTTCCGCCTGATAGAAGACTATTAAATACTTTCTTCAGGCGGCCAAAGAAGCGCTCCTTCAACGATTGCTTCATGTCAGCAGCATTAATGCCCAACGCTTCCGACATACCCAAATACTTATAGGTTTCGGTTGCGGAGAGGGCTCTAAGGTTTATGGAATCCGAGAGTTGGGTTCCCTCGGATTCTACAATCTCCCCTCGCTTTACATGCATGACCGCACATTTGTCCACACCAAATTCCATCCTGATGGCGCTACTGAAAGTTTCAGTTACTTTCAGTAGCTCCATCAGTTGTAAATTGTTGGGGGCAAAGAGTTTTAGGTCATCCATGTAGAGGAGGTGAGATATAACCTGACCACCTCTCCTCAGCCGATAGCCTAGACCTGAATCCTCCAGCAGTGTGCTTAGGGGATTCAAGGCTAAGCAGAACCAAAGCGGACTCAAACTATCACCCTGAAATATGCCTCGCTCGATCCTAATCGGCTCGCTATTCCTCTGGATATTTCGACATCCTGGATAGCGAAGGACCGTCCTCCATTGCCCCATACACGACATCAGGAAGGTGCGCAGAGTTGCATCTACTTTATACAACTCTAGCACCCTCATGAGCCATGTATGTGGCACCGAGTCATAGGCCTTCTTATAATCTATCCAACATGTCGACAGATCCTTTCGGGAACGACGAACCTGTTGGCTAATGGCCATATCAATGAGGAGTAGCTCCTTAGTACCGCGGGACCCATTCCTACATCCATTTTGAGAGGCAGACATGATGAAGTTTGTGTCTATATGTTTGTTGATTTTAGCTCTCAAAATGGATGTAAGAACTTTATAGACCGTCGGTAAACACGTGATCGGCCTATAATTTTTGGGTTCCGCGGTGCTACCTGATTTATGGAGCAGGTGGGTAATTCCTGTCGTTAGGAACTGGGGTAGCGAGCCAGACTCCAAAGCAGCCTGGTACTGAACCGCCAAGCGAGCGTGCGACCTTATAAGCCATTTGATCCAGAAGTTGTGCAGCCCGTCCGGCCCTGGAGACTTCCAATTAGGTAACGGACGGACTGCACGGGCTACATCTTGGGGGCAGATGGTAATAGCCCCCATTTCTGCTATTGGATCGCAGGCTCGCTCGACTTTCCGAGCCCAATCGCCTTCGGTGTGACTGAGAGGCACCGACCAGATACTGCGCCAGAAAGAGCACATGGCATCATCATCCGGCAGGCGCGTGTCAGCCACACCTTGGTCCGGTCGCTCCCAAGTGTTATAAACCCACCTTTCATCGCTCTGAAAGGTGCGATTCTGAGTGTATCGCTCTACTCGCCTCTTATACCTACGAATACGGTTCGCCCATGCATACACTTTCTGCTTCAGGAAGTCGATGCGCTCTGTGACACGGGATATATACTTCTGAGGGCTAATATCGGTCCCTGAGAACGCCCGCCTCACAAAGCGCATCACTCTAGGGCGAGTATTGCCCTCCCTGAAGCAGATTAGTTTGCCGATGAGCGATCTGGCCTCACCAATGCGGCGCTCAATTCTGCACTGCCAAGCTGGTACGGCTGGTTTTGGTCGTGTAGCTCTAGAGTCATTAGCAAATTTGACGTGAGCTACACGACATGCCGCTACAGCCGCACAGTACAAAATCGAATGAGTATCGGTGAGGTCTTCGCAGTCATCAAAATAGTTTGACAACTGCGAATCCAGGATGGCCACCAGCGCCCTATTTTTGTTATGCATGGGCAAACGAGGTAAGCGTGGCCTAAGTTCGGGTGACATGAACCGATATTCCCGAATCGCACCCTCCAAAGCACTCCTCAATTCCTCATTGCACTGGGTACTTACGTTTGTAGCCCTGTCAACACTCCCCTCGTCAGCTTGATTTGTATTGAACTGTGCTGGTGCTACAGTATGCGACGGGGGGGCGATTACATTTACATGGCTACTCTGCATTTCACTTCGCAGGCGATCAAGTACAGTGTCATCCAACATATGATTACGCTGGATGACCCGCACCTGATCCGATAGTCGTTGTGCCGAAACGTTGACAGCTGGCTCAAGCACCTGAAAAAGAGAGAGCATCCGAACACGGTACGCGGTCAGATTGTTGCCCCCCTCTGTAGCCCCATAGTATGCGCGCATGACGTTTTCATTGATGGATCGTGTCCATCGCATGCGCTGCACACTTCCGCCGGGAGCTGGGACCCTTTCAGAGGCCGGTGGGCCTCGAGGTCCTAAGCCGTCCGGCGGCCGGCGTCCTCCCCGTCGACGAGCAGGTGGTGGCGTCGTAGGCGGAGAGAAATACTCGTCGCTCGAGCTCGACGCAACTGCCGCGGCCGGTGTCGTCACAGCGCTCACAGTGGGGCTGGGTACCGGTGGCGGCGAGGCGGAGCTGAGCGAAGAGTCCGGAGGTGGTGGGCGTGCTCTTCGTGCGGCTGATCTTGTCAACATTTTTCGTTGATTTTTAATTTTATTTCCGGGTCATTGTTGTTTTATCGGAGGTGACATCTGTCATGTCACCTCCGATTCGGCAGTTTTTGTATAAATTCTACATTTTCGTGTAGTTTGGCCTGTTTTTTTTAGTTTATGATGGTTTTCTGGTTTCAGATTTATTTATAATTTAAAAGCTGTTGTAAAAAATGCGTCAAAATTAAAATCACTGTTAAAAATCAAGTTATTATTATTATTATTAGTGTCACCTTCGTGCAGTCACAGCCCATGATTGAAGAGGGCTTCGGTTATTTATCAATTAGTAACTCTTACAGTTCGTTTATATTCGAACACAAGTTCGGAGACCACCTCGAATGGCGCTCCCGGATGTAATGCTGATGTGGCGCGTGGATGAGAGCTTCTTCACCCCCGCCCCCCTTCCCACCGATGACCTGTATTATATGCGGGTGTATCCCGGTTACGCCGGTGCTATGATGTTATTGCACTGACATAGGGTTCGGATTTCAGCGATGTTAGCATACTGAAGTGTGCGTGAGGTACCTCCAATGCGGTGATACTGCGCAGGATACTGATCTAGTTTAAAATAGACTTTCGGGTAATGCTCAATTAAAAGCTACACGAGCACCATCACATATCCTTCTAGAGAATTCTCTCACGGCGTTTCCAATTTAGTCCCTTTGTGATTCGCGTTTCAATGATCCTTTCGACATGACCAAACCATCTAAGCACGTCATAAACTATTTCTTACACTAATTCAAGGTAGTTAGCGCCAACATTGCTTTATTAAAAAATTATTCTCCCTATTTTTATGTTTGCATAACTCGTCAAAATGTAGGGAACAGCAGATTTTTTTTTCGCGATTTCAGGTTTGGTCCCATAGTAAAAGTTGTTCATAATGATGAGTACAACACTATCGTGGCAGCTCCCTAGCCAATAAAAAAGCAGCGTGTGAAAAAGTTACTAAAGTTTACTCTTATTAAATGAAGAATTTTACTGTAAGAACACCCTCAGCATTACTCTTGTTGTAGAAATAATGGATGCTAGATATAGCCGTGAAGGTTCACAATCTCTAATAAAAATGATGAAATCTGTAATCATACTTGTTCAACTACACTACAGTACTATCAGATCACTGTCAAAATCAAAGTGATCTTTATCCTTACTGTTATACGGTTGTTAGTGGGTTGCAGCTTAGCTTGCTGTCTGGGGTAAAATTTTAGACTTTCACTTATTTTTTCAGTACCTTGCTCATTGTTTTGTCTATGGATGGTACTGAAAAGGGATATTATTCTCACGGGGCGGCACTATTTAAGAATAGTTTATGTCGTACTTTAAATTCACAAAAGGGGTCAATAAAACATCTCGGGAGAGTTGTCATATGTATGTATTGCTTGTGTGTTCGGTATTTCAAAAATTTTGGGCTGCAGTAAGACACTATTTATGAAATTGTAGGAAAAAAAATAGAGAAAGGCTGCCTAATACTAGTTTTTTAAATTGAAATCAGTCGTTCGACATCATTTACGTCAACCTTTTTTGGACCAACCAGCGGGGCAATTGCGTAACACATTACCAATCGGAATCGGTTTCATTTTGACAGTTCAACAACATTCATTGCGTTATTTATGTGTTGAGTAGATAAATTTTTCGAACTTATGAAGCAATGGATTAGCAATTTGCTTCAAAATGATTCAGATTCCGATTGATAGTGTGTTACGCAATTATGGTGCAGATGGATGTTAGCGATGACTTGGGGACTTAGGGTACTTACACAGAAACAGGTTTCCGGTACAGGCGAGTCTGTACCGATCGGTGATAATATTCCCATGTTATCTTATGTATATATATCTTACTTATAAAGAAACAGGTTTAAACTTGTCGGTGCCGACTACCATAATAACCCTGCACAGATCGGTACCGATCCGCACGGGTTTGTCTGAACAGGAAACCTATTTCTTTATGTAAGCACCCTTAGAGACGAGTGATTCAGAATTTTTGACGAATGTTTGGTTGACATTTGTGTTTGGCAGGGAACAGACTGAGTGGGTCCGGAATATGAGTGTAGTGTGTGTGTGTCGTCACTGGAATTATGTCAAGAAGATAGGCTGTCACAAATACTTGACGTTTATTTATAGTGATATACAGGATGTTCGACGCATGGTCGAACAAACAAAAACAGTGAAGTGGTGCAGTCATGTGCTATGTACTCACGCCAAAAACCTCGTTCCACGTTTTTTTTTTTAAATCAATTTTATTCAAAAATCTGCTCAAAGTATGAATTTTATCAGCACATAACAACATTTAACAACAGAACCAAGCAGTTTTGGAACAGTTTTCTTGGCATTTCGTGGATATCTATGGGTTTAAGCGATGAATTTTGTTAATTTTTGAAGTTATTAAAAACACATTTCTATTGTGTCTAATAAACTTAGCTCAATAAGTATGATGATCTGTTTTTGAGATGATTTAAATACATGCCATAATAAAAATGTGTTTTTAGTTATTACCTATTAAATTAATATTATTTAGTAGGTCGCCCATTGATTACATTTTTCAAAAAAGCATATTTTCATTTAAAATTGTTAAAAATTAGGTCCCGTGTGGGCGAGAGAGGTGACAAAATGTGACAACCCTCTTAAGATTGTAAAATCTTTAATAGAGTATGAACCAGTGAGCTTAGTGCGAAACAAAATTATGATATTCTAGTAATGTAGTCGCAAATCAGCCAACTCCACTATTAACCGACACTTGTTGGGGGTCAAAATTTTAAAATAAAAATATACAGATTTGCCGCTACCTTACTAACCAGTTGTTACCAGATGGGGCACTTGGTTAGAGGCAGCATTTTACTACGCTCAACACTTTGAAAAATAAAAGAAGTATTATCTTGTTTAAGCAGCTTTGATGCGGTATCTATCCGAGACACAAAAAATATTACAGAAAAAGAATATTTAAAAGAAGATTAGAAGAGACACTTAAAAAATTGTATGAACTTTGAAAAAAGTAGAAATCTGTTGGGGCAAGGTCCGGTGCGTACGGTGGGTGACGGAGAGCTTCCAGCTGTAACTCTTGTAGCTTTGCGATGGTCTGTCGTGAAGTGTGAGCTCGCGCGTTGTCGTGGAGATGCAATGGGGAAGAGCGATTGACCAGTATTGGTTGTTGAATTGCGAGCTTGGCAATAGACATCTGCCGTCACTGTTGTGCGATTCGGTAAGAAGCTGTGATGTACAAGTTCAGCACTGGTCCACCAGCCAGATGCTGTACCCGGGTCCACACACTGAGACGAACGCTTACAGTTGTCGTACAGGATCCACTTTTCATCGCAGGTAACAATTCGATTTAGAATTCCCTCGTTTCCATGCCGATTCAGTAGTGCTATGCATGCTTCGACGCGTAAGTCTCGCCGTTGGTCGCTTAGTTCGTGTGGCACCCACTTATCTAGCTTTTTAATCTTTCCGATTTGACGCAAGTGCTTCAATGTTGTTTTGACACTAACTCCAAGGCCCGCAGCAAGCTCAGCCGTAGACTGAGTTGGATCCGCTTCCATTATCGCCTTCAATTCGTCGTTGTCAACAATAGTTACCTACCGGCCGACCGCGAGGCTCGTTCTTCAACTCAAAATTTCCAGATTTAAAACGATTGAACCAATAACGGACCGTGTTTATGCAAGCAATGTTAGGCCCGTACACGTCGTTAATGTTTCGTGTTGTTTGCGCAGCGGTACTGCCACTTAGGAACTCATATTCGAAAATTGTACGAATTTTCAGTTTATCCATGGCGCCAAAAACTACCACAATTTCACAAAAACAAAAACCTATCTAAAAACAAATGACTGAATTAGAAATTAACACGGCTTTCGAATAAAATTTGTTTGAATTTCGAATTGCGCGCCAATCCACAGATAATTAAATCTGAAAATGCTGGTTATAGAGTCTCCAATTACATAGGTAAAGACCTATTAATAAAAATGTATTAATGCTTCGATCGGAATTCGATTGTTTTTATTATTCAACAGATAAATAATAAATTAATTTAGTTTTGATACCTTCCTTTAAATTTTGAATTGAGTAGTAATAATATCACTACCAACATTAACAATATTTAATTGGATCCGGAAATACTGGAATTACCGGAATTACTTTCCGGGAAAATGGCTTATCCATGTTATTCTTTCTGTGGGCATTTATGATATAAGTACCAAAAATCAATCTACCTACTCCGATCACTGGACTGATCAGAATACGTGGTAGGTAGAGTAGTTCGACAAAGCACGGGTTTACGTCTAGCAATGCGCGGTTCATTTGTTGGCCAGACGCACCAGCTTAGCCGTGGGCCGCTGTGTAGCGGGGCCTTAAATGTGTGATAGACGTATTGTAAAAGACAACAATTGAAATATTGCTGAGGATTTTTGTTACTTATCACCTCATATAACATCATACCTGTATATCATTAATGTGTATAATGAGAGTGGTGTATATCGGGTTTACAGCACACTATTGTGACAACTTTATAGTTTATATATTATGACAGAATCGTATCTACCTTCTTTTATACTCTCCACAAAATGCGGAATCTGATTATACTAGAAGCTGAGCATTATACATGATGATGAGAAAAGCAGATTACTGATATTTATGAATATAAGACCTGTATCAACGAGAGCTGTTCCATGCTCTGCCTGCGGACCCTCAGAGCGTTGAACGGCGTCCGGGGGGCGGAGTCGTCGTCGGAGGGTGGCGCGGGGGGCGACTCGGCCTCCACCGGGAGCCCCAGAACCTTGCGCAGGTCGCTGATATTCATCTGCGCAGTCGCCATGCCCAGCACGTCACCGAGCTGCAGATAAACATAAAAGCTGGTCATTATTACATTACATACTTATTCTGTTAGAATCTTAGACTATGTATGTGATACAGCCGTCATACAAATGTTTTTGTTAAAGCGAAAGGGCTAGGGAAGCCCCTTTGGCGTCATTATGGTCATTGGTTGTATGGTAATACAAAAGTCGTGACAAATATGTATTTTCGGAATTATTATCATTAAAATCATCAATACATCTTTCGGTTAGAATTGGCCTCAAATGTCATTTTTTCATGAAATAGTCATTTACTTAATCGAAAACTCCAACACTAGAATACTGCATTGGTTTAGGTAATTAACTAAATGTAACCAAATCGTAAATAGGATTTTGTTTATAGATGACAGTTTCTTGGTTAAAAATACATTATAACCAAATTTTTATTTTCGATTTTCACGACGGTGTCCTCTCTTATTTATTAATATAATAGCTGTTGCCCGCGTGGTGCTTCCCTATTTAAATCGGATTTTGTTCACAATATCGTGGATTTTAATATCTTTGCGCGGAACCCTAATTCTTTTTCTAAAATAAACGTAGCCTAAGTTATTCTTTATAACATCAGCTATCTGCCAGTGAAAGTCCCGTCAAAATTGGTCCTGCCGTTTCGGAGATTAGCCGGAACAAACAGACAGACAGACAACAATTTTAAACATATTTTTTTTGTTATAAGTACTGTAACTTTCATATTATTTTATGCAATTAGAAAAACCCATGAAATTGTGAACAAAAATAATGACTCTGGAACTACCTGTCGGATTTGAAAAAATCTTTTTGCATTTGGTAGCCCAATTCTCGAGGATGGTTATAAGCTATATAACATCACGCTATGACCCTTAGGAGCCAAGCAAAAAGAAAAAAAGTCAGAAAGAACACTAAGCGAAAACGAAGTAATATAATAAACAATCGACTGTTAAAAACGTAAGGAATTTCGCGGGCTACCCAGGCCGTAGACCCAGGCCGTAGACCCAGGCCGTAGACCCAGGCGCTTTCGTCTTTAATTACTTTTGTTTTTGACCGTAACCATTTAAGACAGACTCTTGCAAAAAATGTATTCCTTCGAAATCGTCACGTAACTAAAAAGCTTTGTGCCTCCTCCATGCGACTCTCTCTGTCTCTTGCTGACAAAGGTCGAATTTGCAATTTGTTGAAAAATTAAAAAATTGAGTGATAATGGAATGAATTAACTGGTTTATACCATCTCACTACTTTCAAACCTCCCAGCAGTCCATCACACGTTAGGCACCCTGGTCGTCATGAGCAGGTCACAAGTCGCGGAGCGGTTTTTAAGTTTTTAACATGGCTCACGGTCTGCTCGCTGGTCACGGTTCACTTGTCGCTTAGTTTTTGCGAGGTCGCTTACTCTTTTTTATTGTGTGTCGTGTCGCGTAAAGTTCAAACACTTGATAGGACATCTACTGCGACCTGCTGTGCGTTATCGAAAAATGTTCAAAATGTGACTCGTCGACGTCATCGTATATATTTTATTTGCTATGATATTCTATTCTATCCTAAGATAGTCTACGCAGCCGTTCAATAAAGAGATAATCATCTTCTCTTTCTTGAACACAGATATAGTAGGAGGATTACATTAGGTTCTGAAAATAGCCACATAATTGTTCCAGAATTGTTGCAAAGTGCAAACATTATTTTCACTTTTTTATTTTGTTATAATTGCATTTTGTGTTTCACGAACAGTGTCCAAATAAACATTATTCTTTCTTTCTTTATTTTAAAATGTTTTGCACCGTATACATTTAAAACTTGCAGTAGGTACTTAATATAATTAATTAATACAAACATTGACTTATTTGGTCTTAGATTAGATGGACAGCGACTAAAGAAGACAAACCTTTTTTGTTTTAAATAGGTATATCAGTCTTCATTCATAATTCTCTTAGATTTAGATAGTGTTAACCTTTGTGGCTGACTGTACCATGGCAAGACAATCCGGCGATTTCATAACATTTTCGTGAGAAATCTAAATGTAGATATATAGCAGTTGTTTTAAGCTAGTGCCTGATGTTATTTTGGATATGTAAGTATTGAATTGTGGACTTAAATGCTGCATGGTGACTAATTCATACGTAGTATGCATGGAAATGCAGTAACACACCTGAGGGCCTAGACAAATGACATTCGCTTCGGAGCGATTCTATTTCTACAATCGCTCAAAAGTCAAAAATGTACGAGGTTGAAATAAGCCATCGAAATGTCACGTGATCATATGTTAACGAATAGGTTATCGTTGAAGCGATAGCGATTTGTCTAGGCCCACTGTTCGCAAACAAACACTTTACATAACAACGGAAAACGGTGCGATAATATGGCTTCAATTAAGGTTAATATAATAGAGACGTATGAAAAATGGAAGACATAATTCTTCGACCTCAAATTGGGATATGGGATGGAGAATAAGTGGTTTTGTGTGTATTTAGACTTATTCGTAACTAGCTTTTGCCCGCGGCTTGTACTTTTTTTCTGGATGAAAAGTACCCTATGCCCTTTTCAGTACCCCTGACAACGTGTATTCAAAGTTTCATGATGATCGGTTGAGCAGTTAAGACGTGAGAGCGTAACAAACGAATGTTGTATGAATTATTGTTTGAACAGGACGTCTGTCGGATCAGCTAGTTTGAAATAAATGTTTTGAGTTATTTTTGAGTTTCTACAGCGATGTACACGTAGTGGCTTTCGGCTCGAACGTGTCTCGCTAGTATGTGACCTTTTAGGAGCCACAAGTCAAGGTTCAATTATTGCGATGATCAAAGCAGACAGATGTTTATGTCTATCTGACAAAAAACAAAAAAAAACAGTTATTTTAACGGTCCCAATAGAGTTGAGACATATCGGTACCTAGATACAGGCCAACTTGCAGCTTCAAGCTGTTGTTATATTTCAAGCCTGTACGGAAGAGAAAGAACGTTGAATTAAATGCATGCAGTTTAAAATAGCCGTTTTTTTTTTCAATAATTCCGCTATTTCGGTGTATTAGAAAAAGAGTTGTGTATGATAGCAATAGCTTGCCTGAATAATAAGCATAGATGACATGACATTCATTACGTCAATCTTAAGCCGGTATCAAATAAATGATTTGTGATTTTCAAACTCGTGTAACTTGATGGAGAATGTCCCTACAGGTTTGGCCGTACCGTAAAAAATTAAAAGCAAAACATATTCTTGTGGAATATAACTTTTTTTTTGTTTGGCACTTTCACATTTAGCCCGAAAATGTATGGAAATGCGTGAAGTTGGAGTAAATTGTAGAGTTGCTATCCGGTACGGCAGGAGAAAACTAAGCGTCTCAAGGGGTTGCTGCAGTTATGACAGGGTAAAGCTCTGGCCAAACTAAACTGAATCCCGTACAGGATGCGGGAGGAAAATCGTTCACGCCGATTGTGTCAACTACGTACAGATACGAGCTTGGACGTGGAGTTGCGGACGCCAGCCCGTTATACTATACTTGTGTCAACTAACTTGGCGCGGATAGTCGCGCCACTACCTTATCATTAACATGATCTATGACGCACGTGGGTTTCGCCTCAATGTGGCCAGAGCTTTAAGGTAACTTCCTGTGCGGCACCACATGGAAAAGCCGTAGCGTTGGTGGCGTAACCAGAGCTTGATAAGTGGTGCCGGGACGTGCCGTACACAGATAGAGTATGATCAGATCTGCGTAAAAAAAAAATGTAATACCGGCCTATTACAGTCCCACTGCAGGACAAATGCCTGTTTTCATACAGAGAAGGCACGAGCATTGATCACCACGCTTGCTCAAGACGGGTTGGCGATCAGACTTATATTAACTTTTTCACAGATGTCAGTAATGTCCAAGATAAACTCGGAAAGTAAATATGAATTGAAAAAGTCACTTTGTTACTTGCCTGAATTTGAACCCACAACCTCGTGCATGAGAGGCAAGACCTTAACCACTGAGCCATCACGACCCCTACTATTATCTCCTGCGTGGTACAGAGTCATTCTTATAGTTCTGTTAGGAAAACGAGCACTTACGCAGAGTAATGTGAGAGCTCTTAACGGAGCTATGAGATGGGTGGTCATTTAGGCCCGATACTAATGTCGGATGTGTGGTGTTACGCGACTGGATAGAATGAAATGAGTATACAGGGTCAAATTAAACTAGCTAGTGAAACTCCGCAGACGTGATGGGTATCGATATCTCAATACGATAAAACAAATAATAACAGGCCGGACGAGAGCAATAATGGCGGCGCCGACGAGCGCATGTAAGACGTGAAGTCAAAAGCGTGTGAGTGCGTGAAGTAAACGATTAGTGTAGTCGTATTCTTGGCAAAGTCTGATAAGATCTCTATTTATTTTGTTATATAGTCAATATGAATACCGGGCAGTACCTACCTATACGTGGCTTTTTTACTTTTGTCTAACTTTGTCAAAACTGCATTAGTCACTAACTTCGTCTATGCCACTCAAAAACTAACATTTTACGCACAGTAACCCTGCGTTCAAACCCAAATGATCGTTTGCGCGAATACGCGATCGTCGCGTTTATGTCACTTTTTGTTCGGAAAACCGGAAGGCGCCCTCTAGCAGCGCGACCACGCGTTGGTGTTCGTCGAACAAAATGAACACGACGATCGCATGTTCGCGCGAACGATCACTTTGGTTAGGACGCAGGGTTCCACTAATAAATACCGCAACCTTGTTCCTTGTTCAAAACTTACTTCTTTGGATATGTTATAGTGTTCGTTGGCGAAGTACAGTGCTTTCTCGTGGTTGCCGAGCGCGGCGTGCGCGTTGCCTAGCGACCAGGCCGCGCGGCCCTCGCCCACGCGGTCGTGCAGCCGCCGCGCAGCCGCCAGGTGGCGCGCATGGTACTGCTCGGCCGCGCGGTACTCGCGCAGCAGCGTGTACGTGTTGCCGAGCGAGTAGCATGCCTGCGCCTCCACCGCGGCGTCGCCCAGCTCCTCCGCCAAGGATAAGGTCCGTCTGGAAATAGGCACATCGCGCAACTATAATACTCGGCTGTTAAAATGACACAGCTTCAGAAAGAGTCTGTCAGTTCGAGTGGCAGAGACGACAATCATTGTCGATGTGTCATATTACTATAACGGTAGCGTACTGGAGCTAGCCCACCACCTCTTATAGCAGTATTATTGTAATCTTACTTCAGTGTGGGAAAAAGATGGAGCTGGATGGGGTATAGCTCCATTTCTTTCCCACACTGAAGTAACATTAAAATAATACTGGTTTAAGAGATGGTGGTTGGCCCCCTGTAGATGCTATGCGTATTGCTTATTGACATTCTTTCAGACAAGTTGTCCAGTGTAACTCGGTTTTAAACGTTAAAGTGTATCGTGATTACAGAAACAAAATACACTTTAACACATTTTAAAAACGTCTAAAAGTGAAGACAAACAAAATGCTTATTAAATCTGTAAACAGATACGGCGAGAATACACTTCAGTTCATGCATCACTAGCCATTCACTTCGAGGTGGTCGTCATGGACAGTTAAACCTAATTGTTTTTGTTACAACTAACGTTGACAAAAAATTATATTTGGTTTTTATCTACTCTCATATCGTAAAATTCAAATTATCAACTTCAAAACGAGTTTATATTGACATACTTTATAAACACCGAAATTTAAAAATATAATCATAATAAAACAACAAATTTTGTTTTTTTCTAACAAAATAATTTTTTAATGTTTTAACAGTCTTAAAATAATAATAATATGTACAAGTATATAAAAAAGGAGGGGAAATAATCAGAGGGCATCAAAAAATTCATCCACATCGCTGTCAACAGGAAAAGTGCCCAAAAGGCTGGCAGCATTGCCACGTTGTATGGCGGTGCTGATTTTTTGGCCAAAAAATATGCTAGCCCTCTGGTCACGTGTAGAGTCGGCCGACCGCCTGGCGATATCTCGAAAAACTAAGGGGACACTCGGACCCCATGGCCCTAGTGTTTCAACCCCAAACGGCTCGAATATATAAGCCCTAATAAGATTGGAGTATTTGGGCCGTTTGAGGTTTTCCGCACCCACAGCAGCCGCCCCAGCACAGCCCGCAGTGCTAGGAAGGTGGGATGGCACAAGGGTGTCGACACATGTTGCATCCCACACCAAAGTAACATGCAATTTCGAAAAATAGTGTTACAGCTAAATTAGACCGATTTTAATTTTTCCATAGAAACAGAGATAACCCATTATCTTTTTTTAAATAAGACATTTCGAAAATGTACACAATTAACTTTTTAGACCATGTATCATCGGTTCATTCATTTTGAAAAACAAGGACTTGAAAGTTTGTATGTAATGCCGTACGTCGTTAACGCTCTTAAAAATGTCTGATATCAGTGAATGTGAAGACAATTTGACCCCGCCCGATATTTTAGATGCGGCGACGGGAATGGCTCATAATTTATTACCAGCAGTCGAGAAAATTATACATATGATAAATGCTATCACGACTTTATGGCATAGAAAATTCAAAAAAGCAATGATCTATTATTTAATAGGTTCAGTCCCAATGTATAAGAGTAGATAAAGTGCTTTTAATCACACAATTAGTTTAATTTAGATGATTTTGTGAGCTGGCGGGTGGTGCAGAGATGCAAACGTCGTACCAGTCATTCGTGTAGTCTTTTTTTTTTTAATCTAGTGCCTGTTCAGGCGATGAATGTTTTATTTCTATTTCCGACACTTTAGGTGATCTTTTACGTCAAGATTTCAGTCAAAATACTGGCCGACTACTGGCAGACTACCTCAATCCTCAGAGCATTCCCAGTCACTTTAACGAACTGTACGTCACGTTTACTGACAACAATGTTCACGCCGTCCTGATATCCGAGACTTGGCTCAAACCTAACCTGTTTTCAACCACTTACTCGCTCCCCTGTTTCTTACTTCTTCGGAATGACCGGATCTGTAAGAGGGGGGGGGGGGGGGGGGGTGTAGCCATATACCTTCGCGATGATTTCCCTTTTAAAATTCTAGCTTCTTCCTCTTCCAACGAATCCACAGTTTCTTTTCCTCGAGGTTTGTGTCAAAGGAGCTAAAACAGTCCTTGGTGTCATCTATTACCCTCCTTTCATTGATTATTTCACTGAATTGGAATCGGTACTCTAATCTTTGGGTTCGGAGTATTCACATCACATAGTTATGGGGGATTTTAGCACCAACCTCATTTCCCACAACTCCCCTCGGTCCCGTAAACTCCTGCGTCTAATCGAGTCAGCCAGTCTGCATGTTTTGCCTCTCCAACACACTCACCACAACACAGTCGGTGATGTTACTTGGCTTGACCTGATCCTCACTTCTAACCCTTCCCTAGTTTCCTCACATGGTCAACATGCTGCTCCTGGCTTTTCCCATCGCGACCTTATTTTCCTTTCCTATGTCCTCAAACCCCCTAAACCTAAACCCAAGTTCCAGTACAGGCGTGCCTTTACACGTATGAATAGCGAGAAGCTTCACCAAGATGCATCCAATATTGACTGGTCACCCCTGGAAGTTGCTGCATCAGTTGACGAAAAAGTTAGTTTCTTCAACAAGGTTGTGGTCAGGCTTTATAACACCCATGCTCCTATCAAGAAAATCAAGTTGAAGCATCCGCCTGCGCCTTGGATGAACAGGGGAGTTCGGATGGCAATGCGACGGAGGGACCGCGCGTTTCGGAGATTTAAAAATGATCGCTCGGAGGTAAATTGGTCATTCTTTGGTCTATGAATCGGGGTAATTAGATGATACGCAACGCTAAACGCTGCAATAATATCACTTCTTCTTTTTCTTGTGCCGATATCTGGAAGTTTCTTGGAACTTTAGGATTCGGCAAATCGCGACATTCAGACCTTCCTAACACAATTGGCTTGGACGATCTAAATCGCCATTTCTCCACTGTTCCCACTCTAGATAGTCTAACCAAATGTCAAACCCTCGACTACCTTGCTGGTCTGATGCGTCCCAATATTAACCCCTTTGCCTTCACCCCAGTCGACCCAGGAGAGATCAGAAAGATTATTCTTTCCATCAAGTCCAAAGCCGTTGGCTGCGATCATTTCAGCCGCCTTATGATAGTAGCGGCTCTTGATCAACTCCTTCCTGCAATCTCCCACATCATAAACTTCTCCCTTTACATCGGTGTTTCCCATCCCTGTGGCGTAAAGCCCTTGTACGTCCCCTGCCTAAGATACCCAACTCCTCTCTTCCTAGTCACTTTCGTCCAATTTCCATCCTTCCCTTTCTATCTAAAGTGCTCGAAGCCAGTGTTCATAAGCAATTATCCCATTTTATTCACCACAACTCCCTCATCAGTCCTTTTCAATCCGGTTTCAAGGCCCGGGCACAGTACTGTTTCAGCTGACGACATTAGGCGGGGAATGCAAGACATTACAGTTACAGTCCTAGTGTTAATTGACTTCTCCAATGCTTTTAATACCGTTAGTCACGAAGTCCTTTTATCCATCCTTTCCTATCTTATGGTCTCTCCGGAGGTATTGGAATGGTTTTCCTCTTATCTTCGGGGGCGTCAGCAGTCTGTTCATGCTGGAGACTCTTCGTCGAGTTGGTGTGATCTTGCAGCTGGCGTCCCTCAAGGCGGTATATTATCTCCTCTTTTGTTTTCCATTTTTATTAATTTCATTACCACCGTGCTTCGGACTGCGTATCATCTTTATGCCGACGATTTGCAGCTTCACAGCCAGGCAAGTGCTGATAACATTTCCGATGCGATTGTGGAGCTAAACCGGGATTTAGGTGTGGTCAAGGACTGGTCTGATCGATTTGGGGTGGCGGTTAACCCTACCAAGTGTCAGGCTATCGTAATAGGGAGCCCCTACAGCATACGAAAGCTGAAGGCCTTAACTGTACAACCTGTAATTTTTGATAACTCTGTCATTCCATTTAGCTCCGATGTTAAGGATCTTGGTCTGCATGTCGACACCTGTCTTGACTGGCGAAAGCAGGTCACGATTATTAGTAAAAAGTCACCGGAACGTTGCGGTCACTCTATCGATTGAAAGATCTTCTCCCATCACACATAAAGGCTATGCTTGTACAGTCCCTAATCTTTCCCATAATTGACTATGGTGATGTGTGTTCTATGACCTGAATGCAGATCTCCTCAATAAACTTGACCGCCTTCTCAATAATTGCATTCGATTCGTTTTCAATCTTCGGAAGTATGACCATGATCTGCGCACCGATTGCGTTTAAAATGGTTACCCATTCGTCAGCGCAGAGAGGTGAGGGCTCTGTCTATGTTATTTTCTATTCTCGACAAACCCACTTCTCCTTCTTACCTGACTTCCCATATTCAGTATTTATGCTCTGCCGACAGTAAAAATCTTCGTTCCACTAAAAATCGCCTTCTACGATGTCCTTCTCACCACTCTGGTTTCATTCACTCTTCTTTCTTTGTCCAGGCAGTCTTTCTTTGGAATTCGCTCCCTCCGAACATCAGGATGGTAATAAATCTGTTGTCATTTAAAGTCAAGGCACGTGAGCATATACGTAAGAAGTTGGCAGAAACATCCCAGCGCTAATTTCCTGGAATCGTTTTCTCCTCTTTTGATCGTTATTTCTTATGACGAAGTTTATTCCGTTTATAAGTATGTATGTATATATCTATGTATTTCTTCTAGTATTTTACAGTTATTTTCGTGTTATCTATTCCTTATGTTGCACCTGCCATATTTTCTCTCTGCATCACCCTAAGGTTGACTGGTAGAAAATGCCTCAGGCATTAAGTCCGCCTTTGTACGGTATTCTTTTTTACTTGTGCATAAAGTTTTAATGAATAAATAAATAAAGTAGTGTATGAAACTGCACATAACTAGGTATTAGAACACTCGTGTGACACTATTAAAAATCTCGCCTACGGCTCCGTTTTTACACACACACTCGTGTTTTAATACCGCTCATTATACAACAATTTCATAAAATACTATTTTATCGCTGTAACCATTTTGTAATTATAAAAAAAAATTAAAACAGTTTGTGATATATGAATGGAAGTAGTATTAATAAGTACAAAAAGGTGGTTAACAGGGTGGCGGTACAGGGGAGCGCGGCAGGAGGTAACGGTGAACTCGAAGTGGACGGCTAGTACTGCGTATACAATTATTAAATCTGTAAATAGGTACGTTGAGAATACACTTCACGTTCACGCATTAAATTAACAAAAACTTACGTAAAATTACACACCCATAATTATTGCGCTTCAGCTTGTTTAAATGAATAAACAACAACCAACAAGGCAGTATAATTCAAGACAATTGCATAAGCAGCATGCTTACAAATACCAGACGTGTTTAAAGTAACTAACTACATTATTATATCAAGTAGTACCTACCCATTTCAAATCTTGGATTTAAACAGGTATTTCTGCAGAAGTATGTTATAGAACTATAAAAATATTAAGGATAGAGAAAATAAAGTCATTCTATAAAAAAACAGCAGCGCGTGCGGCGCGGCATCTTTCAGCGTTTACGACGCAACATACGGCATTTCATACAAACTTTCAAGTCCTTGTTTTTCGAAATGAATGAACCGATTTTAATGAAACTTCATACGCATATGCAGGATACATAGGTTTAAAAAGTTAGTTAAGAACATTTTCGAACAATAGTGTTACAGCTAAATTCGATCGTTTATAAATTTTCCATAGAAACAGAGATTTCCAATTATCTTTTTTTAAATAAGACATTTCGAAAATGTTCTTAACTAACTTTTTAGACCTATGTATCCTCCTTATGCGTATGAAGTTTCATTAAAATCGGTTCATTCATTAGTATTTTCGAAAAACAAGGACTTGAAAGTTTGTATGGAATGCCGTACGTCGTAAACGCTCTTAAGGAATATCATCCTCACACAGTATGACCCGATAACGGATCCACATTATCTGCTTCTACACATCTTGGTATAATTATTCAGAAGTCTACCCAAAATCCCAAAGCTAAGCTATTCCCAAACACCGCAACTCCAGAAAGCCAGAATCAACAGTGGCGACCACCAGAAAAGTGCCGAGACAATGAAGCTCGATGAGTCCCGAAGAAATGATTGAACGGAATTAATCCAACTGGCTGTTATCACGACAAATTATGTTCCATAAAAGAATTTCCAGGTCAGCGTCTGGCTTGCATGTTACGAATATATAATTCAGTTTTAATATTAGGTTAGCGTTGTACTGAGGAGATCCAGAAATGGCAATGTTGTTGCTATCTTCCAAGCCAGTTTTTAAATGGTAACAATATAATCACGTTACAAAACTTTAAAATCTGACTTTTATTCTTTACAAGACTTGTTGATCTATTTATTGTTGAGCGAGCAGCATTTGTAATTTAAATCGCAGTGCATAACAATATGAGCCAATTCAAAAACGATGTAGAATTTTACAATTTATTTACAACTAGCTCTTTGCCCGAGACTTTGTCCGCGTGGATTCCGAATTCTCCTATACAAACTTAAGCACCCACTTCACTTATTCAGTAAACCTTTTTGGCCAAAGCCTTTCCCAGGGCTTAAGGTAAGTCTCTGCCTATATCAAAATCAGTTCAGCGATTGAGTCGTGACAAAATAACAAACATACCTACAGACAGGGAGGGAGAGATACTAATTGCATTTAAAATATTAGTATGGATTTTATGAATTTAGTTCACTGTGGGTATGAGTGCCGCAGAGCTAGCGACCTCGCCGGGCCGCATTCTCATGCATAATGTGCATAAAAACGAACGTGTTACATAGTAACCCACAACTGCGGAAACATGGGCGTATTAAAATTTTGCGCACAGCTCTCTCATATATTAATGGAATGAGCGAAAATTATTTGATTTTAAACATATTCGTTTCTAAGAATCACACTAAATACAGTTTGTCTATAGTCTAAATACAGTATGCTAATTGCATTCTGGGCGTGCTGACAACTCTCTAGTTATTTATAGTCGCATTTGGCAAGGATCGCGCAGTGTTCGAGCTGTTTGTTTATACGAGACATGCATGCAGGCGTTGCAAGAACTCTAGCGCTACTTATGGCAATATAATTAACTTCGTAAATTCGCTATTTTGCATATTTAACGGCTACAATACTTATGAAGCTATGTTATACAATAGAAAAGAAGTTTTATGGTCACTCCTAAACGTGTATTCATAGACTTGTGCCGACATGATCAGCATAGGTACGTACTTGTAATGTTCAGCAGCATTCTCGAACTGCCCGAGGAATATGTGTGAGTTGCCGAGATTGCTGTTGGCGCGCCGCTCCGCCGCCTTGTCGCCGAACTCCCTGGCGATCTGCAGCCGCTCCGTGTGGTAGCGGATGGCGCGCGCAAAGTCACCCAGCAAGTAGCACGTGTTGCCCAAGTTGCCGCAAGCGCGACCCATCGCCTGCCGGTCCCCCAGGCTACGCATCAGCTCCAGATTCTCTCTGAAGAGTAACGGTGATAACAGAAATTAGCTTTAACTTATACAGGTTTCATTGAGAGTCCTATGTTTAGAAATGCATATTTGCAGAATACATGAATAAGCAAGCAAGTAGTTGAGAGTGCACAGTGGTTGTGTAGACGTGGGAAGTGCGTGAGCGTCGATTTTCTCGTGTTAATTGAACTATATTGTCTACAAATGAAACTGATTGGCAGCGTGCATATTATTTGTTTGCCGCAACCTACGTGTTAGACAAGTTAAGTAATTCATTAAAGTTCGAGGTATTTTCTATATTTTTCTTTAATATGTAGAAGTAAATACCTAATAGCTGTTTATGCTACAAGTGCGGAAAGTAGGTGATTTCCGGCGAGTGGCATTTTTATTCGCAAGCGAGTGTATAAGTTCGACACGAGTCGGAAATTATCTTACGCACGTGGATCATACAACGTTTTACAAAATGTATATTGAAAATTTATTTATTGATTAAAATCTAAATCTAGAGTAATTAATAACGCGTTTAACCTTTTATATGAATGATAATCTGTACTTGACTAGTTTGTAAAACTTTTCTCAAATATTAAACTCTTTTCGTCGGCCTGACGACGGAGTTAAAAATAAAAAATAAAACTGAACAGTAAAAAGCACTAGTGTGAAAAAGTGGCACTTTTCGCACAATTTGGCTGCTCGGAAATAAATAATAAATCCCGCCTGTGCAAGCATTAAGCGAAACTAATAACATTATACAGTCTGTTTCCTAGCCAATGTTTGTGAAATGCGTACCTGGTGCTTCGAAATAATTCTGAAAGCGAGTAAACGCTGGTAAAGAGTGATTGAGTCCTCACTCCGTGACAGTCGATGAAAGCGTGTCGATGTTGGCGACGATAAGAGATGGTTATTTTATATAACAAGTAATTAGGCTTCATGTATCTTTTAATTATTATAGGTAAGACATAAATATGTAAGTATTGAATTTTACTCCCACTAAAATAATTGTCTATAATACGTCTTAAATTACATCCACTGTCTACACTGAACTTTATTAAGAGATGGTCGTACAAATGAGATATCAAGAACCCAATAATAGCTACTGTGGCTCAGAGACATTATGATTATGACCTTTTACTTAAAAGCAATTTAAGTGCTATATGTACCTGCTTAATTCAGCGGTCACAGGTCACAATATCTGTGTTTGTGTTCATCAGTTGGAGCGTGGCAGAATAATGTCGAATATCTTATATTTGTGTTATATAATTATATTGCTGTATGATCATGAACTTCGTTAGTTTATAATCTATCTCGCGAGATTATAAACTATCGAAAAATTGTGAATTGCAACAAACCATTTCCAATTTAACGCATTATTTTTCGATAGTTTATAATCTATCCATGGCAAACCGACAAATTGTGAACTGGTATTAAGCTTGCGTGCGATGAACGCACCTTGCGCTAATGCTAGCCAAGTAACTGCGACCAACTTGGAAGAAGCGCTCGCCGGCCGCTATTGCAGCAGCACATGCTTCGCTCGCTCGGCTCGCGCGCGGCTGGTCACTGTCCTAACCTAACCTAACCCATTTGGTCGGGGTGCCCTGTCGATAACGTTCACAATTTGACGATTTGACATTGATAGATTATAAACTACCGAAAATGAATGCATTATATTGTAACAATTCACAATTTTTCGACAGTTTACAATCTAAAACAGTGCTCACTATCTTACGGTGAAACATACACGTTTGTAGTTCACCTTTTTTTAAATTCCAGTAGAAAATAATTAAAATGTATCAAAATGAAATAGAGCAAAGGTACAAGATAACTCACTCATAATAGGCGACCGCTTGCATGAGACACTCCCGTACTTCCTGCGGGAAGTGCCCTGGGTCGTTCTGCCCCACGCGGCCCAGCTGCTTGCCCTGCGCGTGGAACACGTTCCCCAGGTTGTAGAGCGCGCGCCCCTCGCTCAGCTTGTCTCCCAGCGCTCGGGAGATCTCTAGGTGACGCTTGCAGCACTGTATCGCCTCCGCAAACTTGCCCATCACTTTTAATGTGTTTCCTAAGTTTCCTGAAGCTTTTGCTTCACCTAATTTGTCATTCATTGTCCTGGAAACAGAGGTCTTTTTTATTTATTTTACTATTGACATAATTTAAAATCTAACAATTAACAACAACACAAACAACAACAACATTCTTAACAATTTTACAATCTAACAATCTAATCTAATCGAATAATAATAATATGTACAATTATATAAAAAAGGAGGGGAAATAATCAGAGGGCATCAAAAAATTCATCCGCATCGCTGTCAACAGGAAAAGTGCCCAGAAGGCTGGCAGCATTGCCACATTGTATGGCAATGCTGAAATGGATACAGATCGGCCCTTGAACCCATCTTCCCAGAGGCAGTGGGATGAACTGCTCTGCAGGTTGGTACGGAATAATTTAATTAAAACGACCACCAATACTGCTGAGCGTGGGAGTGGGAGTCGGGCCTCTGGCTTCAGGCGCTACCGTCACCCAACATAGGCACTATGCTGGGTGACACCACCTTCCGGCTCGCTACTTGTCTGCGTCTGGGCGCTCCTTGCGTGGCTCCGCATCGCTGCCAATGCGGTGTCGGTGTCGACTGCCTCGGACAACATGGCCTATCCTGCAATAAGAGCGCAGGCCGGATAGCACGGCACGCCAGCATCAATGACATCATCCGTCGTGCTCTTGGCACCGCCGGGGTGCCAGCTGTTTTAGAACCCAATGGCTTAGCACGCGACGATGGGAAGAGACCAGACGGAATGACCATAATGCCTTGGAAGGTAGGTAGGCCTTTGGTGTGGGATGCAACGTGTGTCGACACCCTTACGCCATCCCATCTTCCTAGCACGGCAGGCTGTGCTGGAGTGGCTGCTGCGGGTGCGGAAAACCTCAAACGGCGCAAATACTCCAATCTTATTGGGACTTACATATTCGAGCCGTTTGGGGTTGAAACACTTGGGCCGTGGGGTCCGAGTGCCGACTTAGTTTTTCGAGACATCGCCAGGCGGTTGGTCGACTCCACACGTGACCAGAGGGCTGGCCTATTTTTTGGCCAAAGAATCAGGAAACCGATAGATTATATAAAAGAATTTAGCTTATCTAAGTACTATGGTAAGCTTTCGGTTGATTTATAGCCATTCCCAAAAACCTATCTGTGGCTTTAGTTTGGAAAGAAGTTATCGGGTAATCAGTAGTAAAGCTGTAACACTTACTGTTTGTTCTGGATAGTTACTTACAGTTAACTGGAGTTATGTTTTTAAATCAGCCTCTATTGGATTAGTTGATAGTTGATAAATTCAACTTACCTAGCTAAAGTTAAGTCATGCTTATGATACTGCATAGCCATATTGTAGTCTCCGAGATAAAAGTATGCGTTGCCTAGCTGGCTGTATATGGCGCTGAGTGTCCGGAGGTCGTCGGTCCCAGCCTGGATAGCGGCCTGGAAGAAGGCCACGCCGGCGCGGCAATCCCCAGCCTTACACAGGCGCTCGCCCTCCAGCGCCAGCTCCAGACACATGGAGCCCCCATCGCAACTCTGAGAACAAGTATGAAATAACAATTAATGATTAGGTCATCGAGAGTTGGTGTAGCGTGTATTCTTGACTTTTGATCTTTTAATTATATCCTTACCTTAGTTATTGGCAACATTATCATTGAGTTGTTCTCTATTTTAAAGTTTATACTTTGTGGTATGTATGGTTTCTGATTGTTAGTTTTTAAAACTACACACACAATGTTGGAGCTAATCAAAGAGAAATATTTTAATAATATACATATATAAAGTATGTGTCACTCTCATTGAACACAACTACCTGAATAACATCATGTAAACAATTCAGATTTACTTGGTTTTGTGACTCATTAAACAAGAGAATGAATGCTCAATTTGACATGGAAATATTGTTGAATCCAGTATGACTCGTTCACTTCAGCCAATTAACAAGTCTGTTCTATGATCGGGGTCATCGACTATTAGAGCAAGATGCTTTTTATTGCAATATGCTAATTGCAGATTCATTTTGCATTGTATTGTATCGTGTGTATTTATGGTGGAATGAAGTTTACTCAAAGGATAATGAATTTTTAGGAGCCATTATTTGTATTTACTTCATTGTTGCATACAATGGACAAGGCTGTTGTTAATGATTTTGTACAAGTGGGCAATGTTAATTGTAAACATTGTTAGTCTATTTCCTGAGGAAAATAACTAGGTATTTGAGTAAACATTATGTTTACAACACAAACTTCTGTTACAAATGTGGCATATTCAAAAGATAAAGAAAATCAGTATTGAAACAATGCATTCGAACATAACATCATACTCAATCTGTGTGACAAAGGGAACCTAGATAATGATAACGTAGTTCAACTGGAATGAGGAGCAAATACTAATTTGTGCCCAGTTATAATTTAGTAGAAGAAAGGCACAGTTAGACATAATTATATTGTATTTTAAAAGAATTTACCACATTCATGGCACATATAACTGAAAGGAAGGCTATGGTGGCTAGCCTGAGTGAAATATAGTGTATAGTATTACTATCAACATAGCAACACACTATTACATTAATTTATGATTATTTCAAAATAAAAGAATGTCTGATATTGATAACTTTTGGCCTGGCACAAAATTATATAGTAAACATGTCCATGATTAAAATTAAAAAGTATGGTTTAATTTACGTCAGGAAGCGTTAATATAGCATAAATAACATTTTAAAATCGCATTATACGTGCAAAAAAGTTTCAGCAGTGTTTACGAAATTACACAAAGTTTTAAAACTTTCAAAAAAGTTTTCCTTTGTGTCAAACATATGTTTTTAATGAGTGTCACTGAGCTGCCTTTATCATAGTGGCGACTGGTGTGTATTAGTGCACACTCATCGCACGGGCCCCGGGCGGGAATAATGTGTCGCATGCGGATGTCCACACTTATAGGTCACAGTTTCCGTATTAGGTTCCCCTTCATAATGACTCACTGCTAAATTATATTAACGGGAAAACTAGCCGTTTTTAATGCGGCATCCAGTCACAACGTTGTTCATCGACTCTACTTCAATATACCTAGTAGAATAATATAAATATGCTAGTGCAAGTAACTTAATACGCTAAACTTACTTGTGCGTCAGTTGAAAGGTTCTCGGCGCTAGCACTCACAGACATCCTCCGCGTTTAATTAACAACGAAAAGATAAAGCTAAATAAAAATATCAATACACTATCAGAATATTCTCATAGTTATTGTTTTTTATTTACTTTGTTATTCTAACTTCGCTGGGCGTGAACAGTCGTTGCACAAGTAGAACGGCTCGGATCATACACATTTACACAATACAAATACACACACATAGAATAGAGCTGCAGGCAGGCAGTAGCTCTATGGATCGCTTTGTTATTTTTTAAAGAATGAACAAGAAGACCGCATTGAATGAATGTAACCAAATGTAAGAATGTAACGAACGAACAACTGACTGAAATAACCAAGTTTTTTACCATAGAGTTTTGGGGTTAATGTTTACAGCCAAATGTTTACTGCATTTGCAAATTTATTTTACAACAAGTGGATAAGATGTAGTATGAATAATCTAAATAGACAAGAATATATTATCGAAGAACACTGCAAGATTTTCCACTCAAGTTACGATGATATTTTTATACATGGCAAGGATCAAAGCAGTGTGGTAAGTTTAAAATAATAGTAATATTGCCATTGTTAAAGAAAACTACCATAGAGTAGAATTGTGCTGGCAAATGGATGCGAGTGTGAGTAGTGGGTTTTAATAAAATGTAAAATTGTCACAAAAATGATTGTATTGAAAAACAAGATGGTGAAATTAGTTCAGATTTTGGGCACGCGTCAGAAGAACCTTCTAGCGTTGTAAGATACACCGATGCACCATAAACACCCATCAGAGCATGAGGTGTGTGACGAAGGAGTATAAGCAGTGGTGTCACTACCTGATCTGAACTAACTATTTTTGCTGTTTACACGCTAAGAAGGAGAGGTATCTGAATGGTCACTTTACCAGTTATTTTGAAGTTCCATGTAACGAGTGTACAAATAAAGCGCCTGCTACTCGATCGCCAACCGCGTCCCTGACAGAGGTGACCTTGGTTGACGACCGGCAGAGCTGTTTAAATTTTTGGTCGTAAACCACCATCTACACGGTTGTAAACCACCAAGATGACCTCTGTCGGTACGCAGTTGGCCACCGTGTAGCAGTCGCTTAAATCTGAACTACGGGCTGCTACCAAGAAATGTTCTAGTTGAAAAACTCAATAACACTCCGGTATTGCCAGGTAGGTATTCGTAAGTTTACAAACGGGTCGCGATTGTGGAGACCCAACAATATCCTGTATTGTTTGGGTGCCATCATTTTTAATTCGTGTTTAATCAGTATACAGCCTCCTCGTTGCTGATTAGTGCAGAGTTCGTCTCTCTAGTGGAATGATCTTCCAAGAATTTAATAACAAATATACCTACAATGTTTTGCCCAGTCTAATCAGCCTATTTATAAAGTTCCCGATGCGGTTGGTGGATTATGCATGTCCAAGAAAAAATATTTGGTTAGGTTATTATATAGGTAACATATGAAGCTAAATACCGGTGTCCGGTTAGACTGGAGTGGAAGCCGATTCCAACATAGTTGGCAATAGACTAGGCAGAATGATTTACTTATTTTATATACCTACGTGAAGAAGCGGATGTCACGTTGAATCGATTCCGATTTACTTGGCATTGAGAGAGATGAGATGACTCTTCAGCAGCGGGCGTGTATCGACCACTCCATCTTCATCCTCCTGCCCTTCCCTTATCCCAATTTAGCTGTCTCTTTATAAGACGTGATGAATAACTGGCGAAATGTGGGTGTAAGATAGGTACACCTCTGCCTAACGGCTCCACTGCACAGATGCCAGCACATCAAGCTACTACAATCTGTCAAATTTCTTTAATATATTTTCGACTTTATTACTAAAGTATTAGGTTCAAGTTTGATTGGGAAAATTTGACAGTTTCGGGTAGCTTGATGTGCTGGCGTCCATACATTAACACCCGCGCGTCCGAAGCTTCACAATTTTATAGTGTGTAGATGTCTTCGTGTAAATCACTTTCGCAAAATTTCACATGGCGCAAACGCCTATTTTTTGAAAAAAAAAATTCTAAAGTTTCAGAAAATTAAACTAAATAGAATAAAATGCCTTTCAATTTTATTATTTTTGTGTTCTTTTTTACGTTAACTTATTGCAAAGTACACTGTAGTGTACTATGTAACACTAAACACTAGGATGCAAGAGCGAGCGAAGCGAGCTCGGGATTTGGGGCACTCCGACTTGGACAGGTTAGGTTAGAAGGGCATGGCGGGGTCTTTCAGACCCCGCCATCCCCTTCGTGCTTATTTTTCTTTAAACCGGGGCTCCGTCGACCGCGCTTTACTAGTTTTTTTCTCAGCCCCTATGGTTTTGCGCACTTTGGGGTTTTCAAATATACACTAAAAAAGGGTCTATTCTACCCAATAAAAAATAGCTACCATAAAAAACTAGGTTAGGTATATATTTTTTTTCTCGGTGCCTATGGTTTTGCGTGCTTTGGGGTTTTCAAATATACACTAAAAAGGGTCTGTTGTACCAAAAAAAATAGGTTCTTTAAAAAAGCGACGGGTGTTAATGTACAGTGGTTCCTGCCTAACCCTTCCGGGATTGTGATGTGTGATGTGGTGATAGTGTGATGTTATGTTGTAAAGAGTTTTTACACCATTCAGTAACAGTAGATCTAGAACTCGTTGTGGAATAGGTAGGTAATTCGTGCGGGGAAGTCCTGCCTGCCAGGTGCAAACTGAATGTATTCTACTCTTAGGTACATGCTTTTTGCAAATTTTTATACGGTTCTTGTTTGATGTGCATAAGGGTGATGATTTTAAAGGCTCCCAAAATATACGATTTATCTATACAGGTAGATAAATCATATTTTTTGGGAGCCTTTAAAATTAGATAGATGGCTTGTCGTTACCTTTCTTTTTTATTTCCGTAACGCATAGTTTATTTTAGTTTTATAATATTTACTTCCTAAACCACTCAAGTATTTCAATGTACATGGAGGTAGATAGCTAGGCACCCCGAGCACCCGAGGCTAGCAGCTCGGGCTGGCGAGAGGTCGCGGGGGCTGTGGGAGGGGGTGCTCGTTAACTATGCAAATGGCAGGCGCGGGCGGGGGCTCGCAATCTGATCGGCGACCACGCCCCCTGCCAATGATTACCGTTACCCTTGATGGAACAGAAGCTCCTGAATCCTGAAGCCTCACTGAGGCTTACTGAAAGGGTGCTTATTTGAACTCAATATTTGCAACCCCTGCAAGTATGTAGATACCTATTTATATCATCATAGATATTTACGACGGTATTATATACGTTTTACAAGTGTTTGAAAAAAAAACTGGGTCTCAAACATCTGAGAGATTTCGTTTGAACATCTTACAATGGATCCACCATCCCTGTGAAATCCAATGTGTTGCAATAGGTAGGCAGGGTTTTGGGTCTTTGGCAACATCCAAAATACCATACGCTGTAAGTGAGCCATTTTTGCTCAGAAACAAGGCTAACGGTAGTTTAAAAAAAGTTCCTCGCGTGCCGGATTTGTTAGGCAGGTCTGTCTTATACAGGACCATTTTTTATCACTACCCAAATTTTCACATGGTGCTCTACCCATGAATATGAACAACTTTTACTATGGGACCAACTCTAAAATCACGAAAAAAATCAGATATTTCATACATTTTGGTCGAGCAGGTATTGAACTTTTGTATGAAACAGCAGATTTTTTGAAAATTTGAGTAGTGGTAAAAAATTGCCCAGTATAGTTTATTTTCGTAGTCTTTGAGTAGTCCTAACATTGCGCGGGGGGGGGGGGGGGGTATCGGATGCAAATAGACGCGTCTATCTGTTCACCGTCAAATATACGAGTATGCGATGGCTTGTAAATTAATTGCATATTTTAGAGCAATACTGTAAATATGCGCACTTTCTTTCCTAGCAGAGGACAGTGATGGAGGGTTACTAGGTATTTACATATTGCTCTGTTATGCTTTAAAATTAGGGAATTGCTCGTGTCCATTTATCTTATTAAGCAACACAGGCTTGAAGATTGTGCATAGCGGCTTCCTTTTTGAAAAATTTCATCCTCCGTGCCTTTGTCACTGATCATTAACTTCATCGCAAAGGGTAGTCTAGGTGTAGCTACAGGAACAGTTAATGACTTACTATGTTATACCAATGTTATAGTAGGTATCAGTATCTGTTGCATTGGTAATACGGGCTGGTGTCCGCAACTCCACGTCATAAAGCGTGTATTTTGAGTACGTGTGAGTAAATCGATTATGCGATTCACCCCCAGTTCCTCAAGGAAGGCCAGCAACGCTTTGATGTCACTGACAATTCACAGAGGGTACCTGATTTACTGAAGTACTTTGCCCTGCATGGGACAATCACCGGGCAGTTTACAAGCACACGAACTCCATGCAGGCCCTCTACAGTGAACTGTCACACTGTCACACGTCGAACACATATATTTTATGACAACGAGGTGTTTTTTAAATCCCCCACGGCCAGTTATGGCTGCGGTAACTGTACGTAGCTGTTGTTGAGTTAGTCGTACCTAGAGCCTGTTTCGTGAGGCGGCCGTCAATCATGGGAAGTGCTTCCTTGGCCTGTCTGCACTCTCCTCGCTCCAACCAACTACGCACTCTAGTAAGGAAACGCACCACGGATCAACACCACAATACTTTGTGATGTGTAAGTACCCGAAGAGGAGTGGAGTGATGGGTGCAGGCCCCACTGGTGCCATGCTAGACCCCGTTCTGGCGAGTTCGTCTGTTGCATTGTTAGCTAGCAAACAGCTGAGTCCTTTGATCCACTGAATGGTTATGTTATTGAGGCTGCCCACCTGGTGGAGGCGCTGGTGACACTATTATACTATAGCCCAGAATTAACTGTGTGACTGTTTAGCGCTGGCAGGACAGCCATGTTGTCTGAGAGTATGCGGACTGAGTGGTCCTTAACCTGGCTATGATGGCTGAAGCGGCGGAGAAATACCCATGCATTCAGCCTGGAGCACTGAGTTATGACTCTCAATAGTGCGGCTATGTGTGGTTTGAAATCCTCCGAGAAGATCCAGCACCTGTCCCACTACCTGTTATAATATCGTCGTTTTATCGTCAGTACCTACAGGAATATCAACACGTCGACTTACACTTTATCTTACATTATTTAACCAATTTGTAAGCTGATACAAAAAGCTAGTCTATTCTTAATCAAGTAATGTAGCAGGTCGAAGCTTATTTAAAATATAGGGTAGACCCTGTGGGTAGACCCTGTGGGTAGACCCTACAGCTATTGCCCACTGAAGGGTTTCAAACACATTAAAATTTAAATAAATGTATATATTATTATAGTTACCAACTTTTTATTACTGTTTTCTAATAAGCTAATAAGTTCTCCTATGGAGTATCAACAGGTTTTAGTTAGAACTTACATAATTTAGGAAATGGCTTGGCACGCGACGATGGCAAGAGACCGGACGGCATGTCTTTATTTCCATGGAAGGTGGGTAGGCCTTTAGTGTGGGACGCAACTTGTGTCGACACTCTTGCGCCATCCCATCTTCCCGGCTCGGCGTGCTGTGCTGGCGCTGCTGCTGCGGCTGCGGAAAACCTCAAGCGGCGAAAGTATAATAACCTTATCGGTAATTATATTTTCGAGCCGTTTGGGGTTGAAACCCTCGGGCCGTGGGGTCCGAGCGCTCATGGTTTGTTTAACGAAATCTCCAAACGGCTAGTTGACACTTCCCGTGACCCAAGGGCCGGCTTTTACCTTGGCCAGAGGCTAAGCATTGCCATACAACGTAGCAATGCCGCCAGTCTCTTGGGTACATTACCAGTCGACAGCGATGCGGAGGAATTTTTCGACGCCATATTTTAGTTTGTGAATAGTTTTAGTTAAGTTAGGATATAATTTTGTTATTTTATTAATTAATTAGTTATAAGTTAAAATATTAATGTATTGAAAAAAAAAAAAAAAAAAAAATTTAGGAAATAATTACAACACAATTAAAAACGTCAAAAAAGTACCTATAGTTATTTGTCCCATGCTTACATTCATTGCCAACACCAGAGCACAGTGATTGCCCAGAACCTCAAACTGATAAATAAAATCGACATTAACTATTATACAATAAAAACAAAATGTGAAATTTAAGTCTAAATTGTAGTTCTTTATTTGTATCAAAATAAATTGCGTCTTGCTTTAGTAATTGCATCATATAATTGATCTGCTGATGATGAGTCAGAATAATCAAAGTTCAGACTTTCTTCTTCTTCTTCTATATTAATACAGCTGTTGTGGCATAAAATTAATGTTAGAATTACCTATAGGGTATGTGTACCTTGTGCCTCTTTGGAACACAACGCCTATGAAACTTTTTTGACCAGGCACTGTAGGTCAATGGGTTTTTGATTGCAATGGAATGACAAACTACACAACAATTACTGGGCTTAATTACAATGTCACTCAAAATAGTTATCTTTCTATGCTGGTAATTCCGTTTTGTTTTCTTAATATTTTGTAACATCTGTTTCTACTTTTAAACTTCTTTGGTATAATTTTATTGTTTCCAATTGCTGATTCAAACATTCTACCTTTGGGTGGTCAACAGAATTTAAATTAACAAATTATTGTCCAAGGGATTTCAATGCTAATTATGCACAACATTTATGGATCGGACACTAACTACCTATAGACATTACACATGGGAATTACTAAAATCATGGCGGGCAATAACTGATAATATTCAAATTCAGGTTCAGTAATTGCCCACGTCTAAAATGACCGTTACGAGTTTAAAACTAACACAACACAGCTTTCAATTAAAATCAAAAATAACACTTTACTTTTTACCGTAAGTATGCTTCAATACTAATATACAATATTTATTAAAATTAAACAAAATTCGAAAATAACTTTTAGGCAAGCAAATCCTTAAGGAAATATTAAAATGCTTACCTTTTTGAGTAGTAAGTGCACTCGTCTTGATAAAACTCGTTATTACTGTTTTGTAGCAGCCCGGAGTCTGGATTTGTGCCCAGTTGATGGCAATAGGCTCGCCCCCTATTACATGGGACTTAAACGTAACTGGCGAAATGTGGGTGTAGGTATTATAGGGACATCTCTGCCTAACCCTTCGGGGAAACAAGGCGTGATGTTATGATATGTTACTGTTTTGTGTTTTAAGTTGTGAATTTTTTTTTTATACCTAATTAGTGAATTAATTAAAATTTTGACTGCCTCGTTGGTCTAGTGGTCGCAAGCGCTACTGCTGAGCATGAGGTCCTGGGTTCGATTCCCAGGTCGGGCAAAGTGTTATTGGGGTTTTTCTATCTGGAATTTCTCAGTAGCAGCTCGGAGTCTGTATTTGTGCCCGGTAGATGGCAATAGGCTCGCCCCCTATTACATGAGACTTAAACATAACTGAAGAAATGTGGGTGTACTATATAGGTACACTTCTGCCTGTCCCTTCGGGGAAACAAGGCGTCATGTTACATATGTTATATTGTGAATTAATTAAAGTGTCATCTAGCGAACTCTTATCGAACTATCTAACAAATAGGTTTACATGAAATAATGTTTTTCCTTAAAGTGGACAATTACTGTTCGTGGGCAATCACTGGTTTACTAGAATCATCGACACGACGAGGAAGAATATGGTGACGTAGATCTAATTAGTGATCTCCTCTAAAGTGAAAAATTGCGCTCAAGATGATGAAATTCGTCATAAATTATATGCTAAAGTATCACGTGAGCCATTAACTTTCTGCATATATTATGTAACTAATCACATCAGAACCACTCGATAAATCTATAAATTAATTACTTTACAAATGTCTATTATTTTTCTTATACTAAACTTAAACGATATTTCCCACATATCTTATTATGCGGTGATGAGTTGAAGATATTTGATTTTAAGGATTTGACTCTCATTAGGTACCCGCCTACGTTCTATAAATTATTTGCATTATGTCACTCTTTTTTAGGGTTCCGTAGGTACGTCCGAATGAAAAAATGGAACGTACTTTATAGAATCACTCGATTACTCGAGTGACTGTCTGTCTGTCTGTCTGTATGTCACAGTCAATTTGCTGCGAATCTACTGGACCGATTAAGTTGAAACTTGGTACACATGAATTTATGTGACCCAAACACGGACGTGTAACGTAATAAATGAGTTTTGAATACGAGGATATCAGTTAACTTACATTTGTAGTTGGAATGTATGGGGGAACATGTTTTTCAACTACAATGTTAAGTTTGTTCTTGGCACATTCTTTTCGGGAAACGAGTAAACTCGTCAGACCCCTTTTTATAGTGAAACGCGGAAGACGAGTTTATGCAGACGTCTTTTTAAAGTAAAACACTGAAAGTTTCATTGAAAATTAACAAATAGATCGTAAGATAGATATGAATATTTTACGGAAAGTTTAATTTTGGCCCGAAAATTAAAAAAAAAACACCCGCGCTACGCCGCGATTTGGCGGGAAAATGCCCGACTACATAGTGTTAAGGTAAAAAAAGGTAGATAACATATTCATCGTACGGAACCCTCACCACGCGAGTTCAACTCGTACTTGTCCACAAGTTTTGTATTTGTGTGGATTTACCCATAGTATTTACCCATAGTATTTACCCATAGTATTTACCCATAGTATTTACCCAGAGTATTGAACGCCTATCACCTACCTACTATACTGGCCTCTCATTGGTGCCGATTCTCTTGTACACCGAACTAAATAAACTAAACTATCACTAAAAGACATTGGTAACTTTACCATGGAAAATCTCCCCCCGGCGGACAATGGTGAAACGTTCCTTATTTTGAAGCTTTATACTTCTATCTATGTTGACTTAAAGCGCATTATTGTGGCACATGGGAATATTGAGATATGATGAGTTGGAAATATTTTGTGTAAGAATGACTTGGTTTTTCAACTTTTTACGTTGATTTGCATTACATGACACCTAGTAATAATTTTATTTGTATTATCAATACATTCGTATATAACTATTTTATTTCTTCATTATTCTTTTTTATAATAATTTTTATTTATCTAAAATGTAATTGCATTCATGATTATGTACTGTATATTCATGTCTACCGTAACCAAGTTGAGGGACAGGACTAAATAAGGAAAGAAGGTATGTAATAATAATAGGTATATTTTTTATTAATTATCATAATCTATAATAATAATAATATTATCCAAAAAGGCAGCTGGCATTAGGTTGACATCTTTATGTCGTGCCCATGAAAGATTCACGCTCGCAATATGTGCACAACATACCACTGTGCGGCGGCCATGAATACAGGAACTGTAATAGCGCTGTAGTAAGGATAACAATTCTTCATAAGTCATTCTAGGGAAATCCACCAGGTCGGGGTTATTCGCGTCCATCCTTACGAAGGTCGCCCTTCGTCTGTTTATTTATAATTTGTTATTGTTGCTTACTTGTTGACTGCCTCGTTGGTCCAGTGGTCGCAAGCACTACTGCTGAGCTCGATTCGATGCTGGGTTCGATTCCCAGGTCGGGCAAAGTGTTACTGGGTTTTTATATTTGGAATTTCTTAGCAGCAACCCGGAGTCTGGATTTGTGCCCGGTAGATGGCAATAGGCTCGCACCCTATTACATGGGACTTAAACATAACTGGCGAAATGTGGGTGTACTATTAGGCACACCTCTGCCTAACCCTTCGGGGAAACAAGGCGTGATGTTATGTTTATGTTATGTTATTATAACGTAGTCTGCCAGATTATTTTCTGTATTCATTTTTTATTAGTTATGTTAATAAAGTGTCGGGCCCATTCATTGTCTTCCTATGGAGATAGATTTATCATTTATGAAAGCCGCACAGATTCTAAAATCTATCATCATGTTCCGCATTGTCACATTAAAATAGTTTTGTCGAAATATTTTAAAGTCTCTTTTAAATCTTCCATTGATTGCCTCTACCACCCACCGGCATAATGTGACCAATCTCGATTTATTGGCTTCAGTGGTGGTTAACTGCTCTTCTCCTCGTCCTCTTGTGGGTGACATAATGTGCTTCAATTCCTCATTCTTCAATAGTACATACGGCGTCTTGAAAACCTATGAATGCGTCTCTTGGTCTGAAGTACCATTCGAGTCCAGATCCAGATTCATTGGACAGTAGGTTTTTCAGAATTGTTGCGTCAGATGTGGTTGCAGCGTAGGGCCCGCCTGAAAACATCGATGATGTGTCCATCTGAGCACACTACTAAAAAAGGCTTCAGAAGATTTCTAACCTTATGATGACTATATGTCTTCCTTTGGGACAAGAAATTCGTACTTTTCTGTAGATAAATAATAGGAGCCATCAAGTAGGGATCACAGCGTTACGGCTTTCATTTCCAAATAAAGCATTTTGAATTCTGAGATTTCTTGTTTTGAGTTCCTCTATTGTTAAATGATCTATACCAAGGTAAAGAGGGACATGGTCTTCTGTCAAACATTTCCTCGCTAGTCGATGCTTTTTCTCTAATGTTCCTCTCGTCTAATTAAATTTATTTTAAATAATGTCGCCAATCGTTCATTGGGTTCTCCAGTTTCCACTTTTGACAGATATATGCCCAAACTGTAGCCGGATTTCGTGATCTCGCTCTTAGAGACGGCGTTTGTTCCAAAATGTTATTGAATTGATTTTTGGTCAAAAATCTCCAAAAATGGAATCCGTCATCATCAAAGCTTTCAAGGTTTTTAAAGTCTGGTTTTCTTTCGAGACCCCATTTGTAAATGTTTATTATGTCTAGAATTCATTGATAAAATCATGGTAACAATTAAAAACCTAACAAATGAAAACCTCATTTTCTCAGCATTCCCGTAGGTTACAGAAATAAAAATTGCACATTGATAAAGTAGGTAATGGTATCTATAAACTCTGATTAGTTTCGTTTGTGTCCGCTACTTTTCGTAAAGCGGGGCATAAAGTTCCCAATGTCCTTTGAAAATAATTTTGACACAACTAAATCGAATTTGACAATCGCGACTCCATGTGGTAAGTACTTGTTTGCCCAACCCCATGATTTTTTTTTGAGCCGGAGGCGCGCAGCGGGGCAGCCTCGTGTTTTCTAACTAATTTTTCACTTTTTCTATGGAAAATATAAAAAATATTACCTACGTGTTGCGTTTTAGGGGTTTTGGGGCTCCATAGTCGAAATTTAGGTACGTACGTAGGTCGAAATTTTCATTATTTTTGCGATAGGATACATCGTTTCCGAGATATAAGCAAAAGAAAAGAAAAAAGACACAGTACCTACTGTTTCTGCACCCGAAGTCGAGGTGTTAGTGTGAATTTTAGTTCATGCCAACTAATTTCATTCCACACCTCTTTAATCGCGATTAAAAATAGTCAGATTTAGTTATAAAATCTAAATTTTATGTGAAAAACGTCAAATTCAGAATAGCAAAATTACCATTTTCACTAAACTAATAACTTAGTGCCATCTTAGTGCTCTCAAACTAAAATATCACTTTAGTCAATTTCAGAATGGGAAATCGTCGTTTGACAGGAATTAATTAAATTTTGGTGATTTTTAGTCTAGTTTAAACGCATTTGTGACAAGAGAATCGGCACCATTGTGTTATAAACTAAACGTAAACTATTAATTATTTAAAGCTTGAAACCTAAGTACCACCTATACATGGTGATCGAGTGAGGCTGAGGTAGGTATATTTTAGGCATATTTCAGTTTAGTGGAAGCACCTATTGACGCATGTCTAGGTACACGAAACATAGATGAATTGATAATATTCACAAAATCAATTTATCAGTATATACGTAGATAGTACTGTACCTACGTTTATAAGTCCACACAATACGAGTGAGGCATGCACACATTGCTCACCTCTGCGCTGCTCGATTACCGAAATCAAAATCGACAGATATCGATACTGACTTGTTGTTTAGTTGAAACCTGCGTTGTACACAATCACAGACATAATACACTGCAATCTAGTCTTTAACACGTAAGTTGTAAGTGTGGCAATAGTGTGAGTTTGACGGCTCGAGGCGGAGTGACTTGCAGAGGCGCGGTGGTCCTCATAACAATCGGCGACCACTAGCTTCGATCAAATGTGTAGATTAGTGATTGATTTAGAGGCAACAGTTAACTTTGCCTTTGTAGGCAAATATTATGCAGGCATTAGGACGTTATGCACGTCTGATATATTATTTACTAATAAATTACCACGGAGCAAGAATTTAGTTTTAGAAAAGTTTCTTTTTCCCAGCAGAATTTCAAGCTTCTAAACCGATCGATCCTGTACTTTAGTGCTACACGATAAAGACTATTTTCTGCCGATATTTTAGGAGTTTACCTACATACTACGTTAGATGTAATCCATTGTTTTTCTCCATCATTACAGTTGCTCATTATTGAGATTAATTAGGTACTGAGATTATTTTATGCAAATTGTTCAATTACATTAATCAGCACATTTAAAAGGTAAAGAAGAAATGACGTCAGAGCGCTACCTCTGTCGTTGACTACCCTGTGCCGTATCGTTGTGTCTGGCGACATGAAAAGGCTGGTATCGCCGCAACCGAGAATGATATATGGAGAGGCTGTGACGCGCTGCTTTGATGCCCGTCAATATCTGTTAGTGGGTCGAGTGGACACCGGCTCAGCACTCGCCGCCGAGCGCCACAGCCCAGACCAACCGTACTGTTTGGATAAGGCAAAATGCCTTGTGATTTGACGAGACTGTCATGTTTGATCATTGATATGGTAAGTAGGTAGATATGTTTTGCAGGAGGAGAAACTATACCCAGATGATTTAAATCCATGTACCGTAGTCATGTGTAGAAAATGTTTTAGGTATGTTTTATCTCATTATTTGGCGTATATGTTTATGTCGTCTGATAAGATGTAGCTTATCGTAAACTGTAAAACTTCTTGATACATCATAATTATTTTTAATTATCTTTCCGAAGTAAACGCCGTATGTCTCACTGTCAGTGTGTTGAAATGATGAAAACAAGTGGGTACTGACAAATATAACCCGAATGTTAACAAGTTGAGATGCCTCATCCAAAGCCGCGGCTAGTTTCGTGGTGGCGAGGTGGTGGTGGTCGCAGGCACTGCTGGTCGCTGGTCGGGCCAGAGGTCGGCATTCCTTTGCTGGGAGGCTTCACCTCGGAAATCTGCCTCTTCACCAATTACAGACGTTAAGGACACAATGCAGCCATTGTTAAGACTCATATGTCCAAATCAAGATTTCGGTTTTGATTTACAGAACGTACTACATATATAGGTATATAAACTCACGCCTATTTTCCATGGGGGTACGCAGAAAGTACAGCATGCACCAGCTACGATCCTTACATACCTACTGTTTTGCTTTACGGAAATCCATGTAAAATAACTAACATTCCGTTATAGCGACACCTGATAAAATATTTCATAAATGTTTACCTAGTAGGTTTGAAAATCATTCAATGTTATGAAAAGTTAATATTGAAGTTCTAAACTCCATCGGCTGCAGTTGCAATCTAGTTTTACAGCTACTCAGTCGCTACGAAGTGAATTGTTCAGATTATGTAGGATAATCTTGCATATAGTTATGCTAAATAACACAATGTATTTTGTAATCTATACTAATCTACGAGTATACTAATATTAAAGCTGAAGAGTTTGTTTGTTCGTTTGGTTGAACGCGCTAATCTCAGGAACTGCTGGTTAGAATTGAAAAAATATTTTAGTGTTGAATAGTCCATTTATCGTAGAAGGCTATAGGCTATATATCATCACGATGCGACTAATAGGAGCGGAGCATCAATGAAAAATGTTGCAAAAACGGGGAAAATGTATTCCTTTTGTGAGCTTCCGTTGCGTGCGCTGCGTAAACGGTTAAAGTTACGTAAAAATCATGTATGACGAAAATGTTCCTCTTAAAAAGTTCTAAAAAAAGTCCGCAATAGTATATGTCTATCTTTTAAGGTTTGCTTACTATAACTTTTTTAATGGTAATCAAATTTGTTATAAAATAATGCATTATTCGCGAAGGTGTTTTCATGAACATGGTATTAATCCTTATCCAAATAAATAGTTTCATCATCAAGGTTGATTAAGTAAGTACATGTAAATTCCTTTTTGAATAAATTACATTACGACGGGTATAAAAATGCTTAAAGTAACAAAAATGCGCTTAGTCTATTAGTTACCGACACATTTTGTTTTTTATTGACTGTTTGAACGCGCTAATCTCTGTCACTACCAGTCGGATTTGAAAAATTCTTTTTTCATTTTATAGCCCAATTTTTGAGGAAGGCTACAAGGTATGTACCATTACGCTAGGACCCCTTAGAAGCCGAGCAAGAGATAAAAGTAAGACCGAGCGCTAAGCGAAAACGAAGTAACAGCGCGGGCAGGTGATGCGATGCGACGGGGTGGGTCGGGGAACAAGAAACTTCACACAGACGAAGTCGCGAGCGGAAGCTAGTGGAGAATATAGAGGAGACTAGTAATCTACTTACATTTTTTTTTTAATTCATTCATTCACTGATAGACAGCGCTCAGCCTAAACTGCTGGGTCTAGAAGCATGACATGTTGTTGCGCAAGAGTTCCTTATAAAACGAAGGTGAGCAAAAAATATTTTTTTTTTTGAAAATTCATCATTCAATGATGTTTGTATGTTTGTAGGAAGTTCGTAATTTTTATCGATGGGGAACCCCATCGGGCCGCGGCTTGTCTTCTATAATTTAGAAGAACTGTTGACCTCAACTCTGATAATTGACAACCAAAGACGACTTGACTTCCTTTGACAAGAAGTAGCGGGCACAGTGAGCATAAGCTGATTAGTTATCAATTAGGGCGCGGGGGCCGCATTGAGCGCGCGATTAGGGCCACGCACGTGCGACGCGTGACGCGTGTCACGCTACAAGACAATGGGTGGCACGCGCACGAGCGTCCATCGCTTCCTTCCTGAACATACGCCTACCTTTTTAACACAATTATTGCTACGCCCAACAGTACTTTGAAGATCAATGTTGTGACAATCATTGCGGATATAGTCAAAGGGAACTGTTACAATTTTATTGTGCACTTGATCAGCGACTGATAATGAGCTTATGACTTCTGTGGGGTTCCTTTTATACTTTGTATGTGTGCACTTTTTATTATTTTCAGACAGATGTGTTGTGTGACTCCCATGTGTTTGTAAGCCAATAAATGATTTTACATTTACGAAGCTTTCGATTTCGGAGAGCCGCCATACAACGAACAGTCATTGAGTTGCGTCACTCGTAGCACCGTTTTATTTATAAGTTGCAAGCTCATCCTATGTGTTTAAACTTCACAATGATGTGTTTAAACTGTACAATTATTTAAATCGTCGATCGACATTTCTGACGAGCTCGTATCATTTAAACGCGTGTTTGTATCGTGGACATACTTTACCCATAAACTGGTTCTAGTTGCTGAAAAAGGTGACAAAATTACTAATTCCCTAATCACTACTCTATTTCCATGTACAATTGTACAAGCTTGTTATCCACTAATAAAGAAGATGTCTATGTTTTTTTGCCACGTATACTACGAAACCCATAGACGGAAATCTACAAGCTAGCAACAGAAGTGTGTGTGAACCAAGATCAAAACAACATCTAAGTAAGCAAACATCTTCGCGATTCACAAAACATGAGATTAGCATAAAACATGCGCTGTGAGTTCAAAGCGGGGTTCACTCCGGAGGGCGCGGGGCGGCGCACAGTGGGAACAAAAGCACTTTTTTGGTTGAAAAATCTGCCTGCTCCTAAATTCTTAACCGATTTCAACCATTTTTTTTAATCAAATGGGAAGGGATAGGCTTTAACGGGCAACTGCTACTTTTTTGAGAAACTGCAACATAATGTAAAAAAGAATAATAATGAGAATAATGTAAGCAGTAAAATAATAATGATTAATCGCTTGAAAATGAGAACAAATATCTTCGATGTTAGATATGAAGCTTACAATTATATAACCTTATAGGCTTCTCACTCGAACATAAAGAAGTCATGCAGATCCAAGTAGGACCAACATAACCTCAAAAAATTTCATACTTAGCCTAAATCTTGATATTATTTTACGGCTTATATTATTTTTATAGGTTATGTTGCAGTTCCTCGAAAAAATAGCAGTTGCCCGTTAAAGCATATCCTTTCCCATTTGATAAAAAAAATATTGGTTGAAATCGGTTAAGAATTGAGGAGCAGGCAGATTTTTCAACCAAAAAAGTGCTTTTGTTCCCACTGTGCGGCGCGGTTCAGTGTTTTTATTCGCGCCTGCCGCGCTGAGCCCGCATGTCAATGTTTGCAGTTACAAATGTTGTGGGGCTGCGGGGGCTCCCCCGCGGATTATCCGCTATTGTCCTCACGGGAAACAGACATCACAAAGCATCTATTTGTAACACACTATATATTAACATTTCCTTGTTTAAAATGTTCTCCCAAAAAGGTATGATTACCTGTTCTCGGTCCATTTAAAGTTTTCTATATATTGTTTTATTTTCTATTTTGATGGTACGTTTTGTAACAATCAATATGTAAATCAGTGGTTTATAGGTTTTTATGATGTTCGGCGCGTTGGATGCGCGTTGATTGACCTGTAACCGAGCTTTATGGTTAGATTATATATTTTTTTATTGTGAAAGTGTATATTAGAGAGTAGTAATATTCCTATTAACCCTTCCAGCTGGGCTTAATAAGCTCGTGTGGTCATCTTCGTTGCTGTGGTGTAATATTTAGGTCCATATACTACATGTTTGTCATGACTACCGCATCCATCACTGAACAGTTGAAGCACCTCGAAACTAATAACTCCTTTACCTTCATAGCATGTCAATTAAGCTCATTTTGTTAATTTGTATCGTCACCTACGGCTAGTTCATCAAACTGCTATTATTTTCATGTATTTTCTTTGAGCGTAGTATTTTCTTAGTTGTAGTTTGGTGGCGTGTGGTGGACTCAGCGGTCGGTCTGTGTCGGCGGGGGATCATTACCGAGCAGGCAGGCTCATCGGGGCTGTGTCAGTGCCTTTCCGTCTCCGTTCACTTGTTATTACATGTGGCACGCGTCACTTCACTCTATTATGTTCACCCCTTGCGATTACACGCGCGGGGGAGGCAATTTTGATAGTTTTTGCTGCTATTGGGCAGGTACTTGAATACTTTACATGTTGGTAAAGTAACTTTTAAAAATCACAGCATGTGCAACACACACACACATGTGTGTGTGTGTGTACATATCTACCTAACTTGTATAGGAATTAAATTCATAATTTTGGCGAAAAAGTTCATAGTACACGTTACCATTTGTATTTTAGTAAGGAATAATAAATCTACACGAAATTACTTATACTGCAATGACCAGAAACTTATTGTTTAATACGGGCACACCTTTTTAACACCAATTCATCATCACTATCGTTCCAGCTAAAAATACACGAATCATTACTTTTTTGTGGTTGTGATCAACAGGGCATAAAATAAAATTACACAAAAATCCTTGTAGAGACTCTGAGCTCCGAGTTTGTTTCGGTGTTCCTTCTTAGAGTAGTCGGATAGGAAACACCACACCGCTCATATAGTTTCTTAAAATACTATTGAATATTATCAACGTGTAAACTATTTGTATAAATATATTTACAGAAAAATAAACAAGTATCAAGTAGTTTTGGCGCAGTTCATGACAATTGCTGCGTAGTACTATGAGCGGTGATTACACAGTCCTAATTCGATAAATAGGCCTCCTTGGTCCCCTCGCGCTCGGCTTTCGGCCTCGGCTCCCCGCGTTTCGGCCGGCAACTACTAACGCAATTTATTACGTGATTGCGACGTTTGTTTTCAAATGCACCTTGTTACTGTGCGAACATCTAAATTATATGAGGTTAGGCAACTTTTTCCAAAAAGAAATGACTTCATAATATTAATAACATTGACTATCATAATATAATACAGGGTCTGTGAAAGTTTCGCCAACAACCATAGTATACTTGTTACAGAAGGACAACGCATGTCGCTGCAGTCTCCACCACAATTTCGAGAATTTATTCCGGAATATTTACATACACACACATCAAAAGTGTCTAGGGATCAAGTACAATTTTTTAATTATAAAAAATTATCCAATTAATATTTACCAAATCAAGTCTTCCAGACTGGCTTCTTACTTTAATTCTGATGTTTAAGTTATCCACTTATCTCTATATTTTGTAAGAAATAAGAAAAATTGCAATTTTTGCAAATTGTGGGAAATTAACCTAAGTCAATGTCGTCAATTAAATGGAAAAAAGGCAAAAGTGAGGATTTAAAAAAAAAATTATTGTGAAGATAAAAAAAAATAATAATCTGTGTTTCCATCATTGAAACGAATCACAAAATCACATCGATTTGGCATGCTTAAAATCAGTTTATCAAAATCACTTTGAGAAATGGTCACCCATGTTCTTTCTAGCAAGTCAAAAAGTTGTTGTGGGGTATGCACGGCATCCATACTCGGCAGAGCTCTTCTTTGGAGCATATCCCATACGTGCTCAATTGGGTTGAGGTCTGGCGATTGAGCAGGCCACGGCAGAACGTTGATGCGAGCATCGGCTAGAGTGCTTGTAACGACTCTAGCCGTGTGTGGACGTGAATTGTCGTGCATTAGTCGAAACGATCCTCTCCGCATAAATCTGAGCATTGAGGTTGCCCCTGATCCAAATGAGATCGGTTCTTCCACCGATCCAAAAACCGACCCAAACCATTATTGTTCCCCTTCCATATGAATGAGCTTCCTGACAAAATTCCAAACGTTCGTGACGCCCAGAAGTCCTCCAAACTCGAGTACGTCTTGTATCCGGCCTCATACCGAAACGAGATCCATCAGAAAAGCAAACACAACACCAGTCTTCTTCCTCCCAATTTCTGTGCTCACGAGCTCATTGTAAACGGGCCTTACTATTGCGGGGTGCTATAGGTGGAACTCTCGGCGGCCTTCGGGAACGCAGACCCACTTCACGTAAATGATTTCGGATGATCTGGTCGCTTATCAGCTAGCCAGAAGAACTGTGGATCCTCGTAGGCAACATCATGGCGGTCATGATACGATTCCATCGAGCAGTATTTGAGACGTACTGGTCTTATCTGCGAGTGGTGATGCGAGATCGTCCTCCATGTCGCTCGGCCACGCTGCCCGTGATACGATAGCGTGTCCAGAGGCGGCTCATGACGCTCTGTGTAGTGCCAAGAGCGACAGCCACAGTACGTGGCCTGGAACCAGCTTGCAACATTCCGACGGCTCTCATTATCTTCTCTTCTCATGTCAAATGATGTCATCGCTTCATATCGATGCAATTTTTTACAGTTACAATGCACAAATTTTTATAGGAATCCTTTATTTTAAACACACTTTTATGGGAATCCTAACTGACAGTTGATTTTATTTTTTTAATCAAAATTTAAAGAAAATTACATAACACATAACATAAGAAGGCGTAGGCAGAGGTGTACCTATAGTAGTACACCCACATTTCGCCAGTTATGTTTAAGTCCCATATAATAGGGGGCGAGCCTATTGCCATCTACCGGGCACAAATCCAGACTCCGGGCTGCTACTGAGAAATTCCAGATAGAAAAACCCAATAACACTTTGCCCGACCTGGGAACCCAGGACCTCATGCTCAGCAGTAGCGCAAAAAAAAGAAAATTAAAAAGAAAAAAAAAAGAAAATTATTTCTTCAAATAGTGAAATTCACTAAAAATAATCAATAACGATCCAAAAAAGTTAAAATAATAATCCACAATTGCAGCGATACTCTAAAACGTACTTGATCTCTAGACACTTTTGATGTGTGTATTAACAAAATCTCGATGTTTTGTCAAATCACGAAAAACCATCCCATTAAAACATCCCATGATACGTTTACGACACCTCTAGGAGATCTCTAGTTCACGTCTACGACACGAATACACAACTGCTATGAAATGTCTTCGAGACTATTACGACACGTCTACGAGACATCTCACGAGACCCCTAAGAGACCTACATCTACGAGACTACTACAACTCGTTTACGAGACCTCTACGAATTTGTTATGACACGTCTACGATACTGCTACGACAGGTCTATGAGACAGCTACTACGCGTCTACGAGATTGCTATGACACGTCTACGAGACTGCTACAACACACCTACGAGATTGTTACGACACGACTACGGGACTGCGACGACACGTCTCCGGGACTGCTACGACACGTCTACGGAACTGCTACGACACGTCTCCGGGACTGCTACGACACGTCTACAGGACTGCTGCGACACTACGACGGCTAGACGGTCTACGCGAAATTTATGTCTACGCGGCCGCTAAGCTGTATCGAAGAGATTTATGGTAACTATGCTGCGTCCGTGCAGTGGACCAACGCCTGCGCTGGACAAACGCCTGCAAATCCAATGTAAGTATGAGAGTTTAAAAACTTGCAATATAACTAAATTGTAGGTGCAGGTTTATTACCATGTTTCATGTCTAATGATGATATTCCCAAAACGACAATTTTTTTTTTAAAGACTACACAATATTTGACCACTACACACTTTCACACACTTCGTAGCTTGAATATTAAAATATTTTTCATCTCTCGATTTTGTATTCAACTACATCGGCCTTTATACTGTTTCTAATAGAATTATACTTAAACTGATCTCAAACCGGAGTCAAGGTAAAGTATTTATTGTTATTACCGCATTACCGTCAGTTTTACCGGAACGTTACTACGTCCCCGCAGAGTGCAGCTCATTGTCAGCCCATCGCTATCGCAACACTACGTCTCCGCGATGGCGGCTGACGATCTGCGCACAATGATACTACACTGACAGCCGTTTGCAGCTGATTATTGCTTTCAGTGGAATGATATAGAATCCTTTAGTAGTGTCAAAGAGTTGATAAACTAAAAGATTACTCATAAGCAATGCGAATCTTATAAAAAGATTATTTGAAGCTGAATGTGTGATATGTGGCTATGTGGGTAGGCACGTGGTATTTCGCACGCTTATGGGTGACGTGTCCAGCGTGGTCTGATGTGGTCGAGTGCACGCGCACGCGCTCGCTACGCTTCGTTACCAATAAGCATGATTTAGCTGATCGCGATCTGACATGCCGCCCGCGCCTCCTCCCCCCCCCCCCCTCTTCTGCAGCCCGCCACTCCTGCGCACGATTTACAACCGCATACCAATTTTAGGAACGTAAGCCCACCTTGATTTACATCCCCGATAGCGCTGCGTATCCCGGACTGTTTTTCAATTACGTTACATTGTGACACCGCATATAGAGTTCCGAACGCCGAGCCCTGCTCGCCTTACCGACCCCAGGCAGAACTAAAAGGATTTTAATAACTCAGGCCGCAGTAAATCAAAATTTGATTATGAGAATACTGCAAAAAGCGCGACGGCGGGCTGCGTTCCGTTTCGCGGCCATAACTCAGCCGGCCGGGCGTTGATAACAGCTTAAAATGTTGTCGGATGTTGTTGAAAAAACTGGGTTTCATTATGAGGGTAATTTATTCGCTGTACAACTACTAAATATCTAAGTATTACAATGAAGTGGTTTAACGCGGCCGGCCGGGGCTGCCGCGCGGGAAAACCTTCTTATTCAGGAACGATGTGTGTAGGCTGCGCAGGAGCGTCGGGAAAACAGTGCCTTTTGAGTACAAGTGGAAGGAATTTAGACTTGAACCGTGATAGGGCTAAATCAAAGCTAAATCATTTATTTCAAACTAGCTGTTGCCCGTGGCTTCGCCCGCGTGGGAGTCAATTGATACTTCCCTATTTGAATTGGATTTTGTTCAAAATTTCATGGGTTTGATTTTTTTTGCGCGGACCCATATCTCTTTTTCTAAAATAAAAGTTAAGCCTAAAATACTCCTTATAACATCAGCTATCTGCCAGTGAAAGTCCCGTCAAAATCGGTCCAGCCGTTTCGGAGATTAGCTGGAACTGACAGACAGACAAAAATTTTTTTTGTTTTGTTATATGTACCGTATATACTTTGATATGCATTTAGTAAAAAGCTGTTATTTTAACAGTACAAACAGACACTTCAATTTTATTTATGTGTATAGATAACTCCAATTTGTAATATTATGCTTGTTTACAGTGTAGGTACTTTTAATATGAGTTTTAAATCTTTAATGTAATTGCAAATAGGTGAAAATCCTATGGACTGTAGTGGCTGTAACCTGACATGGTTTTTATATGCAACCTCCGCGAGTCTGTTATATGTTGATGGCATAAATACGAGACAAACATTGATTTGGTTTAGCTGACAATAACATAAAATGTTGTAAATTAACTTAAAGATTCCAATAATTATCCAAGTTATACTATAAAATGGCGTTTTATTGATTACGGTACCGTTAGCTCGCCGAGAGCTATCAGTACCTACCAGTAAACATGGTCGACTCTTCAAAACTTAGGAATATAGTACTTATACGTATTGCCTGGATGTCTATCGCTATTGTCTGTGAAAGTTTCTTTCAATGACATTGTGTCTCTCTGTTGAACTATTGTATATCTATCTACAAGGTACAAAATTGGTTTACGGTCGATCCCAATAACCTATCCATCACCAATTTTGGCAATAACCTACTTTCAGTAAAAGACAGATCGCTATTGATGGTAGACAGTATAATTCTATCTGTCCTTATGTCAGGCCGATAAGATTCCATAATCTCTTATAGATTATTGGGACGTTAAAACCATAGATATATAGGTTTTTATATCTCCAATACGCCAAAATTGGTGATAGATAAGTTATTGGGCTCGGCCATAAGAGATAGCTGCATGGTTAATAGCACGTGCACAGCTTCATTGCTCAGATTTATTCGTCGTCCGCCACACATCCTGCTGACGCTGACCGTACCCGCGAACAAATAGCAATAAATACGAGGCTCCATATATCTGTCGGCGCTGGCCGCGTTATTTACGACGCCGGCCGAATAAATCGCGCCGTGTGTAAACACCAGCCCCCTCCCCTCGCACTACCCCTCCTTGTCCTGGTGACGGCTGATCACGGCCAATAGGAGGCTGGACGACTCACCTTAGCAGAATATAATCGATAATTCGTAGAAAGTACTAAATCTTTGGAATGGCTTACCAGTCAGAATCTACTCGAATGATGCATGGCATTAGTAATGACTACACTAAGTACATATGGGCAGAAGTATTTCTTGTCAATCAAAAGGCAATGTCTCAGCCAAATATAGGTCTCCTTTATGCAGCTATAAATTATTGATCGTCGAACACAAGTCGCAATCAGCGAAAAATAATGATTCGCGTAATGAAAGCTAAAGGATTTATGTTAATATTTAGTAGCTACTGGTGCACACCGCACAGAGCTCGCTGCCAGCGCCATGATTGGCGCGCACGGAATACCAAAAGGAATTATTATTCAAAAGGATTACAGAATTGGCTCTCGGCTGAATGAATGACAATTGTTTAGTTAGGTCCGGGGTTCGATTCCCGCTCATCAGCGCTCGGTGGTGCGGTGGCGCCTCATTAAGCGCTGTGTTATTCAAATATATTCAGTTTAGCCGCGGCCAGGGGCGCGGGGCGCGGGGGGTGTGCGCACTCGCTCCGCGCCGTTACAATATATTTATTGGAGCTGCTCATAGACGTACATATACATACTCTGGCTTCTGGCGACGTCCGTTTATTTGTCATCATTACAGCGTGCAGCCTCACGCTTTATTGAATCTCTCAGTAGTAAATTAATGGGCTCAATCAAGGAGCTATCTACGATATGAATTAGAGCCCAAGTCGATGGATAATATCGACTCTACACTCATCTCAATGAGGGTTATTTTGCTCTTGTTATTTGGTCAATGACTTAAACATTTTCTGCAGTATATTAATTCTGAGTTTGTTGACTTGAGCAGCACAAGCTGTTTAAGACAAGCTTTCTCAATTTTTCAGGGAGTGTGAACTTGAAAATTCTGGAAGTTAAAATATAATTTTCAAGCAATGCTCGCCTGAGTCATTTGCATTTCGTCTACAAAGCTATACGTATTCCGAAATAGTGTTGAGAAACGAGAGCACCGGCGACAATTCTTAAGAACCAGCCACACCGTGCTGCTGAATCAAGATCTTTACGAGTAAAATGGTTTTCATGATTTTTCTTTTAGTATCTTCCATTTTACGATGCGCCTTCTCTTTATAACTCTTTTGCCAGACGCATGATCACGCCTTTGAGCTTAAGCACTTACAAATTCAAGACACATTTACGTGCGGCGCTCTCGCAACAGTAGCTGGTAGTTGTTAGTTCCGGCACAGCATATGACTATGACATGGTCATGTGGATGGATAATACGCTACTTCCAGAAGCGTTAGCACGTTACGCTCAGTTGTGCTCAATTGAATTGGAGAAGCGCCGTCGTCAGTTACAAAGTTGTCTTAGCAGACGGACACTAAGTGGCAGGATGCCACAATTCCCGACGTCGTCACAAACTTCTGGCAGCGGACAGTCGCTAGTCCGCTGAATACCAAACCAGAATCAAAACTAGTCTATAATACATTCCGGCCGGGTGTGCAAGTTGCTTGGTAGCGGGTTCGTTACGCCGCGCCGGTAACGAAGTGTTTGCAGCCCACGGGGGCAGGTAATCTAATCTCGAGCCCCCTCCCCCACCTCCCCGCCCCCGCCTCCCGTACTGGTCGCTGAAACTGTAGCGTTTTTCCCAATGTTTATGCCAGTATCACAGACGGCGGACACGTGACGCGAATAAGTTTGGATGATCGATACGCGAGATGGAATTACGTGGAAGACTTTGGTTTGGATGTTGCAAATTCAATTTAGAGTTTGTGATGAGATTGATACAGCATGAAATGATTAATGACTAATGTTTTAGTAAAATCTACAAATTTGACTGAAATACTAAAATGCTACATTCCATATCCGCAACACATAATTCTTTAATCATATTCAAAACCCTTTGTAACAGCTGCATTGACTTTAGTTGGGTAGTGCTTTAAGTAGGTTGGGTATTCTGATGCTGCTAATATCGGATATATTCCACCATGCAGCCTTAAATTGCTTCTTGATTTTGTCAATTCTCATGCAGAATCACGAATGCAATGAATCAATGAACTTCATTCCTCTTCACCTAGATTTAGGGGCAAACCAGTGGTAGTCTATCACTTGTCGAGATACTATGTTACTTGTAATAAGGTTGAATGTCGAACAGCATGGTGGTATTAAAGGATTGTGTGGTAGCTATTGGTGGTCAATGAAGTGTGTAGGGTTGTCGCGTGCGGTCTCACGCGAGTCAGCGGCGCGGGCGCAGCCCTGTGACGTAATGCGTAAATTGCGTGGCGTGTGCCGCTAATGTGTGACGGTTTGTTGGCTCGGAAACGTAACTATTTTGTCACTCTTTGATGAGGGGACATTGCCTTGCTTTGCTATTGCCTTCTGATGCTTTAATAGCGGTAGGATTGGGAACATAATCGTATCTGATGGACTGATTAGAGAAGTTTATGAGAAAAGGGGCAACATATTCGCCAAACTTGTGAAAACAACAGCGAATTTTGGATATCAATTTAATTGGGCTAACGAACTATCAACCACAGATGACCTAAAACTGAGTTGTAAAACTTCTTAACATCCAATAAGTCAAGTCTTAATCATCAGTATTTTAGTAGGTAAGCATAGTTATGAACATGGGTTTGAATTGAACTAGAATTGCTGAACCAGATTTTATAAGATTTACAGCGTTTTAAGTTCAAAAGAAAACAAATCTCATTTCAAAAATATTAAAAAATACCTACGCGTCGACTTAAGAACCCCTTCTAGGTATATTTTTAATTTTTTTTTTCGTTGGTTAGAAAGCAAGAAATCGCGATATTTTATTATCAGCTTTAACCACTTCTATCTTTTAGGGAAAATAGCAGACAAGAGATTGATAGAACTCCCTGGAGGAGCAGCCACCAGTCCTGTGGGATATCATATTAGAAACAATAACACGGCGATTGTCGCAAACTGCTGTAACACACTAACAAGTCCCGAGGGACTATCACATTCACACCCCGGGCGCAAGGGTGGCACGCGAAAACAGACCCTATTATTGATACGTTAAAGAATACAGCTTGCCTTTTAAGAACAATTAAAAGACGGGTGTTGGGCGCTAAAATGTTACACTTAGCTTGTTCAGTTACGTTGACGGTGTAGTGAATATTCTCGCTAGTTAACTTACTTTTCTTTTTTCTAGTTATATGATGATGGTCGAAATATTCAGTTATCATTACTTTTGAACAAATTCAAACACAATTGAATGAATAGGTACCATAAGGTAACTGCGAACACACATTTTAGCGCTCCTCAATAGTTCTGTGGACGAAATCCAGTTACAGATCAAAAAATAGGGGTTGCCGAGTCTCAGGGCTGGCGGGGTCTGCGAGGGTGACGGTTGAGGGGCGGGAGGGGGTGTCGGTGTAATCGCATTGCTCGGTCGGCTGCGCGCGCGCCTCCCGTGTAATCTCGTTGTCCTAATGATCTTAAGGCGTACAAAGGGCTGATCAAACGGAGCAATTTGATGCGCCAAATGTCACCGTTACAAGGAACCCGATGCAGAACTCAGAGCTTGCTTTATTGGTATTTTAGATAGTGAAAATCAAAGAGAAGCGTTTCTTCCACGTTTCTTTTCCATCTCCTTTTACTTCTGTATTTATTATCTTCTATCATTCTCCTTAATGCTTGACAATTTAATCTCATAATTATCATTCAAAATCATACTTACCTAAATATTTTTTCTAACGTTTTAAAAGTATTATTAGCTTTCATCTGTTTTGAAATAGAAATTCTAACATAATCTCCTTTCTGAGACCTCAGCAAGAAAAAAGCCAAGATCCAAAAGTGTAATAAAATAAAATGGGGCGATGTGCAGCTGACTGCTGACCCCCGCTGCGCTGCTAAACGTCGTTAATGTTGACTCGGAGCGCCGACATTCTGCACCGCTTCTAGTGAGCAAACTCGGCTTTGTCTCCCAAGTACCACTTTTAAGTGGCTATCAATTCCGCCAATCCTTTTGACCTTGTCATTTTTCATGCCTATAATTTCGCAACGCGCCAGCATGCGCAGTAATAGCCACCGTAGAAACAGTATGACAGATTGTAAAAATATTTCTACGGCGCGATGTCAAAAATAAAGAAAAGGAATGTCACTTTGTAGGTATCTACACTACTACAATATTGTAGCTGGCGACGACAGAATCGGCCAAGCGGCCAACACAGAAGACAGTACTTTTCTGAAATAATGCGCGGAACTTCAACAATTAATTATAAATTCCAGAAACAATGACGAACAACAATATGCGCCAATATGTTCATTTGTAGTTCGAGATTTAAATAAAATCTTTGATAAATACCTCCTTGGTTGCCATGTATCGAAGTAAAAAGTTCGTTCCATTTTTAAATTACACGACAGTTAAGTTTTCATATTATTCGGCCGCTAAACACGACAGATATGGATTTTCATACTAACATTGCCGGCCGCTGCTCGCATGTATTTGACCAGTACAGCATTTTCGATTTATCTCGAAGAAGGTTGTCAAAATAATGCTCGAATTTCCAAACACGTCTGAGGAAACAGATAATATATCGCTCTTCGTCGAGTATAGACTGATATAATGGACATGTTACGCGAGGACCTTTTGTTCTATTTCACAAGCGCTTACTTTCAACTAAGCAAAAGCATATTTCCAGAGATTAGAGATAGAGATTTAGAGAGATTTATTTTTTAGAGTGTTGAGCCACTCTGCAGAGTAATACAGATCAATTTACTTGACACGTCTGCTACTACTACGGAGCGTGCGCGCCTGCTGGCTGTGGGTAAGTGGGAGTCGGGTCTTTGGCTTCTTGCACTACCGTCGTCGAACCGGTCGAACTTAGGCACTTTGCTGTCTTGCAGCCGAAATGCGGGTCGCTTAGCGCGACACGCGAACATTAATGCCATCATCAGACGAGCTCTTGTCACCGTCGGCGTTCCATGTTTATTAGAACCCCATTAGCTTGGCACGCGACGATGGCAAGAGACCGGATGGCCTGAATTTATTTCCATGGAAGGTGGGGAGGCCTTTAGTGTGGGACGCAACGTGTGTCAATACTCTTGCGCCATCCCATCTTTCTAGCTCGGCGTGCAGTGCTGGCGCTGCTACTGCGGCTGCGGAAAACCTCACCACCTAAGCATTGCCATACAACGTGGCAATGCCGCCAGTCTCTTGGGCACGTTACCAGTCGACAGCGATGCGGAGGAACTTTTCGACGCCATATTTTAGTTTGCTAGGTTTTCAGTTAGGTTAGGATATTATATAAGATTTTAATTTTAATACTTTGTTGGTTAGTTTGGTATAAGAAGTTTATCCAGTGTACATATTTTTATCCCCTTTGGGGCTCCCACACAAAACTGGGACGTCGCATCGCGTCGCAATAATCGGCGGTCTGCGCATTAAATTTTAGGCTACAATTCAATGCTCGCAGATTTTTACGATGCGATACGATGTCGCAGTTTTGTGTTGTAATAAATAGACGTAGCAAATTTTTAGTTTGGAAATAATCTAGGGACGAATACATTGCGTAGTTGATTAGCACATGTTCTCGTAAGTAAATTGCAAACTGAGCAATACAATGCCAGGAAAGCACAGTAACCGATCTGATTGTCCCGTCTATCCCCGGGGAGAGGAGAGCTCCCGAAACATTCACTAAAGCGCAAATATTGACGCCCACAGTTATAATTGAATCCATCTTTGTTTTTGTGTACGTCACGAGACTGTTCGAACGGGGGAGTAATCTCGGACACAAACTATCGCTTTGTTTGCGCGGCATGTAACACTTGTCGGCAAACAGTGCAACCGACCCTTTCTTTTGAATTAAACATCGAATTAAAAAGCAAAGGATTTGTTTATTTGTATACAAACGTAGGGTATATTCCCGTTGCGCTCGGGTATAAGAGTCGAAACTCGGAACATTGCAAAACTTTATCTTGCACTATTTTAAAATTAACGTTGCGCTTAATAAAAAGGAAAGCTATTCTTTCAAATTAACAAAGATAATTTCGCGTTAATTTTAAGACACAACGAACCCAAATCAATTTAAACAATTTTTATCACACCGTATTGTCAGCGTCCGCCTGCGAGCTCAGTGACAATATTAAAAGCAATTGGCGTGAATATCATTGTGTTGTGCATGGTCTCCGAGGGTAGGTGGTAGATTAGGGTCTCGTTCAGTCAACCGCACGACAGTGGTAACAATGTATCATAGACAGCGCCCTTATATCGTCGCAGTAAGGGCTCCTTTTGTAGCTCAAGTGTTACCGCTGTTGTCTGTTGATTGCACTAAACATTTATGCGCAGGTGGTACCGACGTATCGGAGTTGTGACGTCATAACAATAGTGGATGATTTTAAAATGGAAACTGATTAGATTGATACTTTGTTTGCAGTGGTTAGTTGTTATTCCAACTAGAAACCTTTGATAATTGCTTATTGGTATGATAAAGAACCTTGTTATATTTTTTCTTGCTAATAATAATTATGTAGATAGGTATGTGTTGTATTCAGCTCCAACCATTTCAGGATAGTCATATTTAACAAAACAGGGGCCTGTAGCTAAGTAATAACAGCCGCACAGGCCGATCGATCAGGTTAAACTACGGTTGCCGCGGTTGGTCCGTGGATGCGTGACCATCTTTACATACCAAGACCCTCCGTGCCTCAGAAAGCACGTTAAGCCGTTGGTTCAGGCGTTCGGGTCGTCAGAAGCCCGAAAGTCTGACAACCAGTCTTACCAAGGGGTATCGTGTTACCCAGTAACGAGGTTGTGGAGGTCAGATAGACAGTAACGAGGTTGTGGAGGTCAGATAGCCGCTCCATGTAAAATACTGGTTTTCGGCTGCATCTGGTTAGACTGGAAGCCGACCCCAACATAGTTGGAAAAAGCCAGGCAGATAATGATGATTCAAAAAAAGAGTTGGAACATCATGCACGGCTCACCTCAAACAATTGTGTCTTGCCAGATAGAAATCATTGGATGACGTCAACGTTATGTCTTAACGTTTTCCAAACATTTCAAAAGTTCTCCCTCTCACAAAAAAGACATCAAATCTCAGTTTCATAATAGCTCCAATCATATTGATATTCAGTGATCCTCATTCGAGTAACATCGGAACGGATCCTTCCGTTGACGCGAAAAAATGCAAGTGTCAAATTAAAAGTACGCCGGTTGCCGGAAGCGGCCCCCGGATATCGCGCTGAAAGCCGGATAATTGCCGGTCCGGCCCCGGGCGGAATACGGAATCGTAACAAGTTCACAGAATATTTTATTTAGATAATTTCTGCTCAGTATTCAGCGCGCTTCTCTACGATTCTGTTAACTGAACAGCAATTTTCACTGGGTCTGGTAAATAATACAGCTTGCATCACTATGAATAGTCAACCACAACACATGCCAAATCAAATCCATGAGTTTCGATGTTAAAAATAAGTAAAGTATACCCATGAGGCTTTAATGAGATTTAAATTTATTAACCAGTGCCTGTAATATGATGTTGAGATAAATAAAGATTTATGATTATGATTAAATATATCTTAGATACAATATTTGCCTCTGAGCGTCCATTGTGTGGGAATGGATAATTCCTGCTGGTTAGTTAAGGTGAAAAGAACGATTAAAATTTGCTGAGATAGTAAAGAAACAATTCAATATTGAAAGTAAACTGCAATAATTGTCGTAGTTTCTTGTTTATCGGATATTTATGTGTTGAGTTCCACGCGCCCAGCAGGAGCTTTGACGGATAGCGCAATTATTCGACAAATTAGCCAATTTTAGATTAATTCAGTTTCTAAACATTTATCCCCTTATGCATAAACGTTGCTTAAAGTTAAGTGATGTTTAAACGTCAAAAACTGTATGGTTAACCACACGTTAATCATTACTTAACTTTAAGCAACTCTTATGAATATGGGGTTAAGTTTACAAAATAGATCGGAACTAGAGATAATAAGTTCTACCAGCAGTGCTATTTATTTGATAGCACTACTTTAATAACAGCCGCACTGGTCAATCGATCAGGTTAAGCTACGCTTGCCGCGGTTGGTCTGTGGATGGGTGACCATCTTTATATACCGAGACCCCTCCGTGCCTCGAAAATTGGTTCCGGTTATCATTCGTGGATCTTCGACAGTCGTTACGGGTCGTCTGAGAACCAGTCTTACCAAGGGGTATCATATTACGGAATAACTAGGTTGTGGAAGTCAGATAGGTAGTCGCGCCATGTAAAATAATGGTATTCAGCTGCATCCGGTTAGACCGGAGGCTGAACCCAACATAGTTGGGAACACACTAGGCAGATGATTTTCGCGCAGGAGTTAGAAGACAAATCAAGATAATTGAGTCTAGGGTTAGATTCCCAAAGGTTACAACTAACTATGAACCCCTGTACTACTCAACTACATAATTTGTCTAATATCGATGACTAATAATAATTATGTGGTAGCGTAACATCGTAGTAACGTAGTCATGTACTGCGTAGTACGTAGATACTGTACTGCGTAGTAAGTACGTAACGCGTAGCACGCACGAGAGACTTAGGTAATAGGTAATACGGGCTGGTGTCCGCAACTCCACGTCAATGCGCGTATTTTGCGTGATGGGTGGGAAAATCGATTATTCGATCCACCCCAGCTCCTCAAGGAAGGCCAGCAACGCCTTGGTGTTACCGACAATCTCACGTAGGGTACCTGGGTCACCGAAGTACTTTGCCCTGTATGTGGCGAGCACTGGGCAGTTTAGTAGCACATGAGCTGCTGTCTCGTCGTCCTCCATGCAGGCCCTGCACAGCGGACTGTCTGTGACTCCTATGACAAAGAGGTGTTTATTAAATGACCCGTGGCCAGTTATGGCTGCTGTAATTATACGCAGCTGCTGTTTATTTAGCCGGAGAAGCCGCTTCGTGAGGCGGCCATCAATTGCAGGGACTGCTTCCTTGGCCTGCCTACACTCACCCTGCTCTGACCATTGCTTGTGGTGTTGCTCGCTGGTGCGTTTCCTTACCAGAGTGCGTATGTACCCGAAGGGGAGTGGCACGATGGGTTCAGGTCCCACTGGTGCCATGCTCGACCCCCTCCTGGCAAGTTCGTCGGCTGCGTCGTTTCCTAACGAACCGCTGTGTCCCTTGATCCATTGAATGGTTATGTTATTATGGCTACCCACCTGGTTAAGGCGCTGGTGGCACTCGTATATTAGCCCAGAATCAACTGTGTGGCTGTTTAGCGCTTGCAGGACAGCCATGCTGTCTGAGAGTATACGGATCGAGTGGTCCTTAACTTCCCTGGCCATGATGGCTGCAGCCGCCAAAGAAACACCCATACATTCGGCCTGGAACACTGTGTTATGGACACCCAATGGTGTGGCTATGTGCATGTTGAAGTCCTCCGAGAAGATTCCAGCACCTGTACCACTACCTGTTTTGGATCCATCCGTAAAGATGCGCAGCTCCGCGGGGCACAAACCCTCACATCGGTGATCCTCGTGGAGTTGGATCCTGTATTTTTTATCAAAGATAAATTGTTTGGGTACCCGGTCATTTATGGCTTTCGTAATGGGGAACTCCTTGTTGAGTCCCTCAAGCAGCACGGTGTGTGGTGTGACTCTCTTACCCCAGAGATTCAGTGTATTAAGACGTACCGCCGCCATCGTCGCTTCCTGCTGTATAAACAGGTGGAGCGGTGGTAAACTCAACATGGCTTCCATTGCTGCAGTCGGAGTAGTCCTCATGCAGCCCGTAATTGCCATGCAGGCTAGTCTTTGCATGCGTTGCAGTTTGTTGCAGGCTGTAACTAACTTGGTTCGGGGCCACCAGACCACGGCCCCGTAGGTGATCATGGGGCGGATCACAGTGGTGTACAGCCATAGTATAATTTTGGGGGATAGGCCCCACTTCTTACCTATCATTCACGAGAGACTTGTCGGAAATTGAATATTATAAAAATCTACTTTACAATACGAGTCTGTTTTGTATGTTTGGGTTTACGAGTACTTATGATAAGGTGTAGCTCGTTGAAAATGACATAATTTTTTTCGGTCAGATTATTTAAACAGAAGTCCTTTGTCAAAAGTGTTTTGTCTTTGGCAATAGGCTCGCCCCCTATTACATGGGACTTAAACATAACTGGCGAAATGTGGGTGTACTATAGGTACACCTCTGCCTAACCCTTCGGAGAAACAAGGCGTGATGTTATGTGATGTTAAGTCCTTTGTAGGTACTGCGAGGTGAGGTGCTCCCATATTCCTTTATTCATTTTCTTATTGAGATCTGAAGAAAATACAGTAAAATACTATTCTGAGACTCAATAAACAATGTCGTCATTATCTGCTTTGTGCATCTGTCCAAATAATGAAGTGTCATCTAACTAGGCTGGTTCTGAAGACTACGAATGAGAATATTTACAATATTACATTTAGTTTTTTATGAAATATATTAAATGGGACTGATGCAGGCTGATAGTAATATCGGCCTGCATCATCCCACTGCTGGGCAAAGCCCCCATGGCGTTTAGATATTTCGTAGATTAATGTTGGAGGAGGCTCGTTCATAATTATCCAATATCCATTTTGAGATTCCTAGGGAAAGAATTACATGATTGTATTGCATTTAAAACATAATACTTATCCAATAGGATTCCTGTTTATGAGTTGACAAACACTTTAAGCAGTGATACAAGAGAGCTCAGTTTAGTAATTTTCGCATTAAATCTGTCGTTGGGGGACATGACTCGCATCCGGTGGACACTCGTCACATTCGTCACACTCAACAGTCGGCACTCGTCACCGACTCGATAATCGTTTAATGACGGACTCGGAGCAGGCGCCACAAATGCGCAAGGGAGACGGCTGCAGAAGGCGTACTATTTTGACTTATTATTGGCTCTCGCTTTCCTGTTAGGTAGTTTTCAAAACAAAATCCTTTTGTCAGATTTCCCATACAAAATTGTCATGTATTAAAAACAAAACGTAGTTGACAAGAACCTGCAGTATCAACCATTCAATCGCGATGCTGAAAAACTAACTTTTACGCGATGCAATAATTCTGCAGCCAATCACCGATCATTTTATCAGCCTTCTGCTGAACACATGACTCCAATCGCGTGCCATTTTACTCAATTCTAGGTCACATGCAGCTACTCCCGGCCGCTCTGCAGAGATCGTCGCTGCTCTTCGCCAAAAGGTTAGGTAGGCATCATAAGAAAGGAGGTAAGTATATTGCATATCCCTTGCTTCTTCTACCGTATTGGCGGCTATTGCTTACACAGAGTGTTGGCAGACCAGCAGCCAGATAAGTGGATGACATTCAGTAGATCAGGTAAGTCCTGGTTGAGACTCGCACAGACCAGGGAAGCATGGTGCAAATGGCAGGAGGCGTATACTCAGTAGTAAGCGGAACAGGGCTGCCAATGATGATGATTGCTTACGTAAGAACTTTTTGTGGGTTTCTTTTGCACTGGTCCTTCTGCACAATCGGGCGAGGGCCACAAACTGCGCGGCTCAACCCTGGGTGCACAAGAGCGCTGATTGCGCGGCGACTGCGCGACAAGCACTAATCCCACTCATTATCTACTTAGCACACACTCCATAAGACACCAGCGGGAGAGACCATTGAACTATATGAATTTTGAGCAATTATAGTTATAATTCGTCATTATACCAGCCATTATCAAGAATGTCGAGGTCCTTGTGCCAAGTTTAAATATACCGGGATATTATTTTAGGCACTTTTTAAGGTCGTCAGCTCCTCATCTGGGCCGACGACCTTAAGAAGGTGGCTGGGATAGACTGGATGCGGAAGGCGGAAGACAGAGTGTTGAGGCGCAGACTGGGAGAGGCCTATGTCCAGCAGTGGACTGCGATAGGCTGAGTTGATTACTTTGAAAGGTTTGCGTAATAAAAATTGCATTAATTTGCTTGCTACACAGTGGTAAATAATTTTCTAATTATACAAATTGGGCCAGGTTTTAATTGGATTTGAATTTTAATAACAGGCGTTAATTTGAGCTGACTTAATTGAAGGAGAGAAATCGGAGTAAATCTAAATAGCTTTGGTCTGATTTCTACATCAACTGTTGTTGAGTCTGACTCAATTTAATAGATATGGTACAGTAGGTACCTATAGGAGGAAAGGAAAATATAGGGGAGTGCTTACATCGTCGGGTTTTATCTATCAAGGCTTTCGCTAATGGTGAGTTGTTTTAATTGTTAATCACAAAATGTAGTTATTCAAAGGCTGGGTACATTAATGGAACAGTTTATTTGTTTTTCATCATCATCATCTGCCTAGCCTTTTCCCAACTATATTGGGGTCGGCTTCCAGTCTAACCGGATACAGCTGAATACCAGTATTTTACATGGAGCGACTGCCTATCTGACCTCCACAACCCAGTAACTGGGTAATACGATACTCCTTGGTAAGACTGGTTGTCAGACTTTCGGGCTTCTGACGACCCGTAACGACTGTCAAAGATCCACGAATGGCAGCAGTTTATTTGTTTTTACATATTATTATACTCTACACTCGATAATTATAAACAAATAAGTAGGTACTATGCATTGTTAATAACTGATACAACAGTTCAAATCAGTTTTATATTTGTTGCAGTTTTGGCAGATAGAGTACCATTACCTAACTGTTCCAAATATTTTGAATTTTTACCTACCTAATTCACAAGATGGAGGAGGAACCATCAAACTTTTATTTATTTATTTTAACCAAATATGTCTCGAGACTGACGATTGCTTCAAATTTCCATCATTTATTTGTATTTACGTCAATTAGTCAAATTCTACTTACACTTGTAGGTACAATGGAAATAAGAAGCACTTGCGTGCGCGCATGTGAGACAGAGAGCCCGAACTGAAGGAACCTTTCGACAGTTAGCGTCAATCACCGATGACTGAACTTGTTGGCAAATTGCGGCGATCAAGTGGGTAGGCAAGTAGGTAAGCAAGTAGGTAGGCAAGTAGGTAGGCAAGTAGGTAGGCAAGTAGGTAGGCAAGTAGGTAGGCAAGTAGGTAGGCAAGTAGGTAGGCAAGTAGGTAGGCAAGTAGGTAGGCAAGTAGGTAGGCACACAAATGAGTAGATTATAATAAGTAGATATATTTTGCTTTTAATTTATTTACATTGATTTGGATCGTTTCTCAGCTGTCATTCTACACACTCACAGACATAATAACTTGTATTTTTTCTTCACGTTTCTAAAGATTAAAGAAAAGCTGTGCTTGCTTAGACAGCTTTCGTAGAGAACTGCATCTAAGCCCCATAGTGAAAGCAACGTTCAGTCGAAAGGTAAACTTCTACCAGAATACATGAAAGTGTTTGAACGTAATAAAGTCTGCATTCCGTAGGTAAAACAGTCAGGTTGCGCGAATTATTCTCTCTGGTGATTTCGAACCCTCACAAATATTTGATAGAGCTACTTTTATAATTCCTGAATGTATCCAAATATTATCCGTTCAGTATTGATTGACTGGTTTAAACATTCTTTCAATAAAATATAAATCATGTATAATTTACAATTTCCTCGATAGGTAGAAGATGCTTTGTGTGGAGCCGCCATAAAATGGCCATAAATGTTAACAACGTTGTCTCAAGTCGGACGGCGGCGCTCACAGGCGCATGCGTGGCTCGCAGCGCCTCACCTATGATATCAGCGATTAAGTTCAATTTGCAACATTCCCCGTAAGTATTAAGTTCACTTAAAAAGTAATAAAAAGACGGAAATATTGATGGCCGTAGTTTTTAATCAGGAACTCGTAATTGAAATCCGATACGTCACGCAAAGAGCCGGTTCGCGATATTTTACTGAGCGTACGCGTACCTACTATTAATGTTGTGGGGAGCATTTTTCCACAGAGCCATCGAACACCTTTACATAGTAAGATGATGGGGGGAGAAGGGGGAGGTATGGTAGTGCAGGGCGTGGGTGCTGCGGCGCGCTGGGCGCGGCGCGGCCAATAGGAGAGCGCGGGCCGCGTGCTGGCCCGCCTCCCGGCGCCGCGCGCGTCGTACGCCAGTCTCGCGGAGGCCGGGCGCGCGCGCACCCGCTGTCGTGCGCTGTGCGAAATGTGCTGACGGTTCAATGACGGTGTGCACATGCTGATGTGTTGTTTTGTGAGCTGCAGCAGATAATAACGATCAAAGTGTTGGCTGTCAAGCTGGAGATGAAGGTAAGCCGCCTCGAGCTCATCACTGTTCGAAACATCTGCAACTACATATGTAGTGTGTACTTATGTCTTATTAAGTAGACTCTAGTGTATCCACTTGAATATCTATTTCCTCTACAAAGGACTTTTTACAGCGATAATAACGGTTACGTCATCTCCTAGATACGTCCCTGTGGCACCTACCTACTCATTAGCAATATCTACAATAAATGAGCCAAAACAATTACATAATAATAATGAATTATAATGAAAATCTTAACTGCAGACCACATGATCTATAAAAACACAATCTAAAAAATTATACGTTATTACAAAAAAACAAAAAAAAATGGCGCACAAACCATCTCACGCCTTTCTTCTGTTACATAAAAAACATTTACGCGGCTATTTGCAACCACCGCTTGCAACAACATTATCGTCCTATCGTGAAATGATTATCAAAACTCATTTCATATCAATAATCAGATAAATACCTATGTTTATATGTAATGTGTATATTTTATCTATTATGTACGCCCACGGAAAGAGATAACAATGAATACTAATGATCTTAATAGTTAATAGAATTCACAATATAAAATAGATACCTACCTACCCAGATAAAAAATTTGATCGCATAAAACCGACTGTCATGAAATGCATTCATACGATATTGTAAAAACGTCACACTTTCGCCATATCAATACCTTAATAAACTAATTCAAGGTAGTTTATTAGTGTACAATGTTTCACTAATATAATTGTCCTGCATCGAGAAAATGTTATTCTCCTACTAAATACCTTAGGTACTTATTTTACAATGTTCAGTAGGTATCTATTAAACTTGCAGTTAATTTCGCAGCAATAGTTCGTAGTCGTAGGCCCAAAGGCTGTTGCAAATCGCCGCAGACGCCGCCGTCGAGCGCGCAGGCAACAGTTTACTCACTCACTTATTAATTAGGTACGAAAGAAATATCTTACGGGAACATTATTCGACACCGATTATTGTTTCATACTAATTAGGGATTTTCAAAGTATATTACCTATTTGGTATAAACTTAATTAAAATAATTACCTATGTACCTTTGTTATAAGAATTGTTTAACCCGGTAGGTAGTAGGTATTGATTTTTTCATTAATTCCTCACTTTTACATGGACTGACACCGTCTGATAATGCATGATCTACATATTTATCTTATAATTTGAAGATAATATGCATGTACCTAACATAGACACAGGTAATAAATAAATTACCTATCTATCAAATGAAACTTGCAATTGATACTTACATAGGTATTCGAGAACACATTGTTTGTCCTAGACATCTCCACTTAGCGACAACTTCTAAAACGGACAACGGTTACCTTCTAATTCTTACTGGACTTCTATCCACCGCAAACACTTCAATATATGCCAGGTTATTTTCAATTTACATTTCATCAGAACAAATTTTATAGTCATTGGCTATAACTAATTGAAAAATATTTACATTAAAATTATTTTATTAGTATGGAACATGAAACGCGCGGCGGCGGACGGCAGACGGCAGACGGCGAATGATTAGTTTTCCTTCTAATGGCAAATAAATAAACAAAAATAAAAACTTCTTCTCCTGAAAATTTGTGCTATAGTTATAGGCACTTACGTATCTCAAACCTCACTTATTTATCTATTTTGGTATAATTTTTGCGGTAAAGGAATGTAGAGCTTATGATTTTAATTAACGGATAAATCGGACCTTCGATCTTTTGAGATTTAAAAAAAAATGTATCTTAGTTAATATAAATAATAAAAGTTTGTTATAAAATAAAGTTATTTGAAAGTAATCGATCAAAAACGTTTTATTTGTACATCGCAAGGTTCCCAAACCCACGAACAATACAAGTAATTGGTTTTCCTTGATTTTTGCATCTTGAACTTGTTAAATTGCACTTTTTAAATTATAAGTATTTTCAGGTCAAGGGAATTACATCAACAAATAAAACAAGTTTATTACATGTACAGAGACAGAGACAGAGACAGAGACAGAGACAGAGACAGAGACAGAGACAGAAATAATAGAAATAGGTATTTTTATTCCATTTGTAACGCTGGTAGCGTCGCGCGTACAAAAGACATCAACGAGCCAATTATGTTAACCTTCACATCGGCGAGGTACCTACAGCTATAATACACACTTAACGAATAACCTCATGGAGGTGTCCTGTGCTAGTTAGCTGCCGCCCCGGACTCTCCATCATAACTCCAAATTATCACAATGCGCTAAAACGGACGATTTTTTCATAAAAATGCAGATTAATTTTATTTGATACTTATAACATAGGGTGAGGTTAGTCGTTTTATGAGCGTTCTGCTAATATGTAGATTATGACCGCAGTTTTCTGACACGTTCGTAATCATTTTATATTTTATTTTATTTATTTGGGAAAATAAACGGTTACACATTACAGTAATACACAAAATTTTATTCTAATCATTCCACATATATACAGACATGTTATAAAACGAATGCCATGTGCGCTTACGATTTGATAGATACAATTAAATTACATAATGTATTAACGATAACACTAAACACTAAACAACAGACATGCAAATAAAAAAGAAAAACAAGAAATTATAAACATACGGTCTTACCGTTTTATTCATAAAAAAAACTCAAACGCTTAATAAACCTACGTTAGTCAAAATAGTGTTTTATCAATTTCTTTCGAATTAGAATTTGAAATAAGATGACAATACACTCTATAACTAAAATAGGTATATAAGTTTTGGTTTTTTCATGAATAAGAGTTACAAACATTAGGTACGGAGCAATATCCAAAATGGTTCCACGAAGAAGGCCTCTAAAAACAGTTGGAAAAGCTGTCAATATTTTGAAATATATTATTACGTAAGTACCTACATTGGCCAGTAAGGTGACATTGGGGTGCTCGTAAGCCTCCGTTCGTACAACTAGAAAATTCTGCAAATAGAGGTCGTGCGCACCCCACGGCATATGGTTGTTCGAGGTACTACGTAGCTAATCGTATTAGAGACAAGCTGAACCCGCAACTGCGTTCGCGTGGAAGTCGTAAGATACACAATATGCTAAAATAACACCACATTTTAATAATACTCCCCCGACTCGCCGTGTTGTATCGCCCGCCCGCGCTATTTGTTCATGCGTAATTTCAGGGATTTTAATTTTTTACGCGGAACCCTAATTCTTTTTCTAAAATAAAAGTATCTTAAGATACTCCTTATAGCATCAGATATCTGCCAATGAAAGTCCTGCCAGAATCGGTCAAGCCGTTTCGGAGATTTGCTGGAACAAACAGGCAGACAGACAGATATACAATTTTTTTTTTATATAAACAGTGTCTCTAAAATAATACGTCTGGTCTTAAGATTATGTAGCTTTATATCTATTCAGAAGATACCGATTCCCTACAAAATGGCGGGATAGTGCTAATTCAAGCATCATGTTCGTCATGAAGGGGCGCCGTCAGTTAAGAGTGCTCACCTCTTATCGGCCAGGGCATATTTTTTAATATTATATTTTGTTTTTTTTTTTACATTATTCTCACATATAGAAGCAATAATAATAATGTACCCAGGGTTTTGTAATATCTTGTTTTTAAAGAGTGTCCTTGGAGTTGTTTGCCCGTTCTTCTCCATAGAGATGGTGATGATAGGTACGTTTTGGAATGAGCAACTAGCTTCAACTATTTGACTAACTGACCGACTCTTTGACTGTTCACAAGTGCCTATTAATTGGTTTAATTGAAATAAATGCTGTGAGTGTCAGTTTGAGCTATTATTTATAATTTTGCTAATATGAACATCAAGGTGTGATTTATCATTTAATAGAACGTCATCTCTAGTTAAAATTACATTATTTAAATAGTAAGTATGCGTGATAATATTTTTGTTTTTAGTAAAACTTATAAACAGCAACATTTAGGTACATAATACGAGTACTTGCTAAGTTGCAGTTTATTAATTTAACAGTATGCAGTGAATCTGTCTAGGTCTCCCTGTAGGTAAGAGTAGACAATCGTGCAAATTGTTAACAGGTCTAAACATTTTGAGATCGTCTGCGTATAGCAATAATTTGTATCATAAATTTCAAAACATGTATTCAATGTCCATATCTATACAATAAAATTGAAATTCTGTTCGTTGTTAAGCACATCACTTCGGCTAGAGCGATTTGGCAAATTTTTGTTTTAAAATGCTTGTAATAGTCTGAATCAGATTTGTATGGAAATAAATACTTAAAAAGTGGCCGGGAAAATTGGAAAATTCGGGTAAACTGAAAGTGCATTTTCTATAGGAATTTTGAATGAATTATTATTTGAACAGGACTCGTCTGTCGTGTCGGCTAGTGATGAATAAAAGAGGTCCTAACATGGAGCCTTGAGGCACTCCAGTAGTAAAACTTAGGGTGCTGAAAATAAAACCATTCATCACAGCCCTCTGAGTCCTATTAGAAACGTAAGAAGAAACCCATCTCGGGAGATCACCACCATTGAATGCAATCTTATTCATATTGTTTTTTCATTCTTATTCTTATAGACAAAAGCTTTCCGGAAATCAGAATACATATACAAGGTGTAATTTTAAACAGTGTTAATCTCTTGAGGGGTCATTGTACTTATAATTATGAACAACTTTTACTATGGGACCAAACCTGAAATCGCGAAAAATATCAGCTTTTCCCTACATTTATGTTCGCATAACTCGTCAAAATGTTGGGAACACCTGATTTTTTTTTCGCGAACTGTGGAAGTTCTTTTATTTTTTAAATAAAGATATTTATTAAAAATTGTTTTATTTATTTAAGCTATTTTAAATAAATAAAACCATTTCTTAACAAAAATTATTCTATTTGCTTTAGTTCAAATTTTTAAATCACAAAAGGATCTCGATTTCAGAGATTCGAACTCACATAACAATATTCAGAAGTATAAGGCGTATTCGTTGGGCTACGAACGCTTTAATTTTCGATGCGAAATTATGTTATACTATCATTTAGAAGACGTTAGCGCACTCAGTCTACGAATGCGATGTGTGCGTGGCTGTCATTGGTAGCAGTACGTACAGTAGCAATATAGTTTTGTAGTGTGCGTTGTGCACAAAAGTTAACAGGTTGGTTGTAGTTGACCTTTTGATGAATCCATGTTGTTGTTGAATCTATTTCTCGAGGAAAGCATCCTTGAGAAATAGATAGGTTTAATATAATATGCAAGGGGTATACACTGATTAACGGCTGTTTGTGTAATGAAAGTTATTGGTAGACCATTCGAACCTGGACCTTTGGAAGGATCCACCTTACGCACTAAGTACTTCATCAATAGTAAACTGAATGTCATTTAACAAAGTACAGCTTTCAGAGCAATTATCATGCGTTTGTGTAGCCTATGACGTATAACAACAGTTTTAAATTTATGAGTATTTAGGAAGGACATAAGCAAACTCAAGTGACTACATATGGAAGATTTACCTGTATATATTAGTGCAGAAATTGAAATACTGTCTGTGCTAGCAACCCAGTTGACCTCCGGCAAATTATAGTCACCTAGAAATAAAATTTCGATGTCATTGTCCTCAAGAAGTGTTTGCAATAAGTCAAAATCATCAACATATACACACTCAGGTGTTTTAGGTGGTAGGTATATACTCTGCCGCAATTATTTGAAACTTGCCTCTGGCGGAGCTCGGCAACCGTACAAGGATCCGTCAAACTTAGTAAACTAAAAAAAAAAAATTCTTTGTTAAATATCTCGGGTGTTAATTGATTTATTTATTCACTTCGGACAACAATATAGTCCATTTCGTTAGTAAAATATCTTACAACTAGTGTTAGTAGTACACAAACAATAGATAAGAATGAAGGTAATCCTGTCAGAATTATAATGTCGTAACAACTGGCTAAGATATTCATATGAAGAATGTGTTATTTGGCGCGGATCCTCCTGCAATTTTGGTAATATACAAGGTGGAACAGGACGATTGACATTCCTTTAAACCACGCAGAGAGAATCATGTTCTTTACGCGTATACAAAAAATCAATCAAATTCAATGAATACTTTAGCCACAGGAAATTATTTTTCAGTTTCTTATTTTTCAACATGATGCAGATCTGAGTCCGTAATAATAGGTAAACATTGCCGCCGCCGCGCCCGCTGTCCGTCCGTCCGTCTGTCTGTCTGGCAGCGGGCTGTATCTCATGAACCGTAGTAGGTAAACAGTTGAAATTTTCACTGATTGTGTATTTCTTTTGCCGCTGTAACAACAAATAATAAAAATTAAATAAAGTAAAAGATTAATGGCGGTGTTACCTACCTACCCCATACTTTAGATTTAGACTTTTTTTTCTTACCCTGGCATGTGGCGTGTCATTGTCTAGAACTCATCGAGTAGAGTATAAATATAATTTTCATCTTTAAAAATGAAGAAATAGGGGGCCTCAAAAGCTGTCAGTTTTAGACTATTTTTATACGAGCTCTATCGCAACAAATAAACAAGCCAGGAATTTGAAACTTGTGTATATTATGAACGCTATATATATATATACTATGAACGCCAATTCATAAGGTATTTTGTTTAAATATGGGCGATTTTCTGCAACTGCAAAAAATAAGTTTGTTATTCACAGTATCGTAATGAAATATAAAATTATCTTTGCAATTGCTAAAATTTAAGATGAAAAATATTCTTCGTTTTTAAATAGGTACCTATGTAGTGTTAAATATTGTACGGTGGTACGGAACCCTTCGTGTTAAGAACTAAACAGTTACAAAAACATTCAGGTGAATCCGTTTTTGTAGGTTCTATCAAATGATATTAAATATATAATAATATATCTAGAAAATTTTTCAGACTAGAAATTTTTTTCTGATTTTCAGCCAAAAAAATACGTTCAACTTTGACTTTTGTTTTTCCTCTTAAACTAAACACTTGCATTTGGGAGTTCTATTCTTGTATTTCTTATCATAGTTACCGTCGATGTCTTGTGGCCGAAATCGAGGATGTCAATGTTTTGGGTTTCATAACACGCTGTGTGACGTCTAAAAAAAACTGCTTTTTTGGTCAATTTTGCGCATTTTATAAATATTTGTTTACCTAACAGATTCAAGGCTTATTGCACAATGTTCACATAGAGATTAACTTATTATTCTAAATAAATGACTCTGCCAGGGTGTCACAAACAGAGCAGAGTTATATCATTGATTATAATTATGTTAAAATATCATTGAGATCCGATAGTAACTCCCAGGTCGGGCAAGAGGTTTTCCCATCAGGAATTTATCTGTAGCGGCCCGGAGTTTGTGCCTGATAGATGGCAATAGGCGCGCTTCCTATTACGTATACATGGAACTGGACCATAACTGGCGAAATGTGGGTGTGTACACCTCTAACCAACCGTTTTCGGGGAATGTGGGTGTGATGCTATATTATGTGATAATGAATGAGAGGAAACTTAATGGCGGACTCATCGGCTTGATTAATTAGAGATAATATAGACACAGTATAGTTAAACAAGAAAAGTATAATTTTTACAAAACAAATATTTTGCTTAGGTGCTTACTTTGTTTGTGTCAAAATAATGCTTCCTAGCCTGTAATGCGTTGTCTTTAATTTTTAACGCAACATTTGTTGATGCTTAATTCTCATTTAGCAATTTTATTCATTCATCTTACGTTAATTTAATTTCAAAAAGTATTTTAATGAATAAATCCATGATATAAAAATTCACTCAAAATAACTGTTAAGAGGTTTGATTAGTTGATCTGTGTCTGAACATGTACTCATCTAGAACACTGATAGAATATCTATTAGCTTAGAATATCTAGTGACATTATTAATTATTGATTCAAAATATTTTTTTTTACACAGTCATCGGTTTACGAGCTGATATTGTTTATTTTTGTGTTTGTGTTCTTTTTTTGCGTCATATTTACCGCAAATAAACGAATTTTCTTTCTTTTTTCTTTCACATTGCTGATTTATAGAGATTCAAATGTCAGTAATATCGCGGGACACCATACTAAGAGGCTATCCTTCGATGAATTTACTCTATTCCCTAGTTTCGGTTTTCACCATGCATCAATATTTCAAACAGCCTATTTACACAAAGGTAGGTTATCTAGCATGTTCCGTAATTCCGGAGCAAGTCTGTCTCTATGGATTCCAATAATGATTGATGTCGTACAGACGTTGATCAGATAAGTATCGCACTTACCGTGAAAACGAGCGCCAACAAAAGGTTAAAAGCTATAGAAAATAAATGTAACTCTTTATAATATTATGTTGTTCGTGTGCTGCGTACAGTCGTGAAGCGTTAGGTGTCCGGGAGCCATGCATCATGCAGAGACAAGGGCCGGTAATCCCGCCGCGACCATCAAATCCGATTACTGTAGAATCGGGTGCACGCGATAAATCGTGCGGCCTGCACTGTCGTCGGCGATTCGTTACGATCCGATTTACCGAAAAACTTATTCGTTGTATAGAGAAATATGGTGGCGGCCGCTTTGGAGACTAATATGTTATTTAAGGAGGGCGCGGAGCCCCGCGGCGCTGCCACCGGCTCAAGGCGGATATTAATGAT